>JAZGTN010000099.1:1376279-2064419 GCA_037783415.1 Leptasterias polaris
TGGAGAGTTGCAAACTCCTTCACATTGTGACTTACAACAAAAACACAACAATTGTTGATAAACCACTGGAGAGTTGCAAACTCCTTCACATTGTGACTTACAACAAAAACACAACAATTGTTGATAAACCACTGGAGAGTTGCAAACTCCTTCACATTGTGACTTACAACAAAAACACAACAATTGTTGATAAACCACTGGAGAGTTGCAAACTCCTTCACATTGTGACTTACAACAAAAACACAACAATTGTTGATAAACCACTGGAGAGTTGCAAACTCCTTCACATTGTGACTTACAACAAAAACACAACAATTGTTGATAAACCACTGGAGAGTTGCAAACTCCTTCACATTGTGACTTACAACAAAAACACAACAATTTTTTAAATGGAGAGAACTATTTGACATTCACTTTACTAAACCCTATCAATATTTGAAGTAGTTTATATTTTCACTTTGTTTCTTTGTTCTTTAAATCAATGAGTTCTTTGTTGCATCTGAACAAATTCAGGTTTTTTGAGTAATTCACATTCCAGGATAGTTTGGAGAATTTATGCTAGAATCATCAGAATCAAACCAATGCTCAAATTCCAGGATGCATTCAAAGCATTTGGTGTAATGATGACAACAATGGAACTGAAGTCCAGGTATACAAGACTGCTAAGTGCTAATCCTACAATGGTTTAAAAACTTACTGCAGATACTGGATCTGAGTGAGCAGGAAGGGTCTTCAAGCACTTGCCAGTCTTTACATCCCAGATTCTCACACTCTCATCAAACTAGTTACAAAGTACAAACAACAACAGTTAATAACACCAATATTATTTGTATACATCTTGTCCAAGATAACTTTATAAAAACCCTTTGTCATTGCCATAAATTAAACATCCCCAAAACAACCCAAACAAAACATGAAGTAAACATCAACATTTTCCCGTAACTTAACAAATTAAAATGATTAATCAGCTGATCTTCTACAAAGAAAAGTAAAAGATTAGTTATTGTTAGTGAAAAGTTAATTTTTGAAAGTTTGTAAAAAACAATATTAAAGAATAAAATAGATATCAATGAATCTCTTTAAAGGTTTGTAAATAATACTCCATGGTGTTGAAATGGTTGGATATTCATTAGAATCCTGAAATAGAATGTGGTTTAGCAGACATTATCCATTGCTACCTCAAGAAATAACCTAAATAACTTATTGTTTTTACTCATGATATGGAACAGTCGAGATGTCCTTTCAAGACACTTTTAATATTTGTGTTCACATAATGCAGCATATACCTGCAATGCTATTAGGGGAATAAACAGTGACTTACCGAGCCTGACACAATGAGGTTAGACTGTGGATTGAAGTTACAACAGAAAACATAGTTGCTGTGACCCTTTAATGTCTTCAAACACTTTCCCTGTTTATGTCAAATAAAAAAAAATCAAATATTAATTGTAAATGTAAGATAGTTACACAAACAAATTAATCTTTTTAAACGTATGCACATTTGGATTCAATGTTTATGGATACATTCACACGAGTACATGTAGCCAACTTCACTGCTAGCTAACAGCGAAAATATTTGATCGTGTGAATGCAAAAAGTAGCCAACTTCGCTGCTATCTTGAAAATTTGGCAGTGAATGAACATTTTCGCTGCTAACTCGAAAAGTTAGTGGTGAAAATTTTCGCTGCTAACTCGACTTAGCAGTGAAATTTGATACTTCAACCGCAGAGAAAGGAATTTTAGCAGTGTTTTTTCTTGTGTGAATGTAACTGACCTTAGCTGTGTAGTAAACATGATTTACATACCTGCCAACATTGAAACACCAGTTTTACGAGTCCACAGATAGCAATGCAAGAAGTCGTGCGAGTAAAGCTTATTACATGTACACATACAAATTATGTACATACTTGAAACAATGTACAAAAATCAATGCATCCCATAAGAATCTGTCGTAAGCAAATGGCACCCTCTTTTGCCAGAACTTTTTGATCTTGTTCATTGCTGTCATTGTCAGAAAAAAGGAATGTTCTGATTTGTTGCGGCCTGTAATCTCAAAAATCTGAACATTATCTGAACGATCCAAAAACGTTTCTACCGCCAGCCACGTGAAGTGATCAACCTCCTTCCCATAGACAGGCAAAGAGTGACAAAAACAGACAAAACCAAACTTTGATTCTCATTCCAAATTGCTGCAAGTTTAAAAAATAGAGTCGCTTGAACTTATTACAAAAATATGAAACTTTACATGAGTATTATATAAGATATTCTTCAAGCCAACATGTAAATTTATTCAACAAACTACTAACACTACAGTGGCAAAGAAAACCACCCGAAGCCGAAACCTTCTGCTGTGCTTGCTAACGGCGATGCCTTGTGTGAACGCAAGGTAAATTTAAGCTAAGTTTTTTGGTCAAGCAAACCCCGCTGAGAATATTTACCAGCGAAGTTAGCTACTCGTGTGAACATAACCTATGAAGACATGTTTGCATTGCACTCTTTCCACACTGGATTGGAAATTGGATTGGATATTCACATTCACTACAGTGTTAATTGTCGCTTGTACAGTTGACAACTCATCACTTATTGATGTCTTTGGATCAAGTAATGAACCATTCACCTTACTAAGAGCTACATTTAAATTCAGAACAGTTAGTATTGATGCTATAATCCAATTGTAATAACAAAAAGAACCTTTTAAACAGCCCTTCTAAATATCAAGTGTTCCTCATTGAATAATATAATTTGGTTTTTACCCTAACACTGATGTGTGTTAAGCACTGTATACTCGGTACTTACACGAGTTCTGTGAAAAAAAGTTCACAGGCAAATCACTCGGTGGGATTCGAACCCACAACCTTTGCATTTGCTGGGGCAGATGTCTAACCAGACGACCGAGCTAGCCCGATGGCTAGAGACAGTTCGAATCCTTACATGTGGCAGCGGGTACTGCAACAATTTAATAGATGTAAATTTTTGCATTGGGGATAAAGAATATAATTTGTTTTTTTACCCTTACACCGATGTGTGTTAAGCACTGTATACTCGGTACTTACCCAAATTCTGTGAAAAAATCCCCAGGCAAATCACTCGGGTGGGATTCGAACCCGCGACCTTTCCAACTTTTTTTTCACAGAACTCCGGTAAGTACTGAGTACACAGTGCTTAAAACACATCGGTGTAAGGGTAAAAACCAAATTATATTCCTTATCCCCGATGCAAAAATTAACATCTATTAAATTTCATTGAATAATTAAAAAGAGACACACAGAGTTTTTAATAGTGGTGACTAAGCATAACTGTTTGGAGCTGAGTGGGTTTCTTGCATGACAATTGGAGACTTTTAGGAAGATTGCGGACGTTTCATTCCTTGATCCTTTTCTATTAATCTCGTTGCTGAGAACGGTGGAGAATGAGCCGTAAATGGGATGCTCGCTATCATCTCAAAGTCTCCTATTGACATCATACTGTGAGAAAGTACATTCTTAGGCTAGTACTTTTTATTATTCCTGTGATTGATGTTTGTTCTGGTTGTTCTGCTATGAATTGGAATTTAAACCTGAACCTCACTGTTTATTATACATTTTGTAAGATGTTTCTGCGACAATGCAAGTTTACTTCTTTCTTTTTTCCCCACTGACTACATATCCCATGTTATCAATTAGGGAATAACAGTGTGGGGAGCCAGTCTTCACTGCGTGGTAATGACCGGGATAACGAGCCGAAGGCGAGGTCCATTAACAGCGGCCAGCCACTAATAAGTTAATAAATACCTTTAACGAAGAAAAAGGGTAATAATCATCAGAATTTGTGATTTTTCTTTCGCCGTTAATTTTGGAAATGTTCCACTCATGTTCAAGGGCCATTCTTAAGGCTGTTCAACTTTTGGGTGGCTCCTAGTCCCTTGCACATAATTACATGTAACTAAAATAATATGTGCATATTTTGAAAAACCAGACTATGCGCTTTTAAAGTAACACTTTAGTTGGTGTACGGCTTTATGGTTTGCATTACCTTGGTTTCATGCACGTATCAGCTACCTTAAAATGATACATTGTCTGCGCGTTTACGCATACGCGTGGTATGCGCGTACACGCGGCATCATCTGTCCTTGTCAAAATAACCAAAAACAATACGCGCAAAGAAAACAGTTTTTTCCGCACAACAAGCACGGTGCAAATAGAACTTTTACACAACATTGTGCTTGTTTAGGGGCCATTTATTTGCTAGTTTACAGAGCCGGTCTTTATATCACATGTTAATACACCCCCATGTGACCAGTCTTCGACCAATCAGAGTGCACAAATTCTCCGAGGTATTTATAAATACTGAATAATTGTTAGCCTCTCTGCACAGCTGTAAAGCCAAAATAGCCTTAGATTTTACTGGATGGCAACAATGTCCACACAAGACACCATTGGTCATTGGTTGAATTGTACAAGCTGCTTTATTTGTTTACATAGATTAATGCAAGATACTTACTGTATTAAAGTCCCACACTTTAAGAGTTTTATCATCTGAAGCGGACACAAGAAGACGTGAATCACTAGACCAAGCAACATCAGAAATTCCCTGAAATCACAAGAGGTCCACATCAATTTTTAAAACACATACATGTATCCTCATGGCAACTATGTACTTACCATGCTTATTGTCTTCACTGATCATTAGATAAAGACATGACAGAGTACATTTATGGAAAGTAGAGTAATCATAATACAGACAACTATGAGGGGAAAAAAACTTACCAATTTGTGGCCTGAAACCGTCTTCTCAAATTTGCCATCATATGCACCCCATATTTTGATCAATTTGTCGGCAGCTTAAAAAAAAAAAGTATGGAGAGCTATTATTATTATTATTACAATTTTTATTATAGCCATTTAAAGAAAATCAGTTATCAGCAGTAAATCTTGGTTATGTGTGAGGAGCTGGTCTTCACTGGGGGTAATGACCTCATTGGTGACTGGCTGCCGTTTTAAATTTGTGATTTTTCTTTCGCCAACACATTCTTCTATTCACATTTCAGGCTGTTCAATTTTTGCATGGGACCTAATCTCTTACACATATTTAACTATGTATGCATATTTTCAAGAATCATACTACAATGTATAAGCTTTGAAAACAAACTGCGCCATGAATAGAAAATCTTTGGTTGGTGTTCAGCTTTATGCTTTTGATTATTTTTGTTCCATGCATGTACCAGCTACCTTTGATCAATTGTCTGTGAGATGACCCGTACTTGTGATAGACAGTACGTGTGCACAATCTCTCCTTGCCCCCAAAAACACAAAAACAATAAGAACAAAGAAAACTTTTCATTTGATAGTTCCTGCACAACAAGCCCAGTGTATGCATAACTTTTACACAATATTTTCTTCCCATTTATTCCTTTTTTACACAAAATGCTTGTTCAGGGGCCATTTATTCTCCCAGAGAGCATTTACTCTTTGAGGTATTATTTAATATGATTTCATATTTGCCCAAAATACATTGTTGTAGTTGTAGATTAGTGTGTATGCTTTTTAACAAACTGATATTGTACTGATGTAAGCACCAATCCCTCAGGCAAAAACAAGAAAGCTTTGGATTTAAGTCAGGTCAGGGCCCAGTTTCATGGCTCTGCTTACCGCCGAATTCTGCGCTTGCGATCACCATTCTCCGCTTACCAAGCAAGCGCCGAACTTCTGCGCTAGCTGTGAAAGCATAGAATGCCTAGTAACGTGGACTACGCACGCGCACAAGCAAAAATTCCCTGCTAACCCGTGAAATACGCTTGACGTAAGCGTGGAATTCCCTGCTTCCGTAAGTGGCGATTCTTTGCTTACGGTAAGCAGAGCCATAAAATTGGGCCCAGGTAAGGTCAATTCCTGGGAGCGCCTTTCAAGAGTTCACCAACAGCCTCCACTCCGTTGTCAATTCCAAAGATCTATTCTTGTTGTGGTCTCCAAAGGTTGCCTCATCCATTCGCAGCTTTTTGTTAACAAGGAAGTCCCAGGACTTCTTGGTGGTCTGTTCATTTTACAGCACCTTGTAGGATAATGTATTCACAGGTGGTTGGCTTTATTTTTTATTTTTTTATTATTTCAGCCACATCCAACAGCGCAAGCGCCAATAACAGGATGGATAAAAACATTAAATTACATAAAATAGCACAATAACTGAGGTGTACATGTAACTTGTCCTTACTGTCTCATCATGTCCAATATGGATAATGATTGTGTTCCAGATGAACATACATGTAGTGTTTTATGGGATCTATGCAGAGTAGAATACATACTAGAGCACTACCAGACTACTTTGTTTTTACAAGTTTCTTGTTGTGGATCAAGAATCACAGCCATATAATGCTGTTGATGTTATGACTGCTTGATACGTTGATCTTCTTTCATTTTGTTGTTTTTGCTTGCCTTTGAAGTGGTAGAGGTACAAATGTAGCATCCTCTGTCATGTTTGTGAAGTGTAAGCTCCAAGGTAATCCAAACCCCAGACTGTTTGTAGGCTGACATCATTGCTGATACTGTTCTGAAGGCTTCATGTTGTCGTGATCTTGGTATTTTCTTTGTTACATTGTTTTACATGTTTTAAAGCACAATTTATCTGAATGAGCTAAATAACTCCCATTTTAATAAAGGACAGTGTGGTTTATGAGGAGATGTGAATTGAGTTATTGTTATTCAGTGTTTTCTTCAGTAACAGCCTAGTGGACTGAAAAGAAGTCTGGAAAGTTAAACTGAGCATGAAGCGTTTGAGGAAAAAGAAATAACAAGACATTAGCCTTAATGATGATGGGGCTATGCTGTAACACTCAGGGACTCTACATGTACATGTACATGTACATGTAGTAGTCCTGATAAGATCACCTAAGATGGACAATCAACCACAAGAATAATAATAATGGTGGCTTCTTATATAGCGCTCATATCTGTCAGTCAGTGACGTTCAAGGCGCTTCAGCAGTCAGTATTTTCCTGCAAGGTATATATATGTGGAGCTACTTTTTGAAGTATGAGACCTATTCCTTTACATAGCACCATGTAATGGTTTACAAGGTGCTGTGGCGCAATATGCTGCCGATCAAACCAAAAACACCGGGGCGAACCCCTTCTCTTAACGATAAGTGCACAAGGAGTTGTCTTCTGGTCCTCAAGGTTGGGCAATGGTCTAAAAATAAAAGCAACATTTCCCAATCCTCCAGGTTGGGCAATGGGGTCAAAATGGAAGTAAAGTCTCCCAGTCCTCAATGTTGGGCAATGGGCTCAAAATGAAAGTACTATCTCCCGGTCCCCCAGGCTGGGCAATGAGCTCAAAATGAAAATAAAAGTCTTCCAATCCTTCATGGTTGGGCAATGGGCTCAAAATGAAAGTAAAGTCTCCCAGTCCTCAAGGTTGGGCAATGAGCTCAAAATGAAAGTAACGCCTCCTGGTCCTCCAGGTTGGGCAATGGGCTCAAAATGAAAATAAAAGTCTTCCAATCCTTCATGGTTGGGCAATGGGCTCAAAATGAAAGTAAAGTCTTCCATTCCTAAAGGTTGGGCAATTGGCTCAAAATGAAAGTAACGCCTCCTGGTCCTCCAGGTTGGGCAATGGGCTCAAAATGAAAGTAAAGTCTCCCAGTCCTCAAGGTTGGGCAATGGGCTCAAAATGAAAATAAAAGTCTTCCATTCCTCCAGGTTGGGCAATGGGCTCAAAATGGAAGTAAAGTCTCCCAGTCCTCAAGGTTGGGCAATGAGCTCAAAATGAAAATAAAAGTCTTCCATTCCTCCAGGTTGGGCAATGGGCTCAAAATGAAAGTAAAGTCTCCCAGTCCTCAAGGTTGGGCAATGGGCTCAAAATGAAAATAAAAGTCTTCCATTCCTCCAGGTTGGGCAATGGGCTCAAAATGGAAGTAAAGTCTCCCAGTCCTCAAGGTTGGGCAATGAGCTCAAAATGAAAATAAAAGTCTTCCATTCCTCCAGGTTGGGCAATGGGCTCAAAATGAAAGTAAAGTCTCCCAGTCCTCAAGGTTGGGCAATGGGCTCAAAATGAAAATAAAAGTCTTCCATTCCTCCAGGTTGGGCAATGGGCTCAAAATGAAAGTAAAGTCTCCCAGTCCTCAAGGTTGGGCAATGGGCTCAAAATGAAAATAAAAGTCTTCCAATCCTTCATGGTTGGGCAATGGGCTCAAAATGAAAGTAAAGTCTTCCATTCCTAAAGGTTGGGCAATGAGCTCAAAATGAAAGTAACGCCTCCTGGTCCTCCAGGTTGGGCAATGGGCTCAAAATGAAAATAAAAGTCTTCCAATCCTTCATGGTTGGGCAATGGGCTCAAAATGAAAGTAAAGTCTTCCATTCCTAAAGGTTGGGCAATTGGCTCAAAATGAAAGTAACGCCTCCTGGTCCTCCAGGTTGGGCAATGGGCTCAAAATGAAAGTAAAGTCTCCCAGTCCTCAAGGTTGGGCAATGAGCTCAAAATGAAAGTAAAGTCTCCCAGTCCTCCAGGTTGGGCAATGGGCTCAAAATGAAAATAAAAGTCTTCCAATCCTTCATGGTTGGGCAATGGGCTCAAAATGAAAGTAAAGTCTTCCATTCCTAAAGGTTGGGCAATGAGCTCAAAATGAAAGTAACGCCTCCTGGTCCTCCAGGTTGGGCAATGGGCTCAAAATGAAAATAAAAGTCTTCCAATCCTTCATGGTTGGGCAATGGGCTCAAAATGAAAGTAAAGTCTTCCATTCCTAAAGGTTGGGCAATTGGCTCAAAATGAAAGTAACGCCTCCTGGTCCTCCAGGTTGGGCAATGGGCTCAAAATGAAAATAAAAGTCTTCCATTCCTCCAGGTTGGGCAATGGGCTCAAAATGAAAGTAAAGTCTCCCAGTCCTCAAGGTTGGGCAATGAGCTCAAAATGAGAGTAACGCCTCCTGGTCCTCCAGGTTGGGCAATGGGCTCAAAATGAAAGTCCCCACAAGCTTTTTCACTAGTCCACATGTATAAGTGCACACATTTTTTGATGCAAACCCCCCCCCCCCCCAAAAAAAACCACCACCACAACAACAACCAAAATATGGAAGTGAAGTTCACAGACTTACGTTTGTGGACGTTTGTATACCCTAATTTCTACTCTCAATAGAATTTTTTCATCAACAACCATTTTCTTGGATTCTTGATTTGAGGATTGGTTGTAAAGAACTTCTTTTCCAATGAAATCTTTTTGATTCAACAATCGTTTGACGATGCACATTGAGAACAAATTCAATGAACTTTGCCCAGCTTTGTTCTCTTTCGGCAAAGGTTGTCGATGTTTGAATAGCTTTAATGCAAGGCTGTGTGAAGTACAGAATCCGCAGGCCTGTGCAGCAATTCTTTACTCGGCTCGTGTATGTGTACCGAGTTGGAGTCTAGCCAAGCTTTCTTACCAATATGAATTTATCAAAGGCTAATCACAGCGTGCCAAATTTTTGTTAACTAGGAATTTGGACCTGCTGTGTTGTACTGCACAATACAACATGTGTTGTTATGCATGGAGTAGCGGTGGGCGACCAAACGTTGTGGCTGTGGATACTCAGCACCATGTGTTATGTGCGTGCGTATTTTAGCGTTTGTATATTATTGCGATTGCGATCACGGCCACATTAAATCTAGCAAATATCAAGACTTGTCAAACCATTTTTAAAACTTAAAAATAATCTTTCTTTGGGATTTTACTACCGTACCCCTCATTTATTGTTTAAAGAAAAAAAATGTTGACTCGCCCGGCGCTGTTTTCACTCACATTTGGCAACCGGGCGACCACTAATTTCGAACCCTGATAGAGGCCTTATGTGCCAATAAGCACGAAGAGGCTAGGTAAGGAACATGTGGGCAAGGAGCCTCTCAAGCTGCTAAGGATGGGTTTGGAGAAGTCTTTGCGGAGAGGGCTCCTCCAGCCAAGTAATCAAGTATAAGGACCATTGGACCATGGGACAAGCCTAAATCACATCAAGAGCCAATCATGGAGACCTTGCACAGAGTGGAATGAGGAGACCAATGCAGTGGAGTATAAAGTAATGCAAAAGTGTTAAATGCTAAACAAACACAAACATCAATTGAAAGAAATCCTTATTTGCTTTAATAAAATGTGTTTATAAGTTTAATAATGCTTTGTTAATGTTTTCATAACTTTAATTGCCGTTTTCTTCATTTTTTCAGTAAAAAAAGTGCAATTTCCCTTGATCCAACTTGACCATCTTTTGTCTTGATGTAGGCATTACACAAAACATTCCCAAGCTACAGCTTTAACGTACCATTTTCAAGACAATGGAAGTCAGTAATACATGTACACGACCAGAGAAAAATCTTGTTCTCAACTTAAGGTGTATGATTTATCACTAGTGAACTACTTAATTTGCTCTTTGTGAAGTGAAACACAATTTGCAGACGTTTCTGGGTTACAACATTTATAATGAGTATGATGAAGTACTACTTTTGACATGTACATGTACATAACATTCCTGATGCTTTCTGTTATGAAATACTCACAAGAACTTGCCAGCCATTCTCCGTTTGGACTGAATTTTACAGATGATACAGCCTTGGTGTGACCAGCAAGAGTAAATTTCAAAGTGTAGTTAGGTTTCTGAAAAACAAAAATACAAACAAAATCCCATCACAAATGTTAAAAAAAAAAAAAAATCTTGGGCTGAACAAAGAAAAAACAATTTAATCAGGATTTGCGACCTCCAGGTAATTGTCTTCGACTACAAACAAAAGACCAGAATCTTACACCCGATTCAGACAGGCGCTCTAGAGTCGCGCCGAACCAAATTATTGAATTAAGTACATGAAAAGTTTGACGTCTGAAACAGTTAGGAGCGACTGGACGCGCTAGAAGTCGAAAGATCGACTCTTGCAGTCGTTAGGAACGAGTCTGGAGCGCCTTGGTTTGAGACGTCGATCCTGTCATGAGCCGAACCTAATGTAAATGTTTTGTTAAGTTCGCCTGTCTGAAACCAAAATTTAATTGGGTCGACCTAGAGTCGCTCCTAATCTTTTTGGTTCTGCGCGACTCTAGAGCGCCTGTCTGAACCGGGTGTTAGTCTCTTATCATTAGACATGTTAGAAGAAAACAAATCATTTACATGTACATATTTCAAGTAAGTTTTCTGTGTGAGATTTTAACAGCGTTACAAACAACCTTGTTATATAAATGCCAGTCACATAACAGTCCAGATATGGGCGCGGGTGAATAATTTGTGTTTCTTATTGATGAGTTTTTTTAGTTCTGGTGTGATCCAAGGAGAAAATCTCGACCGTCACCTTGACGTTTTGGGAATTGAGTCACATATGGCAGCGTTGAGTAAGTTGGTGAAGATTTCTGCACATGAGTTGATTTCAATAGGGTCCATAAATGCTGACATGACCAAGGGATGAGATGAATCAACATTTCAAGATAATCATGGTGATTACCTACTAAAGCATGACCTGATTGCTGGTGGTGACATTGAGCTCAACCCTGGAAGCTGTCATGGTCTTGTCTACCTACTACAGCATGACCTGATTGCTGGTGGTGATATTGAGCTCAACCCTGGAAGCTTCCATGGCATTGTTTACCTACTAAAGCATGACCTGATTGCTGGTGGTGACATTGAGCTCAACCCTGGAAGCTTCCATGGCATTGTTTACCTACTAAAGCATGACCTGATTGCTGGTGGTGATATTGAGCTCAACCCTGGAAGCTGTCATGGTCCCATGACCCATGGTGAAACTGCAGAAAAGGAGCAAAGAATGGCAGGACGAGGAAGGAGTTTGCTCGATCGAAAGGCAAAGTGTTTCCGCTAGACTAGGGGAGTGGAAACAGAAGTTAATGGTGGAAACATGACTGATACATATCCACATCAATTCAATGTTATCACGTTCAAGATGTTAAGTCTGCATGGTGACAAGGACCAGCAAGGACACCACCGCCATTGTGTCCATGACAAGTATCTCATCAATGGATGATGTAATCTTTAGGCAGGCCAAGAATACGCTCATTGTCGTGAGGTGTTAGACACGTCTTGGTGAGTAGTAGAATGTCTGGCAGGGAATTAGAATTTAAATACAACTGGAGCTGGGGACCTTTCTTCCGGATACTACATGTACCAGTGTGGCATAAAATGCCACTAATATTTGTATGATTAGGTCGATCATAAATGCTGTGATCAGGACAATGAAGAGGTAGCATGTGGCTTAGGGTTTAGTCATCACCAGCAATCAGGTCATGAAGTAGTACTAGTAGGTAGACAAGACCATGACAGCTTCCAGGGTTGAGCTCAATATCACCACCAGCAATCAGGTCATGCTTTAGTAGGTAAACAATGCCATGGAAGCTTCCTGGGTTGAGCTCAATGTCACCACCAGCAATCAGGTCTTGCTGTAGTAGGTAGACAATGCCATGGAAGCTTCCAGGGTTGAGCTCAATGTCACCACCAGCAATCAGGTCATGCTTTAGTAGGTAGACAAGACCATGACAGCTTTCAGGGTTGAGCTCAATATCACCACCAGCAATCAGGTCATGCTTTAGTAGGTAGACAAGACCATGACAGCTTCCAGGGTTGAGCTCAATATCACCACCAGCAATCAGGTCATGCTTTAGTAGGTAGACAAGACCATGACAGCTTCCAGGGTTGAGCTCAATATCACCACCAGCAATCAGGTCATGCTTTAGTAGGTAGACAAGACCATGACAGCTTCCAGGGTTGAGCTCATTATCACCACTAGCAATCAGGTCATGCTGTAGTAGGTCATGCCATGGAAGCTTCCAGAGTTGAGCTCAATGTCACCACCAACAATCAGGTCATGCTTTAGTAGGTAGACAAGACCATGACAGCTTCCAGGGTTGAGCTCAATATCACCACCAGCAATCAGGTCATGCTGTAGTAGGTCATGCCATGGAAGCTTCCAGAGTTGAGCTCAATGTCACCACCAGCAATCAGGTCATGCTTTAGTAGGTAGACAAGACCATGACAGCTTCCAGGGTTGAGCTCAATGTCACCACCAGCAATCAGGTCATGCTGTAGTAGGTCATGCCATGGAAGCTTCCAGAGTTGAGCTCAATGTCACCACCAGCAATCAGGTCATGCTTTAGTAGGTAGACAAGACCATGACAGCTTCCAGGGTTGAGCTCAATATCACCACCAGCAATCAGGTCATGCTGTAGTAGGTAAACAATGCCATGGAAGCTTCCAGGGTTGAGCTCAATATCACCACCAGCAATCAGGTCATGCTGTAGTAGGTAAACAATGCCATGGAAGCTTCCAGGGTTGAGCTCAATGTCACCACCAGCAATCAGGTCATGCTGTAGTAGGTAGACAAGACCATGACAGCTTCCAGGGTTTTGTTCAATGTTACCTGGTACAGGGATGTGATAGGCTGTTGAAAAAAAAACCCTGAACTTTGAGCGCAAAGCGCGAAAACTTGCGAGCACGAAGCCCACTAATAACATCTATCTTTGGTTTTAAAAGCCCTACTCTGCAATCTGGGGCGTTATATATGGTGTTATCTTCATTTTTTTTATGAATTTGATCTTAAGTTTAAAAAATATATAAAACAAAACACGGATTTCCAGTTTAAAATGGAGGAATCACATCCCTGTTACCACCAGAAATCAGGCCATGCAGTAGTAGGTAGGCAAGGCCTAATGAAAAATAATTGTTTGTTTCCGGTAACATGCCCTGAAAAATTTGGGACGGTAGGTGGGGGAAATTTTTTTATTTTACAATAAAATTTTAATCTGGAAAAACAAAATATTCTGTTTTAAAATGCAGTATCCTAACTCAAGGTAGGAATGCAGCAAACCAAGAGTGCAGAGTTTGAAACTCAAACTTGGAATGAATAGCAACACCATGACCAATTATGAAGGAAACGGGCGTACGATGTATACGTCTTCCCATCTAGCCATGGTTGTCTTTCTTCATGGTATCGCCGAAGCAGCACCAACGTGCTTGGCACAGGCTGATTGGCCGCTTTCCGATTGGCCGACCCACTCGATCGGTGTGAATAATTATGACGTATTGCTTCTCACAGCACTGCCATTCCATAGTATTCATCACCTCGATCCCGCGGATGTGCTTGGTCCTAGCTTTAATGGTAGGGAATGAAGGAACGGCGTGTAGCCATGGGAGCGATTGTGCAAGGGAAATTCCCTTGGTGAGAAATCACCGCGTTGTCGGGAAACGTCTGGTGCAGTGTAAAGTACATGTACATGTACTTATGCAATGTAACGTGCACGTATGTGTGTTGGAATAAAAATCGAGACACCAGCTTTTAGAGGTCACAACGTTTAATCGTGGAGGTAGAAACCATGAATTAATTGAGTCTGGCTCTCTCCTTGTTCTATACAAACAATACGTAAGCGAGATGGGAAACACCCAACTTGAAGTTCCAGGGTAGGAAGATGATCTCAACCACTTCCCGTTATATTATTTTCATGCAAAATTTTCATGATCCAGTAATATGCCTGTGGATTGATCCAGTAATAATGCTGTGGATTGCTCCAGTGGTAATATGCTGTGGATTGATCCAGTAATACATGTGTATGCTGTGGATTACTCCAGTAATATGCCTGTGGATTTTGATTCTCCTTGAAAAGCTTTCAAAAAATCTCTAAAAACCCACTTGTTTAATTAATCACTCATGTATTTTGCCTATTCTGTATTCTCCTTTTTGCTTGTTGTTTACTTTGTGTGAAGCCTGTGTTACTTTCTTTCGTTAGTTAGAGCGCTATATAAATGCTCTGTATTATTATTATTATTATTATTGAGTATAGAATGCTAAATCACACATCGGTGCAGGATATAACAAAAAATAATATATCAGAATTTTGTCTTACCTTTGGTAGATTTGAAGCAGATGTTGTGTTAGAGACAGTTGTCATTGGTGCTGTTGATGTGTTATTTTTGCCATGTGAGTCCTGCTTCATTTGGTGCTCAATCTTTTTCTCTTCACTGCTTGCCATACTTCATTCATACGCTACTGTTCTAGTCAGGATATAACTGCATGAGAAACATTCAAGGTAAATTGATGGCTATTATTATCATTAGTATTCTGGCTTATTAAAAACATTCAAAACCTGGGGCCCAAGGGCCAAATTAAATCTAAATTTACAAAGTGATAAGAACATAAACAGATTCATAAAAACAGGAAAAAAGACACACACAAAACACCTACATGTAATGTTTGAAGACATGTAATGTTTGAAGATTTTAAAGCAAGTGCTGTGACCTACAGGAAGTGTCAAGTTTCGCAAATGACAGTTAATTACAATGACAGTGTAAAGGTTTTAAGGTAATCAATGATCATTTAAGGTGCTTTAAAATATTAAAAGACCTGATACTGTACTTTAGGAAGTGAATTATAGAATATTATTTTACAAATTATACATTTAATCTCCATTTATTGATGATGAGCAAATCAACTGAATGTATGACAAGATTTAAGGTTTTAATGAAATTAAACAAAAACACACAGTAAATGTACATGTCATGTACAACATTTGCTGAAACCAATGCAAAGACAATTGTTCCTCTTTGGCAATCTTACAACACATGAAGTAAACAATCAACACAGAAGTCAGGTGATCTGCAACTGAAGGCCTACATGTATACTCCTTAAATTCAACCAGCAAAACAACAGTTAATGTTTGTATAGGACCTACACGTATAAATTGAACTTCCCCCTTCATTTTCAATAGAAAAAAAAAAGTTCTACATCTCAGACAAGCCAACTTTGTTTTTGCAAAAACACACACACAAAAACAAACAGAGGAATGTTTGCAGCACACAAAAAGGAAATCAGCTATAATCAGGAAATCAGTATTTTCAATATTTAGCTACTTCATGATTTGTGTTTAATTTATACTTTCTAGAGTAGAGACAGAACTTTCTTTTAAACTTTATTAATAAAATACCACAAAGAGTTTATTCACTCTGATTGGTCGAAGACTGGTCACACAGTGGTGTATTAAACCGCCAATTTGCCCGTAGGAATGTGCCTTGGTTCACCGACAACCTTACCTTAACAGCAAATAGAGCCAGAAGTATGGCCAAGGATTCAGCTTGGCCACACAAGTGGGGCTAGGTGTGCCTCAAATTCAGGTCCTGTAAACTTAGGATTAGGGTCTGAATCGTAATAACAGTAAAATAGAACTGAAACAGCTTTCAGTTTGTCTAAAGGACAAGCAGCTACAGTACATGTACATACATTTAGTTATTACATTGTAGGTGTTCGTTTTTGTAATTTTATTTTTTTAATACTTCTTCTCCCCGTCGACTGTGGGCTAAAGCACACTTCCCAAGGTACATGTACATAAACCTGAAACTAGTCATTAGGAGATGAAACTGCTTCAGTTACATCATGATGATGTCATCAGGTATCAAATTACAAGGTTTTTAAACATTAAAAAAATGTAATCTTTGAAAATCCAAATCAAATCAAGAATAAGAGACCGTCGGTGCTTTTTGCGGGATTATATAGAGGTAGGTCCTCATTTTTTATTTGTGCGTGACATTACCAGTCATCTACTTTCGGTTGAAACCGGAAGTGCCTTGTAATTTAAAAGTGGCAACTTTTTTGAAGTTGTTTTCAACGATATTATAGTCCGGCAAAGGTCTGGTTTACAAAAATAGGACCGGTGACGTCGTAACATCTAGAAGCGACAGATTAGTAAAAGCTGAAAATACACTTTGTATGTCTGTGGCGAAGTTTTTGATAATCGTTTCAAAATTGGTTTACATATTGAACTTCATGCAGAAAATATAGTTGTAGATTGATAACGTCATCATGTGTCACGTGGTTATTGCCTTAATAAAGGGTCTGTATATGTTTTTGTAATCACTCTTAAATTGAATGGCAATAAAAACTTATTGGTTAGAAGCCTATAGCAGCTTTCAATAGTAAAGCATTTTGAGAAAAATTTCACTTCGAAGTAATGAGGTAATGTAAAAAGATAGCAGTTTTTTTGCCCCAAAATTTGAATCTGAGAAGTGTTCTGTCAGAAACGCTTCTCAGATGGTGTATTCAAAAGGGATTATTCTTCCTGCGTGGACATATTTGCTCCGGATTTTCAGCAATATCTCAAAAACGCGACAACCTTTTGAAATGAAATTTTCACAGGTTAGTTTTATTGTACATGATCTAGATATTTATATAGGATTGAAACAATCGAATGGTTCCAAAAACCAAAGGTATACTTTGCCCTAAAAGGTTTACTTTTTGAAGCTGTGTATCTACCAAACCACAAGTTCAACTGAGTTGAAACTTGGTGTATTGTTAGACAATGATATCTTTGACTAATAATTACTTTCATGTAGCTTGAGTACAAAGCAAGTTACAATAAAATGTTATTTTGCATCGACTTGGAAGGTCATTAGGATAAAATGTGGAGTGACATTTTCATGACATCATCAATTGCATTCCATACATGTATTCAAGCTGGGATGTGTTACTGTAGCATCTGTATAGCACCCTCTGTTTACAATTTGCCATGCAAGATTATGATGTCAAAGGTTGAAGTTCAGAGGTCAATAAAAGAACAAGCATCTTCTTGGATTCACATTGCAACTTAACAACTCGTATTTAGAGCCTACATAATATTTCTGCCTTTGTCCCGAAATACTGGAGTTACATTAAAAAAATGTGGGTCCCGTCACGGTGACGTCATCATGTTTGACATGAAGATACCATAAATGTTGATTTTTCAAGGCTTCATCAACATAATAACTTTCTCGATTGAGCTGAACTTTTTGATATACTCAAGATGAGATATGTTGACATAATTAGGTGTTCGGGCCTTACGCCCGAACAACTCTTTGTTTTTGTTCGGTTTTTTGTTCTTCTTCTTTGTTTTGCTTATTCTTCTCCCCGAGCTTTGTCCGCGAGCACACGCATACTTGCGAACCTTTGATCAACTTGAAACTTCATGTGAAGTTAGAACATAACTAGCAGAAGCCAAGAAAGTTGTGACGTCACTATTACGTCATCGGGTGTCAAGTTACAAGTCATTTAAGTTCAAAAAGTGACCATATGCCAATGCCTGTATGTCTCTGAATATTAAAGCTACCGTATTCATATTTAGGCATATGATACATAGATCAAGACACGGGCAACATTTGAAAAGTTTACGTCAAATTCACATGACCTTTATTCCGGAAGGTCAAAGTTTGACTTGGTGATTTTCTTTTTAAAAAATTTCCCGGCAAAAAACTAAACTTCTGAATATCAGATCAACTTCAAATTTACACCATGTTAGGAACTTGATAAAACCTCAATCAAGTAGTTGTGACGTCATGATGACGTCATCAGGTCTTGAAATACAGTAATTCAAAGTTTAATCATTCAAAAAATCATAACTCAAGAAGTACATGAGCTATTATAACAATCTATACATGTACATCATCGGAGAGGTCTTGAAAAATGTAGCAAATACTACACAAAGTCTTATGCCGATTGTCCTCGACTTCCTGTTCAAACTGGAAGTTGAAAATTTCAAATTCATAGTTTAAGAAATATTCATAGGGGGGCCTACATTTTACACACACACTACAGACAATTTTTATATCAGATTGTAGGTCCTTAAGCATTCTCAAACTTTTCCACAGAGAAGTTACCTTTTTGAACTTCACTTATGGTTGAAATCGGGTATACATTGACCCGCTGTCAAACCGCGGGAAAATAAACTGCACTGAGAACACACACAATACGCGATCTAAACCAGTCAAGCTGCTCGCTCCTTTCAATCAACCGCAAGGTTCAAAGTCCATCAAACACGCTTGTAGTCTAGTCTCTGTTCAAGGTTCGCGCAACCTGATTTTGGCATTATGCTTTGTTAGTCTCTAAAACAGCCGTCCGTGCAAACCTCGCTAACAATCAAATGTTAGACTTTTGAAAAATGCATAACTCAAGAACTACACAATGGATTTATACAATCTATACATCATCGGACAGGTCTCTTAAAACCTAACACACGCTTCACAAAGAGTGACTCCATTTGTCACATCCATGGTGGCACTATATCAAATTAGTGGTCATTCAATAAATATTGGCTCCGCGACAAATGCTGACTCGTTCGACGGTAGTCCAATAATAGCTGTGAATAACCTTCGTGTTATCCTTTTGTTGGCTTGGCGGTAAATAGCGACTAAGAAAGGGTATTTCGCTGGCCTGTTTTTGTTGATTGTACATGTACATGTATGACTTTTGATAATTGAGAAAATGCAATCGGCAAGAGATCAACATTAATTTAACTCTTATCAACAGCGGTTTTTACGAGAATCCAACTTTTAGATCCTTTAAAGTTCTGTGTCAACAACAAAATAAAGTCAGACAAAATTGCACACCTTGTTTTATTAAACTATGGGTTCCTAAGCCCTGAAAAACGTGACAGATGTTTAATTAATACACGTTCTATGTAGATCTCAATGCAGTCCTAAGTAGTAACGTAAACTAGGTATAAACGTAAGAGACTTACATTTTACTTTCTTTGACATTTCAAATGATGATAATCAATCTTTTCATCGATTCAAAGGAATATTTCACGCATTAAATACTGACCCCTAGAATACCCGAACACCTAGAGTTTGTTTTACAAACTCTATAAGTCTAGTTGGTTTTTAAATTTTTGCTTTTTTAAAGTTATTATTAAAAAAATTCATGTACAGTGTACTTGATTGAGAACAACAGCTGTTATGTTTTGAATCTTCTGTGAAAAATAGCGTACATGAATGTTCCATGTATATTTTAGTGACCTGAAATGACCCGTCTTCCTGTCTTAACTGGGAGTTCACAATATTGTAAGGCTCTATTCAGTAGTTTTTTGTTCATTTTTATATGTTTTATTTGATTTTACTTTTAAATTAATATTTACATGTTTTTCACAAAACCCAAGCACCTAGTTTTTGCGATGTCACAAAAACTCAATGTCTAGTTTTAGTAACTATTATTTTTTATTCAATGAAAATTGGAGGTCTGATACAGCGCCTTGAAATTCTACATATATTTGTAATAATCATAATCCTATACTCCCAATGGTTCAGTAGGGACTTGGGGTTGGAGCAAGCATGGCAAGCAGTTAGCCCTGGTCGTGCTGGTGGGAGGTCAGTGTCAGTTGCACTACACTGACCTCCTGGGTGTAATTTATAAAGCTTCTCTACAATCATTGACAATGCAAACTAAAATGTTTGTTCATGTTTTTACCTAATTTAAGACGCTGAAATTTCAACCATTGGTATTCTTTATGTCCATAACAATACTTTTTACAGTTCGAAAAACCCAAACATAACCATGGATGACATTAACCGGAAAATAAATCACAGATCCATACTTTTATTTTAAACATCATGCACCTATTAGTATGTGAGAACGCGTACGCATTCGTGAAGTAAATAGCAACCCCATCAAACTTCCGGGTAATTTCATCAAGTGTGCCAATGAGTACATACATAGTCTTGCTGCCACATCTTCTCAGTTTAATTTGTCACAATATGATTGATAGCGTATTATAGACCTTTCTTTTGTTGATTAAAGTGCGCCGGTTGGCATGGATGGCCGAATGTTAGCAAAACATTCAATCGTGTTAAAAAATGTTGTCACCAAATTCAACATTTTCTGTAAAGATTCATGAACGGAAATACCTTCCATGATTGGTTGATTTGTTTCCAACAAATTCAACACTATTTTTGAATATTTGTGTAACACTGCTACAAACTGTGGCAATCTGTTTTTGATTTGCAGTTATGGCTTTCCATACTTTTCCAGCCTGGGTTGGCAAAAACTATGAACAATTTTTTTTTTTTTTTTTTTTCTCAATGGTACAACTACAAGACTTACACTGGACTCCGTTATGTTGCATGCAACGGAGGAGTGGCAAGAGCTATGCCAATTTTCCTACATTGTGTAGATGACGTCGATCCCTCAAAGTATAAATGACTTTATCAAAAAAAGGTCTACATGTACATAACAACATTGACTCGGAGGTACAAATACTTCTCCAAAGATAGTATTTCCTTCCTCCATGGTATACAGTCGTTTGACCAGTTCCGGATCACTTTTTGAATTCACAATGTTTTTGTTGCATTCACTTCAACATTTTCATCAGTTTACCTAAACATGTCGTAACACTCACCAAGTATCCATTGGCAAAAAATAAGTAATACTTTTGACGTGGCTTCGAGAAAAGTTTTGTCACCCGTTTGACCAGTTCCGGATCGGTTGATTCTATTCCGAATCAGTAGCGCGCCCTCTATTGCAAACCCATTGCATACTCCCATTCATAAAACTGAAAATACATGCAATGTTATCGACGGCTGTTGGATGAAGTACACATGTACATGTATTTTCACATGCTTTGAAATATAAAAATGCACGCTTCCCATGCAACTTAAATGACTAAACTTTCTACAACAGCCGTATGATTTTAACTAACTGAGTGCGCAACCATTTGACGCACCAACATATTGAGTGATCCAGAACTGGGCAAGGGTACGATGCCTCCCAACAAACGATTTCGGTAATTTTATCGTATCAAAAAAACAAGACGCCTGCTCAGTATTTACGTGAAATATTTTTTACACACTCTAGTTTTACCATTTTACATACATATATGTTATTCGCCCTGGCGTTCAAATTTGAAAGGTGAAAAGTTTTAACAGCGTTTTTCAACCAACATTTTTTTTTTTAATAATGATCATTATCGCCGTAATATCAACAGAAGTAATGTGAGAAGTAATTTAATTATGTGGCTGTTGCAAAGTTTAAGTAATAAGTGATCCGGAACTGGTCAATGATCCGGAACTGCAACTGGTCAAACGACTGTAGTATATTACTATAGTAGTATTACCAAGAGTAGACTAGTATTACTAGTACTACTGACCAGTAATTACATCAGTCACTAAGTTTTAATATTATTTAATGTATTGTTACTAAATATTTACATCAATCATTTCATTCATACATGAACTCAATGTTTGTATGGTGTGTACACACGCACAGTGATTATTAATATTAGTTACTCTTGTTTGATTTGGAAGCGTCACACAAATTAGTAAATATTTACAAAATAAGATTGATTGCCCATCAATTGCCACAAACAACACACAGTATTTAAAGAAGTACGTACATTTGAATTGATTGAACAACTAGGTCACCAACATCATCGACATTACCGCCACCATGTGCACTGGTCAGCTTCCCCGACACTGCACTGTGTACTGATACGTCGTGTGCTGCTGCATGCTAGTAGCTAGCTCCGCGCCGCGTTGGTTGTACATATACAGTACTTACACATTGTTCAAAAGCTCACAAAAAGATGATTGCTTTGAAAAGGGCGCCCTCGTGCGAATGAGAATGTCAACGACGAAATTTCAATCAATGTTACTGAAGAAGTACAAAAAAGAGTTGGTTACATTGAGTTAATGAATAATGGTTATTTAATTTTGAGCCATGCCCATCAAAAATAACCTTATTTCAGACGAAAATGTTTCTCTGGAGGATTGTGTTGTTAGTTGCGATTTGCAACCAGGTCACCAGTAAGGAAGCACTTTCTGTCGACCATTGTGGGGTGGGGAGTTAAATAGTTGCTGGTGGTGAGCACAACCACTGCGAAATTCAGCCCATCCCTGACTAGTGTTACTGTTGTTAGTTGTAGTGATAGCCTTAACCAAACTGCAATATTGGTTTTTGTTTCAGTTTATTATTTTTTATTGAGGCATATGATATATTAATCTACTCGTACTATGGCGCTTATTATAAGTCAGAGTCAAGTATTGTTATTGCTACTTTTGAATAGTTTTGGAACACACTGCATCCTATCTATGTAAGGCCTAAGTTAGTATTGTTTGATTTCGCGTCCTGTTTGGCTAATTAATTTGGAATACTAATACGCAGTCTCTAATCTTGGGTTAAAAAGGGAATCTTTAACCACTAAAAAGTTTTATTTATTTTGCTTTTTCCGGGTATATTTTTACATTTATAAGCTGTCAATAATTATAATTATGGTAAGTGAAAATGGTAATTAAAAAAAAACACACACAAACTAATCTTCTATCTTCTATCTTGATTGATTCACAGACCTAGACCTATGATTCTTGTTTCATTTGATAAAGCTAGCATCAAACCCACATTCATTTAAATTAAAGAAGTGACTCGTGACTTTTTGTTTGTTTTTCTCTCAAAGTGTAAAATTCACCAAGACAAAACACTTTACAAATAATTATAGCAAAAATACAATCATAACATCCTATCAAACAATCGTCCGCAAGTATTTCATAGTGAAGTTTATAATTATAAGGTCGTTGATGTAAGTTGGATATGGTGCGTTGTGGAATGTCACTCATGCGGGCACCAGCTAGATGGGCTGCGGCGTATCCAGGGGGGGGGGGGGGGGTCACGTGCCCCCCCAAAATGTCCAGTGCCCCCCCCCCCCCCCCCCACGAAAACAAATTGCAATAGTGCCCACAAAAAAAGAAAATTCAAATAATGAAAACAAAACATTACAAAGTTATCTTATATCCAGAAAACATCTGCTAGTTGTAGGCCTTCATTTACAATAAAGTAAACAAATAAAAGTAAATCGTATACCAAGCCATTATTGTTTAACTTATGCGGTGGGGATAGGCTGTGCAAGTCTCGCGCGCATCCGAACGAGAAAACACGTCAAACGAAGAACATTTTTATTTCTGAAATCAAATCTTTGTTTTAAATTATATCTCATGACAAAATCTGAACAACAAAAATAAATCATTACAATTTCATGAAATTAGTTTTAGCTTTTTTTAAAAATACGCCAAAGTGTGTTAATTATTATTAAAAACAAATTAAAACTCTGGGACAAGGATGCTTTTTTGATGTTAACTTTTTAGAAACCCCTTACGCAGATTCGTGAAGGTCAAACGGGTTTTAAATTGACCCGTATCGCAGTTTAAAGAGGAATGCCGACGCCTCAACACCATAGACTGCAATGAAAAGGGTTTGCTTTGCAATTACAGCATCTGGCGATTATAATCGCGCATCCAAAACAAGCTTTTACATAAGTTTTATGATCGGAGGTGAGCACAAAATTCTTAATTTTTTGCAATAACCGGAAGCTGAGGTCAAGTTTAATTTTCGGGTTTTCTTCGTTATATTGTTGAATTGGTTTTACTTTCATATTTTGTTATCACTTAGTATTGCGTTCCCAACAACATGTATAATTTTCTAGGTCACAAACTACGTTAAACTAAAATAATTGACGAAACAAAATCTCGCCCACGTAAAACTCCATATGGTTGGGACCACTATGGTCCCGGAAGTTCGAATGCGCGCGAGACTTGCACAGTCTATTGTCGCCATCACAGGAAGCGCGCGCGCCCAACTGTTGTTCAATGCAATGCAGCAGAATGAACAGTTGGTGTGCTGCGCGCTACGCTGGTAACGATAACCAACGGTTCACGTGTACAAACATAGGCCGTTGGTAATATTGTGAACATGCCGAGAGACCAAAAAGTCATAAACCAATGTTCTGTACATGAACCGTTGGTTATTGTTACCAGCTTAGCGCGTAGCATACCATTGATAAAACGGCGGCGGCCATTAATTGTAACCGGGAGGCGAGGATTCTGAATAACGGTGAGAATTTATCATTTTTTTAAACTTTTTTTGCGGAGTGGATTTTCTAGACCCGCGCCGAGCTCACTGAGAGAACAAAGAACACGTAAAGCCTAACAACCTTTCGCGAGATCCGGTTTCAAAAGAGAACTCCAGGGGCATAAACGTGAAGGGCAAAACGTTTCGAATATGATTTTTTCAGTCTATGACTGAGGTTTGGGAGACGATAGCGGATCGAACCTCATAGTTCTAGGAGTAAATGACCCCCACCACTGAGAAACCCATTCTCCCTGGGCCCCCCTCCTGGGAAGCAATGCCCCCCCCCCCCCCCCCCCATGTGAACCCCCCCACCGAAAAATTCCTGGCTACGCCGCTGTAGATGGGTGAAAATCATCTCCACTCGCCGAAGACGTAAATCTAGTGTAATTTGTGAACAAAATAATCTCATTCAACCCTCGCGACGTGGACTGGTCGAAGCTCCCCTACAAAACCATTGTACAAACGGACGACGGAGTACGTACACGTACACCCGTATACAAGATTTGAATTATACGGTTGCTCCCTGCTGCGTGCCGTTAACGTTGAGACTGCCTGGACGAGTCCATTTTATCAGAGGGTATTGTTAACTTCAAATGTTGTAAATTCACCAAATCTTTACACTAGAAAACATTCGTAAATGCGTTTTTTGCGTTTCCAACTACTTCAGTAATTTAATAATTTAATAAACAGCATATGATATTTAACGTATAAACGACATGTATTACATATCTGTTTAAGATGTGTAAGTTGCCTCAAAATTAACATTACCTGCGGCAAATGTTCCCGTCCGTCAACAGAGATCGTTTGCACGCAAACAAAGTATTAGTCTTGGCCCAAGACGTCAGTGATCGATAGTGAATAGTGTAATGCGCTCGGTTACAACTCGTTACAGCGCGCCCTCTTGTGGCTTGAATTACCCAACTTGACTAGCTCTCGAGCTAGTCAAGTTGGGTAATTCAAGCCACAAGAGGGCGCGCTGTAACGAGTTGTAACCGAGCGCATTACACTATCCACTATCGATCACTGACGTCTTGGGCCAAGACTAACAAAGTATGGGCAGAAACAATTTTCTCAAAAAACCCTTCTAAAAATCTTCACATATCTAGAGGATGTACGGAGGGATTTTGTTTAAACTTTCAGGAATGAAATATTATCTATTCTTAAATATTACGTTCAGCGAAAAAAATCAGAGGATGAACGAAACATTTTTTTAAAATTATGTCGATATTTGCAGCAATTTTAGGGGAGACGTTTTGTAATGAAATTTCCACCTGGACCCAGTACAAGTTAACCGCTGCAATAAACCAACGGATATTTTTTTGTAATATTTTTACGCATTTTGTTTAAAACTAAGCACCTTAACAATTGAAAATGCTCTTACAATACACTGTTATGTTTTCAGTGCTGTTAAAGAGAGTTTTTTAACGGTATCATGGATTTCTTTTTGTGTTTTAATGGTCCATCACTTCTTTTTAAAATGGAGTTATCGCAAATGATTGCGCAATACCTCTTCCGCCCCCCCCGAATAATACCATACGATTCGAGTTTACTCAGGAGCCGTGGGATATCTCGACATCACACGCAAAGGACACATCTAGAATTACTGTAAACAGCATATTTGTTTTCCTTTATTTGATGATTCGTGGCAAAGTCAGTTAATGTAAAGCAGTAGCTGAGAATCACATGATCAATGTTTCCAGGATGCATGTTGAGTTAGTCTTGGTGAAGACCTTCTCTTGTTGATTTGTCACAGTTTTCCCCACGAGAGGGCGCTATCATTCACGAACCGCTCTCACAACACGAAGGGTGCACCACACTAATAAGCCAAAATTCATGCACCAAGCTACTTATCATTTGTAAACCCACAACTTATTTTTAATTACAACGTTTTGAGGGTCATGCAATTAATAGATTGTGTAAATATAAGAATCTATCACAACCTGGGGGTTCGGTGCTTCAACGTTTGAGGAGACTTGATAAATTTAGGCGTTAAAGTTGGCCCTATTTGACCGGGAAAGTGGAGAAGTGCTTCACGAAAACTGGCAGCAAGTCGGTTTTGGAAAAAAACACATTTTCGTGTTTTTTTTCTTCTGGCTGGGGTAGTTAGCAAAAATTCCAAACGGCTGACCTGCCAAAAAATGAAAAGAATTCCGAAGTTCAGTCGTCCGAAAATATGTTTGATTGGTTTTCAAGAGGCTGAGAGACTTACACGATTTTTTGAGTATTTTTGAATATTTATCATTAGCATTGGTTCCTATGGGAGTTTATTTAGTGTGGCGCAACCTTGTGAGAGCGGTTCGTGAATGATAGCGCCCTCTCGTGCGGAAAACTGTGACATATCGACAAGAAAAGGTCTTCTCAAACCTCGGCTTGGGCTTTGGCTCCGGCTCCAGGCTCCGTCTGATGTTCGAACCACCGCATGCAAATACACGCGGCACCAACAATCTATAACGGAGCCCAAGCCGGAGACGGAGCCCAAGCCGAGGTTTGAGAAAGGCCCCAAGACTAATGTTGAGTTTACCCGTGTCCATAAGTTATTTATTTAAAGCAAGCAGTGGCGTAAATGTACGGAAAGGGACATCAATATTAGGACATATATCTCATAATTATAAATTAGCATAATAAATGTCACAATTATGACTGATATCTCATGTTAACGTACGTCACAATAATTATCATTTGTGCCAATTGAGTGAAAGTAAGTTCATCTGGAGTGAGATCCCCAACAAAAAGGCATAAATTATTTTCTTCTTTCTCAGCAATGGCCGACATGAGCGAAACTGGAGGAAATCTAAACTTCATGTCCATTGGCAGCTCTATTGTTGTAAATGCCATAATTGACCAGGCCAAACAAGACCACTACAGAAAAGAGCTGGAGGGGGCTAACCCCAAGACAGTTTTCAAGAAAGTAAACACTCTTTCGAACAAACCATCTTTAAACCTTGCCTGCATGCCTACGACTCTGCTCAGGTGCTCAGCAACGAATTGGCTACATTTGTTGCGGGAAGTGTTGCAAAATATTATGATGGAATTGAAACAGAACTGGCTGATTCTCATCCTATCCCTGAACCACAACAATTGCAAACTCATGAACTTACCTGCACAGCGTTCGAGTTCGATCTTGTCAGAAATAAATCATGAAGACTCCAGCAAAATCATGTTTGCTGGATCCTATACCTACCTGGTTCATCAAGGAGAATGTAGTTGTTCCTGTCATAACTCAAATTGTTAACTGCTCTCTCAATATACCGGCACCTTCTCAGATTCACTGAACCATGCTATCATCAATCCTGTCATCAAAAAACAATTATCTCTCGAGCTTAATAACTATCTGCCAGTATCTAACATCACTTTAATACCTGTCTAAAATCATTGAGAACATGCCGTTGACAACAACAATGCTAGATTGACTGATAACAACCTTGGAGAGCCATTACAATCAGCATAAGCCTGCACATTCCACTGGCGTAAGGGTGTGTTTTTGGCCCTGTTATTAGACCCCAGCGAGGCTTTTGTTACCGTTAACAACCACGTCTTGTTAAACAGGCTTGCAAACGAAATGGGATTGGAGGGTTATGTGCTCAATTAATTGATTGGTTTATATCTATCTGGAAAAACAACCAGTGTGTGTATATATGGCATGTTTTCTCAGCGTCTTGATTTGGAGTACTGCATAGCACAGGGATCGATGGTGGGTCCACAACAGCCATTCCTATTGGCAACATCCTGCGAATACATAATTATATACGCAGATGACATACAAGTGAATACTACTTTTGATCCTGGCAACCATAATTCCTTAGTTTCTGCACTCTCACAGATGTCAACATGCATTGATGAGATCAAGTCTTGGATGATCGTCACCAGGCTCAAATTCAATGAGGAGAAAACGGAGTTCCTTGTGGTCATTTCTGATCACCTTAAGCACCTCCTGCCTGCTGTGACTCTCCGCATTGGTAGTAAGATCATCCATCCCTCTGAACGTGAGCGCAATCTTGGCATTGTGTTTGACACTTCCATGACTACGAATGCTCAAATAACATCCCTGTGCACACTGCACAAGTCTCATCTACCAGTTGCGTATGGTGGCCCTGAAGGGACATCGTACATCGCAAATATCTTTGCAAAGCCGGAGCCCAAGTCAGGGCCTAAGCCGGGGCCCAAGCCAGAGCCCAAGCCAGAGCCCAAACCGGGGCCCTAGCCGGAGCCCAAGCAGGAGTCCAAGCCGGGGCCTAAGCTGGAGCCCAAACCAGAGCCAAGCCAAGGCCCAAGCTGGAGCCCAAGCCGGGACCCAAGCCGGAGCCAAAGCCGGGGCCCAAGCCACAGCCCAAGCTGGGGCCAAAGCCGGGGCCCAAGCCGGGGCCCAAGCTGGAGCCCAAGCCGGGGCCCAAGCCAGAGCCCAAGCCAGAGCCCAATCCGTAGCCCAAGCCGGGGCCCAAGCCAGAGCCAAAGCCAGAGCCCAAACTGGGGCCCTAGCCGGAGCCCAAGCAGGAGCCCAAGCCGGGGCACAAGCCGGAGTCCAAGCCGGAGTCCAAACCAGAGCCAAAGCCAGAGCCCAAGCTGGAGCCCAAGCCGGGGCCCAAGCCAGAGCCCAAATCAGAGCCCAAAGCCAAGGCCCAAGCCGAAGCCCAAGCCCAGAGCCGAAGCCCAAGCCATAGCACAAGCTGGAGCCCAAACCGTAGCTCAAGCCGGAGCCCAAGCTGGAGCCCAAGCCGAGGCCCAAGCCGAAGCCTGAGCCGGGGGCCAAGCCGGAGCCCAAGCCGAAGCCTGAGCCGGGGGCCAAGCCGGAGCCCAAGCCGGAGCCCAAGCCGAAGCCCGAGCCGGGGGCCAAGCCGGAGCCCAAGCCGAAGCCCAAGCCAGAGCCCAAGCCGTAGCCCAAGCCGGGGACCAAGCCAGAGCCCAAGCCGGAGCCTAAGCCATAGCCCAATCGGAGCCCAAGCCGGAGCCCTAGCCGAGGCCCAAGCCGGGGCCCAAGCCGGGGCCCAAGCCGGAGCCCAAGCCGTTGTTAGGGGGGCCAGTGGTTCTATTTAGAGGGAGAATAACTCGACGGGCCTTGGGACTCCCCATATCAAATTGAGCAGAGGTTAAAATTTCAAGAGTCAATGGATAATTTCCCCTTTACTGTAAAAAGCTGTGAGACTTCTAAGTTTGTTTGTATTTTGGAATAGGCCCTATTTAGCATTTTGCTCTGTATGCCATGGAAGTTTATTTAGTGGGGTGCACCCCTAGAGTAGTCCAGATTCTGGACGTTCTTTATTAAATAGCTCTCCCGATCACGCGGAAACCCTCCGCGTTGAGGGCGCTTTGCCCACCAATTCAGAGACCCGGCTAATCATCTGGACTGTGTTTTGACGTTGAGGGCGTAGTTGGAAAAGCTTTCTCTGAGAGCCGCGCGCGGGGAGGAGCTACGAAAACGGTCCACGCGCTGGACTACCCTATAATAGAGTGGAGCCCGCAACCTTTATTGACATTTAACTGCAAAAAGAGGGCGCCCTTTAGCTAAACCGTTTCAGTGTGTTCGTCCACTCACTGGCCAGCACGAGGCTCAAGTTTTTGAAACAAACCGAAAGATAATTCTCCTATTAGTTATGTTTTCATCGGAGCCTATAGGCCTGGGCTTCTTTGTCATTATGACATTATAAAAAAGAATGTTGTCATTAGCGATTGTGTCAGAAATATATCGTTTTTATAAAAATAAAAATAAAATAAAAAAGGTCCCAGGACAAAGCCTTGAGGGATCCCGTCATACTACACGAACAGGCTACTCTGACGAACAAGTAATATGGATGGCACAATAATAATGTATTTAACTTTTGAAAAAGTCCACGGATTTTCCAGGATTACTGTGCAGTGTTCAAGCTTATTAGTGGTAATACGTCTGCTCTAGTATGGCAAAGGTCGTGGGTTCGAATCCCAACCGAGTGATATGATTGTGTGGGTTTTTTTTCCACAGAACTCGAGAAAGTACTAAGTATACAGTGCTTTTCACACCAGTGTGAGGGCAAAGACCAAAATAATAATATTCTATACCTCAATGCAAAATTTACATTAAATCGTTGCGGTACAAGCTGCTTAAACAATTATTAGGATTCGAACTACCTCGAGCCACTGGGCTATAGCTTTGTGGTCTAGCGGTAAGACATCTGCATAAAAGTCGTGGGTACGAAACCCACTCGAGTGACTTCCAAGTGTGTTTCCACAGATCCCCCGGGTAAGTAATGAGTATACAATGCTTAATAGTAATACGGTGTAGGAGCAAAAACCACAATTTTGTATTCTTTATCCTCGATGTAAAATTAACATCAATTAAACAAACACAATCATGATAACCAACAATTCCCGTTAAGTTTTGTTTCGCTCCTTTGTTAACTGATTGTCTGCGATGTGGACCCGACTTGACACCCCCCCCCCCCCCATGGTTCAGAATAGTGTGTTTTGAAACTCATTCAAGTTCAGTGTTTTAGGCATAAATTACTCTTGTGTTTAGTAATGTCATAATCAATTTCGTGTGTGCTCACACTGGGTATCTTCTCGGTGAATCGCAACCCCTGGCCGTCAGCGTTAAAGGGACACGGTGCCTTTCATTTGGGACTTGGGGCTACATAAAGCCTTTGTTATGAAATGAATATGGTTTGGAAGATGTTTTAAAAGTTGAATAAATTGATCCCACAATTGATCTCTCATACTTTTAAAACATCTTTCCAACCATATTCATTTCATATCAAAAAGCCAAATCCAAGGCAACGTGTTCAAAAATCAGAACTAGCTGACGTTCAAAGGAAGAAATTCATTTCAAGACTCAAGCCTGGACGTGCATTCATTCTAGTTCTATTTCATTCAAAAGGTTAAATTAAATCTGAATTCGCCAGACAAAAGTTCACTAACTTCTCTCCGTAACATTACAACAGAGGGACAGACTTATGACACGGCTGCACCCAAACGCTAATGTATTGGTACAAGTCGACGATGTGTGGCATTACAGAAAATGACCTTGACTTATTTCATGCCTAGTGTTCTATTATACCAACCTTGAGGTCAAACACAATCGCAGGAGGAAAACGTTTCTAAAAAGTACAGTCTAGTACAGTCTTAAAATTGCTGATGTGAAACTGCCGAACTAGAAATACGGGGGAAAATAATAACAAGAAGGAAAAGAAGAGAATTGGTCCCCATTAGTATTAAACGTCAAAATGAAAGGAAGAGTGCAAGTTTTAGCAACTGTACAAAATGCAATTGGAATTGTCTAAAATGAGTCGATGCTTAATTATAATCGAATCCTTTGTGACTCTGCACTTCCAGTTGACTGCTATGATTAATTCATTGTTTTATTTTAGGGCTTTAATTCAAGTCTCAGTTAAAATGAATGAATTCTTTTTTGAACTTTTACAACTTCAAATGCCACAGATGGGTAGCGCCGAGTTTGTCGGTAGTTGGCAGCGTCCGGCAAGTCTAGTCAGCTCCTATACGTGGCAAATGGGCGTGAAAGATTGCTTTTCATTAAATCGTGCTATCGCTATACTACAACCAGTCGAGTAAATAAGCCACTGGTCTTTGCCTAAAAAAGTACTGGTAGAATAAGGGCAATGCTTCTGTGATCGCTTACTAATCATATCCACCTAACCATTTTATTTGCGAGAGAACAAACTGTCGACAAACGGGTCTGGGCGTTCAACTGTTGCCTGGGGTTATTCATTCCACTTAACACAGTTTCTCGCGTAAATCGCGCCGTTGTATTAATAGGTAAATTGACATTGAATTGATCTGAAACGAGTGCTACCTTTTGCCTGTCTGATTAATTCATTTATTTTTGCAAACGCCCGGGCATGCTGCGCTTACACTTCTAATAACATTTGGCGTGTAGGCCGGGCAGACGGGTCGCAGAATGCCCGTCAATTTACCGGTGATTACCAACGGCTCATTCACGTCTCGTTTGCGATTCCAGTCCGTAGAAGACCAATGATTATACGCATTATGTACTTCAATACCGATTTAGTATTGAGCACGAACGACGGGTGGTGCCGTGCGTACGCGTGTCTTGGTTTTATATGGGGACCAACGCTTGTGACTGGTTGTTTATTTAGTATTCATAGCCCTCTTACATTAGCACTAATGTAGTAATTGCTTGACCTTAACTCACTGCTACCGACACAGTGTGCCATAACGTGTGGCACTGATTTAAGTCGCTCCAGTTTCGCCGTATTCTTGTTCGAAACCATTGTTTGTTCTTTCTCTCAAACCACCGCATGCTGTTGACAGAACCAGCCAAATTGCCCGATAGGGGGACATCTCTATTGCAAGCACCGAGTATGCATATCAAGGTACACCCATTTCAACGCGCAAGGTGACAGATTTCTTGTTACGTTCCTCCCACCTTCATGCGTGGCGTTTGTTGCGAGTACTCGCACGTGTATATTGTTAGAAGTGCAAGCTATCCGCTGCACACATGTGCTTAAGATTGAAGCGGACAAGAATAGGGCAGATTATCTAGCTGCGGGCACCTTGCTTACCCATATACAGCGTTCAGAGCTGCTTTCGACCAAGCCCTTTTTCTGATGCACGCCCTATCCCGAGACCGCCACCACAGCGCTGCAATTTTCACATATGCTACATTTTTGAGTCACAGCTCTCAGATGCTCAGACAGTATTTCGTGTTTTTTACAGAATGCACGCGCACAAAACTCGTAATCAAAGGCCTAGCAATTTAGGGCCTGACGAAACGTAGTTATTACCAGGACTGGTGTTTGTAAGCGCATTAATACGCAGTCAATAACCAAAAGTGACACCGCTGCCAAAGATGAACTAGCTAGCCTGTTTAAGCTGTGTCCAGTTGTCAATACTGGAGTTGAACGCTGGCATAACATGTTATGCGTGAGTTTCAACTTAATGAACCAGCTGTGTATAGTTTTAGTCTAGTGTTTTATAACAATAAAAGAAGCCCCCTCTTTTCAAAGACTGACAGCAGTATGAGTCTTATTTATCAAAATTATTACTCGAAGGGCTGAGGCGTGCGCATGTAATTTAATGTGTGTGTTCAGTTGGAAAACATAATGGGAAAGGAAATGGATTAATTACCAATAACAACAGAAAGGAGGATAAAGCTTATCACATTAGTGAAACGTGCAACTGTAATTCTTGGGCCCTTACTTTGTAAATGTCAATGTAGAGGTCTTACAAAGGCCATGGCCTCTTCGATGCCCTTGTATTCTATGTCTAAAATCCAATAGACTTTCATATTTTTTGATTTAAAGATGAAAATGGCCTCGTTCCTTCAAATATGAAATTCTAGTCTTGTGTGAGCGTAGTTTTGTTGAAACAGAAAGTGTTGTTGTGATAGCCATCGCATTATGAACCCAAAGGGTTGTATATAGCCCATCGACACACCAAAAATAAGGCTACTGTAAATTTTGTTATTAATGCTGCTATTTTTGCTACAGTGTTGACGTGTTGAATGTTATAAAATCTGTGAAAGTCATCATCTGAAAGCCAATCACAGAAAAGGTGACTGGGGTCTGGTATTTCATACATGTATTCCCCCCCCCCCCCCCCCCCCATTGCCCATCATCAAGGGCCTGCTGATTCGAACTAATAACAGAGAATGAAAAAGAGGAGAAACATTTGACCAAAGGAGTCTTAGAAGCATTTCAAGTGGGTGTGGTGGGGTGCCACACCCCTGTAGACTATAGTGCTACCTCGTCCCAGCATACACCCTCGAGACTATCAAGTGCTATACCTCATCCCATCATAACGGGGTGCCAGACCCTGTAGATTTTCTACCACACCCTGGAGACTATCCACTACGTATACTATCTGTGTGCTACCTCATCCCATCATAACGGGTATCCACTCCCTGTAGACTATCTAGTATGTATCAGTGCTACCTCATCCCATCATAACGGGGTGCCACACCATGTAGACTATCTAGTGCTACCTCATCCCAGAATAATGGGATGCCACACCCTGGAGACTATCCAGTATGTATAAGTGCTACCTCATCCCAGAATAATGGAATGCCACACCCTGTAGACTATCCAGTATGTAACCTTGGAGACAACTCGACCGTTGCTGTGACGTGTCGACTTTGACATCGAGACATCATGCACGTTACATGCATGATTGTCCATACACACAAGTCACGAAATAATATTAATATGATAGTTTCCGTATACTTACCAGGTGCCATGCTTAATCCTATACAGTTAGAATGTTCCCCACTATCTATACGTGTAGAAGCATTCAATACCCTTGACTGGAACATACAAGTCAATGAGGTTTTTGTCATATTTGTTTAAGCTGCGAGCCACCACCCTAGTTTACACGTTAATACAGAAAGAACAAACTGGAAAAGCGCACGAACTTTTACCGACAAAAACTACAGGCTGTTGACTAATTCAAGATTGGTATTAGTCTTTTACAAATACATTAGTCATCCAATTAGTAATGTGCATTTCAATTGGTAAATTCAAAATGAAATGACTAACTGCATTGGTAAATCAACAGTTTTTCAATTAGTCAGACCACAAAATTAGTATTAACAAAATTTTAATTAGTCTTTGCAAAATAAGAAGTTGTCTGCAAGTTTTTCAATTTAGTCATTATGTCTTATATTAGTAATTGTGATATGACAATTAGTCATTCCCTGAAAGACTAACTTTTTGTTCACCTTTGACTAATCTTTTGTACAAATTGACTATCCCAGCATAACGGGGCCACACCCTGGAGACTATCTAGTGCTATACTTATCCCAGCATAACTGGGCAACACCCTGTGGACTATCTAGTGCTACCTTATCCCAGCATAACGGGGCCACACCCTGGAGACTATCCAGTTTGTATAAGTGCTACCTCATCCCAACAAACGGGGGCCACACCCTGGAGACTATCCACTATGTATAAGTGCTAACCCATCCCAGCATAACGGGGTGCCACACCCTGGAGACTATCCACCAGTGCTACCTCATCCCAACATAACAATCGAATCCAAACCGAGGCATTTGCCTGTGGATTTTTTCACTGAACTCGGGAAAGTTCTTAATAACACATCGATGTAAGGGTAAAAACAAGTTATATTATAATTATATTCAAACTCAAATTACATCTATTAAATTTACAAACTCTCATGTTAAAATTAATATAACAATTTTTGAAGTAAACGGCTGAAATTGGTTTTGTTTCAAACGAGATTGGATTAACGCTCATTTTTCTCAAAATGACGGGAGGTTGAAAGTGCACGTTACTTAAGGTGAGAAACATTTCTAAAGATAATTATTCAGCTTTATACAAACACAGGCTCCAAATAATGTGTACATGTTGGAAGCATTTTCTATACATAACCAACAATATTCATATTCGAAGTTTGCAAGTCACCTGAGAACGTTAATGGAGACAGTCCGCAAAACATTAACACGCCACCCTCCTTGTTTATATTTTTGTACTATATTCACTAAATACAGAATTGCTGATGGACACCATTTCCCAGTGGTAAACCAAGTAGATATGTTGTGGATAAATACATATCTATTGCTCTTGGCTATGACTCAAAATAGAATGACCACTGCCTGCAAAGTCTTGTGTTCAATTACACAATTTCCATACATGGACAACAATGAATGATTACAATCACGCGCACAGCATTCACAACCACACTCTGGATGCAGGGACTAGCGCTGTTGTTAACGTACTCATGTTTAACGTATCATGCTTTATGGTTTATTGGGATTGCTGCTGAAGATTGAGTCCCGCTCATACCCATCTGTGATGTAAGTGGGTTCTTGGATGGATGGGTGTGTATGCCGACGATGAATGAATCGACGTTCAAGAAAACCCGTAATAATAAAATTAGTAATAATAAACTATAAAAGGGAAGAAACGAGGGACAAAAGGGATTTGGGCCTTAAAAAAAAAGAAATCATTTTTACTTGCAAAAGTATTGCTATGTTAATAAAAAGATATAAGGAACCTCTGACATTACTTTGAATGGCATTCATACAGTTCCAATGTTCATATAGTGCAGCGCTCATCATCATACATCATACAGCCTAAACATCGGATCAGTCCAGGATCGCCGAAGAGTGCATTGAACAGGGGCCTTGAACCATGGTTCAATGTACACCATGGAAAGTTTAAACCCCGGACCAAAAAACAGTGTTACCGGCAGGTATACTAAGTTCATGTAATCCTGGGAGCGGTAAGAGTCAGGGCTTATTTCGTCACACTTTTCTCTTTTCACACAAACACTAAATTGATAACTAATAAACAAACAAATAAAATAATAACAAACGACTGAAATAAAACCACAGTAACGGTGATAAAATGTAACCACACGAAGGTTTGCTCAATAACGCTGCCATTCCGACCAAACCAATGCTAACAAAATAATCTAGGTCAAAATTGCCTACTACATCAAACCTACACACAACGAAAAGAAGTTCTAGTCATAGGAGATGTGATTATGTGAAATTAATGTTTGATTTACGTGTTGTGTAATTTGACACCTGATAATGTCATCAACACATCAACGCACAATACATCAATTTATCCTATAGGCATAAAGATTGAAGTGTTAAATTATTAAAAATTTTAAAACTAATTTTAGCTTGCAGTCTGCTTTTACATGGGCCAATGTGTTTAATTAAACCTGATACTAGAGGTTACTAATAAATATAATGAAGTCATCATTAGTATAGTAGGTCTATATTTGAAGAGGTCAAGATTCATACATTGTTTTAAAAGAAAACACTCATAAAGAAAGTCCCTTTTAGTTGCGATTTCCTCGGATACAATGACCTATAGGGTCTGTCTTTGCAAACAAACTCACGTCGGCAGAGGATTTAATCCATTCAATTGGTTAAACATCAGCAGAAGCAGTTGGAACTGAAAAACCAACCTAACATTTCCTGTTAATAGTAGTTTGTTGACAATGTGCGTTATTATTAGCCTCTTAAAACGGTATCACAATATGTTTGGTATTTGTTAGTTTTTTTGTTTAGTTGTTTGTTTGTTGTTGTTTTTGTTGTTGTTGTTGTTGTTGGGGGAGGGGACAAAGAACTATTTTGGAGGAGCTTTTGATGTATCCAGCATTTCAGCTGTACATTTAAAGGGTCTGTACGTTTGGTAATGACTTTGAAAATTAATGGCAATAAAAACTGACGTGGTAAGAAGTACAGTAGCTTTCGATCGTATAAAGCATTTTGAGAAACATTTCACTTTGAAGTAATGTGATTATGAAGAAAGATATCAGGTTTTATGCCCCAAAATTTAAGTCTGAGAAATGTTTCTGTCAGAAAAGTTTCTCAGATTGTGTATTCTTATAGTGAATATTCTTCATGTGTAGAAAAATTCGCTCCAGTTTTTCGGCGATATCTCAAGGGCGCGACCACCTTTTGTAGTGAAATTTTCACAGGTTAGTTTTTATTGCATATATCTCCATTTATATAGGATTAAAACAATCGAACGGTTCCATAAACCAAAGGTATATTTTGCTTTTTATTGAGCTAACTTTTAGTAAAACAATAGGATAAGGATTCTGAACTAAGGAATCAGACGGGAAATATCCTGAGCCCCCCTCCCCGCCCTGTTTTAGGCCAATGACAAAAGTTGCTTTTCCGATCGACATTAAATCCATCCGTTTTTCATACAAAATTTAAACTTACCTTAGCCCTATATAGAAGGACTCTTCCTCTGTGCTGTACGCTTACACGTCCCAGATCTGAGGGTCCTGTAGTATAATACGAAAGTGAAAATGCCGCCAGGGCTAACCCTCACCCAACCCTATAACTTCAGATAACGAGGGGTTATCGAAATTTAGGGTTTTCGGAACCGATAGGGGTGTCGGAACATATATAGAGCAGTCATAGAACTTAGAACATAGTGGTTTTCACTTCCTTCAAGCAGGGCTAGTCTGTGTATTGAAGAAACTGTTATTGAATGTGTTATCATTATCATCTTCAGACATGATATAGGCCTATTCTTAATTTTGGGGTGAACAAAGAAAATTGACTAGAACGGGATTTGAGCGTCCACCAGTCAAAAGGAGTCTTTCAATTTACAGTTTACTGGTAAAATGAAATCATTTAAATTCATTAGATGGCACAGATCATTCAATTCGTAAAAGCCAGCACCAAAAGGCTTTCTGGCTGGTATTTACAGCAAAACTTACCCGCCAAAATGTCTATCAGGTTTGAATAATTAAGAAACAATTTAAGATATCAAGAAATGAAACGCACAAATATAATGAGCAAGAATAGGACCTTTATAAACAAATTCACGGGAAGCGAAAATGCAATACTTGTTCGGTTAATTTTATAACGACCCCCTGATATTTTAACGCTTATTTCTTTTTTTAATATGGTTAACTTTTAAATTGATGTGGTCCATGATTCGAACGTTAGCAGAAATAAAGAAGAAAGCATTAATACCAGCGCAAGCAACATGTCTTCATTTCAAACGTATGACCTTGACTTTCCTTAACAGCATTCTGAACGCCGGGGAAAGACTTTAAATTTGTAATCGTGAGAACAATTATTGCAATTAAGACAAACTACAGGATGTACATGAAATTCATACAACACAAAAAACGCATCTTACAAAGAACCACTCAAGCTGCCAGCTTTAACTCCAAGAAGTCAAAACTTATGTCTAATTTGAAAGCACAGAAGTTGAAAAGCATTGTCCGTAAACAAAAAAGAAAACAATGCAACTGTAGCAAACAATTCCTGTCCACTTCGATGAGTCTATTGATTAAAATAAAAATTCAGTTGAAGAAATCATGTGCGCAAAGCGAAATATAATGCAATAGAAACTGAAAAGAAACCTCGGTTAGATTGAACTAGGGGAGAATGCATGAATTTGAATGTGTGTTTTCGAAATTGAATTAACTTTTGTTGATATTGGCCGGGGAAACCTGTATTTCCACGAAATGGTGTGTTTAACAAACTTGAGGAATATGTGAAGGGAGTTATTTCCCCCAAGCAAATGCATTTAATGGCGTGTCGTGGCCGAGCGGTTAAGAGCACCGAACTCAAGCTCTGGTGTTTCTGTTCAGCAGAGTGTGGGTTCGAGTCCCGGTCGTGACACTTGTGTCCCTGAGCAAGACACTTAACTATAATTGCTTCTCTCCACCCAGGGGTAAAATGGGTACCTGTGAGGGCAGAGATGGTTCTTGTGATTGATTTAGCCTAGTAGCGCATATATTATTGCAGCACAGGCTGTATACTCCCCAGGGAGCTGAGATGGTTTAAGGAATGAAATAAATGGCCCAGTGACCAGGGGTAATAATGTTAAGAAGCGCTTTGAGACGCCCTTGGGTGTGATAAAGCGCGATATAAATCCATATTATTATTATTATTATTATTACTACAATCCGTGTTAAATTCAGTTTTTCAGTTTGTCTATTCATTTTCATCACACACACTTGGCGTAAAACCATCATAACTTTGACAGTACATTTTGTTGACTTTATTTCTTAAAAGTCTTGTTAAATTGAATTCACAAATAACATGGATGGCTTTTGTGATAACTGGCGAGAATAACTGTCAAAAATCAACAAATCATGACGTCATCGTCTTAAAACCCCATCAACTCGACCTTTTGGTGAATTTTGCAACATTTGCTCAGCCTATTTTGTTAAAATGACTGGTTTACCTCTCATAAACTGGTTAACATTATACACCACTATAAAGCTTACACATAAATCTACATTTCTATCTAATTTGTTACCTACCACGAGGTTTTGGAAAAAAGTTGTGGCCATTTTTAGATTTCATATTTTATTTATTTTTTCGGTCACGGGTGACCGATTTTACATAGGGTCGAGTTTATAGGGCTTTAGACATAAATTATAAATGTCGCCAGAGAGAATTGAATTGGTTTTTAGAACGGGAAACCTGTGTAGCTTGGTCTCATTCGAGAAAAACTTCACCAGTGAAAGAAATCAACGGTGATTTAAGTTTGTTGGAGACAAGTCATTTTATGGCTGGTACGATGTCTCAACCTAATCGTCCTCATTACCTCCCCGCGTGTCACTCTCCGTCTATAGATCCAAAGACAAATTTCTAACCATTACCAACACTTAGAATTCTATCACGAATTTGATAGACATTAAATCTCATCTTCTCTGCATATCAAAATAAATCAAGAGGGATCTCTCATAAAACAAAAGATATACCTATAAACGTGGTAGGTTCGGGTCCTGAACCTGAATGCGCGAACACAAAGTAGTATCAGTACCACGTTTTCAGTGAAGCAGCACCATCTGTGACATTACTAGCGCCCTCCACTGGCAAAGGAATTATTTTGGATAACAGAAGTGAGAGATGTACCACAGTGTACTTTTCAATAAAAGAATAATGAATTTTAAAATCCTAAACTCACCTCAAAGCGAGATTGGTAGATTCAATTTTCCGTGGTGTCCGTTTGTGAATGCTGCAGCCAGAGATGCGGTTGGTACCCGCTGTCATCTCTCTAAACTTGGATTGTTTCGACGTTCTTGGATTAAAATAACATGACAGTTATTGCTGTTTTCTCAACAAGTAGACACTGTATTTAGCTGAAACTTTCACAGGTGACTTTTAACGTAGCTTTAATTGATAACGTGGCCTATAATCAGCATAACAATCACAAAAACAATCTATGATTTAAACCTATCATCGAAACACAATGTCACGGGTCGTGTTTGTTAAATATTTATCTAAAGTTGGTGTTTCTTTTGTACCTGTGTATTAACAACTGTCGTCAGCTGAATAGGGGATAATTTAGTCGTCAAATACTTTTTATATATCAATTAGTAAACCACAAGGGAAACTGACTGAGTAAATTCTCAATGATTTAGGGTTGCGCAAAGAAACATTTACTTGAGTGGGATTTGAACCTACGACATCCGGATTACGTACCAACTGAGCTATCTAGCCCTATGTTGGCGATCTCCCTATTTTGTCAACATCTTTGTTCAATATCTATTTTGTCGATATGTATTTTTGTCAATACTTTTTTAAAAACATTATTTTTTTAGTGTTAACAACGTCACAGAAATAAATAAAATACAGAGAATGGTCAGAAACTGAACTACGCATATAATAAATGCTGGAGTCAAGTATGAAACTTAGTATCGATCTAGTTGTGTTTTATCGAATACCTTAGTAGGGCTTATGATGGAGCAACGCTGGCGGCTACTTTGATGCTTTAAAGAATTTTGGTAATGTCCAGCATCCCTCAAAGTATGTAGAGCCTTTAAGAAAAATAATAATTAAGCGCTATTTCAAAACTGTGAACTATTAACCCCTGGACATTAAATTTAGCCAAAAGTTTTTGGCTGAAGGGCGCCCTCTATTAGGAGGTAGATGCCAGCAGCCCGAACGTCTGACGTCACACTTCGAGGCTCGTGAATAACGCCAGATACCAGCCGTGAGCGCTCGGAGGGATCCCGTCGGATGTACCTTTGACCATGATTCATGACTGTGTACATCCAACAACATGATGCAAACTTTATGCACACGCTGCATGCAGACGAGCTCGAACCAATCATAACACATATAGAAAGATTACGTCAGCACGTTTATCCATGGTATCATGGCCGAGTTGTTTAGATCATCGGATTCAAGTTCTGGTGGTTTAGTGGGATTTGGGTTCGAGTCCCGGTCATGATGATTGTGTCTTTGAGCAAGACACTTTGCTAGAATTGCTTCCCAGGGGTATAAATTGGTACGAGGGTAGAGGTTGATATTGTGTTTGAAAAAGCCTTTTGAGCGCCACGGCAGCTCGGGGCTGTATACTCCCCAGGGAGCTGAGAAAGATTAAAGGAATGTTATTGACCCAATGACCAGGGCACTATTAAACTAGTTGGAACCAAGTGTAGCTAGGAGCAAGTTCGGTTGGCTGATTAGAGACGACTAGATTTAACCATAGTCGATCTAAATGTCCCTCGAACGATGCATAGTTGAACGAGCTAGTCCAACTGGATCAACCTAGCCCCGGAGCAGTTTCTTTATAGTCAGATAACGAAGTTACGTCACTTTGTCAGGATGGCGGTTAGTTAATACGTGACGAAGAAAGTTTTGTAAACTTTGCAGTCACACAGAAAGTTGGTTTAACGATAAACGATAGGGTTTGGCCAATAAAAACATGCCAGTTATTACGTTAATAATTATTATTGCATGATATTATGTAATTTTGTTATTGACCGATACATGCTTTCTCTGTTCATTACGTCGTTGCCTTGTTGAGTTGCCATATTTCGACTAAACGCGTTAGAGTGAACCAAACACTGATGTAAATGGCAAATTGACTGAAGCTTAGCACCAGAACTTGCTCTAGCTCGCACACGTCTGCTCTGGCTAGGGCAGTTAGACCATTGTTCAAACTGACGACTTCGGCAGCGGCTATTGTCGGTGTCAAAGTTAAGTCTGTCTCTGTCAGTGTTGTAGTCGAGTCACCTGTGTCGAGTCCGAGTCCGAGTCTCAAGTCACTTGGGTCGAGTCCGAGTCCGAGTCCCGAGTCACTTGGTCCGAGTCCGAGTCCGAGTCACGAGTCACTTGGTCCGAGTCCGAGTCCGAGTCACGAGTCACTTGTTTAAATATTGATTGCAAACCAAATGTCGTAAAATAAGAATTGGAAATGACAAAATAAAACACATTTATTTTAAACAAAGTTCTGTTAAAGTTTTTGTTAAAGTTGGTATAACCAAAAGAAACAATACGGGGCGGAACGGCAGATGCCATGATTAAAAAAAATTTGTACTACTTTTTACTAGTGACGTGCCAAACTTGACGTCGTGTGTGTGTGTCGACCATGTGTAGAAACTGGTGCAAACAACACACAGCCATCACAGTGCAATATGCAGGCTGTGTTTTACAGGTACCAGACATGCCATTTCCCTGGTAATATGCATCAAGCACAAGCAGTGGCTATGGTGTTAACGTTGACAGAATACCAGCATAATACTGGTGTCGTGCATCCCAGTGTTATATGCGTATTGAACATACGAATCGAACATACACGCGCTGTACGTAGATAGCCATTTACACAATAATCACGAACACTATTACTTGTAACACCACACCACAGTGTACTTATTTATTGTGCTAGACGTTAACTCCATGTGCACTCCGGGAATGACGATCGGATCATCGGAATTGTTTTTAATATTTAAAAAAGGTATTGTTTGTGAAAATACGTGACTCGAGTCACGAGTCCTCGGGGACAAGTCCGAGTCATGATAGTCGAGTCCGAGTCCGAGTCCGAGTCTTTTGCAGACGTGACTCGAGTCAAGTCCGAGTCACCGAAATTGTGACTCGAGACGGACTCGAGTCCGAGTCCTGGACTCGAGTCATACAACACTGGTCTCTGTTTAGTGATAATAAGCAAATTTACTTTCTTCAACACTATGGCTTATATCTGCATAAACCACAGCTTACAAAAAAGGGAAACTTTCTTTGAATGTTTAGGGGATTGTGAGCCTACGTAAGAATGAGGATCTTGATTGATTGGTTTCTAGTTCCTGGGTTAGTCTTAAACACGCCCATTCATGTTAATTAAATCAGCCTACTTCATCCAAGGGAAAGTAATACGCCGTTTGTATAATCAAACTCACTGAAGACACTCGAGACATCTTTTTTATTGGTTCCAAGTTTTTAAAAGACACTTGCATTTTTCTTTGAAGTGATAATTTAAGATTTTAACTATATTTTTATTCGTTTGAAAATCAAAGACCCACGTGTCACGCATTGGTTTACACCTACATACCACAGTAAGCAGAGGTATGAACGGGAACATTTTCGTGCCACTGTCAATGTTGCGGAATTCTTCGCTTTACGACCTTTACTACCTGCAAAGATATTTGAATATGTTTGGGAGTATATTTGCGCTAACTTTGCAAATATCTTTGCAGGTAACTTGCAACATCGCATATTGACATTGCAAATGTTTGCCAACAGCTATTTTGTGATGTGTGATGAACCGCGCACTCCCAAGCTCATGCATTGTCAAGAGGCCAAAGCCACAATCTTACATCGTCTTACCGGTTTGTTCAATTCAGTGGACGGGTTGACGGCCTTTGCTGATTAGACTGCTCCAACAGACATGCCTCGTATTGGTGTCAGTACAAGTACGACGTTTATTTTTTTCATGCAGTCTTTGTGGGATCAGTGCAGTTTGCCGTTTGGACATTGGTTTTTGAACCTCCCACTCATAATTTGAGCCTTTTGCTTAAGCACCATTACCATTACATTAAAGAATTGCACAAACACATTACCACGACGGCCCAACGACGGCCCAACTCATAACTACGACAGACGAACTCACAACTACGAAAGACCAACTCATAACTACGACGGACCAAATCACAACTCAGACGGACTAACTCACAACCCCGACAGACAAACTCACAACTACGACGAACCAACTCACAACATCGACGGACCAACTCACAACTACGACAAAACACTCTCATAACTACGACGGACCCAATCACAACTCAGACGGACTAACTCACAACCCCGACAGACAAACTCACAACTACGACGAACCAACTCACAACATCGACGGACCAACTCACAACTCACAACTACGACAAAACACTCTCATAACTACGACGGACCCAATCACAACTCAGACGGACTAACTCACAACCCCGACAGACAAACTCACAACTACGACGAACCAACTCACAACATCGACGGACCAACTCACAACTACGACAAAACAACTCATAACTACGACGGACCCAATCACAACTCAGATGGACTAACTCACAACGCCGACGGACAAACTCACAACTACGACGAACCAACTCACAACATCGACGGACCAACTCACAACTCACAACTACGACAAAACACTCTCATAACTACGACGGACCCAATCACAACTCAGACGGACTAACTCACAACCCCGACAGACAAACACAACTCAAACGGACCAACCCACAACTACGACTGACTAACTCAGAACTACGACGAACCAACTCACAACTCCGAAAGAACAAGTCACAAGTACGACGGACTAACTCACAACTTTGACGGACCAACTTACAACTACGACGGACCAACTCATAACTAACACGGAACAACTCACAACTCACGAACCAACTCACAACTACGATGGATTTACTCACAGTTTTTACGGACCAACTCACAACTACAATGGATTAACTCACAACTACGACGAACCAACTCACAACATCGACGGACCAACTCACAACTACGACAAAACAACTCATAACTACGACGGACCCAATCACAACTCAGACGGACTAACTCACAACTACGACGGACAAACTCACAACTCAAACGGACCAACCCACAACTACGACTGACTAACTCAGAACTACGACGAACCAACTCACAACTCCGAAAGAACAAGTCACAAGTACGACGGACTAACTCACAACTTTGACGGACCAACTTACAACTACGACGGACCAACTCATAACTAACACGGAACAACTCACAACTCACGAACCAACTCACAACTACGATGGAATAACTCACAGTTCTTACGGACCAACTCACAACTACAATGGATTAACTCACAACTACGACGGACCAACTCACAACTCCGAGATCAACTCACAACTCCGAAGGACCAAGTCACAAGTACAACGGACTAACTCACAACACTAACGAACTAATAACACCCGTTTCAGACAGGCGCTCTAGGTTCGCGCCGAACCAAATAGATTAGGAGCGACTCTAGGTCGACCCAATTAAATTTTGGTTTCAGACAGCCGAACTTAACAAAACATTTACAATAGGTTCGGCTCATGACAAGATCGACGTCTGAAACCAAGGCGCTCCAGAGTCGTTCAGAACGACTGCAACAGTCGATCTGTCGACTTCTAGCGCGTCCAGTCGCTCTTAACTGTTTCAGACGTCGAACTTTTCATGTACTTAGTTCAATAGTTTGGTTCGGCGCGACTCTAGAGCGCCTGTCTGAACCGGGTGTAACTCACAACTAACACGGACCAACTCACAACTCTTACAAACCAACTCACAACTACGATGGATTTACTCACAGTTTTTACGGACCAACTCACAACTACAATGGATTAACTCACAACTACGACGGACCAACTCACATCCCCGAGATCAACTCACAACTCCGAAGGAACAAGTCACAAGTACAACGGACTTACTCACAACACTAACGAACCAACTCACAACTCTGACGGACCAACTCACAACTACAACGGACCAACTCACAACTCTGACGGACCAACTCACAACTACGACGGACTAACTCACAACTCCGACCAACTCACAATGTCGACAGACTAACTTACATGTATCAGCAACTCCACCATTGATCAACCCCTCCACTATGGATCAGCCTCTCCACCATGGATCGGCCACTCCACCATGGATCATCCCCACCACCATTGATCAACCCCTCCACTGTGAATCAGCCTGTCTACCATGGATCGTCCCCACCACCATTGATCAACCCCTCCACTGTGAATCAGCCTGTCTACCATGGATCGTCCCCACCACCATTGATCAACCCCTCCACTATGGATCAGCCTCTCCACCATGGATCGGCCACTCCACCATAGATCATCCCCACCACCATTGATCAACCTCTCCACCATGGATCGTCCCCACCACCATTGATCAACCCCTCCACTGTGAATCAGCCTGTCTACCATGGATCGTCCCCACCACCATTGATCAACCCCTCCACTATGGATCAGCCTCTCCACCATGGATCAGCCTGTCCACTACGGATCGTCCCCACCACTATGGATCAACCCCTCCACTATGGATCAACCCCTCCACCATGGATCAACCACTGCAAATATCCAGTTATTTTTCTGCATATATCTCGGAGCTTGAAATATGTTTACAACAGTATTGGTTCTTGATTGACTCTCGCAGTATTACTTATCTTTTAACGTTTAAATATACAATTCGGAATACACCGTTACTTTTTTTTAAAATCGTACTTAAAAGATAATTAAACAAATTTTAAAGATTTAACACACACTTGTATGCGATATAGTTTTCTTTGTCATCTTGTTTCGCGTAATGCATCAATGCCACAAACATATAACATATTTTGTACTCAAATTATTGGCAGTAACAGTTTGACTAGTTGGCTCAGTAAGTCTGTTATCAAGGCTATTAGTTGGTTATAATGCTTATTTCCAAGTAAACAAGTAGAGTTGTTTAGACATTTAGGAATGTGAGGACACTCACTGACGCCTATACATACAGTCACAGTCAGTACACAGTCTTTTTCTGTTAAGTATTGTCGTTCGTAGCATTATACAGTCAAAAGCAACTGACAGTGAATGGGGGAAAAAACAAAAAACATTATTTTGTAGGCATAAGCATAATCATTGCTTGATACTTTAAAAAAATTCAAATTCGAGTTCGAACAATTTTTATATTCATTACTTATTTTGGGGAACATGTTAGCTTTACAGTTAGCATTGAGATAATTGAAAAGACATTTAATATTGCACTTTGTGTATTGAATTGATAAAGAAATGCTTCGGCTACTGTCGGTTGGTTGTTGACAAAGGGTATAAAATGCAAACAAACAATAATACTTAATAAATAAATAAAATACACCATTGATTGTAAAACATTTACATGAAGTGACATTGGTCACTGTAACTTTCTTTCAGAGGTAATGCAAAGTGTAAATAATGTGTTGGCAAACCTTTATTTGTTTTGTTTTGAACATGTTATTTAAGGCGTGTTTTTTTCTGCAAAGTAGAGCATTAATACTTCATCCTTAGTCCGTAACCTAACAACGACAGAGAGTAAAAATGGGAGCATATTCCAGTCACTAAATGATAACTTTGTCTGCAACATTCAATAAATCGCCATTGTGTTGTCAATTACAAGGGGTAGAAATCAACCAATCGTTTCCATCTCTCCGTCCATGGAGATAAAAATCATCTTTCCCACGTTTTAGCCAAGTTATTGGATTTTGTTGTTAACAAGTGCATTGGAATTTATAGAGCGGCGCACAGTTAGTACCATGTCACGATTCAGAAAGGTCTGCCTATGGAGTCGTCATCTGTCTTGCCAAACTTTGCTATTAAATTTAAACACTTTTTAAATATTAATGCCAAGGAAATAAATTTATACCGTAAAATAATGAAACGAAGCGGCGTTTGTTCTGGCGCTATTTTAGATGGAGCGGTCGGATCTTGCAATATATACACAAGAGCAGCCGATGCATTCAGCTAGGCTTGGTGGACACGTGTTTCCATAAAGTACAGCTTTACTCTACGTTTATCTTAATAACTTGTTTATTTGACTATTTTGTTTTGTTTTTGTGATGCATAAAGGATATGTTGGTGGAAGCTCAAGTGTTGAAACTGCAACAACCCAATTACGAGGCGGCGTGACCTAAAAACCTACTTCTGCTTACAAAGGATTTGTCATTAAATGAGAGTAGAGGGTAGCGTATGGTATAGCTCAAAGGAAAAAGGGCTTTGTATTTGATGAGTGTAAATCGTCCACTGTTGCAGACTTTCGTTCACAGGTGCGAGCAGTTATTCACAAAGTATCCCGTAAGAACGATTTCAATAGGGAGATTTCTTTAACTAGCGCCACCAACGCCCGTTTAGAATGTGAGGCATACCTCTGCGCCACATAGTCTGATTGAATAGTTTATTCAGTGCGGTATGTTTCCTTCACATGTGATTCGTGAGTGCTGAATTGCTAAATGCACATTATAACGACATGGAATCGTTTCAGTTATCATACTTATGTTTTTTAACAGTTGTTTTCTTGATTTAAAAGGCTTGTGCACGTATTTTCGTTTTAACCAGATAAAAGGAAAAGTTTTAAAAAAAGGAGTCAATGAAATGTTTTCACAATATTGTCCAAACCAAAGCACTTCATCAATGGTATAACTCATGTCGTTGCTGGCAGCTACTGCAATGTGCCATTCTATTTGCAATGGAACATTCAATAAGAACAGGGCGAAGAAAACATATTCAAATTAATCTGAAGGCTAATTTAGTTATCTTCAAAGTTACATAAAGTACAATAGACCATTTTATATACCGTTGGACGGGGTTTCAAATGGTATTTCATTTATTTTGTGTGTAGATAAATGCTTAAACTTCGAACAATTGTTTTTCAAATCGTTTCACGCACGTCGGATTAATAATGTCAGAAGGAGTACTCTTCGGTAAAATGCCTTTAATGTGACAAATTTGTTCACGAAGTGGGTGTTAGTGTCAAATGAAAGAACACAAATAATAGAAGTTAGAAAACTGCGACATTTGTAATTATTAACACAACACCCAGTGAATTTAACTAAATATGTATTTGATGACATTAATGAGTATAAATTAGTATCGAGCAATCCGCGGTACAACTCACAATGAGAGTTGTAGACTTCACCAAATTTTCATATCTAACCATAGTCATCCACACAAGGACATTGCCGATACGGACCTGACATGAGTGTCGGCAAATTTTCAGAGTTTTCAACTTTCATGTTTGCGAAATTTAACGAGCTGAGCACGTCGAAAAGTTTACATTTAACCAAATTCATAAGACACATATTACCATAGCATTGATAACACACCAAGTATCCTTCAAAATATTTCCAAACTGCCATAAAATCGGCAAAATATATTAGTTTCCGACATAGTTGACGAAGATTCGAGTCAATGACGAAACCTGTTTCCGTGCCGTGTGCCTCATTTCGTCAACGTTCGTTTAAGTTGAAGTTGTTTTCTTACCAAGGACAAAACTGTCTCTAAACTTTAAGTGCATGCAGCAGTAAACTAAATGTTTCAAAGAAAATGTGTACATTTATCAGTAAAATACCTTAGTTTGGAGTGCAACTAGAGGGGTAGGGACAGGCCGAACATTTGACGAGTGCGTACGTTGAAACCTTTCCAGCAATGGGTCGACACCCATGGACGCCAACCGTTTGTCGCGCGTCGTGTGGGAACTACAGCGTTGCCGCTAAATTCAAATGAAAGCAACCGTTCTGCAACCATCTGGAAGGTGACGGCGACTAGTCAACAGCAATCGGAATGTCTTTTTGTATCAGAAATTCCCAGCGCAATCCTGCCTATTTTCCCACTGCTCGCCAACCGTCCGACGCCGTGGCCATCTGTTAGGTGCCGGTATTCGGCAAGCGCCAACTTCTTGCCCCCTTTCACCAAACTCACTCACAGCGTGGTAAAGAAAAATAGTATTATAGAAGCCTCCAGGCATAATTCATCTTTTTATTGTCGAAATTAGAGCTTTTTGGGGAGTACATGATATTCCACGTCATGTGAAATGGAACCAGATGGGAACTAGATGAAACAAAGCCAAGTCTATTAGTACTATCTGCAGTTGAATTGCCCAAACTCACCCGATCAAACAATGCCTACAGAGTAAACACCTCCGTCTACGCAACTCTTTTCTGCTTCTAATTCCCACACACGTAAATGTAGTCTAACAAATGGGGAATAGGAATCTAGTTCCATCAGCAACTCCAGACTATCCCAACAAAACTTTGCTGTTTTTGTTTGACGTTGGGAATGCTTTAAGGCTATCCATTCACGGTAGACACGACTTGGATTGGAACTTGTCTCAAGATTGTAACCAGCATTCCGTCTATGCATTAACCAGACTACACTGCTTGACAATCGTAAAGAAGAATGTTATCCAACTTGTTGCTGCAGTTAATAATGGGAACAATTTGTTTGATAATGGTAATAAAGCTTACTGTTATTAAACTTCACCGATTAAACAATAGGTTGCAAAGAAGACAACGGTCCGCATTGGTTGATATCTGCTGTTTCGTTAATTTGAGATACATAAAAGTTGAAAACAATGTATTGAACAGGGAGTTTTACCGATTTTATACATATTTAAAAAAAAACACGACAGAACAGTTGCAGTAAGTCATTGCGATGAGGCAAATGGACAAGTTAAGGTCTCACAACTAAGTTTCGAGCTGTTTCAAGTTACTTTTTGTCTGAAGTTGCGCTGATCAGCTTAATGCGCACTTTTTAACAACACTCTTCAGTTACATAATACGCGGATAGTTCACCATTTGTTAAAGTTTAGATCCCGTTGCTTTAGGTTCGTCACAGTTCTTGAAAAAGTTCAAATTTCATGACGATATGCATTCATATAATGTCATAAAGTGACCGTATATATTATAGACACCTTAAAAGGTTTACGTATAACAAGTTGCTATATTTTACAAGTCTACCAATCTTTCTTCATGTAATAGTTGCCAGTCCACAGGAAGTCGTTCAATTTAGGTTTGTTGCATTCCAGAAAGTTGTGCCCTAGTATACATGCAGTTCAATTTGCCAATAGTCATTAACATGTTGTGCTTTTATTAAAAAAACCAACCCTGTAAGATAGTGAGAAACTTGATAACCGTTGTCATTGACTGGCTAGGCTATTTGCGCGCCATTGCGTCAACGCGGGCGTTTTCAGAAGAGGAATATTAATTTAAACTCAAAATGAATAACTGTTATAGAAGTACAACAAATTCATCAAGAATTTAATTCTCAAGAAAGTAATTTAATATTAATTAAAGATTAATTGAAGATTGAACTGAAATTTGTAACATGGCCATGCTTTACCGATCAGGCAGTTTAGTTTACTAGCCTTTGCTTCAAGAAACCATCACGACTCGAACTAAAATTGCTTTAATGTGTTACTAAGAGTTGTAAGCGATAATATTACGATGGTCTCTTTTACATCGAAAACTTAATACGATGAAATCCCTAGACTTGAAAGGCGCGCATACGTGGTTTTTAAGTGAATAGACCGTGCAAGTTTCGCGATTATTCGAACATAACTTGTTGGGACCCCTTTGGTCCAACGTATGTAGGCCTACATTGTTTTAACGAGGAAACAAACTCACGCTCTTTAACGGGTCTCAAGATTCGAATACACGCGAGACTTGCACAGTCGATTCCCTCTAAAACGTCATATCAAAGAGCTTTACACCCAACCTCGTTCCCAGTGGCGCACGATCTCACCGCGCCATGTTTTTCTTTCCCAGAATGCCTTGCTCGATCGTAAACCCCTTGAAATGTGACTTTGAAATATCTAAATATATTTGTTATTTTAATTAGTCCTGTAGTCGATTCATTCTGTGTTAGAGACTACGCAGAGCGCGCTGTCAAAAGACGCATCAAGTCTTGAGCAACCCAACCTCTTTCCCAGTGGTGTATGATCTCGCCGCGCCATGTTGTTTTCTTTCCCAGAATGCATCGCTCGATCATAACCCCCAAAAGAAAATAATGAAATTCTTTATTGACAGCTTCACACACAAATTATTATCAACGAGGCGTGTAACAACCCAATCAACAGGCCATTCATGTTGACAGCACTTTTGGAACCCGGCCTCACGCCTTCTTAGAGACGTACGAGAGAGACGTACGAGACATTAGAGAAGTACGCGGAGTTAGCGGGCGATACGGCGCGCTGCCCATGGTTGCGAGGCTGTGAGCAACTGGCCCACAGCCAACCTCGTTCCCAGGGAGGATCGATCTCACGGCGCCATTTTTCCCAGCATGCCTTGCTCCCTCATATCTCGTTAGTGACGAGAGGTATCGATACGGCGCGCTGCCCATGGTAGCGAAGCTGCCCCCCCCCCCCCCCCAGCCTCGCTACCATGGGCAGCGCGCCGTAACGCCCGCTAACTCCGCGTACGTCTCTAACCCCTGGAAGGAAACACTAAAAATCAACGCTGATTAGCTTACCAAAAGTGACTGCTATGCGTGTACGCTTGTTTAAACTTTTGATCGCCCCTAGACGCTTGTCGGGCGCTTAGTACGCGCGATTAAAAATGCACGTATTTCGACGCAATACATTTCAAATGAATCATGTTTTTATATGGGCACCCTAAATTGCATACAGTTAAATGTATTACAAGATATTAAAAGAATGAGCGGGGGCAGTTTGCTCTGTGACTTGTGCGTTCTTTGACAGCGCGCTCTGCATAGTGTCTAACACAGAATGGATCAACCACAGAGCTAATTAAAATATCCCACATATTTGGATATAGACTGTGCAAGTCTCGCGCGTAATCGAACTTCCTGGACCATCGTGGTCCCAACCATATGGAGTTTTACGTTGGCAAGATTTTGTTTCTTCTATTATTTTAGTTTAACGTACTTTATGACCATGAAAATTACATATGTTGTTGGGAATGTAATACTAACTGATAAAACATATGAAAGTAAAATCAATTCAACAACACAATGAAGAAAACCCAATAATTAAACTTGACCTCAGCTTCCGGTTACTTGCACACAATAGACTGTGCAAGTCTCGCGCGTAATCGAACTTCCGGGACCATTGTGGTCCCAACCATATGGAGTTTTACGTGGGCGAGATTTTGTTTCGTCTATTATTTTAGTTTAACGTACTTAATGACCATGAAAATTAAATATGTTGTTGGGAATGTACTACTTAGTGATAACAAACAAGAAAGTAAAATCAATACAACACAACATCGAAGAAAATCCAAGAATTAAACTTGACCTCGGCTTCCGGTTACTTGCAAAAAATTAAGAATTTGTGCCCACCTCCGATCACCAATTTTATTTTGGTCGCAATTTTATTTTGGTCACCAGACGCTATAATTGTCAGACGCTAAGCCTTTTCATAGACCCCTTGCATATGACGTCAAACTCTTAAAAAGCGCCCTCACTGAGGCCAAAAAGCGCCCTCACTGAGGTCAAAGGAGGCAGATGATTGGACGATAGGTGTTCTTTGTGCGTAAAATCGTGCGTGCGACCTCAGCGTCCGTGTAGCGTTTCGCGTTATGCAAGGGGTCTATTGCAGTCTACGGTTTGTCGAGGCGTCAGCGTCCTCTTTAAACTGCGTCATGCGTTAACTCTACGCCCGTGCGATCATCGCGCGTCTGCGTTTAAACCTGCTTTTAGTGGTTGCACGTACTCAGGCGTGGATTTACAAAAGGGTTTCCTAAAAAGTTAAGATCAAATAAGCATCCTTGTCCCAGAGTTTTCAGTTTGTTTCGACAAAAATTAACACTGATGTGTGTGTTATTTATGAAAGCTAAAACTCATTTTATACAAATTATAATGAGTATTTTTGTTGTTCAGATTTTTCAAAGATCTAATTTAAAAACAATTGATTTGATTTCAGAGAAAAATACGTGTTTTCTCGTACCGATACGCGCGAGACTTGCACAGTCTATTAAGAATTTGTGCCCACCTCCGATCACCAAATTTGTTTTGGTCGCGCGATTATAATGACCAGACGCTGTAATTGCCAAACGCTAAGCCTTTTCATTGCAGTCTACGGTTGTTGAGGCGTCAGCGTCCTCTTTAAACTGCCTCACGCGTTAATTCTACGCCCGTGCGATCATCGCGCGTCTGCGTACGCGCGTGTAAAAATGCACGTATTTCGACGCAAAACATTTCAAATGAATCATGTTTTTATATGGTCACCCTAAAACTGCATACAGTTAAATGTATCACAAGATTGAAAAGGAATTAGAGGGGGCCAGTTGCTCTATGACTTGTGCGTCCTTTGACAGCGCGCTCTGCATAGTCTTTAACACAGAAGGGATCAACCACAGAACTAATTAAAATATCCCTTATATTTGGATATTTCAAAGTCACACTTCCTGGGGATATGATCGAGGGATGCATTCTGGGACGGAAAACAACATGGCGCGGCGAGATCGTACACCACTGGGAACGAGGTTGCGTTGCCCTGTTCTAGAGCGTCCATGAAGAACCAGGATTTTTGTGTACGCTAATGGTGCGTATGTACGCGTGTCCGATCTAGGTATTATACTCTATATTCCAGCTGTAGACCCCTTGCATAAACGCTACATCCCAGTAGCGTCACGCGCACGTTTGGAAATGAAACAGCTATAGTCCACTGATTGCATCCTTTTGCCTCAGTGAGGGCGCTTTTTGAGAGCGTGGCGTCATATGGAATGGGTCTATAGACTGTGCAAGTCTCGCCGCCATTCGAACTTCCGGGACCATAGTGGTCCCAACCATAATTATGGAGTTTTACGTGGGCGAGATTTTGTTTCGTAAATATTTTAGTTTAACGTAGTTTGTGACCTAGAAAATTATACATGTTGTTGGGAATGTATACTAAGTGATAACAAAATATGAAAGTGAAACCAATTCAACAACAAAACGAAGAAAACCCGAGAATTTAACTTGACCTCAGCTTCCGGTTATTGCAAAAAATTAAGAATTTTGTGCTCGCCTCCGATCATAAAACTTATGTAAACGCTTGTTTTGGATGAGCGAATATGATCGCCAGATGCTGTAATTGCAAAGCGAACCCTTTTCATTGCAGTCTATGGTTGTTGAGGCGTCAGACGATACTGGTCAATTTAAAACCCGTTTGACCATCACGAATCCGCGTAAGGGGTTTCTAAAAAGTTACCATCAAAAAAGCATCCTTGTCCCAGAGTTTTATTTTTTGTTCAATAATAATAAGTATAATTTTGTGTATTTTTTTCAAAAGCTAAAACTAATTTCATAAAACTGTAATGATTTATTTTTGTTGTTCAGATTTTGTCATGAGATATAATTTAAAACAAAGATTTGATTTCAGAAATAAAAATGTTCTTCGTTTGACGTGTTTTCTCGTTCGGATACGCGCGAGACTTGCACAGTCTATTGACTAGAGCTCTTACTCCCCACTTTATACACACACACCCACCCTAGCCGGCCCTGGCTGCCTTTCACTTTCGTATTTGTACTACAGTGACGTCCTGGAGATCAGGTACCATTTCTGGGGAGGAAAAATTTCAAAGCTTCATAAGTCAAATCTTACCTGCAAGAAGCAACTCATTACACAAGAATCACATTCCATGGCGGCATACATTTTGCTGCGGTGGGTTTTGGACGTCATACATTCCTCATTAATCCATCATTTTCGTGAAATAATGCAGCTCCCAACGTTAAAGAAAACTCAATTTTGTTCGTTTTTTCACAGTGTCTGCCGTGCGTACGCGCATTATATTCGCGTGTAAGACGCAGGGTGCATGACGCACATATCCTCACAGTGTCTGCCGTGCGTACATGTTTAATCGCGTGTTAGACGCAGGATGCATGACGCGCATATCGTGCATTGCGTTTGCATGTTAACGCTGTGCTGTCAAGATTCTGCGTGACCAAGAAGTGCTTTTTTGGTGCATTTTGCGGTATGCGTAATGTGCTAGAATCTAGCACATTTTAAATAAGGCCTGTAGTCGATCCATTCTACGCGCGCTTTAGTGTGGTAGCCCGCAAACCGCCGGCTTCAAGTCACAGAGAAACCATACCCTCTCATTCTTCTTTGATCTTGCGACATTTCTAACTGCATGCAGTTTAGGGTGACCATGTAAAAACATGATTCATTTGAAATCGAAACGCGTCAAAATACTTGCATTTTTACACGCGCGTACCATTGCATACTAAGCGTCCTTCAAGCTCATGCAAGCGCTCGAAATTTGTCAACACGCGTGGTAGCAAAGTATTCACTTTAGATAGCCAATCAGCGTTGTTTTTCTACACATCCCTACCAGGGGTTAGTGACGGGAGGTATCGATACGGCGCGCTGCCCATGGTAGCGAGGCTGCCGGGGCTCTCCTGATCTTTGGCATTTATAAGTAAACTGTATGCAGTTTAGGGGTTTACCAGGTGTAAAAAATGATTCGGTTTGAAGTGCGGATTGCGTCAACAAATAGTTGCATTTTGACACGCCCGAAACAACGCGGATATTTTTAACAAGCGCACGCACATAGTAGTTATTTGCAGGAGCCAATCAGCTTTGATTTTTAGTGTAACCTTTCCAGTGGCAGTAGTGCCAAGAGGTAATGATACGGTGCGCTGCCGATAGTTGCAAAGATGGACGCCACACCTCCTCCTGACCGTTCTGCCGAAATTTGCAAACATTGCAAACGTTTTCTGTGTCTAACACGTTCTAGGTTTATAACGTACACACGTTTGCGTTGTTGGCGTGAATGGAAAGCGCTCCATCGGTACCAATTCTCCAGAGGTAGAAAGATTTCCGTCTGCAAACAAGATTTATCATGGGTGATGATGACAAAGATTACGCGGATGAGCAAAGGTGTATTACTGTTCAAGCCTACATTCTCGCTGGCAAAAATGCTCCCTTAAAATTATCATCCGTCTTAAAACATTTGCTTCAAAGTGTATGTGCGTGTTTATGTAGCCTACTCAGTCATGACTTATTGAGATTAACGGTGAAAACGCCGCCTTGAAAGGATTTTATCATCACCACCAAACTGGTAAATAAAAGCTCACTAGAGGGCGCTTCTGACCAACCTAGAACTTCCAAAATACAAAGATTGATTTGAAGTTCTGTTGACATTAAACACGAGGTTCACCACGTTGAGTTATGAGAAAAAAATCCCCCTCGTCTGATGTTTATAAAGGTGCTGTTAAGTTCGTCGAATCGTATAGAAAAATTTGTCAGGAAAGTTGATTGAGATAAACTGTCGTACCAGTCAGTCAATAGAGCCAAATAGTGTGTCATGGATCCATAAAATAAAAATGCGTCGAGCTCTACTGTGACCGATACAGGTGGAAACATTGTTTTATGAGTCTACTGTTGCAAAAGCAGTTACTTAGCAATGACCGTACTCGTTTGGCTTCCTTGGCAGTTAAGAATGATCAACGTCTGTTCTGAATGACAATGATGATAGGCAAATAAATGTCAGTAATAATTAACTTCTTGTATCAAGAAGTTGTAAACTTAGTTAATTAATTTGGGAGGAATTCGATGAAGTATTGAAAGTGGTTAAGATTAAAACAAAATTTACGTTCGGCTGCGGACATGCAGTTTATCCTTAAAGTCTTTTGACAGACTGTGTGATTGATTATTTAAAATTAACGCAAAACACGAGCTAAAACAATGACGTAAAATTAATGCATTACATATAACATATTCTTGCCCATTGCCTGGAATCAAACTGTTGAAATTTAATTGTTTTAAATTATTGCAAGTAAGTCGGTATGTCAAGGTCACGGTTGTTAGCATCATTACAGAAACTAACCAACAGCAATTCAACTTCCTCTCGTTTAAACCACATATTATTTTAGAAACTAAGATAGAGTTTCACATTGCAACTATTAATGTCAACGGATTAATTTTAGATGCTTTACTCGATACATCACCAATGTGTCTCTTCCATGTCAAGTTTTCATCAATTTTCTAACCTAGATTTGATGTTCTAAATTCATTTCATTCAGAACTAAAGAAACATTTGAAACATTATGGCGTGTCGTGGCAGAGCGGATAAGAACACCGAACTCAAGCTCTGGTGTTTCTAATAAGCAGAGTGTGGGTTCGAGTCCCGGTCTTGACACTTGTGTCCTTAAGCAAGACACTTAACCATTATTGCTTCGTCCTTCGGATGGGATGTAAAGCCGTAGGTCCCGTGTGTTGTGTATAATGCACGTAAAAGAACACTGAGCACTTATCGTAAAGAGAAGGGGGTTCGCCCCAGTGTTCCTGGTTTGATTGGCTGCATATTGCGCCACAGCACCTTGTAAACCAATACTTGGTCCTATGTAAAGGAATAGATCTCATACTTCAACACGAAACTCCACATACCTTGTAGGAAAAATACTGATTGATTTGAGACGCCTATCGGGAGTAGATAAAGCGCTATATAAGAACTGTGTATTATTATTATTAGGTGTTCGTGCAATATGAGCACGAACACCTCTTGTTTTTGTTCCGGTTTTTTTTTCTTCTTCAGAATCTTCTTCTTCCGCTCAACTCTTCTCCGTCGTTTAATTTTTAAAAAAATGAGTTGAAGCTTGAAACTTGGACCTTAACATGAGGACGGCAATTTCGTCATGATGACGTCATCAGGTGTCGAATTACAATAAATCCAACTTACAATGTTTTTAAAATTGAAAAGTGACCATTTGCTTTCCGCTGTATCTCAATGAATATGAAAGCTATGATGTTCATAGTTTAGCATCTGATAGAGCAAGACTAGGGCAACATTTGAAAAGTTAACGCCAAAATTGTATGACCTTTTCTTCTAGGTCGTTACCCTGGGCCGAAGTTCGCCTTCGTTGTTTTTCCTTAATATATATTTAACCCTCAGTACCAAGACGCCACAAACTAAATGACGTCATGATGACGTCATCGGGTATCAAATTACAATAAATCCAACTTTAATATTTGTAAAAATCATAACTCATGAACCATTTATTTGATTTTTACAATCTACACATCATCGGATAGGTAATTAAAAGTTCAACAAACGCTACAAAAAATGACCCAATTTGACCTTGACTTCCGGTTCAAACAGGAAGATGAGGTTCAATATTTGAAAAGAACATAACTCCTGAACCACTCATTGGTTGTTTATTTTCTGTACGTCATCAGACAAAAATTTTGTAACTTAACCAACGCTATAAAGTGTGACCTCATTTGACCTTGGTTCAAACCGGAAGTTGAAACATTGTACTTAAAAATAACATAACTTCTGAACCACACGATGGATTTTTTAAATTAATACATCATCTGAAAGGTCGTCATAAACTAATCACGCGCTACACAGCATGCGACCCTATTTGACCTTGACTTCCGTCTAAACCGGAAGTTGATGTTTAATTTTTGAAAAATTCATAACTCCTGAACCAGGCATTGGATTGATCAGGTATAATGTCGTAACCTATTTATTCAATCACTCAACACGAACAACTTGTTTTTGTAGTTAACAAAAACTGAATCTCTAGTTATTATTATTATAATTGTGCTCTTTCGAACAGAAATGACAGAGTACATGGTTGTGCCAGATTTAGTGTTAAAATGTCTTGATATGAATAGTAGTGGACCAAATAAAAAAAACAATGACTCCGTAGGATGTAGACTATTTGAATTTTCAGAGTTGTATGAAAAAAATTAGTTTGGATGAAAACAATTTAAATCTTCCACGCAATAGAATCTCATAAATTACACCTACCAAAATATTTTGCTAGGTCCAAAAAATACACTAACAGCATACTAAATACATAAATGTTTCTCATCTCGTATGTGAGTTGGAGTCCCGGTTTCGACTATGTCTCGAGTGTTGTGTTATGCACGTAAAGGAACACAGTACAGCTATCGTTTCTGGAAGCGTTGGCAGCTTACAAATTATAAGCCGATAAAAAAACAAAAACAAAAAAACTTTTGTAACTTTTGTAAGTGTAAGCATAACTGTCATAGGTGTATGGTATGTTTATCACCTCCTTTGTGTTATGATGGCTATCTTCAGCCACTCATTTAAGCAGGTGGCTTTCTTTAGACTTAATGAGCCTGTTACTTTTAATGAAGAGAAGTTAGACCATCAAAGCCTGGGGCTTAGTAGCACCTTTTTATGCAATATCTTATTTAATAGTATAAATAGAACTTGACAAAAAGAAAAATGTTGACAATGGCCAACAGTGGAATTCTCCGTATTTAGAAACTTCAACGTGTTCAAAATACTGCAACAGAAATACTGTATTTCAGAAACGAAATTATTCCCATACCATACCAATTGTATGTATGTTGACAAGGGTCTAGCATACAAAGTACTTCTCATTAAACGTAGGGCACTGAAGACCGCCCCCTTCCTCCCCCACCCCCACATATCTCACTCCCTTCAGTATTACCCACAAGTTATCTCACTCCGGTCATCCATTTACTTGTTTTTCTCTGGTTGTCCCCAAATCACAACGAACATGAAGAGAGGTTGTGGATTAGACTTCCGAAATCAGTTTGAAAACACATCTTATGAAAAGTTTAATGTCTCGTATAGATGTGAGTACATCGGGCACTCACTTTGCGTCGATATGGTTCGTGTTATAATGTATGTATTATGATTTATTAAGATTAGTACAATACAATAAACATGTATCTATGGCACTGGTGTTTTACTGACAGATTTCATCAGGACTGTTAAGGTTTAAGTCCATGTTCAGTTTATAACAGTGTAACTGTTTGATTGGCTCATAAATGAGGTTGATGGGGGAAAAAAGATACATTAATTAATATTGGTAGAAAACAAATTTGACCAACGATTTATACCTGGTGTGTATGGAAACCAACATGCCAATCATCAGAGACAATGATTCGAAGTGAACTTATTTCATTAAATAAGGTAAGGCTGACATTTTGATAGGCCGTTTTCGTTAGATGTTGGGTCATTCTATGCTATATCAGCAGCTGGTCGATCGTGAATGAAGAAGAGCCCAGTATTCTGTACGGGCTTCCTTAGCTCAACTCGAAACGTTTTGTCTGTCAGGATGATATCGGAATTTCGCCAGGATGTTTCTGGTTTGCAATTTGTTGATTTTTTAGGTTAGCGTTTTCGAACTTCTCATAATGCAGTGGTCAGCATTATAGTTTAACTTTGTTGACGAGTTTTCTTATTTAGATTTGGGGAATTTCACCAAACCTCAAATTAAAACCCAAAATAATATATTTTTTATTGTAGTTTATTTTGTCATCGCTAAGATTCATTCTACCATGGTCTTGTTTTATATCTCTTCCATGGATTTTGAAGTGAAGACGATGGGGGTCTTCTAACTTTGTCTGTTTATTTTTCATTTGCCTGACTATTTAGAGTAGCCTGCTTAACAGTCACTTTGTGATTATTGAGGCGACAATGCCAACGTTGCAAATCAAAAAAGCTTCCAAAGTAATAATAACAATAATAATAATAATAATAATTAGTTTTTATAAAGCTCTTTACCTACGGGCGTCTCAAAGCGCTTATCATTATCTATTTTCAGACAAGTTTGTGAAGTTTATTAAATAATTTTATTAGACCTGTTTATGTACCACTGTCAGAAACACCAGGGCAAACCCCTTTTCAGCCTAAGTGTAACTGGGTTATTTTACGTTGATTACACAACACACGGGACTGACGGCTTTACGTCCTAACCGAAGAACGATCATTGTTAAGTGTCTCGAACCCACCCTCTTCTGATCAGAAACGCCAGAGCTTGAGTCCAAGTGCTTTGCATATATTGAATATTATTCAAGATGTCCGGAATAGACTGTGCAAGTCTCGCGCGTAAGCGAACTTCCGGGACCATTGTGGTCTCAACCATATGGAGTTTTACGTTGGCAATATTTTGTTTCGTCTATTATTTTAGTTTAACGTACTTTATGACCATGAAAATTAAATATGTTGTTGGGAATGTAATACTAAGTGATCAAAAATATGAAAGTTAAATCAATTCAACAAAACAACGAAGAAAACCCAAGAATTAAACTTGACCTCTGCTTCCGGTTACTTGCAAAAAATTAAGAATTTGTGCCCACCTCCGATCATCAAATTTGTTTTGGTCGCGCGATGATTATCACCAGACGCTGTAATTGTGGGGCGCTAAGCCATTACATTGCAGTCTACGGTTGTCGAGGCATCAGCGTCCTCTTTAAACTGCGTCATGCGTTAACTCTACGCCCGTGCGATCATCGCGCGTCTGCGTTTAAACCTGCTTTTAGTGGTGGATTTACAAAAGGGTTTCCTAAAAAGTTTAGATCAAATAAGCATCCTTGTCCCAGAGTTTTTAGTTTGTTTCAACAAAAACTAACAAATGATTTGTGTGTTTATTATGAAAGCTAAAACTCATTTTATGCAAATTGTAAAGATTATTTTTGTTGGTCAGATTTTTTCATAGATCTAATTTAAAAACAATGATTTTATTTCAGAAAAAAATATGTTCTTCACTTGACGTGTTTTCTCGCTCCGATACGCGCGAGACTTGCACAGTCTATTCTAAGACAACGTGGCTATTTATGCGCGTGTAAATACGTGTACCATCCTTTTGTGCACGTTTTGACACCCAAAATGGCGGACAGGAGACGCGCGTGCAAGTGCGCTGCGCGCTGTGCAAGTGGGTCTATAGATTATTTACAATAACTCGAATAATATCGCCAAGTACAGTAGTATCGACACCCTCGCTATAACAAATGAATGTAGTGTCGATGCCAAACTAACACTAATCAAGAATTGATTGGTTTGTTTCCAATGTTATTGGACTTAAAGATGCGCTGCCCGTGTTTAGATGAGAGGATTACCAAAATAACATACCTGGCTTGTGGTTTTGCATTATACATCGGTTTCGTTCACCATGCAGCAACCCTCCGCTGACGGTGAAATGCATCACAGTCCCTCTTAAGAAAAACCGCAAACCTTTCAATATTACAATTTCCCTTCCGTGCTCCTTTCTCTCCTACCTTTTCCAAACCGCCTAAAAAATGTTGTTTGGAAGCTTGTTTTTCAATACTTGTTTCACTCTCGAAACAGAGAGAAGCTTCTTTACTGAACATTTTGAGCATTCTGAACATTTCGTGCATGCGTTCCGGTCCTATTGTTTTCTTTGCTTGTCCTTCAAAAAAATTTCTCATCTCATGACTTGCTTGCTCAATGTAACGTGCATAAGTTCACTCTTCCCTCTATGAACATGTTTCGCTACACGGACGTACAGTATGTACTGGCCCTTCACTGTGGAATGACATTTAAAAATTTTAATTTCGTATTTTTTTTCATTGTTGACATGTAGATGTTGATATGTATTATACAATGCGTGTGCAAGCACTACTTCAACCACACGTATGTTACGCCCAATGTTTGTAACATGCATTGAATAATGAATAGTCATAGGTGCAACGTGCAAACTATGTACTTCATAGGTCTGAGAATCAAAAGGCTAACCCTGCCTTTGTTGTTAGTTTCGTTTTTAATATGGAAAGATGATAATTAAACTCTGTCTTAAATGAGAGCATTTTATATTTCTACATTAACAGAAACTGACACTCCTGGAAGCAAACTGTCAAACAGTTTAACTATTCATGGTCAATCACATTTCGATGAGGATGAGCAATCCCAGACATTCAGTGGGTGCTTTTCCACCATCTGATTTGTTGAGATCCTGGGTTAGATTAATGAGTAAACAGTTCATGATCACCAAGTTTTAATGAGGATGAACGTGTCGTGGCCGAATGGTCTAGTTAAACGGACCCAAGCTACGGTGTTGTAAGCAGCAGAGTATGTGTTCAAATCCTGGCCATGACACATGTGCCCTTGAGCAAGGCACTTAACCATAATTGCTAATAAAAATTGGAAAGGTAGTGTATTCTGCACTATCAGCCAAGCTCCTAGAGGATGATCTCATTGCTACAACCATAATAACCCACTTAAGCCTTAGAGTAAGGACACTGCATCTTGTGGGTTTGTGTGTTGTTGAAGGTCATACAGTAAGGACATTGCATCTTGTGGGTTTGTGTGTTGTTGAAGGCCGTACAGTAAAGACACTGCATCTTGTGAGTTTGTGTGTTGTTGAAGGCCGTACATTAAGGACACTGCATCTTGTGAGTTTGTGTGTTGTTTAAGGCCATACAGTAAAGACAAACGCATCTTGTGAGTTTGTGTGTTGTTGAAGGTCATACATTAAGGACACTGCATCTTGTGAGTTTGTGTGTTGGTGAAGGTCATACAGTAAGGACACTGCATCTTGTGAGTTTGTGTGTTGTTGAAGGTCATACAGTAAGGACACTGCATCTTGTGAGTTTGTGTGTTGTTGAAGGTCATACATTAAGGACACTGCATCTTGTGAGTTTGTGTGTTGTTGAAGGTCATACATTAAGGACACTGCATCTTGTGAGTTTGTGTGTTGTTGAAGGCCGTACAGTAAGGACATTGCATCTTGTGAGTTTGTGTGTTGTTGAAGGCCGTACAGTAAAGACACTGCATCTTGTGAGTTTGTGTGTTGTTGAAGGTCATACATTAAGGACACTGCATCTTGTGAGTTTGTGTGTTGTTAAAGGCCGTACAGTAAGGACATTGCATCTTGTGAGTTTGTGTGTTGTTGAAGGTCATACAGTAAGGACACTGCATCTTGTGAGTTTGTGTGTTGTTGAAGGTCATACATTAAGGACACTGCATCTTGTGAGTTTGTGTGTTCGTTGAAGGTCATACATTAAGGACACTGCATCTTGTGAGTTTGTGTGTTGTTGAAGGCCGTACATTAAGGACACTGCATCTTGTGAGTTTGTGTGTTGGTGAAGGTCATACAGTAAGGACACTGCATCTTGTGAGTTTGTGTGTTGTTGAAGGTCATACATTAAGGACACTGCATCTTGTGAGTTTGTGTGTTGGTGAAGGTCATACAGTAAGGACACTGCATCTTGTGAGTTTGTGTGTTGTTGAAGGTCATACAGTAAGGACACTGCATCTTGTGAGTTTGTGTGTTGTTGAAGGTCATACATTAAGGACACTGCATCTTGTGAGTTTGTGTGTTGGTGAAGGTCATACAGTAAGGACACTGCATCTTGTGAGTTTGTGTGTTGTTGAAGGTCATACAGTAAGGACACTGCATCTTGTGAGTTTGTGTGTTGTTGAAGGTCATACATTAAGGACACTGCATCTTGTGAGTTTGTGTGTTGTTGAAGGTCATACATTAAGGACACTGCATCTTGTGAGTTTGTGTGTTGTTGAAGGTCATACATTAAGGACACTGCATCTTGTGAGTTTGTGTGTTGGTGAAGGTCATACAGTAAGGACACTGCATCTTGTGAGTTTGTGTGTTGTTGAAGGTCATACAGTAAGGACACTGCATCTTGTGAGTTTGTGTGTTGTTGAAGGTCATACATTAAGGACACTGCATCTTGTGAGTTTGTGTGTTGGTGAAGGTCATACAGTAAGGACACTGCATCTTGTGAGTTTGTGTGTTGTTGAAGGTCATACAGTAAGGACACTGCATCTTGTGAGTTTGTGTGTTGTTGAAGGTCATACATTAAGGACACTGCATCTTGTGAGTTTGTGTGTTGTTGAAGGTCATACATTAAGGACACTGCATCTTGTGAGTTTGTGTGTTGTTGAAGGTCATACATTAAGGACACTGCATCTTGTGAGTTTGTGTGTTGGTGAAGGTCATACAGTAAGGACACTGCATCTTGTGAGTTTGTGTGTTGTTGAAGGTCATACAGTAAGGACACTGCATCTTGTGAGTTCGTGAGTTGTTGAAGGTCATACATTAAGGACACTGCATCTTGTGAGTTTGTGTGTTGTTTAAGGCCATACAGTAAAGACAAACGCATCTTGTGAGTCTGTGTGTTGTTGAAGGCCGTACAGTAAATACACTGCATCTTGTGAGTTTGTGTGTTGTTGAAGGCCGTACATTAAGGACACTGCATCTTTTGAGTTTGTGTGTTGTTTAAGGCCATACAGTAAAGACAAACGCATCTTGTGAGTTTGTGTGTTGTTGAAGGCCGTACATTAAGGACACTGCATCTTTTGAGTTTGTGTGTTGTTGAAGGCCGTACAGTAAAGACACTGCATCTTGTGAGTTTGTGTGTTGTTGAAGGTCATACATTAAGGACACTGCATCTTGTGAGTTTGTGTGTTGTTGAAGGCCGTACAGTAAGGACATTGCATCTTGTGAGTTTGTGTGTTGTTGAAGGTCATACAGTAAAGACAACGCATCTTGTGAGTTTGTGTGTTGTTGAAGGTCATACATTAAGGACACTGCATTTGTGAGTTTGTGTGTTGTTGAAGGCCGTACAGTAAGGACATTGCATCTTGTGAGTTTGTGTGTTGTTGAAGGCCGTACGGTAAGGACACTGCATCTTGTGAGTTTGTGTGTTGTTGAAGGCCGTACAGTAAAGACACTGCATCTTGTGAGTTTGTGTGTTGTTGAAGGTCATACATTAAGGACACTGCATCTTGTGAGTTTGTGTGTTGTTGAAGGTCATACAGTAAGGACACTGCATCTTGTGAGTTTGTGTGTTGTTGAAGGCCATACAGTAAGAACACTGCATCTTGTGAGTTTGTGTGTTGTTGAAGGCCGTACAGTAAAGACACTGCATCTTGTGAGTTTGTGTGTTGTTGAAGGCCGTACGGTAAGGACACTGCATCTTGTGAGTTTGTGTGTTGTTGAAGGCCGTACAGTAAAGACACTGCATCTTGTGAGTTTGTGTGTTGTTGAAGGTCATACAGTAAGGACATTGCATCTTGTGAGTGTGTGTGTTGTTTGAAGGTCATACAGTAAGGACACTGCATCTTGTGAGTTTGTGTGTTGTTGAAGGCCGTACAGTAAAGACACTGCATCTTGTGAGTTTGTGTGTTGTTGAAGGTCATACATTAAGGACACTGCATCTTGTGAGTTTGTGTGTTGTTGAAGGTCATACAGTAAGGACACTGCATCTTGTGAGTTTGTGTGTTGTTGAAAGTCATACATTAAGGACACTGCATCTTGTGAGTTTGTGTGTTGTTGAAGGTCATACAGTAAGGACACTGCATCTTGTGAGTTTGTGTGTTGTTGAAGGCCGTACAGTAAGGACATTGCATCTTGTGAGTTTGTGTGTTGTTGAAGGTCATACATTAAGGACACTGCATCTTGTGAGTTTGTGTGTTGTTGAAGGTCATACAGTAAGGACACTGCATCTTGTGAGTTTGTGTGTTGTTGAAGGCCGTACAGTAAAGACACTGCATCTTGTGAGTTTGTGTGTTGTTGAAGGTCATACATTAAGGACACTGCATCTTGTGAGTTTATGTGTTGTTGAAGGTCATACATTAAGGACACTGCATCTTGTGTGTTGTTAAAGGCCGTACAGTAAGGACACTGCATCTTGTGAGTTTGTGTGTTGTTGAAGGCCGTACAGTAAAGACACTGCATCTTGTGAGTTTGTGTGTTGTTGAAGGTCATACATTAAGGACACTGCATCTTGTGTGTTGTTAAAGGCCGTACAGGAAAGACAACGCATCTTGTGAGTTTGTGTGTTGTTGAAGGCCATACATTAAGGACACTGCATCTTGTGAGTTTGTGTGTTGTTGAAGGCCGTACAGTAAAGCCGCATCTTGTGAGTTTGTGTGTTGTTGAAGGCCGTACAGGAAAGACAACGCATCTTGTGGGTTTGTGTGTTGTTGAAGGTCATACAGTAAGGACATTGCATCTTGTGAGTTTGTGTGTTGTTGAAGGTCATACAGTAAAGACACTGCATCTTGTGAGTTTGTGTGTTGTTGAAGGTCATACAGTAAAGACACTGCATCTTGTGAGTTTGTGTGTTGTTGAAGGCCGTACAGTAAAGACAAACGCATCTTGTGAGTTTGTGTGTTGTTGGAGGCCGTACAGGAAAGACAACGCATCTTGTGGGTTTGTGTGTTGTTGAAGGTCATACAGTAAGGACATTGCATCTTGTGAGTTTGTGTGTTGTTGAAGGCCGTACAGTAAAGACACTGCATCTTGTGAGTTTGTGTGTTGTTGAAGGCCGTACGGTAAGGACACTGCATCTTGTGACTTCGTGTGTTGTTGAAGGCCGTACAGCAAAGACAACGCATCTTGTGAGTTTGTGTGTTGTTGAAGGCTGTACAGGAAAGACAATGCATCATTTGAGTTTGTGTGTAGTTGAAGGCCGTACAGTAAGGACACTGCATCTTGTGAGTTTGTGTGTTGTTGAAGGACGTACAGTAAAGACAGTGCATCTTTATTGAAAATGGCATCACGAAAACTTGGGGTCTCTGTGCCGAACAATACATTTTATGGTTATGCATCTAGTTAATTCAAAACTGAAATGCTAGGCTTTGGAGGTCGAGGAAGTAGACCCTTCCTGTTTGAAATTAGAACGAACACAAATCAATGATAACTGGTCATTGATTAAAAGATCATCGGTTTAGAAAAAAGTTTGTTTTAGCTCACGTGACTGGTCTTTGTAGTTCTATGGTTTCTATAATTTTGTCCCACTTGAAGTCCGTCGAAAAAAGAAAAAGATCATTAAAACAAACAAATAAACAAACAACCCAACAAACAAACAAACAAAAAACAAACACGCAAATACCCCAACAAACTATTAAACTAACAAACAAACAAACAACTTAACTATTTCCTTTTGTGCTCTTTAATTTATTTTGTCCCAATAGATGCCAAGTGCACACCTTGATTTGTTAAATTTATACCCATGAGTTAATCCCCTTTTTCTGGCTGAAAACATCAATTACAAAGAAAAATTGTATTTTTTAGTTATCAATCATTACCACCGTGGAGTCCGCCATGATGAGTGGTGGCCACAACATCGCGGTAGTGAGTTTTGTACAAACAACCATACATCTCAACAGCATATTTTAGTGTGCACAAACAATTTTTGCTGTAGTTTCTATTGGACTATAACTACATTATTACTATCGGTACTTTGAAGTTTAACTTCGCTAATGTTACCCGGGTCATGTCACTGTGAGCCCGGCAAACGCTGCAACAATGACCAATGTCAATTAAAGGTCAATCATCAAACGTTTTCAATTTTTACCGACTATTCGTTTTCTTGTCATAATCAGGGGGCCCATTTATTTCGAAATTAAATAACTACACCAGCAAGCCCAATACCAACGCACTGTGCTTTAACAGGTTGGACCTACTTAAGCGATTTTCGTTTTACGGGGATGCTTTTTAAACTTGTTTATGTGTTTAATAGATGTTAATTTTGCATCTGGGATAATGACTATAATTTGTTTTTTTACAGTTCTTAACACACATCGGTGTAAGGCTTTGTTTATCATTTAAATGTAGTAAATATATCTTTACACTTATGAAATTTTCGTAATTGTCAATCACAAACAAGGCCCAGCCTCAAGGTTTTGCAAAACTAGAAACACTTCTGCCGTTGACGGCGTACGTCAAAATGACAATACTTTGACGTCATTGGAGTTTGCTTTGTTATACCTCCATGCTACAACTAAGTGGCCATACAAAACGGAGCTCCCACACATGACGTAGCATGAGTGATGACAAAACAGGGCTTTTCACGAACCTTTCTGAAAGCACCGAATAAGGGTATTAAAAATGGGTGTTTTTACACTATTAGAATCTGTTTAATCTCACATGTGAACTCAATTTCCTTATTAATTGAAAACATTACCCCTATATAATACGTACGGCGATGTTAACAATCTATTGTACATTGATTCAAATTCAATTCAAAGTAACATTTATTTCCACATTAACATTCATAACTAGAGGATACAATGACTTAGATAATGTGGAGGCATGTTCCCAAAAAGCAGGGCTTGTCAAAGAACAACCTGAAAACAAACAAACAAGAACTAACACAATACAACAACTAGACAAAGGCGGCTAAACAATGTGTATACACAACTATTAGTTATAAATGGTAACATTACTGGAAATTGGTTACTCAATGAGAAAACGGCAATAGAAAACCTTTTAAACTTCTGTTCAAAATGGACTTACAAGCAGAAAACGACAAGGGGATTAACCCAAAGACCAAAACACACAATGTTGAGATAATGTGGTTTTAAAGCAAAATCGGGTATTGTGACTATGCTTACATATTTTAAGAACTATACAGCATATGCAGAAGGAAATGATTGATTGAACTTAAAAATACTTTACAGAAACAAGTTAATGTTAGTAATAGTAAGAAGATTAAGTTTACGAAAGAAGGACAAGTGTGCTCATGGTACCTTAGCAATAATAAACCTCTTGCATATGACGTCACAAGCCTGAAACAGTCCCCTCACTGAGGTCAATAAAGAGCTATTACGCGTGCACGTTTCCATTGTTTGACATCAAAGATGGTGGCTAATGTAAGGGGTTTACAAGGATAGCTATTTTGTAGCTTGACCAAGGCTCAATTTCACAAAGCACTAAGATTCATCATAAGATAAGTTGTCAATATTACCATAGTGATTTGAATTGTGACATCACACTTTGCTTGGCAATTAAGATTGATATACACAGCTAAGATCAATCTTGGCTCCTTGTGAAATCGGCCCCAGTTTGTTCAATCCAGAGGGAAGCGTATTACAGCCCAGACAATATTACAATAAGATAGGTGAACACTATAAAGCACGTACAATAATACACGGTAGAATAAACTTTAGCCTTCTCACTGCACCAATACTTGTAGACACTGTGTGTTAAGTTTCTGTAACAGTTTCTGTGCACAGGTAAGATTATGTTTTAGAAATGAACGCCAAGCGCGAAACTTGCTAAAATAGGAACAGAATCAATTTGTACTCTTAAAATTGCAGCCTTTTTACAAAAGACGACAATACTACAACGTTCACGTTAGAAGAAACTATACTGGAGCCAGGTAAACTTTCTTACTAGAACAACAACCACTGGTGTCTTCTGCATAATTATAGGAGAAATTATAACAAGGATAGATGACTTACAAATTCCACATTTAACAATGTTAGAAGCAGAGCAAGAACAATTTTTTTTAGTAATTTGATTACGATTTGATAACTGTAGTATACCGTCTATGTATAATGAAGTACCTCTAATACACCGTAAAAACTCAAATTTAGTGTGAGAGAATGTCACGATTAATAGTGTCAAAGGCCTCGGGGGACACCATCTGAAATCGATTTGTTTTCATAACCTTTAGTTGTTTTGATCAACAGGTCTTTGTGGGCCACCAATAGAGTAGTTATTTCTAAACCCATATTGACCTTGGTTGAGAATGTTTAATTTATAAACAAAACAACATTAGTTCCAACTTAGACGATCTTTTCGAGCACTTTGGAGAAACAGACGACGCCGAAATTGGTCTTTAATCATTAGCAAGTTCACAATGATGGGAGGCACCTAATTTTGAGCTTGTCTGGAAATGCGCTTTTAAAAAGAGACAACTTAAGTACATAGCATCATGAAAGAATGACTTGCGCAATAAAAGAATCAAGCACCACTGGACTAATGTCGTCATAGCCCAGCTGACCGGTATATTTCTGCTTTAAAAGAACCATGTGGTTGTCGTCACTGCCACTACATACATTTCAAAACTAAAACCATGGGTTTCTGATTATAAAACTACCTTACCGTACCTGGTGAACAATTATCTTATAGAAACAAATTTGGTTGAGCGTTGACCTGAGGCATTGACCTGTGGCATTAATTTGACATCACACAAGACGTATGTTATTTCGTTTAGTCCTTGTCGGGGCTCAGAAAGTGGCTTGACCCTGGTTAACGTTGGACGCGCCCAAAATACGACACCACTTCTTTTTTGTTAGTTATAAACCTGAAAGTTCCTTTCATTTAGCGGTGTTTTTCTTTGCGAAGTGCATTCAGGCATTGGCTCATTTTTTTAAATTTTTATTAAGCAAGTGTCTTCAAGACAGGGTCAGTGGTAAAAGAAATGTGTTTTTAATGTTATCGTTGGAAGCCAACAATCATGCATAGGCCTATCCATAAAAAGTAAGACATAACTAACTCATGCGTACGGGATGGCTACAACACGCCCACAGTACATGGGGCGGGTTTTGTGTGCGTTACGGCATTGAAATTTGCTTAGGGTGCAGAAGGTAGGGAAGATCTAGTACGGAACCAAAACATTATCTGCAAATAATTGAGCGTGATTCAATATATCAATATGTACATACATTTATAAATATACATTTTTTATGGTTTAGGGGTCTTAGCAACTGAAACTATTATGGTGATTTTTTATTTTGTTAATGGTTAATGTTTCCTACTTAATTCGCTCATCACACACTGTTTTGGTTTTCAAGTTATAGTCTAATCCAAAACACAGAAGTGATGTTCTTTACCAATGAGGAAGCTATTGATAAAATGTAAATTTTTGTAATTTTAATCACTAGGAAACGCCGGATCGTAGAATAATGTTGACGTTGATTCGATTAGCGCCCTCTATCATTTTAGACTTCGGATTCTTTTGGGGGTTCTTCCCAAGACTTACCCCAAATCCTTCACCATTTGGTTGGTACTTCAGAGCAAAACTATAAAATCAACATGGAGTAAGGATAATCATGAAGGTTTCATGTAAGGTTTTCATGATCCTTATTATTCAGGTGTTGAGCTGCTACATGTATATTAGAAGGGAAAAATACCAAACAAACAAACAAACAAACAAACAAACAAACAAACAAACAACCCAACACCCCAACAAACAAACAAACAAACAAACAAACAACCCAACAAACAAACAAACAACCCAACAAACAAACAAACAAACAAACACACAAACAAACAACCCAACAACCCAACACACCAGCAGACAAACAAACAAACAAACAACCCAACAAACAAGCAATAACAACAACAATAACAACAATAATAACAACAACGGTAACAACAAACAGAGAAGAAACCCCAAACAAACAAGACTTTCGCTAAAACATATAATAGGGCTGAGGGTTCGGTGCTTGAACACGATTGTGCATCAGTGGACCTAACTGTAAATAATAAACACTTTTTAAAATATCAAGACTTGTTTCCATGTGCAGAAGTACCCATTGAATGGTTGACGACCGTGGCTCGTCACCGGCTAAGCCTGAATTTGAATATCGAGTACAGGCTGCGCCTGTGTTTCCTGATCAAACCGCATCGCTTATTCTTATGTGTTCTTGGTGTTAATATTAGTGAGGCCGCTTCTACAAGCCTTGGTGTATCAGAACATACATGTACCTTTATGCACTTTCATGTATTATGTTATTCACAACAATATGGAAAAAACCCACAAATAAAACACATATTTGACAGATTAGTCATTTATGATTTGAGACAATAGGGGGACAATATTGAATACGTGGATGTCCACTTTTCCACAGCGTATGTTAATAGTACATTTACAAAAACTTGCGCCTTATTAAGATTTTACCCGATGTAGGCTTAATTTTCTATTTAAAAAAAACCCAAAGATACTTTTAGGTTAGACGACGATCCGCGTACGTTTAGGATCCATAAAGTGATGTGTTTAATGCAGTAGCTCGAGGGCATGTCTTGTGCACAGTTCACCATAGGTCGTCAGTCCCATCTTAAACACGTGTTGCTTGCAAGGTGTAAAGCAAGTTTGCTCGCCTATATATTTCATCATGCTTTACACCTGTGATCGACGTTGTGCCGTTCAACTTCAAGTATCATCTTAATCTAGAATTTATCACCACTTTTGGCTGTGATATTAATTGGTTATCTTTATTCAGTAGATGTTCAAGGTGCAGCTGTTAGCACCTTATCATCACCTCAATGTACTCCCTCGATAACTTGAGTCCATTTCATTCAGGTTCGTGGGGTATTGTCAGTTCAATCAGTCATCTCAGCCTACGGTTTAGGGGAGAGTCACGAAGGTATCAGCATTTCAGTTTACTACTAATGCATGTAGCCACGTGGTCAAATACGCCATGAAGAACTAAATCTTCCTGTAGAACAATGTCCCTGCATTACACGCTTAAAACTTGCACATGATTTTGTTCACACCTATATAAAATGAAATTCAAATTTAACAATTACAATTATCGATAACAGCATAAGTTTGGTCCTTAAAATTAAAAGGGGGGGCAAGACATTGTTAATGTGTGGGTGTGTGTGTGGGGGGGGGGGGGGAGCCACTGAATGGAACCATAATTATATGATGACTTTACGTAATAATTGGAACAATCTAATCTTAAATAGTTGACATCTAAGGAATCCATTTTTTTTCGACCCTGTGCGAACCAGAGTGATTTGGTTGCAAAAGTGTCAATCCGTACCGACAAGACTGGCATGGCTGCTAGATTTTTAAAGGCGTGGCTAATGATTGAGTACCATACTTCAAGTGAAATAATGTTAATTATCGTCCGCAGTTTGAGGGAATTTACAGCAGATGACAAAATGGACACGTAAATTAACATCAACAGTTCGGATGTATCGGACACGTGTTCACTTGTTCATTACTTTGCTAGATAGACAGCTTTTTGAATGAATGTAGGGCGGCATTACTTTGCGTTATGGGCGTACCTCGCGTCATTCCAATGAAAGATCTGAAACCAGATAACATATGACTATAGGAAAAGGTTAATTGTAGGGTTGGTGCAATGTAGGCATATAACCCACTATGGTCCAGCCATGACCGTGTGAACGCCAAAGGCAGCGATTACGGGATAACGTTGCTAGGTTATGCAGAATAGATGTGCTTTGGCTTGTATACAAAATTATTTCACGTTTGATAATCCTATCATTTTGTAAGCGTGTGAGAATTTCCGCTCATTCAGGACAACAAATTGATCTTTACTTAAAGAATGAAAGGTGTATAATGGCTTCCTTTTGTTTATAACTTCCCAACATTGATGTTTAGGACTTGAACACATTAACTAACACTAAAGAAGGATTCTTTCAGGTAATAGTGCAATTTGTGTAATCAGTGGAAGAAAATTACATTACTATTTTCATCACCAACCTAAGCTTATCTTGCAATTTTGAACTAATAAAATGTGATTCCCTGTTAAAGGTATGTACCGTAACGTCCCAGCTGAAATAAAATGAAAGCCATTAGTTTGTTTTGTCGGGGCTGACAATCGAGGATTAGCAAAAATATACCACAAGAGTGTTGAATAATTATCTAACGTTGAAATCTATTTGAATTAAACAGTTTCTTTTTATCTGAAATTGGAAATAATGACCCATTGGTGACTCGACCCCGCCTCAAGTCGTTGTCTCGTCCTTTAAGAGTTGAAGGCGTGCTCTACACCAAACGGGATAAAAACCCATGGCTACGTAAGACAGTTACATTTCTATTAGAATTGGACGCAAACATTTATAAGACGTGGGTTATCTTGGGAATAAGCATTCTCCTAGTTTACACCACCACAGCTCATGAGTCCTCTGACTAAAAAGTGGGATAAGTTGATCATGTGAAAGGTAAATGCAGCAGTCCATTGCAAATTGTTTTATAACTAACAGAACTATGTTTCCACCATTGGCATTCTTGGAATGAAACAGTACAGAATGCAAGACACCCTATTGCAGATTGTTAGAGGGAATCTGTTCTACAGACTGGTTGAAGTATGGGCGGAATGCAATTTGAAATGAGTGTGAAAGGGAGAAGCAATTACTGGCAAGATGGTCAATCCGCACATCTGTCAGTAACCAACCCAACAAGGAAAATGCCGCAAGAATAAACAATTTAGGGTATTATATATTAATCTTTGTGTTCAAGATCCGTACAAAAAGAAAACAACGAATGCACAAAGACAAGAATAAAATAATCGCATTAATATCAAACCATACTTTTTTCAAACACTAGATTAACCTGCCTGTAATTAATTGAATTTTGTGTTGTTGTTTGATTGCTTCCTTATATTAAACCGGCGGCTATGGTGCATTTTCCTTCATCTGTTTTAGCATTTCTAACAATGTTCTGTTGGTGAGACTGCCGCTAGAGGTGTGCACACGGTCAGTCACATGCCCAATCCCTACTTGCCTTTGATATTCCCCGTCTATAGCTAATCATAAGAATAAGAAGGATTAGTTCAATAATCTTAAACTGCCTCTTAAGGACTACAAGATAGCAGACTTTACTCTACTATCAAATAGATTATATCAAACATTACTGGTACAATAATTGAGTATCTCCTTTGAGTGAAGATTTAACGAACTGACAAAACATGTATAAAAAAAATCAGTACATGACACTTATAATCAGTCGAGAAAGGAAACACTTATAAAGACAATGACTGCGACTGGTTGGTCGTTTTAGAGTGACTATACCTACAAACAACAGACCTATACTGATCTCTGAACCATCGTCACACCAAAACCCTCGTCATAATATCAACCAAATGCATACATGAAAGAACCATAACGTATGGTAAATAAGCTGTTCTTAATTGCCTTGGATCGGGCGAGTTGGTCTATGAAAAGCGTTTGTAACCGTTTGTTATAACATGCATATGGTTAGAAAGATGTTTTAAAAGTAGAATACAATGATCTACACAAATATGCCTCGAAATTGCGTGGTTTTCCTTTTACTTGGCGAACTAACACGGTCCGCCATTTTGTGGAGTCAAATATTAATTTGGCTCCACAAAATGGCGTGCCGTGTTAGTTCATGATGTAGAAGGAAAACCACGCAATTTCGAGGCATATTTGTGTGGATCATTGTATTCTACTTTTAAAACATCTTTCTAACCATATGCATTTTATAACAAACGGTTACAAACACTTTTCATAGACCAACTCGCCCGATCCAAGGCAACGTGTCCCTTTAACGGTTTGATTTTAGCATAACATGAGAATACTAACCATGTGTTTGAAAACATGATTGTTCTTGGATATTAATCCCGATTAAAATAATTGTTGTGGATTATACTCATCAGTCATCAGCAGTGGATGTTTCCATTTCGTTCAGACGCACGAAGCCTCCGTTAGAGTCACACATCAAGGTTTGTCTTTGGAGAGTGGGAGGGGCTGTATTGGGCACACATGCTTTAGTTTGGATATTAGTTTGGACACCATTCCTTGTTTTGATTAATAAAATATCTCGTATAAGTATGGAAGGGAAGGGAGTGTGTGCATCTCTTTGATTAGTACGGCGTACATAAACAGACTTTAGCGTCGGCTGTATTATGGAGAAAGAACAAGGGATCGTTGAATGTATACCATCACTGTGTGATAATTAAAACCATTTATTTTACATTATTTTCGAGTCTAGTCAATACGCTTTTTACACAAACTATATTTATCTTGATTTTTACGTAAGACTTTTTGATAATGTTATAGGAATCCCCTTATAAAACATCAATTAATAAAGAAAGATGTGTAATGCTAGAGCAGAGGTCACAGGTCACGAATTGAAGTTAATGCTATTGACGGATTATTTGACAGAAAGCCACTGATCCTTGAGTTAGACATCAAAAGCTACATAATGGAAGCTGTATAAAGAGAACAATTACAATGGGCGTGGACATGCTATGATGGAGTTCAGCAGTGCGAGACGTGACTGATGAGAGTGATTGTTGTTACACGACAAGATTCTCATTAATATTGCAAATTTATTTGCACGGTGCTCTCAATTAGTATGATATGACACGTGCTCATTTGCAAAATCAACATTATAATCTCTCTGTTACCGGTAAAACGCTTTATAGCACATTATTTGGTACCTCATACATGAATGCGCAGCTCACCTTGTAATATAAACGAAGGAAGTTGTTTATGAATAAATTATAAATTCCCTACAATCGGTACAAATAAGCACTTACACAGGATGGTCATTATGAAACAATTATATTAGATATTATATTAAACATTCACATGATCACCTGTACATGACAACAGTTTCATTTTTGGGTGGTGTTTTGATATCTACGATAGGCTTACACACTCCCAGCATTAACAACATTGTTGTGAGATGACAAACATGTAAAACGGTCAATCAATGTATTCCTGCATTAATAATTGACTAAAGTTAAAATTATAGTTTATGCAAATATTTGTTGTAATTGTTACATTATGAAATGAGGTCTGGATTTTAGAAATATGACAGTCTGTTATAGAACATCACATTGAGCTGGCATCCAGCATCAATTAGAAACCGCGTCCAATATTGTCAATACATAATATAAAACTTTGCTTGTAGGCAAAGCAAATCCTTAAAACCCCATCGGGAAAGATCAGACACAGACACCTCGTCTTAACGGCAGCTTAGGTGCGAGGGGGACTCGATTCTAGATTCATAGGAATGGAGTCTTCTGAAGATTGTGGTGTTTTTCTTCTGGGTCGAAAAATGAATTGTTGCTTTTTCTGACATTTTATGGAGAAGCAGGTGTACATATTGGTGCATTCTATTGAGACGAAATTGTGTGGTCCGATGTAGGTATACCATGCAACAGTACATGGTCCATTGCAGGTACATCTGTGCTTCCTGTTAAATAATCCTATGTACGTATACCTATTGCTGCATTCTGCTAAATGGCAGGTATAAGGTCCGATGCAGGTATATGTATTGTTGCATTCTGCTAAATGGCAGGTATAAGGTCCGATGAAGGTATATATATTGTTGCATTCTGCTAAATGGCAGGTATAAGGTCCGATGCAGGTATATATATTGTTGCATCCTGCTAAATGGCAGGTATAAGGTCCGATGTAGGTATATCTATTGTTGCATCCTGCTAAATGGCAGGTATAAGGTCCGATGTAGGTATATTGCTGCATTCTGCTAAATGACAGGTATAAGGTCCGATGCAGGTATATCTATTGTTGCATTCTGCTAAATGGCAGGTATAAGGTCCGATGTAGGTATATATATTGTTGCATCCTGCTAAATGGCAGGTATAAGGTCCGATGCAGGTATATCTATTGTTGCATTCTGCTAAATGGCAGGTATAAGGTCCGATGTAGGTATATTGTTGCATTCTGTTAAGATGCAGTTGTATGGTCCGATAGGTATCTAGTGGTGTATTTTTCTAATCCAAAACAAATTGAATCAGAAAGAGCAAATACCGGAAAAGTTTGACAAAGAGTTGATGTTGAGGTATCTCTTGTCTACTTCTTATGTAAATGGTCGATATCAAAAGAGAAAGTACGCTAATATAACTGCATCCGTTAAGATACCGTTTCCAAACGTTAATTCATCACAATGACTTAAGGTCGTAAGACCGTTCGATTTCCACCATCATATGGCCTGTGGATTTAATATGCCTAAGAATTCTTTATCAAGATATTATTTGGCATTGTAAGAGCACTGGCCAGATTTGCAGACAGATGTATATTGTACGGGAACTTGGTTTTTGAAATAGCACATGATGATGTACTTAGCAAATGAAGTTTACAATGCAGGAGACATCAGCATATCTTGACCAACGTGCCCGCTAACAGTATGTACAAGAGTAGATGAAACGACATATCGCCCGGCTGGCCGCCCGACCGACCGACCGACCGACCAACCGGCCGGCCGGGCGAGCAGCTTGATTAAAAGGGACCACTGTGTAGTTCTTTTGGACTGTCTTTCTAAAAGATTACACCCGATCCAGCCCCCGCACCTGAGCTCTACTGTACGGAACCTTAATACCGTATTATACTCGCGCTTAAATTAAGAGGAGCCGGTTTCATTTCTAATCACAATAATGACATTTTCGGGGGAGAGTAATCATAGAGCAGGCTACGAGCACGACCGATTTGGGAAAAACTAATCAACTTAATGCGTCTGAGTCAGTGCACGCCGAGCGCTCCTGACTGGATACGCTTAGCAGACCTCGTCGTAAGACCAACCATACAACCTGCCTTGTATTTAATTCCTTCAAGCACAATACAGACAAACAGAGTCCACAGAAAAACACAACAACCGCAGTTAGCAGTTATAGTTTATATGAAATAGCAAACTATGTAGTGAATGATATGGCTTTCTTTATACCTACCATTAACTTGTACAAGATGAAAGATGTAGCAATATCCAAGTGTAGTTTTAATTCGATTTCAATACGACATTAAGGCAAACTAAATGGAGATGATTTTGTTTGAATGTGGCACAACACTATTTCAGTTAATTATGAAAATTATATTATCAAATTAAAGCGAGTAATGTTTTCCCACTTCTTTTATTTTACTGATGATTTGTTTTGCACTATCCAAGGACGGTTTGATCAGCATACTACAGTTTTTTATAACCTGACATTTTGTTGACACAATCATAAGTACCTTGCCCTTCATTTATTTGCTACTCCACACAGCACTCTGAATTACAATCACTGTTATTTGCATTCACACTTACGGAAACCCTTAGATCCAAGCCTTTTCTTGCACAATCCGCATTAACCATGTATAAAGCTAGCCATTTTCTGCAATTAGTATATTTTTGCCTTCAAGAGAAACCATCATTGTGCCACTACAAAGCTGTTGCACATACGCCTGCGCAGAGCGTGTTGCTCGCAATCCACCTGACATCGGTGCTCGTACAATGCTCTCATTATTAGTTGCATGACTCGGTCTGAAGCTGCTCCACATAAAGTCATCATAATGTTTTATTGCTCTATGACGTGTCCACAAATAATGATGTAAGACAATTGTGATACAAGGTGGACATCGTCTAAAAAGATCAAAGTTGAAAGCCATCGCTCTCAATAATGTTTTCTAACACAAGTACAAATTTTCCGTCCATTCTTTTGTTCTTTATTTCTTGCCTATTATAAAAGGATGTGTTGTGTTAATTGCATTCATAGTTATTGGTGTTTTTTTTGTCCGCACTTTAAGAAGTGATGTGGGGAACAAAATAATACACTTCAATTTGTAAGTTTAAAGTCTTACGTAAGAAGACAATGTGATCAGTTAAGACATCATTTGATGACAGTTATTGAAATGCTGGCGTCCGAGTCTAGCTTGGCTAATCAGCAGAAACACAATAATCCCATATATTCCACATTAATGATACACTATTACGTGTTTTCTGTTATGGATAATCGGTCAACGACAGTTCATACTTTATACTAAATATGGTTTATCATATTTCCAATCCTATTGATCTGAAGATATCCCCTTTGAAATAATAGGGTAGTCATTAATGAAAGTAAGTTTTACCAGCCATATAGAACGGTAAAGGTCAATATGAGTTAGGGCTAAACTGTCTTTGCTTGCTGAACATGTACTGGCACCAAAACCTATTCACACAAACGATCATCACTTCAACAACGTAACAATAAGGTGGTGACATGGTAGAGATAGAAATCATACGGCTACACCGCGTAAGAATCTCACTTGGAAAGCTGGCTTGCCTGTGTTTTGCTCTCTTTGGTTCCACTAGAATTCTCTATTACTAAAGGAAACTGAATGAAATGACCCACTCCATTCCTTGTACGGTGTCTTGAACACCAACAAGCCTTTCTATATTACCACCTCTACCAAGTAAATATCGTCAAATGATGCGCCTGTAGGATTCAAATAATAGTTGTTGTCAATTGCTCAAATTATTTTATTACGACGTCGGGAACTATTTTTAATCACTTACACGAAACGTAAAATAAAAAACTTATGATTGGAAAAGATTACGAAAGGGTGTAATCGAGACGAAATAATGCCCGTTTCGTTAAGAGAGTTGCATAACTGGTGTTAATAATAAATATTAACTTAATGAAAGAAGTTAATCATACTGTATTTACTAAGAAGTTCAATGTTAAAAAATGTATTAACGACAATTGTCAGTTGATTTGTTTGCCACAATTTATGTCTACATTTTCTTTGACTCAAGACTCATGCTGGGTTTTTTCGGTGGGGAGAGTCGAACTACAAATAAATTATGGCAGACTTTGAAAAAACATTATAGAATTGATCAAAACTACACAATCATTTACTGTTCTCACTCTGACAACATTTCAACCTTATATTTCCTTGACGATTGTGACAAATTACAATTTATGAAAAATAGCTATATCATTTCTCCAACTGTATGAAGTATATTACTTAAGGTAATATAAACAAATATTCAAGGGCAAGCAAAATTTAATTTTGTCTATATTATTGGATTACCTTGAGAAAACCCGTTTCATAAAAAGGGAAATTAACTGTACAATTTGTTGTACAGTCAAGTATTTTTTCTATCACGTATAAATAAAATGAAGATTCAATTATTTTCCAAAGTCTAGACGGAAGTCAGAGTAAATATGGTTAGTCTTTCTTTGAAACAATGTGAAATTAAGTGATATTATTCAAAATAAGCCAGATTTTAGCGTCGTGTTTTATAAAAGTTGAAGTTGATTTGAATGTGAACATCCTTCTCAAAATAGCCAATGTTACCTTCATTAAATGAGCACTAAACAACATTCAGCAGGAGATGTAAAAAGGCTGATGTCAGTGCATTCTTGTGCAGGATAATGAAGGTTTTGTTCCTACTTTGTATGAAATGAAAAGCTGAATGACCATGCCATGGGATGGTACTTTGCTTGATTTCCCATGGCGCCGTCTTAGAAGGTCTAGGATGCTCCTATGTTATTCGGACGGAGGCAACGATTTACCGTTGTCCGCATTGTGTGCCGTGACTTGCATGGTTCCTAAAAGACTAAATATGGGAACAATGATATGAGAGAGTGGGACGTTTGATAATCGTAATTCTCATAATGATAACGTTAAATCACAGGAAAGGATTACTACACAAAGCTAATGGATAAAATGTTTCATGCATTTTCCTATGGTTTATAGTTGCTTGATCTAAACATACAACAATGTATAAACAGTGATTTTCCTTGGCATTTCAACCGTCAAATTTTGCCTGGTTGACTTTCGATGCGGCGTGCAAGGAATGCTAAGAGAGCATAAGGGTCTAAGATCGATCGGGCATCTCTGCTGTTTCCGACTCTCGCCTCTTTAATTGAATCACGTGCATTACCCAAAATTTTCGAGTCCGAAAAGGCCAGTTTATTGCATTACTTGGAAACCCTAGAATTTTAGCGTCACCTAAGTGTTGAGCACTATAACAAGAATGAGAAGAAATGGGAGTTTCGTTTCGCTCCGCTTGCCGACATACTCAACCAAAACGGCCCAGACAGACCATGGTAAGCCCGGCATTATCAAAAGAGAGGACGCAATACATACAGTCAGTCTAAGCCGAACCAATGGGTCGATCCTTACTAACATTGTTGCCTGGCTTATGCATAGTAATGGATGGAGATGCGCGTGCTAGCCCAAATCGTCCTCGTTGCCAATAAATCACCGTTATCCGCGTGCGCACTGCGTTTCGTATCATCTCTGTGTTGGAAGACGCACCCAAACCTTCTCTACCATTCATGCGATCCTCGCTGTATTCTCAAGAATTCACAACAAAATCTCTTTCTGGGAAAAATATCGCCGGATCTAACCATGGCGAACTGTAGCACGCAAGATATGCTCTACAGTCTCCTTAAGCAAGGTATGTATTCAATATTGCATCATTCAGCCTTTGAATTTTTCATCAAGTGTTTTCATCATTTATCTATTGCTTATTTGTTTGGTCCAAATTAGTTTTTGGTGCACCAAGCAACATATTAGCATGGCAGGCCACTTTAGTAAATTGCGATCCCTTTCGCCAATTAGGGTGATGGCGCTGAACTAGCAAGCGGGCATGGCATTGGATAATACGCTAAAACGCATCAGATATTCAATATGCTAACCTTAATATTGGATTCGGTATGCCAAATTTACTCACTTTGTACGTACACCTCGGAATGATTCGCACGCCAGTATGGAGCTTACATCTTCACCTCCACTCGCTTCAAAACTCGCCTTTCCAACTCTATCCTGCATTTTCCTCGGTTTTTGCATCAAACTTCTTTACTAGGTAAGACGTAAACCCTTGGACTTGAGTTAACTATATGACAACTTTGTTACACCGAATTTTGTCTGATCATCGCTGTCAGTTTCATCATACAACAATACCTGGATTAATTTGACCACCACTACCATCATCACCATTATCTTTGCTATTATACTAAACTACCACTCCTTCTTAACTCGAAATAATTATAACACTACTAATAAATAAACAAATAGTTCAAGTAAAGTTAATAGCAAAGTATTACTAACGAGTAGGTTAAGTGTTTTCACCAATAGGCCTATCTCCCTCCTTGTTTCCGTACCTTCATGTAAAAAAAAAATGTATTATCAATGGCTTTAGTGTCAATACTGAGTGTACTTTCTAAAGTCCTCTTTATCAACTGGCGTATTGGAATCCATTGTCAACATTAAAAACCAAAGGATATATTATAATATTATTTAACATGTATTCCGTTCTTCTGGAGGAGTTGCCTTGTTGTTTCCTGTGCTTGGAAAAGAATGTAAGTGACGTATTATTTGTTAGACATCACATTGATGGCAATGCGAGGTTTAACTTGGACTGAGAAAGTTTTTATCACAGTTAAATATGAAAAGTTGAGTTTATATTCTTAAGCAAAATTACAATAGCATCATGTTTAGTACGCACAAATAGGAATGGGATCATTAAAAGTAAAAAATGTATTTCGATACATGACTTGCGACATTTATAATAATGTGATTCAAAGAGCAGATCCATTATGTCCCATAGTGCCTTGGAACAAGTTAACCATGTGCCGAAACTAAGGTAAACTTTTAGGGGGCGCACCAATTTTTCTAGGGGACACTTCTGGCCAAGTTTCCGTTTGTATATTTCACAAGTCCCTATTTAGGCGCTCTTGTTATGCCATTTACTTCGTTGTTGTGTGTGGATGAGATGTATAGTCTGTCGTGAGTGTAAAACAGATACACTGTTTGCGTGTGAATGGAAAATAGTTTTAAAACAGTGAACCTAGCGTACAAGATGCATTATACCATGAACATGTTCAATCTAAAAACATTATTATTTCAAATGGGGGGAACCCCGGGGGCACAGACATCGATTGGGGTGGGGGAACGTGCCCCCCCCCCCCTATCATTAGTTACGGCACTGGAGTGAACAAGCTTCTATCAGCAGACTTGTCGGTCCATTGTTGGATGTACCTTGTACAGCTGTATCTATCCCCCCCTATTTCCATTCCCAAATACATATATAAGTCTCAAGGAATCAAAGTGTCTTTTTAAAAATTGAAAAGAAACACAATGGGGATTTTGTTGCGTCCAGTAATCTCATTTTTAACTTTAATTGATCTCATTATTGCACTGATAATGATCTGTTGAAGTAAGGAAATGATCATAGACTAGGATAAACTGTTTGCTAGATAGTGTTTAAATAACACAATGGTTTTAAAAGCATGCCAAGGTATACAAATATTGACAAATACGATCACACCAAAGTCTTCACACCTATTAAAGTTTATGATGATGTCCAGAGAAGGTTAAGGTGGTTTGTGTGTAATTGGTCTATTTCATCGGAGAACCATTAAGACAAGTATTGTTGTGATGGGATGTACATGTACACTCAGCAAACACGTGTTTGTAAAATGTGCCTGAATTTGGCTTTATACAAAGTGTGATGTGATAACTAACACCTTTTTCTCTCTGATGGGTTTGATTGTAAAATTGCACTGGTTCATAACGCCCAATGTCATCAACAGATTGCTTTGTAGTAATTAGTCATTATTGTTACTGAATAAGTTATAGTAATTTTTGTTCACAATTAATTAAACTTTCAATAACATTTGAAGCGTTCTGTGATGCTAGAAAAAAACATGACTTGATATTATGTGTGGTTGTGTGGGCTTACACATGTCAACTTACGGGGTACTTTTAAAATTTGAACAATGCTACCCCACAAGGTTTTCTTTGTTCTAGTGGTACCCCACTGAGGATTTCTTCAGAAAAGGGAATGATATAACACCAATGGAAGTACCCCGTAACTGCCATATTATGCAAGGGTGTGTGTGTGGGTGTATGTGTGAGCTAGTAACCACATTCAAACCGGGGACCTATAACAAAAGAGGACAATAGGTCCACGGTTGCTATCACAAAGGAAAGCATTGTGGTCCACGGTTGCTATCACAAAGAGTTGAACAAAGGAGGGTCCACGATTGCAGGCTGTTACACACTTGTGTGTGTGTGGGGGGGGGGGGGGGGCTCATGTTACATTGTCAATGGGAATTAGGTGCGCTAGTTCAAGTTGATCCAAATACTTTTATCTCTGCTATATTGTTCGTTGAATTCAAATATTTTTCCAGCAACACATCAATGTTTCCTTTTGTTTAAATCGTAACATGAACTCAGTCACATTAGTTGTTTGGATATTCAAGCGTCATATCAGCCTGTTTAAATATAGAATGAAAATAGCCGATTTGAAGAACTAATAAAACCTTACAAAAGTAATTGATTGAATCAATTGTCGTTGTCGGTGTTGGTCCATTAAATAAATGAACGTCAATTTTGGCATTGAAATGTATAAACAATGATTTAATAAAATACAGGTATGTAACAAATTACTTATTAACCATGCACTATTGTTTTTAATACGGGCATGCTTTGTTATTGTTTTGTTGTTCTTCCAATGCCCGGTTACTTACAAACCCTTGTCCAAAAAAGTTGTTTTAAAATTTGGCAAGCCAACTTATGAATTATTAGGAGTAGGTGCATGGGTCGGAATGTTGATCAGATTGACTCTTGCTCCACATTATTCTACTTTCATGTCTGTTATCAAACAGATGCTTGTATAGTGTACGAGGATTAGGCAAGTCAGGCAGAAGTAGGCGATACCCCATGGTGCGCATGTAGTGCAACGGTTGGCCATACCGTACTACACATGGCACCCGTCGTACCATCTACTGTGGTCCACCGTCAAAGATACCGCCACACACGGTCTCAAATCACGGCTACACATATTTCTTCCCACCATCAGTGTGAACAGGGTGTCGCCTTAGTCGACTTTTTCGGTTCAAGAGAGCCGACTTTATCCCGCATTCGATCGCGACCTGCTTTGATACAAAAGAGCGCCAGTCAATGGCACTTTCCTTTGTACAAATCGCATTATGAGCTGCATAATCGGCAGAAAAAAGTGTTACGCTCAATTCAATATTGAACCATTGGCCTATATATGCGGTAAACCTGTAAAGAAGAGTGTATTGTGTAGACAAGTAATCTATAGGTTTTCAAGAGCTGCAAGAATCAGTGCTGACTGAACAATACATCCATGAGCCCATTTACTATGAATAATTGATTGATCTGGAATGCACTACTTACTCTTCAGTGCTATTGGAATGCGTTTATTTTATTGACTTACTACGATAATTAGCCTAACAAGACTTAACCTGGCCTATCAAGCACAATGCAGCGTAAACCTTAGACAACACATTATTGCTGATACGCCCAATGGTGGAAAGTGTCCTTTGCAAACTGATAATTGCATTAGGCTCGTTTGTCTGCCATATGTTTACATTGCGTTATGCATGTCTTCTTTGTTTTCTAAATCGATTTATTGACACCAGGCTCCTCTGAACCCGATCACAAAATTCATTTGAAATTTGCAATGCTTGTTTTCTCTGTCATATTTTACCAGCTTTTATTACCAACTTTTCCTTACCACTTCAGTGTATTTTTTTGTTTAAATCTTGAAAACAGGAAGATTCCTAACGATCAGAGAGCATCCGAACAAACGACAACCACAATAATTGTATTTCCATGGCTACAGTGCTGACATGATTGAGTTTCTAGTCAACATGCACATGCGGCCCGTGAAATCATTGTGTATCGTGATTTCAGATCAGCTTTTACGCTTGGAGGCTAAAATGGCTTCAGAATTTTGCAGGCTACCCCTCTATCTTTAATCATCGGAAGTAAGATTATCACCACACCAAGACCAAAGTGGCGATGAAACTATATAGCTCTGCCTAAAAAAAAGTCGCTTTATTGGAGGCACTGCCATGCGCCCATAGCATTCCCACTTTGTTTTCGTTTGAGTTTTTTTCTTATATTTTGTTTTTGCAAGATCCATTAGCGTAATGACACAGTGAATGACAGTTTAGACAGGCGGCTTTACCGTAACCGGTACACAGGGCAAGTCAATCCCTGGCTGTAAACAGTTATGCAAAAGTCAGGCCTGTTAAAACAAAGACAGCGATTTACTCACGTTGAGTAGTGGAAACGCACGCGTACACGTGTTAGCGTTTATACGGGTGGCCTTACCACCGTGTGGTTTGCTAGCTGACCACACAACTCACAATTCACCAATAATACTTCTTATAGATTAACAGCGACGAATAAGGCTGATGGCCTCGGAAATCGTGTCTGAGTCTGACAAGGAATCTCTGAATTCATTTTGTAAAAGAAAACATAAATAAATAAATGAAATTGCATGTCGCATTCTGCTGGTTACAAAGTCTTGAATTTCTGAATTCATTTTGTTAAGGGAAAAAAAGCAAGAACCTGGAAATTGCACGTCACAATTTGCTTGTAACACTAACAGTGACTTGAATTTCTGAATTCGTTTTGTTAAAAAAAACACCCCAAAACAAAGGGGTTAAAGTACATTTCGCAATCTGCTTGTTACAATGACATGATTGTTGATATAGACAGTGTCTTTCAATTATTTCAAAACCTTTACAAGCCCCTGCAATCACATAATTATGTAAATCCAAACGTTCGGCGTTTTGTATTATTTTCCTTTGTGCAGTCTTTTTGTTGTTTATGTTTTCATTTATTAGCTTTTAAGAAAAAGTACATAATTGGTTTTTGAGAGTTAAATCTCAAATTCTAGCGTTTAATAAACACACCATACAACAAACATATTCAAATTTCAACAAATTCAATGGTCAGGTGAAACATCAACAACATTAACGAAGAAACAGTCGAAGATTTGTCAGGGATTTTGTGCAGGTTTTTATGGGTTTTACTTTATGGCGGCAATTGATTTAAGTAAAGGTGATCTGAAGGGTCATGTGACCTGTAGGGTCATGTGACCTGTAGGGTCGTGAATGTTTGTTGCTCGACTGTGACATTATCTCAGATGGTATATTCTTCCGTAGGATTGCTACTGGGAAAAACTTGAAAATAATTGACATTTCAGATTGAATTATTTTTTTTAAATAATTGACACTACACTCTGTGTTTAATTTGGCTAAAGATCACCCATCGCCTTTTTGTCAATATTCATTTTATAATCTATGGTGTATATGCCCACTAAACACATTGGAAACCCTTAACAGCATTGCCACTTCTCTGTTTAGGCAAACCTTCTGTTCAGAATGCCGTGATTAGGTCCGTGCTTTAGATTTAGATATAAGATACACACATTTACAATATCAGGCAGCAGGCAATGTTGGAGTAGTTCAGTTATTTCCTCCTCATTGAAACATCTTGATGTATGCGTGTATTTATGATTTTCGTTTGATTAGCCATTAACATTAATGGTTGATTATACAACCATTTTCCCCTTGTTCTCATTTTGGTATTACTTGAACTAGCCCTACCTCTAGTTTGCCGTCCAGTGGGTGTCTCTCAGTTACAATTTCTATTCGCTTTGCCAATTCGGACCGTTTTCTTACCTTGTGATTTTCTTCTCATTTCGCCAAGTAACGCATCAAGTCTGCCAACACATTCTCGCTGAACGTTGCCCAAATCGAATTAACTTAGGAGGCATCGAGACAATATTGGGCAAATTAGATTACTGCCGCCGTAGTCCACATACAAGCCCGTGCAATACCGATGTTTGCTCGAGTCTGTGCGGATCGCTATTCACAGTTTTACTCAATCATTTCCTGACTGTAGGGTCAACACTCAGAGTCTTTATTGTTAAGACAAACACTTTGCTTCTCGTTTAATTTTGGTTTTTGTTTCAAGGATAGCGTTTGGCAAAACTAGACATCTATGACAGAAATGCACACCGTACTTGTTTATGGAAACGGAATGCATTTTGTTATGCATCTTTCACGCATCAACAAGGCAGTTGTGAATGTTTAGTTGTTGTGAATGGATTCAAACATAATGCGTTAGTAAAGAAATCTGAACATTATTATGTTACATCGGCATTACGTGAGTCTGGAGGATCATCAAACCTGTCAATTGTTTAAATTGAAGATTATTTGAAGGTGCAACCTCAAAGTACCACGAACGTGGCTTTTGGAAAGTTATTTTGTGAGGTGTATTTTGAATGAAGACGAATTTCGAATTAAAGACAGTTTTTCACACACCTCTGCGATGCACACCCAGCACATTTGTTTATCAATAAAGTTAGACAGAATAACGCTCAGTTGCGTTTCCTATGGTTATTGATAGGCAAATTTGATTACTTGTTTTGCGAAAGCAAACAAACCTTATTCTGTATTCGATTTGACTTCGCAAATAATGTGAACAGGTTATTGTTAAATCCAATACGATTTACACCATATTCAGTAATACATAATGGTACATAAACGATTGTATATTTACCTATCACCATATTGCAAGTTTGATCACAACTAACATGATTAGATGTTACAGTTTCATTGTTCATCATAAATGACTCCTATAGTCAGAAACATCAACATGTACTGCGTTCATATAAGAGCGAAGGAAATAATTATAACATACTGGTTTGTAGTACAGAAAACTATATATAAGGCCAAGTAAAAAAACAAAAGAGTTTCTCGTCCCCGCCCGCCTCCTTTTTGGCCGCCGCCTCCCTTTTTTTTTTACTATTTACTATTTTCAGAAAAAACAATTTAAAAAAATCTTAAATCAGATTTTTTTGAAGATTTAAAGCTGAAATTAATTTTTGGGGATAAAACTGAGTGGGATCTCTGATATTTTGAGTTTCCCGAATCCAATTAGATGGGCCAAAATAGCAGCTTTGCCTCAAGAATTCCCAACTTTTTCATTTCAATATTCTCAGGTGTGCAGTCCCTAGCTAGTTGAGGGCTAAAAGTGTGATTCTCCTGACTTAATCAGTGTCTTGTCTTGGCACCAAACACAGCTGGGCGTTCTTTTCAGAGCGGACAGCAACTGTTGTCGAAGGTGATGGTGCTGCGATTCTGCAGTGAAGGGTCTTACAAATCATTTGTTTTGTCATAAATTGCATCAGTATACTCAAATAGCACAATATCTGTGAATATTTAGCATGGCGGCCATCTTGGAAAAAATTGCTAAAAATTGAAAAATAGTAAATAGTAACGCCCTGCCTCCTCCTTTTTTGAAAAAGTCCGGACGAGAAACTCTTTTCTTTTTTTACTTGGCCTAACAGAGCTAGTTTACATAGTCCACTCCTTGACCATGACAACCCGAACAATAAATGCAGACCAAATGAAGGAAACAAGAAGAGAAGGAGGGAAAAACCCAAGAAACAACAAACAAACAAACAAACAAACAACCCAACAAACAACAAACAAACAACCCAACAACCCCCACCAACAAACAAACAAACAAACAAACCACACAAAAAACACAACAAAAACAAGCCAATAAACTTACATCAACAACATCAAAACATATACCAATATGTTTTGTCACAGTATAGTTAGTAGGCCCTTGTATTTGTTGCCTTCTTTGAGTCGTACAATCAAATCACTGGCTGAAAGTCAATCAAGTTTGGTGCTATAGTCACCTTAGTAATGTGTCTGGTAAAAGCAGGTAATGGCACACCCAAAATATTATGCGAATTGGGTCAACGTGTCCCACACTTTCTTAAAAGCATTCCTTCCATTAGCGTATACCTGTCATCTGAAACTTTGATTCCAAATCTAATATTTAGAAATACTGTGCATTTTGTATTATTCTACTATATAAATATTCGTCCGAGTCATATATATACACATTGTTACAATATTTATAATGACAAGCAAACTGATTCCACTTTCCAATCTAATCTAACAGGTGTATGAGCAGCTGAATGAAGCAGGTTTTAGTACATAAGTAGGTTGATCAGCAACAGCATCGATGTGTACTTACGAATAACTAACGAAAAAACAATCAACTGTGGACTTTCCTATGTAATGGCTCAACGAGGAAAATAAATATTTGATCAAAGAAAAATTGAGCAAAGACAAATTTACCACGTCAGTTTCCCTTGTGGTTTATTATTTGATATCTGAAATAAAAAGTCGCATCCCCTTAAGGTGATTCACTGGCTTCTACTTCCCAGGTTGTATCGTAAACTTGGGTGTAATCCCTGGCTACACGGCATTTAACTGTTGTATGGCTTCTGACTGGCAACCCCCACCCCCCCCCCCCCCCGCACAAACAAAGATATTGAAACAAATTAAAAGGGATACCCAACATAGGGCTAGATTGCTCAGTCGGTGGAGCGCCAGCACATTAATCCGGAGGTTGTTGGTTCAAATCCCACTCTAGTCTATTTTTCTTTGCTCAACCCTAAATCATTTTTAAATTTACTCAGTCAGTTTCCCTTGTGGTTTATTATTTGACAATTAATATTCATAAGAATAACTTGAGAACAATTTACGTCAGATTTACTCCTATAGAATTCAAATATCAAACTCAACGGAAGTACTTGTTTAAATACAATCAAGGAAAATAATGGCATGGTTTGACTTCCAATGAGATCTGAAGGTTCGCCTGGTGTTCTTGTCTGCGTTATCAAACCATGCAGTTCAAGCAGGAATACCAGCAAACACATTACAGCAAGTTCTCGTTGACCTCCAAATCAACTATGCTGTTTCGTTGGTTGGTTTGAGAGGTGGGGTGGTTCTAGAATATCAAATAACCGTTTTCACCTTATGAAATATTGTAAACACAGTAGCCTATACAGAGAGGTTTATCATTTTGATAAACTCTAACCTGGGCCTGACACAGAATGACTTGCATGGATGCTCGCAAAGGTACAGTTAAGATACGTCATCAGTTTAGAACATTACGAGGTCAAGCCGTCCAGCCAATCAGCTCTATACCAGCCATGTCATTTCACATGTTACAGCTCTATGTACCAAACGCTACTTGGACTTAACAACCCGAGCTGAGAGTGGGATGTATCGGTTAGGAATCGGTACTGGAACAATCATAAGAACAAAAGCCTTCACTTTTTAAGCCCATTTCCTCTCTTATCATGAACACGGAAGCTTTCTGCGACATACTAGAAGCATAAGACCCTAGACCAGAGTGATTTATACACAAATCTCGCAGGGTAATGTTACTGAGAAAAAAGGCTGTTAAAAAGAAAGTAACCTAGGCCTACCTGTCCCAAATGAAGTAAACAGATGAAAGTGTTGTGGTTTTACTTGCTGTTTAGGAATAACTTCTCATTTGCTTTTTATATACGATGCATGAAAAAACTTGAATGCATTGCTTCTCACAATCAATGTCCTATTATCTTGAGATAGTGTGTGATAATTTACAACTTTTTTTCAAGAAGTGATCATGTGACTTTGTATGAACTGAGTAACGTTCTTGTTGATTGTGTTTATGTTTATTTAACATAAACAACAGACCATCAGCATAATATTCTTCAACCATTAGCGAAGAATTATTTATCATTGATTTTTTTATCATTAGCATGTTTTGTTTCCTTTTTCTGTAAACGCATACGGACCTTCCGGTAATATGGGCTATGTGATAACAGTCATATTATTTTCTCCACGATGAACAGGAAAACTACAAAGTTATTCCTGATGCAGATAACCCTTTGCATCATGGATAAAACAAAAACGTGCTGAACATTTTCCATACAATTTGAGCCCAGGCAGTCGAAATATTATTATTGTTGCAAGGTCTAGGCATTATATTTCTGACAGAGAATTTCCAATCAATCCCAAGCCTATGTCCTTGGTTGTAGCAGTTTCTGCTGAAATGCTTTACCGTTGCATATAAATCATGATTTCTCAACACAGATGCTGTAGCTAAAGAAAGTTGTGATGTTAGCCATGGTTCTCGATATAAGGTCTACCCATCACACCGTTGTTGTTGAGCAGCAGTTGTTGAACATGAGCTATTGTGTATTGTGTCATAATGGCCACATGATCAGTGAAGATAACCACACCTCATGCGTCCTAGCTGATCACAATGTGTTGCAATAAAATGGGTGTTGCCAATGCCTACAGCATTTATTATGTACAGTTAATGTCCTCGATTGATTATGCCTTGATTAGGGCATGAACCCAACACAAGGCAAAGCTTGGACATTGGCAAGCTACGCGCAAGCCTGGAGCGAGTCGACCAAACTCCCACAGTGGCCGCTTCTGGTAGCTGTCTCCTTAATTGCCTAATTTTGTTGGCGGTCGTTGATTGAAACATGCTCGCTGTGCAGTACCCATAAATACCAGGCCAGTCAGCTATGTACAGCAACCTGTTTGATTGAGTGAACCAAAGGATAGGATGAGGTTGTCTTATGGGACGCAGACGTTTTCCGTACAAATGTGTTATTATATAATCAGGGTTATTTGGGGCTTCAACAGAGTCAATTATCTTTTACGTTCAAGATGCGTGACCAGATTTTTGGCAACATTTATGGTTAAAGAAACTATTTAATGTTAAATTGTTTTTCCTGTAGTCTTAGAATTGTTAAACTTTCGTTTCAGATACTTGCCGAAAATTCTGTAAACTGTTAGTAATAATTAGTTAGTATGAAATGCAAATGAGTTATTTTTAGAACCCGCCATCATAATACATTACCAGCAGTTATGTACGAACAATGCCAAGTAACAAGTATTTCGCGCATTGTGCGTCATTATCTGTCCAAAATCGGTTGGAGAAAAAAATAAGCAATGCAATTTTGAATGAATGTTTATTTGCATTTTAAACAGTTCAAAAGTTTGACGCCCAGTATAGCTTCACACAATTATTTCTATGTCAAAATAATCTTTATTTGGCGGTTGTGTGTTTGATAGGCTGACATTTCTTCCTGCTGATATCTATTTGATAACTGCACAAACTGGACCGAGTAAACGTCACTTCGCGTGCTTCTCACAAATACCATATCCAGTAAGTGGCAACAGAAGAAACCTGTGCACCAGTCTCCCACATTAAAGAACCCTCGCACTGGATTAAACCTGTGCACCAGTCTCCCACATTAAAGAACCCTCGCACTGGATTAATATTTCATGCTCGCCTTTTATTATAGTATAGCATCAAACTGGATTGTCTTGTTGGTCAGTAAAACGTTCGTTTGTCGTTTTGGTAAACTTTCTGGACACATGTTCATCTTGACTGTCTTAGCACCTGGTCAAAATGGAGATATGGGGAGGTACAAATACTTTGCTCAAAATAATATGAATTTCATATGTCCACTGACCATTGTCAGTTTTGTCCACTGACCATTGTCAGTTTTGTCCACTGACCATTGTCAGTTTTGTCTGAGTACACCCCACTTTATGCCACTGAGAAAACATGTATGTCTCGTATCATTAATGTGCTCAACATTTTTCGTATATCACCATTCAGCACAAAATGTGTGTTATTTTCTTAAATATTCAGATTGATACTGTTTATGGACTAACTTTCATCTATACTTTAATATTAATCTTTCCAAAGTTATGGCATGTATGGTGAAATGATGAACATTGATAATTCCTACAGCATCATCAGCCATATGCTATACCGGTACCGATACATAAAGTAGTATACGGCATTGAAGAGACCAATCGGTTACATCACAAACTAAAGACTTAGACCTAATTAACAAATAATAAACCACAAGGGAAACTGACTGGGTAAATGTTTTAACAACTCTAATAAACTAGATTCCCAAGAGCGTTCCAAAAGTCAAACATTTGACAAATTCTCAGGAAAGTCAAGGTAGTTAATGGAATTCAAAAAGGAAGCCACTATTCGAGGCAGCGTAAAATGGCTTCTTACCATAGAGAATTCAACAAGTCTTAAAACCTTCCAAAACAAAGATGTGACATTTGTACATCATTTGGGAAAAATGTCATATTATTGAGGCATACTTTCATGTTACTATATTGGACTCGCATGGATGTACATTGGACATGCACACAATGACACTGCAATAAAACCGACATGGAAATAGATGTTCAGTAGCTATTCAGGGTTGACTCTAGAGATGACTCTTCCTAGGGGCCAATGTGAGTGGAGCACAGCTGGGGTAGCGCACTAGGAACCCTATTTTTTATTAGTGATGTTTTTACAGTAATGCGCCGCAAACAATGGTTAAAATGCGCCTACATTGACATAATTACTCTTTTTGAAAGTTGTACCAGCCATTTTCTACTGTAAAAAATTCAAAATAATCCATAACAGCTGTAATTATATATCCCATTCAAATGAAAAAATATTTTATTTAAATTGTTTCGGCATTGATTTATGTTTAAGTTTATGTTGTGCTCGTGTTTATTGCTTATTGACTATTATTTATTGATCATTAGTTATTTATTTATTTTTATATTGGTATATTTATTTATTTATTTGTTTGTTAATTTATTTATGTATTCATTTATTTATTCTTAATCTTTGTAATTATTCATTTATTGGGGTTGTATTCAGTCCCCAAAGCTTCCCCGTGATATTGGGACGACATGGGCATACAACCATTCTTGAACACAATGAAAGTCGCATAAATGGATCTAAACGACAGGTACTGAAATCTGCCAAGGTTCGACATGTAAAAATAAAACAATTCAAATACGTTGCAATGCTGTAAAATGAACATGCATGACATACTCATATACAATGTACATCATAAGAGAGGTCTGCTTATTGTTTAAACTACATAATGCACAAGCGTTGTAACACAGTGAAGAGACAAAGCAAACTTGGCAACGAAGTGGATGATCAAGCTTTTATTTATCCCAGCCTATTATTTGATATTTATGGATTTATATTGCCGAAAACAGGTAAATATATCTTGAAATATATCATTAATGCATTACCGTGGTGTGAAAGATTCCCTTACTTAATGCTCAAGATACAACACAAGAATGTCTTATCCAGCTTCATATTCTCCAAACACTACAACCGTCCCAAAAAGGAACCACGAAATCTTCCAAACAATCAATTTATGTTCATAAGTACGTAAAATCCCGTGCGATTTGTTTGGCTGTCATTATTGTTCACTGTAGTCTACTGTCTTGATTTCGTCTTTCAATCATGCAACACCCACATGTCGTTATTTATCCCCATTGTTATATCGTAGGTGAAATTAACACCTTGACGGTATTGTCACGTAATACCCAGTTTTTGCAGTCTTGTGCTGCTGTTGACTGTAAAACTTTCATAACAACTTCCGAAAAGTAAAATGTAGTTTGAGTTTGTTATGTATTATTCACTAAAATCAGCATTGCAACAAACTTAACGCAAACTGTATTAGGTAAAATGAACATTCCGCAATTTTGTGGAGTAAAACCTCCTCCTTGTTTTCTCTTTCTCGGGAATGGCACTTGTCTGAGGGATAATCACACTTAAGTGTTTTTTTCTAGTGCATGCAGTATTGAAGTGACAAATCAACATTTACCTAGCTATCGTGATATGGGGTTGAAGTCTACAAGACATCGACTTCCTACCTAGCTATCGTGATATGGGGTTGAAGCTACACGACATCGACTTTCTGAGCAGTGGGGTCTACTTTCCAACCTTGATGGTAAAATGTTGAATCTGAATCACAAACCCTCAAATTGTCACCAGTTATAAAATGTGTCTACCATTAAACGCCAGTGTGAAGATCAATCGTGCATGTAACATCATGCGTATTGCTAAAAAACTGATCTTGGTATGCCCTTCAATAAGTGTAAGAACAAAAATCAGGTAGAAGGCACCAGGATTGGTACCAGTATATCAGCCTTACCCAACAAACAAAAATTAGGTTTGAATATGGCCTGCAACTTTGTTTGAAGCCCTCAAACGAAAGAAAAACCCGGCACTGTAAATCATTTGATTTTTAATTAGCTAATTGCAGAGGCACTTTGTCATGTACACGTGATTGTAAGGAGGCTCCGGCGTAGGACATCGTGAGCGTATACCGCCTCAATCGCTCACTAGTCCAGCGGAGTCTCTGCATGGCTAGGCAGCTGGCTAATTTACGAAAAGTGGTTGCTCACATGCATACGGCAAAACTGCCAGTTTCTTGGCACATGAAAAATTAAAGAAACATAAAACCAATTTCCCAGGGGCATCGACGTTTTTGCGACATCATTAAGAAGAAAGCAAGGAAAGCATCAATACATGTCATGAGAACAATCTTTTCAGTAATGCTTTGTGTTTAATGTACAATGTTCGAAAAATCTCTTGTTGGCATTGTCTACTAATTATTTCACGTATTGTGTAACATATACATACTTTTATTGCTTAATATTATCCATCTATCAAGGTATAGTCACATTCAATAAATAACGATGTTGTTAATTTCAAAATGGAAACATTAACGCTAGGTAAAATGTCATTAATTGTTATAACCGTATCTCACTATAAACATAAACAATAAGTTTAAAATGTTTCAAATCTGGTTAAACATTGAAAGGATTTGAATTTTTGTGTTTAATTCTTTGTTTGACATAAATGACGTAACCATTGGTGATTGGAGGCTTTACGCGGAATGCCAAACAGAATCATTTACTACATACTAGTGATATTTGCTATCATTACAGTTCACAAAGGTAATTTGAGTTATCTCCAAAACCACAATCAAACTGATATTGACTTTTTATTTTAGTTTTTAAATACCGTCCTCAAAGAAGACCAGAAGAAGAAAACTAAAGATTGTCATTGATATTTTATGATTAATATCGGTGTATATTCAAATTAAGAGGCAGTTATTGACATATTGAGTGTTACAACAAAATTTAGAAGAAGACAAAAAGTTTACTTAGATGTTTATGTATTGAGTTTGTCATTGAGGCACAGCAATCTTTCTGATTGGTCTAAACCAATAACTCACCACGCCTATTTTTCAAGAAACCATTGAATGAAGAGGAGGTGCTTTAGTCGTGTGACTTGTTATTAAAACTCCGTGGTCCAATGAGACTGTACGTGCCGTACTGCCCGGCCAGCAAATGCCGTCTCTATTCAGTCCGTCTGTCACAGGCGAACTAAGCCTGGCAAGCGAGGCACGTGGCTGACTGGGCGCTCAGCATATCAACAACAGCGCAGTTTGTGTTGGTAAGAAGAGGTTCGCTGGGATCACAACCAATCTAGCGGGCGTAGGACAGGGACGCACTCATTGGCTCGGACTGACTCCAAAACACCAAGGCCAACTTGTACTTTGCATGTCACCCTTTCGCACCTAGTTGAATCCTAAGAGGCAGTAGGTCGGGACCGGTTTGTGGCTTCAGTGTGACGTGTATTCTGGGGCAGTACCATGAAAAGAGACACCGTGGTAGATTTCGATTTAGTAACGGGCGTCCTCAACACGATGTCACTCGCTCCGGACTTCAGTTACACAAAAGACTTTTCATTTTGCCGTAAGTTAAACTTTTGAATTGGAATAGGATTACAAGAACCTACTTTCGATGCACGTTCAAACTTTCGAAAAGTCAATTTTATTAAATATCAGTTCAACGGTGGAACTGTTTTGTCGTTGAAATTGTGTTGTTAATGTTTTATCAGAGTGTTTATAAATCGGATTTTGGAAGTGAGTTCTAATGTGGTCAATTTCATTATCTAGTTCCATTCGACAGTGATTAGCATCTACCACTACATCTTTCAATTCATTAATTAGATTATGATATTAATCCGGCTGATGTTTTGGTGTTATTTTGTGATGATGTTTTTTTCCTGGAGTTTCCTGATATCTTGTAAAGTAATGAGGCATTGGTCATGGTTTGCCTTTTTATAAGATCGTTTAAATGAGTTTTTATTTCAGTAATTGATTAACTCCCACCGTTGATTGTAAATGTTGTATCTATCATTGTATGAATGACCACGTCAGTATAAATGACATTGATTTATCATTGGTTCGTACCTTGAACAAACAACAAAGAAGTAAGGCAGAATTTATAATTGATTTGGTCTGCTTCTTTTGGGTATTGAATGTTAAGATGAAAAACAGAGATACTTTATGTCGTACAATAACGTAATAATATCACTTCTTATTGGTTCTTAGTCAACTTAAAAGTATTCATTGCGGTCAAACATTATAATAAATGTAAAAAAATGTTTTACTCGTATTCTTTCCCGTTAAAATGCCACACAGAGAAAGTTTCCTACTAAGTTTCAAGAAAATCATTAGTTGGAAAATTGTCCTGCTCGTCAGTAAAATCGGCCAATCCCGAAATATATTACATTCAGTTCTCAAAATGTTTTGACGTAAAAATCAGCCAATCGCTTTAAGAATGGTATAGCCCTAGCCATTGTATTTTTCTTAACACTTGTGAAGATATTAACCACAAAGACTCAGTGCCTGCAGGGAATGCATGTACATGTATCTATAATGTTGTTATTATTAGCCTCGTTGTCATGACAACATACAATTCACTGTTTCATAGTTCAGCTCCCATGAAACCATGAAATAGCAAAAAAATAAAATAAAAAAATAATAAAAACTCTCTTACGACGAGTGTGGTTGAAGTTCACCAGTCGGTTGTGGAAGTTCTCATTAAATAGATCCCTGTTTTCCATTGCAGTTTTCTTCGCAAACGACACTCGGACCAATTTGGGTTAATACAAACAACTATACTCTCAGCTGCAACTATATTTAACGACTTATGAAATATGTCAATGAAGAAAACACCCACAAATAGGCAGATCCTTCGGATAATCGTTTAGCAAAATGAAGTACATATTCAGATAATGACGTCATGTTTCTCCCCAAGCTTTATCAATTATTATTGACCATTTAAAAAGACAAGGAAGATTCCCTAAGTACGTCACCGATGACACTTTTTAAAGTATACAACAAACAATTGGAAAACGAATATCAAGAAAAGAGTTGTGTTTTAAATAATTGATTAGTTTATTTGAATGATTAAAAATATCGTTGGCAAGTTGCCATTCAGTGTGTCATGATTCATAACAACACAACTCTAACACATCTCCAGTTGCTGTATGAATGCTTCTGCCACGCCTCTTGCTGTGCGGCATTTCAATTAACAACGAATAAATTTGCCGTTTTCACGTTAAGACACATTATTGTCCCAAAAGTAGAGCATTTATCTGTAGGCAAACCCTGCAACCGTGCTCTTGGTTGAACTGTGTAACAGATTCAGCCATGAATCACAACTGCAAACAGGAAAACGACACTTCTAATTTGGATAAATTGTTAAATTTATTAAGCGAATGGGTAATTGGGTTAGTGTGGGTTGTAAAAAATCGCGCGTGGCTGTACTAGTGTGAAATGAGTGTTATATGATAGCACAATGGTGTATTACGCGACAAAGGTGAAGGCAATACCTTTTGTGATCAATTGGACAGCACTTAGTTTCTTTCCACAGTGTTGCAATTTTAAACGCCTGGTTAATTACAGAATTAAACACGTCCAATGCACATATTCAAGAGTGACGTTTTGATTTGGAATTGATTGATTTAATATGAATAGTTTTAACATAATTTAAACAGATTGTTATTGTTGTGAATTTTGTGTGTGTTTTGTGTTTGTTTGTTTGTTTGTTGGGGTGTTCGCTCCTTGGGGTGTTGGGTGGGGTGTTTGTTTATCTGTTGATTGTTTACGTCATTTACACTTTTATTCATAATGCACGTTGTATACCCTTGCCTTCTTCGGTAGATATTGAATCCGGATAATTTTACCTGTTTCCATCTTTCATTATCAAACTGATATTGCTCGCTGTTGTGCAAATGATAGGCTTCTTGTACCGGTACAACACGCACTAGACGTTGACTCCAAGCGGCATTGCCTGCTCGCAACGCTTCACCTCGCAAACATGCGCTCTATGCGCCGTTCACAACAATGCTTCTGTTTGTGTTACCGGTATTCCTCATTACCTTACATACAAACAAATAAAAAACATATATTTGTGTATGAGGATAACTAATCTTAGACTTGAAGTAATAAAACATTACAATAAATGACTGTTTGATAAAAAATTCGTTGACGCCTTATGAAGAAGCTCGGACAGCGTAAGCTTGATTGTGCTCCAAAATGCTACGTTTACGACTGATCGTACACGAGAACTATACACAAGTAGGCCTACTCCATGATTAAAATGAACCACTAAAAATTGCATTTTGATTTCCTTTACATACAGAGAGTGTCCCTAAATGTGCGGGGTGTGACCAATCTATACTAGATAGATTTATTCTCAAAGTTCAAGATCGTTCATGGCATGCCAAGTGCTTAAAGTGTGTGGATTGCCAGGTACAACTCAACGAGCGATGTTTTACAAGAAGTGGCCAACTATTCTGTAAAGAGGACTTCTTCAAGTAAGTGGATAGTCCTTAATTTTTCTCTTTAAACCTCACCTTAAAATGTCATCTTAGCCATTTTAATTTTCGAACATTTCTATAATCCGTTCATATTTATTATCTTTATATTGAGAAGAATAACAACAGTTATTGAGATTAAATGACGTTTGTAACATCCACTGTTCAAAAATAGATACATACTCATTGGGGAAACTAATGCATTTGCTACTAAAAATTTAACATGTCTCAAACATTCCGTTTATTTAAGTCACGTCTTTAAAATGTTAGGCTAATATTTTAAAAGATCAACCAACGCAGAATGTTTCTTTAAGAAAAGAAAAAAAAATTAAAATAAAAAGGGTATACTAGCAATAATCAATGTTTGAACAGTTCGACCCAAAGTGTGGATGAAAAAGCCTGGAATTAAATGCGACAGCAACATATGTGTTGCTTATGGCATTAATAAAGTTGATTAAATAGATTGCTAAGGGGTTTACCCTAATAAATTACTGGGAGTCAAGATGCAGGAGGTTCTGTCTACTGTTTAGTGCCATAACAGCTTGAGGCTACTACAGCATTCTCGTTCTAGCTCTCCGGGAATGCACGTAAAATATAGCCAAGTCATACAGGCATATCAGCAAGAAATGCAGTAATAGAATTGTGAAACAATAGTCATGTTGCACATTGAACCAATCATGGTTATAAAATTTCATTTTGCTTACATAGTTTTGTATGAGCTGGCAGTGTATAGAGGGCGTATGGTCACTGAACGACAAGAAGCAGGACTTGAACGATACCATAGGGTGTGGTCGGATAATGTATATAAAACCTATAACTGTATAATTTGCAAGTAGTTATACTTAATGGAATATAACCTTTTCAATGAAAGTATAAAACTTAATACAAAAATACAGCTAGGTGGAAATTTCGATAGTTTTGAAATGCTTCGTGCGACAGTGTTGGGTGGATTTGTGTATCTAGGAAAGTATACTAATAGAATGGAGAAATAAAATCACGATTGATCTATTTGCTACTATTGGTTGTAGCCTTCTTCATAAATAATGTTCAGTCTCATCCATGACGGAAAGCTTTTCCCTTGTTCAGAATGACATACCGTATATTAAGACAATGGTTGCAGACCCCTTACAGAAAAAGCATGTAGCTTTATTAGGAGTCTACAGAGCACGCAAAATTAAACTTTGTAGAAATCCCTTGGTTCGTTGATGGACTCCTGAGCAATCTTGCGATGTAAACAAATACCCGCTCCTAGGAAAATTAATCAGTAGCGGAGCTTGCGGCCTGGCTTTGGTAGGCTCCAGTCATCTACGAGTCGTGACGAGAGAGAACTGTCACGGTACTAATCAATCTAGCGACCTGCTGGCCGTTGTGCCTTTCTCTCCTTCAAACAGGCAGCTCATCAGCCACTGGGTCATGCAATCAGACCCAGCCGACATCAACCACCACAACTCCAATTGCCAAATTGTCTACATACGCCACTTTCTTGTCTGTAAAGCCTAGCTTGTTTCACCAAGTTGATGTTCTTGCTTATTGGTTGTATTTAAGACTAAGTTGCATGGTTTGTGCCCGAGCTGTTTTATTCACAGAATATTTTACTTGTATAGGTGTGTAATTGTTACTCACAAAAACGTTTTTCTTTCTTTTGTTTTAGTACATTTGTTGGGTGATTTTGTTCCTAGTAGACCCCATTTAGGTTCAATGTCACCGTACAATCATTTGATTTTAGTTGTTTTTCTGAACATAACTTTACTCATGAATATTACATGGAATGTTTACTTACTAACAATGAGGTGAGATGTCATAATTTTGCTATAAAACTGACAATGTTCCATTTCTGTTTTTAGGTTTAATAAAATCACTTCATTTAAAAGCTGTTAAGCTTTCAAGCATTGCAAACCGTTAACACACACACAATAGGTTCACATTGAGTGCTGTTATCGAATGAAATACTTATGCAAACTTTGTTCTTTTGTGTTTGTACTGTCATAACATGACAGGACGTTATCAATCTTCTACTCTTATTAGCTCAGTCAATTACGTTTGATTTGTTTTCTAATTGTGAACATTCACGGTCGTTATTAGCGATGCGCTTGTTATTGAAAAATGCATAGCATTTTACACAAAACCTCATTCTTATGTAGTTGTACGAAATACTTGCTAATAAATCAAGGTATCCGAGTCGAAAAGCGAAGCATTACACGCTGAGCGATTTGTCCATGTGTTTGGGGGGCCATAGGAAGATGAGCAAAGAGATACACCATATGCAAGGATTTAATTTATGTGATTGTGTCTGTGCAAGCGCGAATTGGGTCACTTCGGGGGCGGTGAATCAGCACAAGTTGACAGAGATGATCATCAGGGGAAATCAAGAGACTCACGCGAGCAGCGCATCAAGGATTTCTCGCTCACTACCCCGCTCTCTCAATCGCCGCTCACTCGCTGGAGAAATGCACTGCCGTCTTTCTTGTTCTGAAATCAACATCAAACTCGTTCATAAGATCTCGAACGGTATCAAAAAGAAAGTTGAACTTCCTCTAGTGAAAAGGGGGACTTTCTGTAGGGAGGACACCCTTTTCGCAGCCTTTGTGTTCGTAAAGAAAAGATAAAATATCAGACACGAGGGAAGAAGACTGCAGAAGATTGACCATTGATTTCTGGACATGGTCGCCCTTGATTCCCATTATCTACGCGGCAAATGAACCCATGTTCCCATACCAGAATCAACCATGAGATTGGCAAATAACAAAAGCTGAACGAGAGGAAAGGGCTTTTTATTTCTAAGAGAAAATTAAATTGCGGCAGAAAAGGAAAGACAACACGGCGGGGCCAGTGTTACGCTCAACTTCACATCTGTTCGGATGTTTCAAAGAAAGAATTAAATCAAAGCAAGCATGTAATCATTTCTGTCCTCCCAAGGGAAGCGATGCAGTGGATTTTTTTCATCAGTAGTATCAGTCAAGGTTCTTTCTGTCGCAAATGAAAGTTTCTTATGTTGAGGAAAAAGACACGTCAGTCGGATCTTGTATTCTGTTTTGTTCAGTCATTTTACATGTTCATAAATATGCCTTTTTCTTAAAACGAGTTTATAGAACAGTAGGCCTATAGCATCGAATTTCCAAATTTAACTTTTTAAGGAAAATTTATATTCCGGGACAAGAATTATACAGACCCAATTAAAATGTAAAGCGAGTTTGTCTTTCTTTTTTCTTGACAGTTTAGGCCTATATTTTGACAATATTAAACACTTTTTAGAATAATATGTGTATATGGTAGATAAATTATGGCACTGTCCCATTCTTTGACGCTCCAACACTGTTGACTTGAGATTAACATAAAACTGTAAAATGTATTTTTACATGTTGTATGGTTAAGGTCTAAGTCTGGTTATTATGTTTGTATTTTTTTGTCAGATTGACAGGGGTACGTGACAAACATAAAAAGGACCAGAGGAACCGGTTGAAAAATGTGTCAGAAAGTGGATTTTAATGGGAGACCGCGAGGATATTCTTTTTAGATTCTCTCTGTATAAAATCGGCTTATTTCCAATAGTCTGCTGAACAAAGACTGTGTGCCGACAATAACAAAACGCACCGATTCGGGGCGAAATGTCGAAAATGCATTACTTTTGAAAAATATATCTGGAAGAACGATATAATAGATCCTGTTCAGTAGTTCAGTTGATTAAGCCACAAAACAAAGCTTCACCCAAAGTGTAAAAACAATTGCTGTTGTTTGTCGATAGAGTTAAATTAAATGAATATTAAATATTATTATTATTATTTATGGTTTATTAAAATACTGCAATACAGCGGCTAAAAGCCGAAATGTACAGTTTACAAAATGAGTCATTAAAAATCTCATAAAAGCACCAGCAATATTACATAAAAAGATTGAAATATCAAATATTTATTAAGAAAAACACACACAACAAATTTGTGACAGCACAATACTCAAAAAGCCAACAAGTTTTGGTTAGATTCAAATTCACCCATTGCTCAAGATCAAAAGAGCCTGAAAAAATGTCAAAGTGGAGAAAAAGGCATCACGTTATAAACCAAAATGCATGGCTATACATTAAAGTAATTATTATTGGAATTGAAATTATTACACTCTAACTAAAGGAATGGCAAATCACAGTTGGCAAAATACAGCTGTGATTTGCCATTCCTTTAGTTAGAGTGTAATAATTTCAATTCCAATAATAATTACTTTAATGTATAGCCATGCATTTTGGTTTATAACGTGATGCCTTTTTCTCCACTTTGACATTTTTTCAGGCTCTTTTGATCTTGAGCAATGGGTGAATTTGAGCTCAATAGGTTGTTTCTTACGAACACAAAAGTTCAGACGATAGAGGTCGCAACTTCGAGCCAGTATTAGTCATTTTCAATTAAATCTACTGTTAATTTTATCACCAGGGGTCGCTTTTAGTTATCATTGTTTAACTGAACATTTATTCCTACTCACAGCAGCAAACCTCATTTATTCATAAGCATTTATATAAGAGTGAGCCATGCTTTTTCGCATTTTGATGACATACGTTTTCAAAAAGCATTGACATAGTTTGCTCGATATGAGTCAAGTTATTCCCTTCACAATGTTCGGACGTAATAACGAAGGGAAGTCGAGATCTGTTCCATCTCAATACACAACGTAACAAAAACTAATACCATTTTTATGAAAACAAGCCGAATGCTGATTTGTATATTTTCAAGTTTGTCTTTTCATTTTGTTTTTATTACCAACGTCCAATTACTTAATCCTTTGATGAGTTGCTATCAACCATCATGGTTATTGTCGCCTAAAACGAAAATACAACTTTGTTGGTGTGCTTCACTCAGGGTTAGCCTATTTTGTGGGGAAAAGATATATTTTAAATGTCTTTTTTGGATAGAAATTCCAACGACCCGTGAACGTGTTAAACACTTTAAATTAATTTTTCTTTAAAAGAAAATAATTTTTATTGCAATCGGAAACATACAAACAAAACCTTGCATGACGAGATTGTAATGTTCATACACCGCGATTAAAGGCTAGAAACAGTTTGTATAAAAACGGCGGAGTTTACCGCGATAAACGACTGGAAACAGTGTGGGTTTACTGCGATAAACGACCGAATAGAAACAGAATGGATTTACCGCGATAACTGACTATCAGCTTAATAATATAAACGGCATGGGTTTACCTTGATAAACACCGAGAATCAGTCTAATATAAAGTCAGCATTTGTTTACGACTATAACTAGTTAAACATAAAATCAGCATGGGTTTACCGCAATAAATCACGAGAAACATTTTTATATAAAAATACATCAGAATAATTAATAGCCCGAGCTATGACTACGCAATAATCAATATAGTTTAAATTCTGTGAGAAAGAGCATTTTTACTCTATCCCCTAGAATGATTACGACATGCATTTGACTCTATCCCCTAGAATGATTACGACATGCATTTGTACTACTAGTAATTTTTTATCTGCACTCCAATGACGACAATGTCGAATACAGTATTGATACATTTAGGTTGAATCGAGATGAGAGAAATCATGTACATCTAACATGCAGACTCATGTTCAGTGTGGTTTAATGGATGGAATAACATAGGGGCTGAAATCAGAGAAATCATGGCACGCTGATTCCCATGGAACGTGATACCTTGTCGGAGTCGCGTTGTACATCCAAACTGTCATCTCGTCACGGCTTCCAAATCATTCCGCCGGAAATTATACCGGCTTCTGGCCAAATTAGAAAGGCAGTATTCGCTCATCTTGGCCCTCTAGGGAAATAACAGATACGATAGCTTTAGTTTATAGAACATGTGGAATATTATGTGTGTATAAAGAACAAGTACATATAGGACCAACCAAAATAGCAAGAACCACGAAAGTGTCGGTTGCTTAACCAAAAGTATTTTCGCCTCTCAACACAGATAAAAGGACGTATTTGCTCCTGATATAGAAGTATAGTGTATTTATATCTGCATCTCTCTACACATGACGGTATTGCCTAAAACTATAGAGGTTGATCCATGCGAGGAAGGTTCGTGATGGAACGGAATATTATTACATCCTCCAGCACTCAAAACTAGCTATACCACCACTACCTCACAGTGACAAATATCTTATATTATTTTATACCACCACTACCTCACAGTGACAAACCTCTTGCTACCACCAATGCCTCACAGTGACAAATCTCTTGCTACCACCAATGCCTCACAGTGACAAATCTCTTGCTACGAACACCACTACCAACTGTGACAAATCTCTTTTACCACCACTACCTTACAATGACAAACCTGTTGCTACAACCACTACCTCTCAGTGACAAATCTCTTGCAACCTCCCACTACCTCACACTCACAGTGAAAAATCTCTCGCCTCGTGTATTTTGCATTAAGTCCGAAGCAGAAAAACAAGCATACAATAGGTTCATATTGTACTGGTGCAGACTGCGTGGCTTGCCATATTCGAATACAACTGCTGTATTATACAGTTATAACACGTCGTGAACAAAAACAAACAGGAATACACGGTTAGATCAAGGAAAGCGCGCAGCCTTTGTTTTAAGTTGCATTAAGTTGTATTTTATCACAAATTAACCCATCAAAACAGTTTTTCAAACATGTGAGGAAAATGAACTTTTGGTTTTGGCATACTTGTACATAGGCCTTGGTATAGTTATAGGCTTTAGCATATAATGTCTTGGCTTAAAGGCCTGTTTGTCGAAGAGCTTTTCAAGCAGGAATTTGTCGGAATTGTTAATTTGAGCCACTTTACCCTGCGATGCCCCGCCCCTGTCAGATATACACGAATGCCATTGGTTACTGCAGCGTGCAGTACGTTGGGAAAACGTGTATACCTCAATTACAATGTTGATTTAATACTTTTTCAAAGCTAATAACTTTTCTAGACGTTGTAGTGATAGTTTGGCAAAAACAAAATTGAAAAAAATTATGTTTTTAATTGTAAAAACAAAAAATGGCGGACCTGATTCTATGTACAAAGCAATGGGGCCAGATTTTTGTAAACAAACCTATACAACTCCCCCCCCCCCCCCTTTTTTTTTAACTGGATATTTCCGAGTCCATGGGTCATACTGCCTACAGGGTCATACTGCCTACAGGGTCATACTGCCTACAGGGTCATACTGCCTACAGGGTCATGGGCCATGTCAACCAGGCCTGTCTGAGGATAGAGCTTGAGGTGTTTCACCTGTTTTTGAAAAAAAAATGAACGAGTTGTTAACTAAAATGTGTTTTAGGTCTACTGGCTGCAGACCGGTAGGCGAACTTCCGAATTCTGAAAGTAATTGATGTCTAATATCTTTGTTTTCTCTCCAGGAGGTACGCAGCAAGATGTGCTTCTTGCGACAAAAGCATCGCACCGAAAGAACAAGTACGGAGGGCTCAAGACAACGCGTACCATCTACAATGCTTCGCTTGTGTCTACTGTAAGCGACTGTTGGCTACTGGAGACGAGTTTTACCTAATGAAAGACAACAAACTTGCCTGTAAAAATGACTATGAGGTCTCAATAAGCAAAGGTAAAGTTTATCTAAAAGCACCGTTTGAAAAGAAGTAAACTTTCAGTTTCTTGCTTCCACTGCCTTTGATGCTTTTGCAAAATCATGTCAAAGAATATTGCAAGGAACGTATTTTTTATTGATTTCCATTTTTATAGTTGACATGAATCTAAGATTAGGACCGTTTCATCTAATATTAATCAAAATAACCATTAGAAAATTATATTTTGTTCTTTGGTTGATGTACAGATGTTGAGATGGACAATTCTAACAAGCGTCCCCGTACAACTATAACCGCTAAGCAACTAGAAACACTCAAGACGGCGTATACTAATAGCCCTAAGCCAGCGAGGCACGTCCGGGAGCAACTAGCTCAAGAAACCAACTTGGACATGCGAGTTGTACAGGTGAGACTACCCCAAGGCCGCTTCACTAAATCTCTCTGTAGATATATTTCGCTAAAAGGGGATTACACTGCAATATATATGATACAGAATCTTTTGATGTCATCTTTCAGACACTACTACGTAAAACTTACACATGAATCTTGCCTTTGTTAACATTTACACGTTTATTAATGAGAAGTTTTTTTGTACGACGTAAAGCAATTATATAATATGTAATGTTTCAATATAAATGTTACTCCTGCCGAGTTTACTACATACAATGATCATTCACAAATGGCTTATAGTTAGGTGTTCGGAGCGGAGCGTAGCTCCGAACACCTCTTGTTATTGTTCGGTTTTTTCTTTTTTTTACTTCTTCAGATTCTTCTTCTCTTCGTCGCTTGCCCGCTAACAAAAGCACACTTCCCAAGCTCATATAAACTTGAAATTTTTACCATAGTTAGATAACCATTAGGAGACGAAACCGTTTCATTTACGTCATGATGACGTCATCAGGTGTCAAGTTACAAGCCATTTAAGTTCAAAAAGTGACCTCATGCGAATGCCTGTATGTCTCTGAATATTAAAGCTACAGTGTTCATATTTAGGCATATGATAGATCAAGACACGGGCACCATTTGAAAAGTTAACGCCAAATTCACATGACCTTTACTTCCGGTCGTACCGGAAGGTCAAAGTTTGCCTTTGTGTAATTCTTCAAAAAAAAAAAAAATCCGGCAAAAATCTTATTAAAACTAATCTGATCAAATTCAAATTTACACCATGTTAGGACCTTAATAAAACCTCCATTATGTAGTAATGACGTCATGATGACGTCATCGGGTGTCAAGTTACAAGGTTTTTAAACATTAACAATTTCCGTCGATTGTCCGCTAACAAAAGCACACTTCCCAAGCTCATATAAACTTTAAACTTTACATGTAGTTAGATAACCATTAGGAGATTAAACCGTTTCAGTTACGTCATGATGACGTCATCGGGTGTCAAATTACAAGCCATTTAAGTTTAAAAAGTGACCTCATGCGAATGCCTGTATGTCTCTGAATATTAAAGCTACAGTATTCATATTTAGGCATATGATGGATCAAGACACGGGCAACATTTGAAAAGTTAACGCCAAATTCACATGACCTTTACTTCCGGTCGTACCGGAAGGTCAAAGTTTGCCTTTGTGTAATTCTTAAAAAAAAAAAAAAATCCGGCAAAAATCTTATTAAAACTAATCTGATCAAATTCAAATTTACACCATGTTAGGACCTTAATAAAACCTCCATTATGTAGTAATGACGTCATGATGACGTCATCGGGTGTCAAGTTACAAGGTTTTTAAACATTAACAATTTCCGTCGATTGTCCGCTAACAAAAGCACACTTCCCAAGCTCATATAAACTTTAAACTTTACATGTAGTTAGATAACCATTAGGAGATTAAACCGTTTCAGTTACGTCATGATGACGTCATCGGGTGTCAAATTACAAGCCATTTAAGTTTAAAAAGTGACCTCATGCGAATGCCTGTATGTCTCTGAATATTAAAGCTACAGTATTCATATTTAGGCATATGATGGATCAAGACACGGGCAACATTTGAAAAGTTAACGCCAAATTCACATGACCTTTACTTCCGGTCGTACCGGAAGGTCAAAGTTTGCCTTTGTGTAATTCTTCAAAAAAAAAAAAAATCCGGCAAAAATCTTATTAAAACTAATCTGATCAAATTCAAATTTACACCATGTTAGGACCTTAATAAAACCTCCATTATGTAGTAATGACGTCATGATGACGTCATCGGGTGTCAAGTTACAAGGTTTTTAAACATTAACAATTTCCGTCGATTGTCCGCTAACAAAAGCACACTTCCCAAGCTCATATAAACTTTAAACTTTACATGTAGTTAGATAACCATTAGGAGATTAAACCGTTTCAGTTACGTCATGATGACGTCATCGGGTGTCAAATTACAAGCCATTTAAGTTTAAAAAGTGACCTCATGCGAATGCCTGTATGTCTCTGAATATTAAAGCTACAGTATTCATATTTAGGCATATGATGGATCAAGACACGGGCAACATTTGAAAAGTTAACGCCAAATTCACATGACCTTTACTTCCGGTCGTACCGGAAGGTCAAAGTTTGCCTTTGTGTAATTCTTCAAAAAAAAAAAATCCGGCAAAAATCTTATTAAAACTAATCTGATCAAATTCAAATTTACACCATGTTAGGACCTTAATAAAACCTCCATTATGTAGTAATGACGTCATGATGACGTCATCGGGTGTCAAGTTACAAGGTTTTTAAACATTAACAATTTCCGTCGATTGTCCGCTAACAAAAGCACACTTCCCAAGCTCATATAAACTTTAAACTTTACATGTAGTTAGATAACCATTAGGAGATTAAACCGTTTCAGTTACGTCATGATGACGTCATCGGGTGTCAAATTACAAGCCATTTAAGTTTAAAAAGTGACCTCATGCGAATGCCTGTATGTCTCTGAATATTAAAGCTACAGTATTCATATTTAGGCATATGATGGATCAAGACACGGGCAACATTTGAAAAGTTAACGCCAAATTCACATGACCTTTACTTCCGGTCGTACCGGAAGGTCAAAGTTTGCCTTTGTGTAATTCTTCAAAAAAACAATTTCCGGCAAAAATCTTAACTTCTGTATATCTGATCAAATTCAAAGTTACACCATGTTAGGACCTTAATAAAACCTCCATTATGTAGTAATGACGTCATGATGACGTCATCAGGTGTCAAGTTACAAGGTTTTTAAACATTAAAATTTTTAATCTTTCAAAATCCATATCAAATCAAGATGATGAGACCGTCGGTTGCTTTTTGCGGAAATATATAGAGGTAATATAGGTCTTCATATTTTATTTTTGCGTGACATGACTTGACCTCTACTTCCGGTCGAAACAGGAAGAAACCGGAAGTGCCTTGTAATTTAAAAGTGGCACACTTTTTGAAGTTTTTTTTAACGGTGTTATAGTCGAGCAAGAGTCTGGTTTAAAAAAATAAGACAAGTGACGTCATAAAAGTCAAGAGCGCCCTCTAGCGGCAGGTTAAAAACAATTAAAAATACACTTTTACTAGATGTCTGTGGTGAAGTTTATGATAATCGTTTCAAAATTGGTATACATAATGACCTTTATACAGACAACATATGTGTGAATTTTTAGATTGATGACGTCATCATGTGTCACGTGGTATCGCATTAAAGGTTTACTTTTTGAAGCTGTGTATCTACAAAACCACAAGTTTGACTGAGTTGAAACTTGGCATGTTGATAGACAGTGATATTGACTACTTAAAGCTAGAGTGACGACTTGATGACGTCATCAATTTTTTTTTACAAATTTTTGAAATTTTGACCAATTGTTACATATCTTCAGTTCACAGCAAGCTATAATCGAATTTCATTTTGCATGAGACTTGGAAGGTCCTACAAGGATATAATGTTGAGTGACGTTTTCACGACGTCATCGATTTTCATGTTATGTCACCACCAAGGTAGTGTTTTACAAGATCTATATGTACAGAACAACTTTGGTGATCAAATGGAAACTTTGCATGTACTCAAGCTGGGATGTGTTACATCCAAAAAGTTTGGTCAAATCTTTAGAACCACCATTCTAAAGACTCTATAGAAGTATATCAATATAGGTTTTCTCGGTCAATTTCGGCAAATGAGCAGCCGATTTCATTTTCGTGCGTTCGAATTAAAGCTATTTTGCCTCTCCAGTTGTTACTGCGTTTCAAATTCAAAATTCGGGCATTCAATTTCGTATTGAGGCATTCAAATTCCTTTTGCACTGTGTTCAATTTAGCATATCGTCATTCTTTTTCGTGACGCACAATCATCATTCAATTTAGCAAAGCTGGTTCGACTGGAGATTTTACTGGTTTAATTTTTTTCAATTTCGTAAAGAGGCAATCAATTTCGCTAAATGAGAATTCAAATAAGTACGACTAAAGAAATACGAATAAACAGATAATCTGTATTAGGCAACTGTTTCGTATCTTCACTTTAATTCAGGCAAACCTTATTTTCTTTATTTATGGTTCCAGGAAACTTTACATGGGGCCCATGATGTTTTTTCTTCTTTGTTTTCTCCAATATTCTTTTTTTTTGGGGATCTTTATTGGTTAACTGGCCTAATTTTGTATTGTGTTTGAATGGGGTGTTTCTTTATGTTTTTCCTGGTTTTTGTTGTTTATGTTGTTTCTTCCTCAACCATCAATCTGTTGGCGTGCCAGACATATTGGCGTATATATTTAGGTATGGTTGTACCACAAGCTGCAAACTTATTGAAATATGCGTGTAAAACTGTAGCAAAAGCTCGTCTTCGAAGTACAAAGTGACTCAAGTGCAAATAAGTGAACCGTATATGCCTTATTAACAAAGCGTTTTTTAGATTGCACAAATTACAGAAATGACTGCCCAAAAATGAATTTGAATGACTAAACACACGCCTCAAAAAGCTCCGGCGAATTTGAATGCTGCTTTGTTGAATCGTTAAATTGAATGATTATTTTGTTAAATCGAATGACGCAACAGTACATTTGACTAGTCATAAAACGAAATCGAATTACCCTTTTTAGTAGCATTCGATTTCGCGCGAAATAGAATAGCGTGGTGGTTAAATTGGCTGCTCATTTGCCGAAATTGACCGAGAAAACCTATATTTAATACACAGACATGTTTATAACATTTCTTTGAAACACGAGGTCACACCGAACACCTCTTTTTTGTTTCCTACAAAAAATGATGTCTAGTTTGTTCTTGTTTCTTGATGTGACGTCATTCTGGAAATGGGGCGGTCAATTCAACATTGGACATCACCAGTGTCATCAATGCAACAAAAGTTCCTTCATTTGGTGATGTCAGTTTTTGTCTGTTTACCTTTCTAGGTATGGTTTCAAAACAGAAGGGCTAAAGAAAAGCGGTTGAAGAAAGACTCAAGTCGTCAACGTTGGGGGCAGTATTTCCGCACCGTCAAGCGAGGGAATGAAAACAGTAGTCCCGTACTAAGTGGACAGGAGTCGCTCTCCTCGCCAATCAAACTGGAGACAGGGGATGACAAATTGGACTTTGAAGGTACGAAAAACTTCATCACCGATTTGTCTACTTATGCTATTGCTTGACAATTAAAATTGATTCGTTGCCTAATAAGCTGCATCTTAGTGGTTTGTGAAATCCGACGATTGAAATCTACATAAATTTCCGAAAGAGTTATGCAGGCCTTTTTCGCATCCTTCAAACAATGGATCAATGGTTGTTTGTCAATTTTCTTAGTAAAGCTGTACCAGGTAAATAAATTATTTTAAAAAGGAACATTAGAGTGTCAAAGAGAGTACCCTACAAACTGACTCTTTGATGTGGTGGTAATGGGTGCTTGGGAGGGCTGGGGGGGGGGGGGGGGGGGGGTTCGGGAGGCAACTTTGAATCCAAATCAAGGCAATGTCTTTGTGTCAGTCATATTGAGGTATTATTGTAAAAGTAGTGTTCCAACATTGATCGATCAAAAATAATAGCTGCGATCCTTTTGAAGTCTCCTTCGTTCGAAGCACATTCACTAGATCCGGTTTGTGTATAGCTGTAACATCCAGCCAGTTCAATCTTTACAGTTTCTTGAATCCTTTTGAGGGGACCGGGATAGCCGATAGGTCTGGTTCTGATTGGATGTATCTTGGTATTCAGTTAATTCAGGAAACATGTTTTGTTTTTAACAGAAACGACCGAAGTTGCATCCGAGAGGCCCCTTGGTTTCACAAGCCATGACCAGAATACACCAACCAATGGTTCACATCACATCCACTCTAATGGGTTTATCAACGCAAGAGACACCTATGGCTCCCCTCCACCATCAGTAACAGGTCCTCGAAATGCTGGCTACTCGTTGAATCATTCACCAAGCCTTCCTGTCAGTCAGCAGGGCATGATGCCAAATATTCCATTCACCGATGCAGGTATGCCTGGCTTACTTAGTTCAGCAAGTCATGGGTTAGGCGAAGCAATGAGAGTAATGGTCAGTTCGGCTGCAGATCTTCAACATGTACCTACATCAACTGGTTATGACGACTTCCCAAATCAGCACTCGTGGATAGAGCAACCTCAGTACTAGACTTGTTGATTTATAGGGAGGGCACACTTCTAAGTGATAGGGTTTGTACATTTGAGACGGCGGTTGAAGAAACAAGTGTTCAGGTCTCTAATATACATAGAAATTTTCTTCTTAATACACGTTTTATCCTTCAAACAACATTATTAGTGTGAGACCAAAAACATTGCAAAAAGACTTTTATACGATGCAGTTGAATTGAATTGGACAATTTAGATAGAAATGATAAAACTCTAGAGTTGCAAATAGGTCAGGCATGATCGGCTGGTCTTTTTTACTGTATGTTATCAACAAACTCACGTGGATCCGTCACTCAGCAATCGTGTATAATTAGAAGTACGACAATACAAAGCCTGTGACAATGAGAACGGCATTTTAATTTATAGGACTTAGAAGTTAATAGAGAATACATTCTAGCTATGAAGCCCTCATAATGCTAAGAACAAAAGAGGCTTCGTAGTTCTGCTATGAATGGTAACAAGAGTCAGACATGTTGATTTATTGACTACAGAGAGAGATCACTTGATGTTTGGGTATTACCTACCTGCAAGGAAATGTTTTTGTACGCGTTGAAAACGTTTTAACACACATCCTTTTTGTATTGTAAGTTGAGCATGAAGGGACATGAGGCTTGTTAGGTTTCAAAATACAATACAAGTATTTCTTTCAAAATGCAGCGCAAATAGTTAATTGGTTTAAATCTTTGTAAAAATCCACCCAATTGTACTGGAGGTAAATCTCTGATCACAACTAGCAGTAAGTTGACCATTATTGTAAAACACTGGTGCTAAAATGATGGTTAAAGCACTCTCTGATACCTTAACGCTAGATCGTATGGGTGAATAAAGTATATAGCCAGAGGGGTCTACCATGTTTTCATTTCACGTCCAAAATGCTGCCGATTTTTTTTTTGCACTCACTTCTTTCATTTGTTTTCAAGTAAACGGCACAATTTTATATGTTGAAGCTTTCACGTGTATTTTCCATATTATACTCGTGTGTATATACATTTATATACGTATGTATAACTCGTTATGCCCATTATATCGTATGAACGCTTCCTGATAGTCCACATTGACTTCATTAACAATCTGTTTGCATGGAAGCACATTCTGTACTATATTTATATCAATTGGCCTATATTCAGCTACCAGTGATCTTGCAGATACTACTCTCACACCAACTGACGATTGAGATGAGATGAATGTTAAGGTTCAGACCGATGTCTTCTTTGTAGTTGCTGTTGGCTGTTTATTTGTACCTTAATTCCACAACTAATTATAGTTGAACGATTAAGAATTTTGAATAATTTACCAGCATTCATTTATTAATTTGACTGCCAGAGGAACGACTGTTTGTCAAGACTGGCCCACAATATGAAAAGTAAGCTCGCATTTTAACCGAATACAACATATATAAATATTGATGCACTACTTGGACTCTCCTGCTGGGATTAACAGATTGTCGACACATTTGGGAATTTTGTAAAAAAGTTACCACGTACAACATGAATCTTGAGAGAATTCCATATTATAAGATTACGCTAGAAATATAATGTGACCGAATAACTTTTCAAAAACTGATTTGATGTGCAGTTATTACAACTTCTAAACTTTACTCAACATTTTTTCATTCGAGGTATTTCATTTTAATAAGCTATAATTAATTGCGAATGAGTAAAAACGCAAGACGAAAGAATGTGGTCCCTCTGTTTTTAGACGCTTTCATGGACTAGTTTTATGAAAACACGTCAGGACAAACAAACTCCCGCACCACCTGAGGCAATGATTTATAGTTCCTATAATTATGTAGTTAGAAACGAATGCTCAATGGCCTTCATTTAAATGATGAATAAGCTGACCACAGCTTTACTACGCAACTTACCATTGTTTTGTCGATTTGTTTCAGTGACATTCCACACTTGTTTACAATAATTTACCACGTGTTTTAATTTATTGTAGGTCGACATTGAATGTCCTATACATTACATTCCTTTCTTATTATCTGTGTATTGTGATCTAGTTTTAAAATTTATTCTGAAAATGTTTATGATGAGCAAAGGATGAGTGCAATTTAAATAACTACTATGTATTATATTTATTTGAACGTAACATCGTTAAAACTGTTAACATTCCATCTTGCCCTATAGAGACGTTTACTTTCACGTTCCATTTCAAGCATTGTGAACAATACATTGGATTGAATTGTGATCTGACTTTACCGCTTTGTTTTCATTTTGTCTTTTTCTCTACTGGGTTTCTTCCGAGTCTTGTTTCTATTTGTGTCCTCATCAGTATACACTGGTAAAGTGAGATATGAAGTTTTTACCATCGTCATAGATTTAGAGAGCTATTTGGTTAGTCACAACACGGCCTGGATAGTTTAAGAATAAAAACATTTTTTGTCTCTATGTATAGAAAACTATCGCACGGTTAGTAAAGTATATGAGTCGGCTAATAGCAGGAACATGCCTACTAGTTTTAGTTTTAGTTTTACTTTTAGTTTTTGAAATTACATTTACATATTTCAGCAAAGAGAGACTTGAGTTGTGATTTTGAACGAAAAGGTTTGCCCTGTTGCACTATAACAGCCGAGAAATCAACAATACTGCAGTTAAGTAAGGATTTAAAGTACATGATTACTGCTATACAATGGCTGACCAGAACATTTTGTTTAGATCGATGTCCTTCACAGAAGGAAACCAAAATGTGCTTATTGCAATCATCTTTATCGTTATTTCAAAATGATACATTTATAATTATGACACACATACATTAAATCAAACTTACATGTAGGCCTATACGAGATTAACAGTGTCGTAAGGTATAGCCAGATATTTTCATTGAGGGTGGGGCAAGCGGGGGAAAAGACTAATTTAGGGGAGCTAATGTATCGAACCATTCATTTGTGCGTGATTTTCGGGGGTGGGCTACCTCACCGCCCACTCTGGTTATGCCATCCAACTCTTTGGTCTCAATTCAAGCCATTTTCTCTCTGATACGATCTGATCTAATCGTTTACGGTTGCAAGCTTATAAACTAAACTGACATGCCCTTATGGTTGACAGATGTTTTCATCATGGTGTTAATGCCATTGTGGAAACAGCTCAATTTGTATCTACGACTACTTTGATTGATTTGACGAAACGGGGACGGATAGATTGGAGCGGACAAAGATGTGTTTGGATTTCTTGCATAAAAAAGAAACTTAATGAAAAACAGCAGACAACGAAAATATAGCGTCATTCCCAGTCATTATCATAGAAGGTGCCTTGAGCTGTTTGCGTGATTTATCCTCACATAGGAAAAGCGCAACTAGTGATAATCTGCGAGTCCGATACGCAATCACTATACATGCAGCCTTGTAAGTCTCACTACGATAAGGTCACATTGAGCTTCCGGGCACCTCTAATGGCCATCAGCTATGGGAGATTAATGCGGGTGAAACTTTGTGTGATTTTTGTATTTTTGTCATATCACTTTTTCCACCCAAAAAACATTTCGGTAAAATTATTTTATTTAAAACTTACAAATGATAATATGTAAGTATTAAACCCTTGGGAAACTGACAAAGTAAATAATTTGGGGTTGAACAAAGTAAAAAATACTGGAGCGGGATTTGAAACAATAACCCTCCGGATTAACGTGCTGGCGCTCTACCAACTGAACTAATTAGCCCTCTACTGAGTCAATTGTTTGGTGGGTGCCGGTCAGAAGCCATTCAGAAGCCATTCAACCTGCCGTGTAGCCGTGGAACACACCCAAGTTCAACCTGGGAAGCTGCAGCCAACCTGGGAAGCGGCAGCCAACCTGGGAAGCGGCAGCCAACCTGGGAAGCTGCAGCCAACCTGGGAAGCTGCAGCCAACCTGGGAAGCTGCAGCCAACCTGGGAAGCGGCAGCCAAGGGATCACCTTTAAGGGGTATGCAATTTCTTTTGTCTTGGTTCACTCCAAATTAATAATAAAAATTCAACTAAAATAAAATTGGGAAACTTGTAAGAAAATGTCGAAATATTGCTCGACCTCCAACATCCAGTTTGAAGTGTCAAATTTACGTCGCTGTGTTACGCAAACCATTCGTGACTGCACTAACAAACCGAAGTTGTAAATCTCGCAACGATAATTATAAGGTCACCATTTAACTCCCGGGCGCATCTGAGCCATCAGCTATGGGAGATTAACATTTTTGTAATTTTTACTTCTGTTACATCACTTTTCTCCACCTCCAAAACATTTTGGAGGAATGCAACCGATCCGACTACCCACCGCTGTTAATAAGCAACGCTTGAGGGGGGGGGGGGGGGGGGGGGGAGATGCCATACTATAAGCGTGCCCGAAATATATTATCATCTTACATAATATCACCCGCCACGCTTGTTAGCGAGGCCGCCATCATGGCCGCCTCATGAAATAATGACTTCTTCTGCAAAGTTCTGGTTGCGGAAGTTTTCGCCCCAAAATGTCTCCGAATCATCAATGGATGAATCACATTGAACACATCCACTTTGTATTCAGGTGCTTAGGTAGAGATTCTGCCGATCAATGATTATTGGTAAGTTAGCCTAATGGTGTGACTGATTCTCTACCGCGCGACGCCGGTGTGGCAGGAGATTCTGTCCCCCCGGAGATTCTGTCCCCCCGGAGATTCTGTCCCCCCCCCCCCCCCCCCCCATATGGAGAACTGTGTACAAACTGCTTTTGATAGCACCCTCTTTTGAATCATCCCTCTCCAGCCCACGTTAATTTCCCATATGGGGAACAGAATCTCCGGGGACAGATTTCCCTATGACACCGGCCTCGCTAACAAGCGTGGCGGGTGATATTATGTAAGATGATAATATATTTCGGGCACGCTTATAGTATGGCATCTCCCCCCTCAAGCGTTGCTTATTAGCAGCGGTGGGTAGTCGGATCGGGTGCGGAATGATTGTATTTAAAACTAACAATGAAAATAAAAAGAAAATGAAATCTGGAAAGTTAAGAGAAAATGAAGATAGACCCTATATAACTCAACGTCAAACATCCGGCTTGAAGTGTCAAACTGCGAATTTAAGCCGACGACTGCCCTAACCAACCGATATTATATTTTAAATCGAGATATAAGTGCTTTATTACTAAGCGCGAAAACAGACCTTGTGTCGTATGAATTTTACGTAGTGTTGCATGGCGTAGCGCACAGCTGAGCGGGTGGCGAGCGGGTGAGGTAAAGAGCGCCCTCATTATGTACCAATCCCCCAAAGTAGCCAAGTTGTGACTATTGACCTAGAATAGTTCTGTGTTCGTAACGAAGCGAGGCATATCTAAAGAAATTCGGGCCTCGTGAACATTAGTGAATAACATAGTATAACTAATGTTGAATTTATTTGCATATCTGCATTTGCTTATTAAAGATGCCTGGCCCGTGTTTGGAGGAAATAATTGTAAAAAAAATTTCACAAGCGAACGATTTTAGTACATGTTTGTGTAACGAAAAATTATTATAGCAAGTTGAGATTTCTGACGTTGGAAACTGATGTAGAAGCAAGTTCTTTTGCGGAAAATCTTTTGAATAAACAATCCAATTCATGACTCTTGTAACCCTTTTTATATTCAACTCAAACAGGTCACGGCCACGGCTGGTGACGACACACATGCTGTGCGTTTGTGTATTGCTCAAATTCTTGGTGGCCCTGATGAAGGGACATCACGAATTAAAATTACGTGCACATAGGCGTATGCGATGTCGTGAAAGCAAAGACATAACGAATTGTCGTGGATTTGTTCGCATACTTGATCGAAAACCTTTGAATAAAATGTCTAAAATTATCTATATGGAGTTTCAGGCATCTGGTCAAGATCCCAGACTTTAAAGTCACACACTGTTATGAGAACCTACTACTCTAGACTTGGTACGCTATACTCTAAAGTACGCAGTCTCAACCTTTCACTATGTATGACAGCTAAACCCAGTGGGCGGCGCTAATCTTGTTATGAACGAGATCGTTCTGAACAATTAATTATATCGCGATGAAGTAACTTTTTTTACAGAAGTCACTGTGAATCCAAAGTTAGTTTTAGTACTTTCCAGAAAAAAATTACAAATCCTTCACCTACGGTCTGGAAGGTACACAAAAATTACTAAAGACTGGTGGAAGCTAAAGTAAAAGACTTATGTGATTGTTTTTACAACTCGTTAGAGGAGCGTTTTGAGAGACAGGGCGTTTAGAGCGAGTGCAGTGAAAAGCTGAATTGGAATCCGGGACATTTATTTTTCCAACTAAACCTACAGGTAGGTGTTTTTGGGGGGTCTTCTTCTCCATCTTTGGTGACCTGTATCAGCTTGTACTTCCATTGTTGTTTCGTCTTTTTCTGTTTTTGTCGAAGTGAATATGCCCCGTGATAGGTTATAGTCACATCGGCAGAGAACTGTTTTTCACCCCTGGAGTTGTTCGTTTGCCCAAATGTTATTTATCCTCGCTGTAAGTTCTATTGCAAAAGTCCTTGCCCGTTCTCATTGTGTGACTTAAAGGCAAAGTGTACCTTTGGTTTTTGGAACCGTTCGATTGTTTTAATCCCATATAAATGTAGATAAATTCAATTAAACTAACCTGTGAAAATTTCATTTAAAAAAGTGGTCGTGTTTTTGAGATATCGACGAAAAACCGGAGTGAATAATTATGTCCCTGCTGGAAAAATAATCCCTATAGGAATACACAATCTGAGAAACGTTTCTGACAGAAAAGTTTCTCAGATTTAATATTTTGGTGCATCAAACCTGATATCTTTTTCCATAACCACATTACTTCAAAGTGAAATGATTCTCAAAATGCTTAAAATTATCGAAAGCTGCTGTACTTCTAACCTATGCCTAATGTTTTTATTGTCATTAATTTTAAGAGTGATTCGTATACCTTCCCTTTAATCGGTCGTAGGGCCTATATTATAAGATATTCTTATTTAGTATAAGATCTGTTCAAAAATTTACATTTGTTTATTAAAACGTAATCATTGTACGTTTGTTAAGCCAAATCGATCTTTGAAGAGGTTGATAGTTTCATCATTAAATTACTTTGATTCTTTGTTCTTTATATCAGTATCACCTTGTTTGATTTCTTTGTTGTATCTGAGAATATTCAGGATGTTTGATTTATATTCATGAATAGTTGGGAGTTTTGTCGGATCGTAACAACACAAAGGGGAGCTGACTACTTTCCTGCTATAGCGCCACGGGGGTCAACAACTTGTCCGCAACTGAGACATCATCCCAAAGGTATGCGACAAAGTATGAAATACAATTCACGATATTGCAAATTATTCGCATACGTTTAAAATTTTCAACGGACATCGCATACGTACGCACGTATGCGATATGCGATGTCCTTTCAGGGCCACCATACGATCATGTACATGTACATTGTGAAAGGCCGCGCTTGAACGTGGGCCAGAAATCTATGTTTTATAATCTTCAAGACGGATAAGAAGTATCAGTCATTCACGAAACTCAGTCCAAAACTTGTTATGAACGGCTGCGAAAGGACAAAGACACTCAAACCTCGTGAAAAGGGACACTCCAGATTTCACCTCGTGATCATAATTCTGCTATTATATGTACTCAGTACAGAATATTCGTTATTTTCAGTTCAAACTATTCGCATGATGCACTTAAATGGTCGTGTGAGTGGAAAGTACCCAGACGCCACTACCATGGACTACACGTACGGGCTGAGTATACTGCATTAAGTGGGTCAAAGATACATCTGACAGGCAACCAGCAGGTTGTGAATGCCGGTCTCTGGCGTTTTTTATAAGCCCGAAGTGTGTCGTCAGATTTTATGGGAATACACTGACTTCACTCGGTCCAAGGAGTCCCAGATGAGACCGGTGGGGCCGAGGGGACCACCCAGCTAAATAAACCCTTATAGCATACAGTGCAAATGCTAAATATTCAAAAATAATTTTAAACTACTAAGAAGTTATATTTCTCTTTTAAACCATCCACAAATTTTGCTGATGAGAGCATCAGTCGTATTGAAACATGTGTTGGTGAAATTCAAGGTCAAACATGTTGGAGCATTTACATGTACTCTAAGCAATGCGATAAGAACAACCTGCATGACACGCTGTGTACACTCTAAATGACAAGTCAGAAGTTATATCCAAATCCTCACTCAAAAAGTTATAAACGTATCTCTTTTTTTTTAGTTATACGATTCTAAACGCCTTACAATTATTTTTAATAATTGACAAGAGGGGGTTAACTAATGTGGAAGCTGTAAAAGGGATAGGGGATGGAAGAGGGAGGGCCTGGGAAGGGGGGGGGGGGCAGATTTTGCTTACCCGCCAACATTTTTAACCATGTTTTCATATTGAGTTTAAAATGGTGAACTTTATAACAAAATAGAATATACATAGGTCATTTTATCACGTTTAACTGTCCTTCCAAGTTTCATTTTCCCTAGCTGTTAAAGGCACTGAACACGTTTGGTAATTGTCAAAGTCCAGTGTTCTCACTTGGTGTATCCCAACATATGCATAAAATAACAAGCCTGTGAAAATTTGGGCTCAATTGGTCATTGAAGTTGCAAGAAAATGATGAAAGAAAAAACACCCTTGTTGTACAAATTAGTGTGCTTTCAGATGGAATAAAAGGCTTCTGGCCAGAAGTCTTTTATTATTTTAGTGAGAAATTACCTCTTTCTCAAAAACTACGTTATTGCAGAGGGAGTCGTTTCTCACAATGTTTTATACTATCAACAGCTCTCCGTTGCTGGTTACCAAGTAAGTGTTTATGCTAATATATATTTTGAGTAATTACCAAACGTGTAGAGTGCCTTTAAGGGATAAGGGGGTGAATGGGTGGGCGGGGCGTGGGCGGGGCTTGTTGCAAAATGCCCTTCCAGACACTTTACGGTTAATAAATTGTGGTTAACGGGAACAATTGGACTATAGTTATGACTGTTGGCTAATAAGGTGTTTGGGCTTGGGGCTAGGGTTCGGGCTGGCGGCTAGGGTTTTGGGCTTTGGGGTAGGCTCGACTGGGGGTTAGGGTTTGGGCTGGGGCTATGATTTCGGCTGGGGGGGGGGGGGCTAGGGTTTGGGCTGGGGGCTAGGGTTTGGGCTGACGGCTACGGTTTTTGCCGAGGGTTGTACAGTGTGTAGTACTAGGTTTAGGCTGCTGAGGGCTAGGGTTTCACACGCATCAGAGTGCATTCACCTTCCGGAAACTTGACATATGATGCCATATCCACCACCTCCCCTACTCCTCTTCAAATAGTCTGTTGATGGTTTTTCTCTCCTTTTTTCATACTCAACCAGCCACTGTTGGCTCATGATTTTTTGAATGTGACTAAAACCGTCAGTCTCATACTTGTCTTAGTTTAACCATGCAGGTTGGAAAGCGCAAACCTCTCTAAGTCTAATTCTCTTTGAAACGATTATTCTTTTAATAAATGTATTGTAATTTGAGGAAATATAAACATTATTGCTATACTAACAGTTTACTGTCAAAGAAAATGATGTTTCCAATGTAAAAACAGCAACAAAGTGACAAACAATGCCCCCACACAACTTAATACTGTCGTTGTTTCAAGCCTACATAACTGTAAACAGAACACAAACATGGCTGCACGGGCGCCGCCATGTTGTATATATAGGGCGCACCACACTAAATAAACTCCCATAGGAACCAATGCTAAATGATAAATATTCAAAAATACTCAAAAAATCGTGTAAGTCTCTCAGCCTCTTGAAAACCAATCAAACGACTGAACTTTTCGGACGACTGAACTTCAGAATTCTTTTCAATTTTTGGCAGGTCAGCCGTTTGGAATTTTTGCTAACTACCCCAGAAGAAAAAAACACGAAATTTTTTTGTTTTCCAAAACCGACTTGGCTGCCAGTTTTCGTGAAGCACTTCTCCACTTTCCCGGTCAAATAGGGCCAACTTTAACGCCTAAATTTATCCAGTCTCCTCAAAAGTTGAAGCACCGAACCCCCAGGTTGTGATAGATTCTTATATTTACACAATCTATTAATTGCATGACCCCCAAAACGTTGTAATTAAAAATAAGTTGTGGGTTTACAAATTACAAAGTAGCTTGGTGCATGAATTCTGGCTTATTTGGTGTGGTGCGCCCTATAAGGGCACTTAATTATTCTTTATGGTTAAAAAATTATGTTTAATTGTTGAAAATAAGTCACTGACTTGATATCTGAAAAAAATAATTGGAAATGTTATTGCGTTCGTCTACAACAAGGTCAAACATGTTGGAGCATTTACATGTACTCTAAGCAATGCGATAAGAAAAACCTGCATGACACGCTGTGTACACTCTAAATGACAAGTCAGAAGTTATATCCAAATCCTCACTCAAAAAGTTATAAACGTATCTTTTTTTTTTTAGTTATACGATTCTAAACGCCTTACAATTATTTTTAATAATTGACAAGAGGGGGCTAACTAATGTGGAAGCTGTAAAAGGGATAGGGGATGGAAGAGGGAGGGCCTGGGAAGGGGGGGGGGGCAGATTTTGCTTACCCGCCAACATTTTTAACCATGTTTTCATATTGAGTTTAAAATGGTGAACTTTATAACAAAATAGAATATACATAGGTAGCTTGGCGCATGAATTCTGGCTTATTTGGTGTGGTGCGCCCCTGGGCCAGTCGAGTTTTTCCCTCTCCAAATAAAAACACCCCTGCACAGGTGTAATTTTCCAAACGTCCGAGCATCAATCTTGAAAACAATGTCCCTATCCCTTTCTCGGCAAATAGGACCATTTATTTCAGGGCATATGTCATCCAAAATACCTCAAGTTGGAAGTCAACAACACCCAGGTCACACTCGGGCCAATTTTTTACACTGTATCCCTTATATTGGGCTCTCAAGTCTGTTTAAACTCTCTCAAATGAGTTGTGGTGGTTCTGTAAAATGGTTCTTTTCAGAACCACCGCAACTCATGCAGAAAATTTATGTATTATGGTGTCTTAGCAAACCTCACAAGACTAGTTTATAGGATAATATTGTCGAACCGTCGTAAACAGGAAGAGGTGACCGGGGGTTATTAGGTCAGGGTGCATGTGCAACCTCAGCCCACCCTGTAGGGACCGAGAGAACCCATCAAATTGGTTATTACTTTTAAGAACTATAGAGGGTGTACAATACTCTGGCAAGAGCGTCTCTATGTCCCATACAACACATCGAACTTTAAGATCCCAGTGACAGAGTCTCCTTGGCGGCACTCATAATGAATGGACCACTTGGAAGACTCTTCACCGGTTTTGCACAAAGTTGAGTCAGAAGATGCAAAACGATCACCTGGTTAAGTGGGGATACATAGCAGGTCCCGATACCTGTGAATATGGAGACCATGGACAATCTCCTTACCTGCCCCCTAATTCTATCAGCAACTACAACTGATGAACTGGCTGAGGATACCAACACTGCCCTGCAGTGTGCCCACTACTATGGAGGGATAACATTTGAGCAGCATGGACACGAGAAGAAGGCGGCGGCGCACAGTACCAGGTTATGAGCGGATTGATGGAGTTGCGACATCTTAGCGATGTCCGCACGCAGGGTGCCAGACTAGACTGCACATTGGGTTGTGCTACATTTGGACCAAAATGGCGTCCAGAAATCACGTGACCAAAGTAAACTGAGGTGCGTTTCGGATTTTCGGCGATATCTCAAAAACGCCACCATCTTTTGAAGTGAAACTTTCACAGGTTGGTTTTATTGCATTTATCTATATTTATATAGGATTTAAACAATGGAACGGTTCCAAAAATCAAAGTTTGTTTTGCCTTTAAGCAAACCCTTACTTTTAAAATTACATCATTTGTTTGTGAAATCTACATGAGCTGTTAAGTCATTCACATTCTGGTAGAAGACGAGTCAACTTGCACTGTTCTCTTCCGTCTTCTTTACTTGCAGTTGCAGACTTGCCGAATAAACTATATGACACTACAGAGTACAACAAGCTGCCAGTCCTCTTTCCCAAATTATTTGGACTCAAAACCAACTAGGGCCACATGAATTTGTTTTCCTAAAATTCTTATACGACTCTTTCACCCCATGTCATTTTCACTCAGCATAATGTTGTGTCCCAGTCGGGCGATATACCCAACGCAATGCGCCCTCTACAGTTTATCAAGAAGCGACCGCTTTCCAAAAAGCGATCGAAAAACCCAATTACACCTGTAGACTGGTCCCCTGTCTTTATCCGCAAGACAGCCACTGGTTTTACAGGCCGAATTATTTCATTGGATACGACGATTTAATTGGATAAACGTGCTGTGACGTAAGCTTTCCATATCTGTGTTATCAGTTTACATTTGTGGTGTTGTTGGATGTACATGGTACGGTGAATTGACTACGAATCTCCGTGTGAAATGATTGCGAGGTCAAAGGAACATCCGGCGTGATCCCGGCTGGTATCTGGCGTTATTCACGAGCCTCGAAGTGTGACTTCAGATGCTCAGGCTACAGCACTCACAACTCAGCACCACACGGATGGGCGGTTTGATTGCTGACAAGAATGACATGAAAACCATCAACCAGCCTCACAAACGAATACCGTCTTATGTCACTGTAAGCACAGGAAAACAACTTGCTGCATGCTTTGCTAACTACGACCGAACTTCCAACATTCGGGTTTAAACGACTAATCATTTTGTCGACTTTTCCCCCAGAAGCACTGTCAAAATGGCCGCTCCTTGGCGAACTGTAGAGGGCGCACTGCATTGCTAAGCACCCGATATGGGGAGCTAAACTTTAGTTCGGTGCACCCTGCAGAGTGCGTTGACACGCCGATAAAACAAATCATTACCGTGTGACCTAGGTATGCAAACTGTAACCAAATCAACAAAATAGAAGCTGAAAACTGCCATCGCTTCGCACATCCTCAACGAACACCTCCACAGACGTAGAAACTGATGCACCCACCGTTCTCTAGACATGGTACATTATGTTAAAGAGCGCCCTCATTCTCAACTATTCGGCATTTCTCAGAGTCAAAAATAAACTGACCGGAGAGTTTCTTGGCTTCCCAACACATTAAAAGGCGAGCATAATACAGACTTTACACTGAACTGGTATGAAGCTGTAACATGTGAAATAATTATAATATGTTGGATTAAGGACGAACCTCTCCTGAAAATATACTTTGGCCGGAAAACCATTTTATCAATAAACACCAGATTTCACCAAGAGCCATTTGAAATCTGCCACAAAATACGTATTGAATCATTTTTCAAATGGTCGAATCAGTGAGGTCAGACCTATTCATCATTTGAAAGTGAGCCCTCAATTGAGTCAGTGAGGGTTACCTAGTCATCATTGAAAGTGAGCTCTCAATTGAGTCGGTGAGGGTAGGCCTAGTCATCATTTGAAAAAGGGCTCTCAATTGAGTCAGTGAGGTCAGACCTATTCATCATTTGAAAGTGAGCCCTCAATTGAGTCAGTGAGGGTTACCTAGTCATCATTGAAAGTGAGCTCTCAATTGAGTCGGTGAGGGTAGGCCTAGTCATCATTTGAAAAAGGGCCCTCAATTGAGTCAGTGAGGTCAGACCTATTCATCATTTGAAAAAGGGCCCTCAATTGAGTCAGTGAGTGTAGGCCTAGTCATCATTTGAAAGAGCCCTCAATTGAGTCAGTGAGGGTGGATCTAGTCATCATTTGAAAAAGAGCCCTCAATTGAGTCAGTGAGGGTGGATCTATTCATCATTTGAAAGTGAGCCCTCAATTGAGTCTGTGAGGGTTACCTAGTCATCATTGAAAGTGAGCTCTCAATTGAGTCGGTGAGGGTAGGCCTAGTCATCATTTGAAAAAGGACCCTCAATTAGTCAGTGAGTGTAGGCCTAGTCATCATTTGAAAGAGCCCTCAATTGAGTCAGTGAGGGTGGATCTAGTCATCATTTGAAAAAGAGCCCTCAATTGAGTCAGTGAGGTCAGACCTATTCATCATTTGAAAGTGAGCCCTCAATTGAGTCAGTGAGGGTTACCTAGTCATCATTGAAAGTGAGCTCTCAATTGAGTCGGTGAGGGTAGGCCTAGTCATCATTTGAAAAAGGACCCTCAATTGAGTCAGTGAGTGTAGGCCTAGTCATCATTTGAAAGAGCCCTCAATTGAGTCAGAGAGGGTGGATCTAGTCATCATTTGAAAAAGAGCCCTCAATTGAGTCAGTGAGGTCAGACCTATTCATCATTTGAAAGTGAGCCCTCAATTGAGTCAGTGAGGGTTACCTAGTCATCATTGAAAGTGAGCTCTCAATTGTGTCAGTGAGGGTAGGCCTAGTCATCATTTGAAAAAGAGCCCTCAATTGAGTCAGTGAGTGTAGGCCTAGTCATCATTTGAAAGTGCGCCCTCAATTGTGTCGGTAAGGGTAGGCCTAGTCATCATTTGAAAAAGAGCCCTCAATTAAGTCAGTGAGGTCAGACCCATTCATAATTTGAAAGAGAGCCCTCAATTGAGTCGGTGAGGGTAGACCTAGTCATTAGAGAAAATGAGCCCTCATTTGAGTCAGTGAGGGTTGCCCTAGTCATCATTGAAAGTGAGCCTTCAATTGAGTCAGTGAGTGTAGGCTTAGTCATCATTTGAAAGAGCCCTCAATTGAGTCAGTGAGGGTGGACCTAGTCATCATTGAAAGTGAGCTCTCAATTGAGTCGGTGAGGGTAGGCCTAGTCATCATTTGAAAAAGGACCCTCAATTAGTCAGTGAGTGTAGGCCTAGTCATCATTTGAAAGAGCCCTCAATTGAGTCAGTGAGGGTGGATCTAGTCATCATTTGAAAAAGAGCCCTCAATTGAGTCAGTGAGGTCAGACCTATTCATCATTTGAAAGTGAGCCCTCAATTGAGTCAGTGAGGGTTACCTAGTCATCATTGAAAGTGAGCTCTCAATTGAGTCGGTGAGGGTAGGCCTAGTCATCATTTGAAAAAGGACCCTCAATTGAGTCAGTGAGTGTAGGCCTAGTCATCATTTGAAAGAGCCCTCAATTGAGTCAGAGAGGGTGGATCTAGTCATCATTTGAAAAAGAGCCCTCAATTGAGTCAGTGAGGTCAGACCTATTCATCATTTGAAAGTGAGCCCTCAATTGAGTCAGTGAGGGTTACCTAGTCATCATTGAAAGTGAGCTCTCAATTGTGTCAGTGAGGGTAGGCCTAGTCATCATTTGAAAAAGAGCCCTCAATTGAGTCAGTGAGTGTAGGCCTAGTCATCATTTGAAAGTGCGCCCTCAATTGTGTCGGTAAGGGTAGGCCTAGTCATCATTTGAAAAAGAGCCCTCAATTAAGTCAGTGAGGTCAGACCCATTCATAATTTGAAAGAGAGCCCTCAATTGAGTCGGTGAGGGTAGACCTAGTCATTAGAGAAAATGAGCCCTCATTTGAGTCAGTGAGGGTTGCCCTAGTCATCATTGAAAGTGAGCCTTCAATTGAGTCAGTGAGTGTAGGCTTAGTCATCATTTGAAAGAGCCCTCAATTGAGTCAGTGAGGGTGGACCTAGTCATCATTGAAAGTGAGCTCTCAATTGAGTCGGTGAGGGTAGGTCTAGTCATCATTTGAAAGTGAGCCCTCAATTGTGTCGTTAAGGGTAGGCCTAGTCATCATTTGAAAAAGAGCCCTCAATTGAGTCAGTGAGGTCAGACCTATTCATAATTTGAAAAAGAGCCCTCAATTGAGTCGGTGAGGGTAGACCTAGTCATTATTGAAAATGAGCCCTCATTTGAGTCAGTGAGGGTAGGCCTAGTCATCATTTGAAAAAGAGCCCTCAAATGAGTCAGTGAGGGTTGCCCTAGTCATAATTGAAAGTGAGCCTTCAATTGAGTCAGTGAGTGTAGGCTTAGTCATCATTTGAAAGAGCCCTCAATTGAGTCAGTGAGGGTGGACCTAGTCATCATTTGAAAAAGGGCCCTCACTTGTGTCAGTGAGTGTAGGCCTAGTCATCATTCGAAAGTGAGCCCTCAATTGAGTCAGTGAGGGTAGGCCTACTCATCGTTTGAAAGTGAGCCCTCAATTCTGTCAGTGAGGGTAGGCCTAGTCATCATTTGAAAAAGAGCCCTCAATTGAGTCAGTGAGTGTAGGCCTAGTCATCATTTGAAAGTGCGCCCTCAATTGAGTCAGTGAGTGTAGACCTAGTCATCAATGAAAGTGAACTCTCAATTGAGTCGGTGAGGGTAGGCCTAGTCATCATAAGAAAATGAGCCCTCAATTGATTCAGTGATGGTAGCCCTAGTCAACGCTTGAAAGTGGGCCCTCAATTGAGTCAGTGAGGTCAGTCCTAGACTAGTCCCTTGTCTTTATCTGCAAGGATAAACACAGGCACTGGTCTTGCACTTTCGGTCATCTGCTGCATGCAGCGTGTGCATTATGTTTAGATCATGTAGTATTGTTTTATACACTACGAATCTCCTTGTGAAATGAGTGTGAGGTCAAAGGTACATCTAGCAACATCCGGGTTGGCTGGTGTCTGGTTTTTTTTGCAAGCCTCGAAGTGTGACGTCAGATGTTCAGGCTAGGGTAGGACTAGAGGATCAATGAAGAGGAGCCCTCAATTGAGTCAGTAAAGTGAGCTCTTAAGTGAGTCGGTGAGGGTAGGCCTGGTCGTCATTTGAAAGTGAGCCCTCAATTGAGTCAGTGAGGGTAACCTAGTCATCATTGAAAGTGAGCTCTCAATTGAGTCGGTGAGGGTAGGTCTAGTCATCATTTGAAAGTGAGCCCTCAATTGTGTCGGTAAGGGTAGGCCTAGTCATCATTTGAAAAAGAGCCCTCAATTAAGTCAGTGAGGTCAGACCTATTCATAATTTGAAAGAGAGCCCTCAATTGAGTCGGTGAGGGTAGACCTAGTCATTAGAGAAAATGAGCCCTCATTTGAGTCAGTGAGGGTTGCCCTAGTCATCATTGAAAGTGAGCCTTCAATTGAGTCAGTGAGTGTAGGCTTAGTCATCATTTGAAAGAGCCCTCAATTGAGTCAGTGAGGGTGGACCTAGTCATCATTGAAAGTGAGCTCTCAATTGAGTCGGTGAGGGTAGGTCTAGTCATCATTTGAAAGTGAGCCCTCAATTGTGTCGTTAAGGGTAGGCCTAGTCATCATTTGAAAAAGAGCCCTCAATTGAGTCAGTGAGGTCAGACCTATTCATAATTTGAAAAAGAGCCCTCAATTGAGTCGGTGAGGGTAGACCTAGTCATTATTGAAAATGAGCCCTCATTTGAGTCAGTGAGGGTAGGCCTAGTCATCATTTGAAAAAGAGCCCTCAAATGAGTCAGTGAGGGTTGCCCTAGTCATAATTGAAAGTGAGCCTTCAATTGAGTCAGTGAGTGTAGGCTTAGTCATCATTTGAAAGAGCCCTCAATTGAGTCAGTGAGGGTGGACCTAGTCATCATTTGAAAAAGGGCCCTCACTTGTGTCAGTGAGTGTAGGCCTAGTCATCATTCGAAAGTGAGCCCTCAATTGAGTCAGTGAGGGTAGGCCTACTCATCGTTTGAAAGTGAGCCTTCAATTGTGTCAGTGAGGGTAGGCCTAGTCATCATTTGAAAAAGAGCCCTCAATTGAGTCAGTGAGTGTAGGCCTAGTCATCATTTGAAAAAGGGCCCTCAATTGAGTCAGTGAGGTCAGACCTATTCATAATTTGAAAAAGAGCCCTCAATTGAGTCGGTGAGGGTAGACCTAGTCATTATTGAAAATGAGCCCTCATTTGAGTCAGTGAGGGTAGGCCTAGTCATCATTTGAAAAAGAGCCCTCAAATGAGTCAGTGAGGGTTGCCCTAGTCATAATTGAAAGTGAGCCTTCAATTGAGTCAGTGAGTGTAGGCTTAGTCATCATTTGAAAGAGCCCTCAATTGAGTCAGTGAGGGTAGACCTAGTCATCATTTGAAAAAGGGCCCTCACTTGTGTCAGTGAGTGTAGGCCTAGTCATCATTCGAAAGTGAGCCCTCAATTGAGTCAGTGAGGGTAGGCCTACTCATCGTTTGAAAGTGAGCCCTCAATTGTGTCAGTGAGGGTAGGCCTAGTCATCATTTGAAAAAGAGCCCTCAATTGAGTCAGTGAGTGTAGGCCTAGTCATCATTTGAAAGTGCGCCCTCAATTGAGTCAGTGAGTGTAGACCTAGTCATCAATGAAAGTGAACTCTCAATTGAGTCGGTGAGGGTAGGCCTAGTCATCATAAGAAAATGAGCCCTCAATTGATTCAGTGATGGTAGCCCTAGTCAACGCTTGAAAGTGGGCCCTCAATTGAGTCAGTGAGGTCAGTCCTAGACTAGTCCCTTGTCTTTATCTGCAAGGATAAACACAGGCACTGGTCTTGCACTTTCGGTCATCTGCTGCATGCAGCGTGTGCATTATGTTTAGATCATGTAGTATTGTTTTATACACTACGAATCTCCTTGTGAAATGAGTGTGAGGTCAAAGGTACATCTAGCAACATCCGGGTTGGCTGGTGTCTGTTTTTTTTTGCAAGCCTCGAAGTGTGACGTCAGATGTTCAGGCTAGGGTAGGACTAGAGGATCAATGAAGAGGAGCCCTCAATTGAGTCAGTAAAGTGAGCTCTTAAGTGAGTCGGTGAGGGTAGGCCTGGTCGTCATTTGAAAGTGAGCCCTCAATTGAGTCAGTGAGGGTAACCTAGTCATCATTGAAAGTGAGCTCTCAATTGAGTCGGTGAGGGTAGGTCTAGTCATCATTTGAAAGTGAGCCCTCAATTGTGTCGGTAAGGGTAGGCCTAGTCATCATTTGAAAAAGAGCCCTCAATTAAGTCAGTGAGGTCAGACCTATTCATAATTTGAAAGAGAGCCCTCAATTGAGTCGGTGAGGGTAGACCTAGTCATTAGAGAAAATGAGCCCTCATTTGAGTCAGTGAGGGTTGCCCTAGTCATCATTGAAAGTGAGCCTTCAATTGAGTCAGTGAGTGTAGGCTTAGTCATCATTTGAAAGAGCCCTCAATTGAGTCAGTGAGGGTGGACCTAGTCATCATTGAAAGTGAGCTCTCAATTGAGTCGGTGAGGGTAGGTCTAGTCATCATTTGAAAGTGAGCCCTCAATTGTGTCGTTAAGGGTAGGCCTAGTCATCATTTGAAAAAGAGCCCTCAATTGAGTCAGTGAGGTCAGACCTATTCATAATTTGAAAAAGAGCCCTCAATTGAGTCGGTGAGGGTAGACCTAGTCATTATTGAAAATGAGCCCTCATTTGGGTCAGTGAGGGTAGGCCTAGTCATCATTTGAAAAAGAGCCCTCAAATGAGTCAGTGAGGGTTGCCCTAGTCATAATTGAAAGTGAGCCTTCAATTGAGTCAGTGAGTGTAGGCTTAGTCATCATTTGAAAGAGCCCTCAATTGAGTCAGTGAGGGTGGACCTAGTCATCATTTGAAAAAGGGCCCTCACTTGTGTCAGTGAGTGTAGGCCTAGTCATCATTCGAAAGTGAGCCCTCAATTGAGTCAGTGAGGGTAGGCCTACTCATCGTTTGAAAGTGAGCCCTCAATTGTGTCAGTGAGGGTAGGCCTAGTCATCATTTGAAAAAGAGCCCTCAATTGAGTCAGTGAGTGTAGGCCTAGTCATCATTTGAAAAAGGGCCCTCAATTGAGTCAGTGATGTCAGACCTATTCATAATTTGAAAAAGAGCCCTCAATTGAGTCGGTGAGGGTAGACCTAGTCATTATTGAAAATGAGCCCTCATTTGAGTCAGTGAGGGTAGGCCTAGTCATCATTTGAAAAAGAGCCCTCAAATGAGTCAGTGAGGGTTGCCCTAGTCATAATTGAAAGTGAGCCTTCAATTGAGTCAGTGAGTGTAGGCTTAGTCATCATTTGAAAGAGCCCTCAATTGAGTCAGTGAGGGTAGACCTAGTCATCATTTGAAAAAGGGCCCTCACTTGTGTCAGTGAGTGTAGGCCTAGTCATCATTCGAAAGTGAGCCCTCAATTGAGTCAGTGAGGGTAGGCCTACTCATCGTTTGAAAGTGAGCCCTCAATTGTGTCAGTGAGGGTAGGCCTAGTCATCATTTGAAAAAGAGCCCTCAATTGAGTCAGTGAGTGTAGGCCTAGTCATCATTTGAAAGTGCGCCCTCAATTGAGTCAGTGAGTGTAGACCTAGTCATCAATGAAAGTGAACTCTCAATTGAGTCGGTGAGGGTAGGCCTAGTCATCATAAGAAAATGAGCCCTCAATTGATTCAGTGATGGTAGCCCTAGTCAACGCTTGAAAGTGAGCCCTCAATTGACTCAGTGAGTGTAGACCTAGTCATCAATGAAAGTGAACTCTCAATTGAGTCGGTGAGGGTAGGTCTAGTCATCATAAGAAAATGAGCCCTCAATTGATTCAGTGAGGGTTGCCCTAGTCATAATTGAAAGTGAGCCTTCAATTGAGTCAGTGAGGTCAGGCCTAGACTAGTCCCTTGTCTTTATCTGCAAGGATAAAACACAGGCACTGGTCTTGCACTTTCGGTCATCTGCTGCATGCAGCGTGTGCATTATGTTTAGATCATGTAGTATTGTTTTATACACTAAGAATCTCCTTGTGAAATGAGTGTGAGGTCAAAGGTACATCTAGCAACATCCGGGTTGGCTGGTGTCTGGTTTTTTTTGCAAGCCTCGAAGTGTGACGTCAGATGTTCAGGCTAGGGTAGGACTAGAGGATCAATGAAGAGGAGCCCTCAATTGAGTCAGTAAAGTGAGCTCTTAAGTGAGTCGGTGAGGGTAGGCCTGGTCGTCATTTGAAAGTGAGCCCTCAATTGAGTCAGTGAGGGTAACCTAGTCATCATTGAAAGTGAGCTCTCAATTGAGTCGGTGAGGGTAGGTCTAGTCATCATTTGAAAGTGAGCCCTCAATTGTGTCGGTAAGGGTAGGCCTAGTCATCATTTGAAAAAGAGCCCTCAATTAAGTCAGTGAGGTCAGACCTATTCATAATTTGAAATAGAGCCCTCAATTGAGTCGGTGAGGGTAGACCTAGTCATTAGAGAAAATGAGCCCTCATTTGAGTCAGTGAGGGTTGCCCTAGTCATCATTGAAAGTGAGCCTTCAATTGAGTCAGTGAGTGTAGGCTTAGTCATCATTTGAAAGAGCCCTCAATTGAGTCAGTGAGGGTGGACCTAGTCATCATTGAAAGTGAGCTCTCAATTGAGTCGGTGAGGGTAGGTCTAGTCATCATTTGAAAGTGAGCCCTCAATTGTGTCGTTAAGGGTAGGCCTAGTCATCATTTGAAAAAGAGCCCTCAATTGAGTCAGTGAGGTCAGACCTATTCATAATTTGAAAAAGAGCCCTCAATTGAGTCGGTGAGGGTAGACCTAGTCATTATTGAAAATGAGCCCTCATTTGGGTCAGTGAGGGTAGGCCTAGTCATCATTTGAAAAAGAGCCCTCAAATGAGTCAGTGAGGGTTGCCCTAGTCATAATTGAAAGTGAGCCTTCAATTGAGTCAGTGAGTGTAGGCTTAGTCATCATTTGAAAGAGCCCTCAATTGAGTCAGTGAGGGTGGACCTAGTCATCATTTGAAAAAGGGCCCTCACTTGTGTCAGTGAGTGTAGGCCTTGTCATCATTCGAAAGTGAGCCCTCAATTGAGTCAGTGAGGGTAGGCCTACTCATCGTTTGAAAGTGAGCCCTCAATTGTGTCAGTGAGGGTAGGCCTAGTCATCATTTGAAAAAGAGCCCTCAATTGAGTCAGTGAGTGTAGGCCTAGTCATCATTTGAAAAAGGGCCCTCAATTGAGTCAGTGATGTCAGACCTATTCATAATTTGAAAAAGAGCCCTCAATTGAGTCGGTGAGGGTAGACCTAGTCATTATTGAAAATGAGCCCTCATTTGAGTCAGTGAGGGTAGGCCTAGTCATCATTTGAAAAAGAGCCCTCAAATGAGTCAGTGAGGGTTGCCCTAGTCATAATTGAAAGTGAGCCTTCAATTGAGTCAGTGAGTGTAGGCTTAGTCATCATTTGAAAGAGCCCTCAATTGAGTCAGTGAGTGTAGGCCTAGTCATCATTTGAAAGTGCGCCCTCAATTGAGTCAGTGAGTGTAGACCTAGTCATCAATGAAAGTGAACTCTCAATTGAGTCGGTGAGGAAAGGCCTAGTCATCATAAGAAAATGAGCCCTCAATTGATTCAGTGATGGTAGCCCTAGTCAACGCTTGAAAGTGGGCCCTCAATTGAGTCAGTGAGGTCAGTCCTAGACTAGTCCCTTGTCTTTATCTGCAAGGATAAACACAGGCACTGGTCTTGCACTTTCGGTCATCTGCTGCATGCAGCGTGTGCATTATGTTTAGATCATGTAGTATTGTTTTATACACTACGAATCTCCTTGTGAAATGAGTGTGAGGTCAAAGGTACATCTAGCAACATCCGGGTTGGCTGGTGTCTGGGTTTTTTTGCAAGCCTCGAAGTGTGACGTCAGATGTTCAGGCTAGGGTAGGACTAGAGGATCAATGAAGAGGAGCCCTCAATTGAGTCAGTAAAGTGAGCTCTTAAGTGAGTCGGTGAGGGTAGGCCTGGTCGTCATTTGAAAGTGAGCCCTCAATTGAGTCAGTGAGGGTAACCTAGTCATCATTGAAAGTGAGCTCTCAATTGAGTCGGTGAGGGTAGGTCTAGTCATCATTTGAAAGTGAGCCCTCAATTGTGTCGGTAAGGGTAGGCCTAGTCATCATTTGAAAAAGAGCCCTCAATTAAGTCAGTGAGGTCAGACCTATTCATAATTTGAAAGAGAGCCCTCAATTGAGTCGGTGAGGGTAGGTCTAGTCATCATTTGAAAGTGAGCCCTCAATTGTGTCGGTAAGGGTAGGCCTATTCATTAGAGAAAATGAGCCCTCATTTGAGTCAGTGAGGGTTGCCCTAGTCATCATTGAAAGTGAGCCTTCAATTGAGTCAGTGAGTGTAGGCTTAGTCATCATTTGAAAGAGCCCTCAATTGAGTCAGTGAGGGTGGACCTAGTCATCATTGAAAGTGAGCTCTCAATTGAGTCGGTGAGGGTAGGTCTAGTCATCATTTGAAAGTGAGCCCTCAATTGTGTCGTTAATTAAGGGTAGGCCTAGTCATCATTTGAAAAACAGCCCTCAATTGAGTCAGTGAGGTCAGACCTATTCATAATTTGAAAAAGAGCCCTCAATTGAGTCGGTGAGGGTAGACCTAGTCATCATTTGAAAGAGCCCTCAATTGAGTCAGTGAGGGTGGATCTAGTCATCATTTGAAAAAGAGCCCTCAATTGAGTCAGTGAGGTCAGACCTATTCATCATTTGAAAGTGAGCCCTCAATTGAGTCAGTGAGGGTTACCTAGTCATCATTGAAAGTGAGCTCTCAATTGAGTCGGTGAGGGTAGGCCTAGTCATCATTTGAAAGAGCCCTCAATTGAGTCAGTGAGGGTGGACCTAGTCATCATTTGAAAAAGGGCCCTCACTTGAGTCAGTGAGTGTAGGCCTAGTCATCATTCGAAAGTGAGCCCTCAATTGCGTCAGTGAGGGTAGGCCTAGTCATCATTTGAAAAAGAGCCCTCAATTGAGCCAGTGAGTGTAGACATATTCATCATTGAAAGTGAACTCTCAATTGATCAGTGAGGGCAGGCCTAGTCAGCATTCGAAAAATAGCCCCAATTGAGTCGGTGAGGTTAGCCCTAGTCATCATTTGAAAGTGAGCCCTCAATTGTGTCAGTGAGGGTAGGCCTAGTCATCATTTGAAAAAGAGCCCTCAATTGAGCCAGTGAGTGTAGACATATTCAACATTGAAAGTGAACTCTCAATTGAGTCAGTGAGGGCAGGCCTAGTCAGCATTCGATAAATAGCCCCCAATTGAGTCGGTGAGGTTAGCCCTAGTCATCATTTGAAAGTGAGCCCTCAATTGACTCAGTGAGTGTAGACCTAGTCATCAATGAAAGTGAACTCTCAATTGAGTCGGTGAGGATAGGTCTAGTCATCATAAGAAAATGAGCCCTCAATTGATTCAGTGAGGGTTGCCCTAGTCATAATTGAAAGTGAGCCTTCAATTGAGTCAGTGAGGTCAGGCCTAGACTAGTCCCTTGTCTTTATCTGCAAGGATAAAACACAGGCACTGGTCTTGCACTTTCGGTCATCTGCTGCATGCAGCGTGTGCATTATGTTTAGATCATGTAGTATTGTTTTATACACTAAGAATCTCCTTGTGAAATGAGTGTGAGGTCAAAGGTACATCTAGCAACATCCGGGTTGGCTGGTGTCTGGGTTTTTTTGCAAGCCTCGAAGTGTGACGTCAGATGTTCAGGCTAGGGTAGGACTAGAGGATCAATGAAGAGGAGCCCTCAATTGAGTCAGTAAAGTGAGCTCTTAAGTGAGTCGGTGAGGGTAGGCCTGGTCGTCATTTGAAAGTGAGCCCTCAATTGAGTCAGTGAGGGTAACCTAGTCATCATTGAAAGTGAGCTCTCAATTGAGTCGGTGAGGGTAGGTCTAGTCATCATTTGAAAGTGAGCCCTCAATTGTGTCGGTAAGGGTAGGCCTAGTCATCATTTGAAAAAGAGCCCTCAATTAAGTCAGTGAGGTCAGACCTATTCATAATTTGAAATAGAGCCCTCAATTGAGTCGGTGAGGGTAGACCTAGTCATTAGAGAAAATGAGCCCTCATTTGAGTCAGTGAGGGTTGCCCTAGTCATCATTGAAAGTGAGCCTTCAATTGAGTCAGTGAGTGTAGGCTTAGTCATCATTTGAAAGAGCCCTCAATTGAGTCAGTGAGGGTGGACCTAGTCATCATTGAAAGTGAGCTCTCAATTGAGTCGGTGAGGGTAGGTCTAGTCATCATTTGAAAGTGAGCCCTCAATTGTGTCGTTAAGGGTAGGCCTAGTCATCATTTGAAAAAGAGCCCTCAATTGAGTCAGTGAGGTCAGACCTATTCATAATTTGAAAAAGAGCCCTCAATTGAGTCGGTGAGGGTAGACCTAGTCATTATTGAAAATGAGCCCTCATTTGAGTCAGTGAGGGTAGGCCTAGTCATCATTTGAAAAAGAGCCCTCAAATGAGTCAGTGAGGGTTGCCCTAGTCATAATTGAAAGTGAGCCTTCAATTGAGTCAGTGAGTGTAGGCTTAGTCATCATTTGAAAGAGCCCTCAATTGAGTCAGTGAGGGTGGACCTAGTCATCATTTGAAAAAGGGCCCTCACTTGTGTCAGTGAGTGTAGGCCTAGTCATCATTCGAAAGTGAGCCCTCAATTGAGTCAGTGAGGGTAGGCCTACTCATCGTTTGAAAGTGAGCCCTCAATTCTGTCAGTGAGGGTAGGCCTAGTCATCATTTGAAAAAGAGCCCTCAATTGAGTCAGTGAGTGTAGGCCTAGTCATCATTTGAAAGTGCGCCCTCAATTGAGTCAGTGAGTGTAGACCTAGTCATCAATGAAAGTGAACTCTCAATTGAGTCGGTGAGGGTAGGCCTAGTCATCATAAGAAAATGAGCCCTCAATTGATTCAGTGATGGTAGCCCTAGTCAACGCTTGAAAGTGGGCCCTCAATTGAGTCAGTGAGGTCATTCCTAGACTAGTCCCTTGTCTTTATCTGCAAGGATAAACACAGGCACTGGTCTTGCACTTTCGGTCATCTGCTGCATGCAGCGTGTGCATTATGTTTAGATCATGTAGTATTGTTTTATACACTACGAATCTCCTTGTGAAATGAGTGTGAGGTCAAAGGTACATCTAGCAACATCCGGGTTGGCTGGTGTCTGGGTTTTTTTGCAAGCCTCGAAGTGTGACGTCAGATGTTCAGGCTAGGGTAGGACTAGAGGATCAATGAAGAGGAGCCCTCAATTGAGTCAGTAAAGTGAGCTCTTAAGTGAGTCGGTGAGGGTAGGCCTGGTCGTCATTTGAAAGTGAGCCCTCAATTGAGTCAGTGAGGGTAACCTAGTCATCATTGAAAGTGAGCTCTCAATTGAGTCGGTGAGGGTAGGTCTAGTCATCATTTGAAAGTGAGCCCTCAATTGTGTCGGTAAGGGTAGGCCCAGTCATCATTTGAAAAAGAGCCCTCAATTAAGTCAGTGAGGTCAGACCTATTCATAATTTGAAAGAGAGCCCTCAATTGAGTCGGTGAGGGTAGACCTAGTCATTAGAGAAAATGAGCCCTCATTTGAGTCAGTGAGGGTTGCCCTAGTCATCATTGAAAGTGAGCCTTCAATTGAGTCAGTGAGTGTAGGCTTAGTCATCATTTGAAAGAGCCCTCAATTGAGTCAGTGAGGGTGGACCTAGTCATCATTTGAAAGAGCCCTCAATTGAGTCAGTGAGGGTGGATCTAGTCATCATTTGAAAAAGAGCCCTCAATTGAGTCAGTGAGGTCAGACCTATTCATCATTTGAAAGTGAGCCCTCAATTGAGTCAGTGAGGGTTACCTAGTCATCATTGAAAGTGAGCTATCAATTGAGTCGGTGAGGGTAGGCCTAGTCATCATTTGAAAGAGCCCTCAATTGAGTCAGTGAGGGTGGACCTAGTCATCATTTGAAAAAGGGCCCTCACTTGAGTCAGTGAGTGTAGGCCTAGTCATCATTCGAAAGTGAGCCCTCAATTGCGTCAGTGAGGGTAGGCCTACTCATCGTTTGAAAGTGAGCCCTCAATTGTGTCAGTGAGGGTAGGCCTAGTCATCATTTGAAAAAGAGCCCTCAATTGAGCCAGTGAGTGTAGACATATTCATCATTGAAAGTGAACTCTCAATTGAGTCAGTGAGGGCAGGCCTAGTCAGCATTCGAAAAATAGCCCCCAATTGAGTCGGTGAGGTTAGCCCTAGTCATCATTTGAAAGTGAGCCCTCAATTGACTCAGTGAGTGTAGACCTAGTCATCAATGAAAGTGAACTCTCAATTGAGTCGGTGAGGGTAGGTCTAGTCATCATAAGAAAATGAGCCCTCAATTGATTCAGTGAGGGTTGCCCTAGTCATAATTGAAAGTGAGCCTTCAATTGAGTCAGTGAGGTCAGGCCTAGACTAGTCCCTTGTCTTTATCTGCAAGGATAAAACACAGGCACTGGTCTTGCACTTTCGGTCATCTGCTGCATGCAGCGTGTGCATTATGTTTAGATCATGTAGTATTGTTTTATACACTAAGAATCTCCTTGTGAAATGAGTGTGAGGTCAAAGGTACATCTAGCAACATCCGGGTTGGCTGGTGTCTGGGTTTTTTTGCAAGCCTCGAAGTGTGACGTCAGATGTTCAGGCTAGGGTAGGACTAGAGGATCAATGAAGAGGAGCCCTCAATTGAGTCAGTAAAGTGAGCTCTTAAGTGAGTCGGTGAGGGTAGGCCTGGTCATCATTTGAAAGTGAGCCCTCAATTGAGTCAGTGAGGGTAACCTAGTCATCATTGAAAGTGAGCTCTCAATTGAGTCGGTGAGGGTAGGTCTAGTCATCATTTGAAAGTGAGCCCTCAATTGTGTCGTTAAGGGTAGGCCTAGTCATCATTTGAAAAAGAGCCCTCAATTGAGTCAGTGAGGTCAGACCTATTCATAATTTGAAAAAGAGCCCTCAATTGAGTCGGTGAGGGTAGACCTAGTCATTATTGAAAATGAGCCCTCATTTGAGTCAGTGAGGGTAGGCTTAGTCATCATTTGAAAGAGCCCTCAATTGAGTCAGTGAGGGTGGACCTAGTCATCATTTGAAAAAGAGCCCTCACTTGAGTCAGTGAGTGTAGGCCTAGTCATCATTCGAAAGTGAGCCCTCAATTGAGTCAGTGAGGGTAGGCCTACTCATCGTTTGAAAGTGAGCCCTCAATTGTGTCAGTGAGGGTAGGCCTAGTCATCATTTGAAAAAGAGCCCTCAATTGAGTCAGTGAGTGTAGGCCTAGTCATCATTTGAAAGTGCGCCCTCAATTGAGTCAGTGAGTGTAGACCTAGTCATCAATGAAAGTGAACTCTCAATTGAGTCGGTGAGGGTAGGCCTAGTCATCATAAGAAAATGAGCCCTCAATTGATTCAGTGATGGTAGCCCTAGTCAACGCTTGAAAGTGGGCCCTCAATTGAGTCAGTGAGGTCAGTCCTAGACTAGTCCCTTGTCTTTATCTGCAAGGATAAACACAGGCACTGGTCTTGCACTTTCGGTCATCTGCTGCATGCAGCGTGTGCATTATGTTTAGATCATGTAGTATTGTTTTATACACTACGAATCTCCTTGTGAAATGAGTGTGAGGTCAAAGGTACATCTAGCAACATCCGGGTTGGCTGGTGTCTGGGGTTTTTTGCAAGCCTCGAAGTGTGACGTCAGATGTTCAGGCTAGGGTAGGACTAGAGGATCAATGAAGAGGAGCCCTCAATTGAGTCAGTAAAGTGAGCTCTTAAGTGAGTCGGTGAGGGTAGGCCTGGTCGTCATTTGAAAGTGAGCCCTCAATTGAGTCAGTGAGGGTAACCTAGTCATCATTGAAAGTGAGCTCTCAATTGAGTCGGTGAGGGTAGGTCTAGTCATCATTTGAAAGTGAGCCCTCAATTGTGTCGGTAAGGGTAGGCCTAGTCATCATTTGAAAAAGAGCCCTCAATTAAGTCAGTGAGGTCAGACCTATTCATAATTTGAAAGAGAGCCCTCAATTGAGTCGGTGAGGGTAGACCTAGTCATTATTGAAAATGAGCCCTCATTTGAGTCAGTGAGGGTAGGCTTAGTCATCATTTGAAAGAGCCCTCAATTGAGTCAGTGAGGGTGGACCTAGTCATCATTTGAAAAAGAGCCCTCACTTGAGTCAGTGAGTGTAGGCCTAGTCATCATTCGAAAGTGAGCCCTCAATTGAGTCAGTGAGGGTAGGCCTACTCATCGTTTGAAAGTGAGCCCTCAATTGTGTCAGTGAGGGTAGGCCTAGTCATCATTTGAAAAAGAGCCCTCAATTGAGTCAGTGAGTGTAGGCCTAGTCATCATTTGAAAGTGCGCCCTCAATTGAGTCAGTGAGTGTAGACCTAGTCATCAATGAAAGTGAACTCTCAATTGAGTCGGTGAGGGTAGGCCTAGTCATCATAAGAAAATGAGCCCTCAATTGATTCAGTGATGGTAGCCCTAGTCAACGCTTGAAAGTGGGCCCTCAATTGAGTCAGTGAGGTCAGTCCTAGACTAGTCCCTTGTCTTTATCTGCAAGGATAAACACAGGCACTGGTCTTGCACTTTCGGTCATCTGCTGCATGCAGCGTGTGCATTATGTTTAGATCATGTAGTATTGTTTTATACACTACGAATCTCCTTGTGAAATGAGTGTGAGGTCAAAGGTACATCTAGCAACATCCGGGTTGGCTGGTGTCTGGGGTTTTTTGCAAGCCTCGAAGTGTGACGTCAGATGTTCAGGCTAGGGTAGGACTAGAGGATCAATGAAGAGGAGCCCTCAATTGAGTCAGTAAAGTGAGCTCTTAAGTGAGTCGGTGAGGGTAGGCCTGGTCGTCATTTGAAAGTGAGCCCTCAATTGAGTCAGTGAGGGTAACCTAGTCATCATTGAAAGTGAGCTCTCAATTGAGTCGGTGAGGGTAGGTCTAGTCATCATTTGAAAGTGAGCCCTCAATTGTGTCGGTAAGGGTAGGCCTAGTCATCATTTGAAAAAGAGCCCTCAATTAAGTCAGTGAGGTCAGACCTATTCATAATTTGAAAGAGAGCCCTCAATTGAGTCGGTGAGGGTAGACCTAGTCATTAGAGAAAATGAGCCCTCATTTGAGTCAGTGAGGGTTGCCCTAGTCATCATTGAAAGTGAGCCTTCAATTGAGTCAGTGAGTGTAGGCTTAGTCATCATTTGAAAGAGCCCTCAATTGAGTCAGTGAGGGTGGACCTAGTCATCATTGAAAGTGAGCTCTCAATTGAGTCGGTGAGGGTAGGTCTAGTCATCATTTGAAATTGAGCCCTCAATTGTGTCGTTAAGGGTAGGCCTAGTCATCATTTGAAAAAGAGCCCTCAATTGAGTCAGTGAGGTCAGACCTATTCATAATTTGAAAAAGAGCCCTCAATTGAGTCGGTGAGGGTAGACCTAGTCATTATTGAAAATGAGCCCTCATTTGAGTCAGTGAGGGTAGGCCTAGTCATCATTTGAAAAAGAGCCCTCAAATGAGTCAGTGAGGGTTGCCCTAGTCATAATTGAAAGTGAGCCTTCAATTGAGTCAGTGAGTGTAGGCTTAGTCATCATTTGAAAGAGCCCTCAATTGAGTCAGTGAGGGTGGACCTAGTCATCATTTGAAAAAGGGCCCTCACTTGTGTCAGTGAGTGTAGGCCTAGTCATCATTCGAAAGTGAGCCCTCAATTGAGTCAGTGAGGGTAGGCCTACTCATCGTTTGAAAGTGAGCCCTCAATTGTGTCAGTGAGGTTAGGCCTAGTCATCATTTGAAAAAGAGCCCTCAATTGAGTCAGTGAGTGTAGGCCTAGTCATCATTTGAAAGTGCGCCCTCAATTGAGTCAGTGAGTGTAGACCTAGTCATCAATGAAAGTGAACTCTCAATTGAGTCGGTGAGGGTAGGCCTAGTCATCATAAGAAAATGAGCCCTCAATTGATTCAGTGATGGTAGCCCTAGTCAACGCTTGAAAGTGGGCCCTCAATTGAGTCAGTGAGGTCAGTCCTAGACTAGTCCCTTGTCTTTATCTGCAAGGATAAACACAGGCACTGGTCTTGCACTTTCGGTCATCTGCTGCATGCAGCGTGTGCATTATGTTTAGATCATGTAGTATTGTTTTATACACTACGAATCTCCTTGTGAAATGAGTGTGAGGTCAAAGGTACATCTAGCAACATCCGGGTTGGCTGGTGTCTGGGGGTTTTTGCAAGCCTCGAAGTGTGACGTCAGATGTTCAGGCTAGGGTAGGACTAGAGGATCAATGAAGAGGAGCCCTCAATTGAGTCAGTAAAGTGAGCTCTTAAGTGAGTCGGTGAGGGTAGGCCTGGTCGTCATTTGAAAGTGAGCCCTCAATTGAGTCAGTGAGGGTAACCTAGTCATCATTGAAAGTGAGCTCTCAATTGAGTCGGTGAGGGTAGGTCTAGTCATCATTTGAAAGTGAGCCCTCAATTGTGTCGGTAAGGGTAGGCCTAGTCATCATTTGAAAAAGAGCCCTCAATTAAGTCAGTGAGGTCAGACCTATTCATAATTTGAAAGAGAGCCCTCAATTGAGTCGGTGAGGGTAGACCTAGTCATTAGAGAAAATGAGCCCTCATTTGAGTCAGTGAGGGTTGCCCTAGTCATCATTGAAAGTGAGCCTTCAATTGAGTCAGTGAGTGTAGGCTTAGTCATCATTTGAAAGAGCCCTCAATTGAGTCAGTGAGGGTGGACCTAGTCATCATTGAAAGTGAGCTCTCAATTGAGTCGGTGAGGGTAGGTCTAGTCATCATTTGAAAGTGAGCCCTCAATTGTGTCGTTAAGGGTAGGCCTAGTCATCATTTGAAAAAGAGCCCTCAATTGAGTCAGTGAGGTCAGACCTATTCATAATTTGAAAAAGAGCCCTCAATTGAGTCGGTGAGGGTAGACCTAGTCATCATTTGAAAGAGCCCTCAATTGAGTCAGTGAGGGTGGATCTAGTCATCATTTGAAAAAGAGCCCTCAATTGAGTCAGTGAGGTCAGACCTATTCATCATTTGAAAGTGAGCCCTCAATTGAGTCAGTGAGGGTTACCTAGTCATCATTGAAAGTGAGCTCTCAATTGAGTCGGTGAGGGTAGGCCTAGTCATCATTTGAAAGAGCCCTCAATTGAGTCAGTGAGGGTGGACCTAGTCATCATTTGAAAAAGGGCCCTCACTTGAGTCAGTGAGTGTAGGCCTAGTCATCATTCGAAAGTGAGCCCTCAATTGCGTCAGTGAGGGTAGGCCTAGTCATCATTTGAAAAAGAGCCCTCAATTGAGCCAGTGAGTGTAGACATATTCATCATTGAAAGTGAACTCTCAATTGAGTCAGTGAGGGCAGGCCTAGTCAGCATTCGAAAAATAGCCCCCAATTGAGTCGGTGAGGTTAGCCCTAGTCATCATTTGAAAGTGAGCCCTCAATTGACTCAGTGAGTGTAGACCTAGTCATCAATGAAAGTGAACTCTCAATTGAGTCGGTGAGGGTAGGTCTAGTCATCATAAGAAAATGAGCCCTCAATTGATTCAGTGAGGGTTGCCCTAGTCATAATTGAAAGTGAGCCTTCAATTGAGTCAGTGAGGTCAGGCCTAGACTAGTCCCTTGTCTTTATCTGCAAGGATAAAACACAGGCACTGGTCTTGCACTTTCGGTCATCTGCTGCATGCAGCGTGTGCATTATGTTTAGATCATGTAGTATTGTTTTATACACTAAGAATCTCCTTGTGAAATGAGTGTGAGGTCAAAGGTACATCTAGCAACATCCGGGTTGGCTGGTGTCTGGGTTTTTTTGCAAGCCTCGAAGTGTGACGTCAGATGTTCAGGCTAGGGTAGGACTAGAGGATCAATGAAGAGGAGCCCTCAATTGAGTCAGTAAAGTGAGCTCTTAAGTGAGTCGGTGAGGGTAGGCCTGGTCATCATTTGAAAGTGAGCCCTCAATTGAGTCAGTGAGGGTAACCTAGTCATCATTGAAAGTGAGCTCTCAATTGAGTCGGTGAGGGTAGGTCTAGTCATCATTTGAAAGTGAGCCCTCAATTGTGTCGTTAAGGGTAGGCCTAGTCATCATTTGAAAAAGAGCCCTCAATTGAGTCAGTGAGGTCAGACCTATTCATAATTTGAAAAAGAGCCCTCAATTGAGTCGGTGAGGGTAGACCTAGTCATTTTTGAAAATGAGCCCTCATTTGAGTCAGTGAGGGTAGGCCTAGTCATCATTTGAAAAAGAGCCCTCAAATGAGTCAGTGAGGGTTGCCCTAGTCATAATTGAAAGTGAGCCTTCAATTGAGTCAGTGAGTGTAGGCTTAGTCATCATTTGAAAGAGCCCTCAATTGAGTCAGTGAGGGTGGACCTAGTCATCATTTGAAAAAGGGCCCTCACTTGTGTCAGTGAGTGTAGGCCTAGTCATCATTCGAAAGTGAGCCCTCAATTGAGTCAGTGAGGGTAGGCCTACTCATCGTTTGAAAGTGAGCCCTCAATTGTGTCAGTGAGGGTAGGCCTAGTCATCATTTGAAAAAGAGCCCTCAATTGAGTCAGTGAGTGTAGGCCTAGTCATCATTTGAAAAAGGGCCCTCAATTGAGTCAGTGAGTGTAGGCCTAGTCATCATTTGAAAGAGCCCTCAATTGAGTCAGTGAGGGTGGATCTAGTCATCATTTGAAAAAGAGCCCTCAATTGAGTCAGTGAGTAGGTTAATTAATTGGGGGCGCCTAGGCATGATGTTTTAGGATTTAAGGAAGACATCTGTGAAAAAAACCCTGAAGATTTTACAATTTTTCGATGACAACTTTTCAAATGAAATTTTGGTGTTTGTTCCAGACCTTATACTAAATTCGCATACGGGCTATGTTATGCAAATGTTCAATTAGTTGGGCTGAGTGGGTTAATTAAATGGGGGCGCCTATGCATAATGGTTTGGGATATAAGGAAGACAACTGTAAAGAAACATTTAAGATATGTTTTTTCGATGACAACTTTTCAAATGAAAATTCGAGAATTCGCGATTTCGTTCACACTGTCAACGACGGCCCCTGACGGTCGTTGACAATGTTTTTAGAAATTTGGTGCTGGCACCTAATTTCTCGCCAGCAACAAATTTGGTGCTGGCACCAAATGAAAAGGTGACGGAAAAAATTGAAAACGCGACGGAAAAATTTGAAAAGTCAACGGAAAAATTTGAAAAGGCGACGGAAAAATTTGAAAAGGCGACGGAAAAATTTGAAAAGGCGACGGACAAATTTGAAAACGCGACGGAAAAAATTGAAAACGTGACGGAAAAATTTGAAAACGCGACGGAAGGAGTGGCACATATGGAACACCATAATTATACGTTACGTTCGTTAGACGAAGGATGATCAGTGCCATTGATGCCATATTCACTTCTGCCCATTATTAAAACCGTTGTCGTTTTTTTCGCTCTGGGAAATTCAGGAAAAAATCTGAAATGTCGCCGGTGCGTGGCACTCATTGTTGCGTAATGTCGTAACAATACTTTAGTAATATAAGGGCCAAAACATTCCTTGTGAATACAATAATGTGGCTGCTTTTTATTCGTTATGTCTTGGTGGTAGGCCTATGTTCATGCTGAATTGTTTCATTACAACACCAAGTCTCTTGCAAAGGATAAAACTCAGTATTTGTTAGTCAAGAGTTAGTAAAACATTTCCTTCATCAAAAATGCATGAAGCACTATGTGCACCAATGAAGTTCACTAATCATTTGTTCTTGCTTTATGTACATGATGTATGATGATCATACCCAAACTGATTTAGCCATCTTTTTTCTTTTTATTTTAGGGTATTATGTGTCTTGTTTTATTGCATTGAGTTGTCCCAACTGGGTCGCTATACTCCGGTTTTTTATTTTTTTATTTTGATATATGCACAGATGCAAAATTTTAGTATTTAAATAGCTTGACCGTTTACGTTCAGGTCCAGACATTTCTGTTAACAGTAAGCCTGGTTATTTCAATAAACTTTTATTTTGAGTCCCCTTTTAGTAACTGATTGGATCTGGTTGAACAAGAAAAAGTAATTTGGCATTATTAAAATATGACGTTTTGGGGTTTTTTAACCTCAAATTTCAGGCCTAGCACTCTCTGTGACCTACCGTTGTTTCAAGTAAAAGTTTTGGAGGATTCCAATTACACAGTGACTGGTATCTTGCGGTATCTTCCTGATGTTGTAACCCGGCCAGATTTCCGTGGGTTGTGTAATGGTGTACCGTTCAAGAATGCTGCAACCAGAGATGCGATCTTTGTCACCTCTCTTCTTGATTCTTGTAACTGTCTCCTCATCAACCTCCCCAATAAAGACATCGCCAAGCTTCAGCGAATTCAAAATTCAGCTGCCAGACTAGTCTCCAAATTACCAAGGCAAGAGCACATCACTCCCACTCTACAGGAACTACACTGGCTGCCCGTATCCCGGAGAATCCAGTACAAAGTCATTATTCTAACTTTCAAAGCACTTCATCAACTCTGTCCCAGCTATATTTCTGAACTTGTTACCCCTTACATACCCACTCGATCCCTCCGTTCTGCATCTCAACACCTCATTGAACCCACGAAAGACAGGACCAAGTCATATGGATCCAGAAGATTCTCATCTGCAGCTTCGCATCTCTGGAACTCTCTCCCCACTACTCTCCGAACCATCACAGATTTAACTTTCTTTCAATCGCAATTGAAAACATACCTGTTTAAAATTGCTTTCTAATGTAATGTCATTCAAACTGTATTATTTTATTCATCAAATTGTTTTTTCATTACTGTACCTGTAAAGCGCATTGCTATTTTCTTCGAAGATGAAATGCGCTATAGAAGTCTAGGTTATTATTATTATTATTATCTATCTGTCACTTCGCTAAACGTGGATGGATTCAACGTTCTTGTGAAAATACTGCGACAGGTTTTTTTTGCTGTTTTCTCAGCATATAGACACTGTATTCAGCTTGAACTTTCACTTGTGACTTTATTGTATCTTTCCTTATAATTTTGCCTATAAATAAGCCTTACATAGACAGAAATCAATCTTTGACCCTACCTTTTAGGTAATTTATTACTAATGTTGTAACAAAGTACTGTTAGTTGTGAATGTTAGTTGGTGTTATGGAGGATTGGTACAGCCGACAAAAATAGTCGTAGACATGATTGATGTTTTGTGTGATCAACTGACTTGAAATAACAAATCTGTGACATTTTTTGCTCAACCCCTTGTGTGAGTCAGGAGAAAAATAGTGCAAAATCTGGCCCAGATTTCAACACGTGAATACATTGTCATTATTTTGGGTACTAACAACCGAAATCAGCTGAAGTACGTTTGTTTTAAAGTTTTCAGATACAGTTTTCTTGATTATGAATTTATATTTCACAGAAAAAAGGTTCAAGTGTGAACTTCATAAAGTTTTCAGTTCTGTATAATAACTTTAAGATAACCCTTTCAGTACCAACACATATTGGCTACTTATGCCATGGTGACCAGAGACATTTCCTTGACATGGCTACCTGGTGACCAAAACTATTTTAGGAAAATTTCAGGTTACAGCGCCCTCACAAGGCAGATTGGGGTTAGCCTAGGTCCTAGTCACATAATGCAAGTTGAGCAAGCAATTAAATTACTGTTTCCTTTGGCATATTGCCTTGGACTAAATCATTGCCTTAAACATATATTTGAGGTATGATATTATGACCACTAAATACACAATTGAGTAGTTTAAATGTTTAAGCTAAACATTTGTCAAGTAGCTGTTCATACCAATCTGCATGAGACATATTTTTGAAACGTTAAATAAACATAAGGTTTTAAAATATTACTTTTCAAACAGCATCCTCCCCCCCCCCCCCCCCCCCAAACCCGCCCAAAAATAAAAAAATGTTGGTTGAGCCTCACCGATACTGGGAGTTGGTGACTATACCCATGTTGATCAATAGGTTAAGGCTGCCATTTAGATTGTTGGCAAATTATGATTCCTCCAAAAAACAAAAGGTTTTAAGAAATTTTTTAGGAAGCAACCCCCCCTAAAAAAACCCGCTCCTAGGAAAAGACATGAAATATAAACAAGAGAGTTTGGATTACGCACAATATGACTTAGAAATAAATGACTGGTAACATCAAAAGTTTAATTTTTTTCTACATTTAATGACAAAGAAGGAACATTAAATATTGCCCATTTATAAATGGCCGCCAATAAATTAGGTTTTGGTCCGTATCTCCGTCTATGAGCCTCACATACAAAAATTATAATTGCCATGGTGGTTCAGTCACTTTTAAAAGGCGGCCATTTTGATTATTATAACATTAAAAATAAACAAGAGAAGTTTGATTAAGCACAATATGAACGTTACTCGAACAAAATAACTCATAAAATATATGTTTTACCTATCATTCACCAATATGTAAAGAAGAAACAAACATAAAATATTTCAAAAGTGCTATACTTGTATTTTCTAAGTACCATCCTCCCCCCCCCCCCCCCCGCCTCAATGTTGGAAACTTGAATGTATTAAGGATCCAGGAACCCAACAAGACACACAATTAAATAATTGCATCAGTCGGTTAAGGCGGCCATTTTAATAATAAAAATGGCCGCCAAACAATTTTGTTTTGCCCCGTAACATAAAATATTGCCAGGTTTTCAGGATGCTGGAACCCAATGAGACCAAATAGAAACAATGTGGTACAGTTGCTTAAGTCGGCCATTTTGAGTATTTTAAAATTAGTTTCTGAAACCTGAAATAAACATGTTTTAATTAATTCCTTTTGAAGCACCCCCCAAACCCGCTCATAGGATTGCACATTCAATAAACAGAAGAGAGGAACTGGAAAAAAATTACTCCTCAAATCAAATTTACACCTATCATGAACCAATATGTAAAGAAGGAACTAACATTACATTTTGCCAAAGTGCTATACTTGTTTTTTCTAAGTACCATCTCCCCCCCCCCCATGCTATACTTGTTTTTTCTAAGTACCATCTCCCCCCCCCCCCATACTTGTTTTTTCTAAGTACCATCTCCCCCCCCCCCCCCATACTTGTTTTTTCTAAGTACCATCTCCCCCCCCCCCCCCCCCCGCCTCAATGTTGATTGTTGGCAGGCATGCGATTGTGGGATTCAACATTGTAGCGGGGGGGGGGGGAGTATTCAGAAAGTTTAGAAAATTATTCGTTTGGTGTGGAAATTCTCCAATAATGGTATAACCGCTTTACAAAGTTGTTACATAATTAACTTAATAGTTGAATTGGTGACCTAATTTATCGCTTGGTGTGGAATTTCTCAAAGCATGGTATAACACACATTGGCTTGATACACTGCTTACAAATGGTGCGAGTTTGTTTCCGATTAGAGGTGGAACTGCATACAACACAGTCACGTTTCTTCCCGTCAACATTCGGACCTGGAAAGTGCTGAGTTGAAAGGGCGTTTGAAGCACTTGACACTTTACGGGCATGGTGAACTGGGTTGTTCTCGAAGCTTGAAATAAGTGCCTCTATCACCTTGACCCGAAAATCCAAAGTAGACAAGCTCTTGTTTGTATGGATGCTGTTGTATACGACATTAGCATTGAGCAAACATATGTCTAGGATTGTAATAAATACACGTTTCCACCATTTGAATGTTTTGTGGGTATGAGTATAGTACGTGCATAATTGTCCTGCCAGATCCGTGCCCCCCATGTATTTATTGTAATCCTCGACTATGCACGGTTTTTTGATATGACGAAATCCTGTTGAAGTTTTCCGCTCCGAATCTTTTTACTAGTGACACTGCAATCGCCATAGTTTGAGAGGAGAGTGACACGTTTTGTGTCCTGCCACATAACGCATAGTTGGCCTGCTTTCTGAAAAAATTTGGGATCTGCACCGCTTTTCATAGGAAATTTCTTGGAGTTTGCTACGTCGGGTATCCCTAGGGTGGTATAGCGCACAGTTCCACAAGCTCCGAATCCTAGCTCAGACAACTTGGAGAACAGAGCCGGGCTAGTAAACCAATTGTCCATGTAGATGCAATGTCCTTTATTTTCGAGTCCCTGCAAAAGGTTCAATACTACGTTGCCTGGTGCCCCTATTTCGGATGGATGGTTTGTCTCAGGATCACTTACAGAGGACTGTCCTTGTGGGCACCTGGGCTGCGATCCTGTGAACAACTCCCAGGCACATGTGTACCCTGTGTTGGATTCGTTCAATGAGAAAGATTTCAATCCACATTTTGCGGCTTTTCTTGGCATGTACTGCTTGAAGCTCACCCGTCCTTTGAATTTGACCATCGTCTCGTCCGGTGAAAGGCTTCGTCCCGGCTGGTACACCCGGAGGAATGATGGTAGTACAATGTTTAACAGTGGCCGTAATTTAGCAAGTTTGTCACGGGGAGAGTCGTCCTCGACATCTCTGTTATTGGCGAGGTGAAAAAATCTTAGGATTGCAGTAAATCGGTTACGAGCCATGGTTGCTGAGTACAGGGGACTTCGTAGAATTTCAGACCTGGACCAATGCATGGAGTAACGAGGCCTTTTGTTGATTCCCATGCAAAGAAGTAGGGCCATGAATGCCATCATTTCAGGTACATCAGTTGGTCTCCATGCACACTTATTTTCTGCCCCCGCTCCCAATATTTGTTCAGCATAACGATTAGTCTCTAGTACCATCATCTGCCACACTGCTTCACAAAAGTACAGTTTGAAGATTTGTATGGGGGAGAACGAACTGAAGTCTTCTGTAGCCCCGGTGTTTGCTGTAAATTTAACAGGCGGTCGCCGTGTGTAACAGTTGGCTTCACGCCATCCACACCTGAAATTCGGCTTTTTTTTGGTCTTCTTACCCTTCTTAGAACAGGTTAATGTTGCTGTTGATGTCGAGGCCCTCGGCTCTGTATCCTCACTGTTTTCTGACGTCTCCGAGTCCTCAAGTGGCGATTCCTCGTCAGATGACATTTCTGAACCACTGTCTGCGAAAAATTCTTCCAAAATTTTTTCATTTTCTTCGGCCATGTTGTCAGAATGATCTCTTACTGAAGAATGCGTGGGGGGACGCTTAACGATTGATACCGCTTAAATTTTAAAACTTGCGACGCTTCACAGGGCACACGTCACGCGGCCAGCTTGTTACCAAGGGGATGGACAAAAGGCGATTGAGGGGGCTATTAACATTTTGATAACTTACTTTTGGTCGATGTGCCACAGAGGCTCATTGGTCACCAAGAGTGCTAATAATTCCGTGCCATACGGGCTCATTGGTCACCAAGTGGAATGTTGTTTTGAGCCGCTATGGCACGGCGGTACTGAAAGGGATATTAAAAGAAAACGCAATGTTCATTGTGGATTTAATATAAAGAAAAATGTGTGCAAGAAATTCATGCAGCTGAAAGAAGAAACTTAGATTTAAATAAATGTTTCCGTAAAACAAGAACTTGAAATCAAATATGAAAGAGTTGTCATTTTGGTGGTAAACAGTTATTAAAATTAATTATCTGACCATAGGTTCCCTCAGTAGAAGTGTAAAATATAGTGATCTACTTATGGAGGTAGAATGTTTATACCTTCGGAGGAATGGAATAATGCTTTAAAAATATTTGTTTATTATTATTTATTTTTTTGTTATAATTGGCGCTAGGACTGCTTGCCAATGTGAAAAGTTTGTAAGACCAAAAAATGTATGTTGGTTTTTCCCTCTCAGTAATTGGATGACTGTTTTTCAAACAAAACAAACAAAACCTTTTAAACAACGATGAAATAATTTACTAGCAATAACTCGTGTACATAGTGTTCTCACGAGATAGTTATAGGCACCTCAATGTTTACCCAACACCGCATTCAGTTTTGTGTAGTAAGTCAGGAGCCATACATGACCATTTTACCTATAGCGTTTCCTTACGCAGCAGTTGATTGGTTACACAGGCCAGATACAATCAGTTCACGGTTTGACCAATCAAGTTAGGGCCCTCATTTTACAAACGAGATATGGCGGACATTTCGATTCTGAACGGTAACGCTGACGAAGACGGATTCTTTAAGTGTTCTTGACTGTTTCGAGAATCCTTAGGAAATAAAGAATACAGCGAAAGACTAGTTCAATAGTGTAGCTAACATCCCATTAATAGTAAAATTCTTCTGCCCAATTCCGTTAACTATTAGGCAAATTATTTTTCTGGAGACCCTTATGAAGCACACGGATGCTTATGTTTTTGCCTCATATTTCTTTATTTTGAACACAGAAAATTATGTCATAATTTCTGAAGGTAAAACGAAGCATTATTGCTTCGTTATGTGATGTTTTTGTTTTGATAAAATTGTTAATTTTCCCAAAATGAATTTTTAACACATCCTCCGAGCTCATTGTTTATGCGCAACCATGACGGTCATCGCAGCAAATGAAAGGAAGCACTTTCTTACCTGGGCCATTGACTGGTAAAAACTATCAAATACCTGTACAAAATACTTCAAACTCGCCTTAAATACACCAGGGATGCGCACGGTTCATAAAAAGGTTCGATTGTGTTTGTTACTATTTTGAGCAAAGCAGTAATTTTCGGTCAAAATCTGGGCTGAACGTTCATCCATCCAACGTGTTTGACAGACTAAAGAGTCACAAACTTACAATTTACAAAAAACCAGAGTACACATGTAACATGGTTTGGGGTTGGACAGTCCGTCCATATTACCTCCCCGGGGTATCGGAAAATCCAGGATATCCCTATTCATTTTCCCATAAACTTCTCTCTATTTTGTTTTTAATCTATTTTTTTTCCTGCATTCAAAACACGAAAACTAACTGAAACAGGGAACTAACAGCCTCGCGAAAGGCCGCCGAAGGCGGCCTTTTCGCGAGTGTTTATAAAATCATGTAGTGATGTTTTATTGACCACGAATCTCCGTGTAAAATGAATGCGATGTCAAAGGTACATCTAGCAACATCCGGTTTGGCTGGTATCTGGCGTAATTCACGAGCCTCGAAGTGGGACGTCAGATGTTCAGGCTAAGGGAGGCCTAATAAACATACAAAGTGAGCACTCATTTGAGTCAGTGAGGGTTGGCCTAGTCATCATTGAAAGTAAGCATTCAGTTGAGTCAGTGAGGGTAGGCCTAGTCATCATTGAACGTGAGCCTTCAGTTGAGTCAGTGAGGATAGGCCTAGTCATCATTTGAAAGTGAGCCCTCATTTGAGTCAGTAATGGTAGGCCTAGTCTTCATTTAAAAAAGAGCCCCATTTGAGTCAGTGAGGGTAGACCTAGTCATTATTTTAAAAAGAGCCCTCTATTGAGTCATTGAAGGTAGGCTTACTCAACATTTGAAAAAGAGCTTTCATTTGTGTCAATGAGGGTACGCCTTGCCATCAATTCATTGCAATGTTGCCTCTGGCAACAAGTCAGAATTTTAATAAACCACGAATAATAATCATTGAAGATGAGCCCTCAATTGAGTCAGTGAGGGTATGCCTAGTCATCATTTTAAAGCGAGGCCTTTTTGAGTCAGTGAAGGAAGCCCTAGTCATCGCTTTAAAGCGAGCCCTTAATTGAGTCAGTAAGGTCAGGTTTAGACTGGTCCCTTTTCTTTATCTGCAAGGATAAACACAGGCACTAGTCTTACAGGCCTGGTGATTTCAATGGATAGAATGTTTTGTTTTGATAAACGTGCTGTGACGTAAGCTCTTTATATCTGTGATGTGATAGAGCCGAGGTGATGTAATTTGTCAGCTTGCACTTTCGGTCGTCTGCTGCATGCAGCGTGTGCATGTATTAAGTTAAAAACAATAAGATGTTTTATTCACTACGAATCTCCGTGTGAAATTAATAGGATGTCAAAGGTACATCCAGCAACATCCGGTTTGGCTGGTGTCTGGCGTTATTAACGAGCCTCGGTGCTCGAAATGTGATGTCAGATGTTTCAACATTGAAAGTGAGCACTCATTTGAGTCAGTGAGGGTAGGCCTAGAGGATCATTGAAAGTGAGCCCTCAATTGAGTTGTGAGGGTAGCCCTAGTCATCATTGAAAGTGAGCCCTCAATTGAGTCAGTGAGGGTAGGCCTAGAGGATCTTTATAAGTGAACCCTCAATATCATTGAGTCAGTGAGGGTAGGCCTAGAGGATCTTTATAAGTGAACCCTCAATATCATTGAGTCAGTGAGAGTAGGCCTAGAGGATCTTTATAAGTGAACCCTCAATATCATTGAGTCAGTGAGAGTAGGCCTAGAGGATCTTTATAAGTGAACCCTCAATATCATTGAGTCAGTGAGGGTAGGCCTAGAGGATCTCTATAAGTGAACCCTCAATATCATTGAGTCGGTGAGGGTAGGCCTAGAGGATCTTTATAAGTGAACCCTCAATATCATTGAGTCAGTGAGGGTAGGCCTAGTCATCATTTGAAAGTGAGCCCTCATTTGAGTCAGTAATGGTAGGCCTAGTCTTCATTTAAAAAAGAGCCCCATTTGAGTCAGTGAGGGTAGACCTAGTCATTATTTTAAAAAGAGCCCTCTATTGAGTCATTGAAGGTAGGCTTACTCAACATTTGAAAAAGAGCTTTCATTTGTGTCAATGAGGGTACGCCTTGCCATCAATTCATTGCAATGTTGCCTCTGGCAACAAGTCAGAATTTTAATAAACCACGAATAATAATCATTGAAGATGAGCCCTCAATTGAGTCAGTGAGGGTATGCCTAGTCATCATTTTAAAGCGAGGCCTTTTTGAGTCAGTGAAGGAAGCCCTAGTCATCGCTTTAAAGCGAGCCCTTAATTGAGTCAGTAAGGTCAGGTTTAGACTGGTCCCTTTTCTTGTTGAGGGCGCTGTTCTGTAGCTGCCACTTCTATTTTCTCTGCCAGTGCTTGCTTATTTTTATCCGTTTTATCCTTGCTGAGTTTTTGGCATCGTCTTTTTATTTATTGTTGACGTGTTTGGTAAGCTTTCTGTGCTTATTTGTGATATATTTTGGTGCTTTATCCGATAAGTATTGCTTGTTATTTTGATGTTTTTTGATGTGTTTTTTATCTCTGGTCGAGTTCACATTTTGTAATAACGTGTGTTCACCATGGCTGTTGCCATTAGTGCCCGTGCTCGTCTGTTGGTGTTTTTACATCTGCTTTTTATCATACATAAGTCACAACGGGTTCAAATCTTTGCTGATGCTGAGACTGTCAGAAATGAGTATTTTGCGTCTGCAGATCAGTACATGTGTCTGACTAATTTTGTTGTGCCAATCACACCCTGTCATGGGGTAACATTACAGCTGTGCCGTACTGGATTTAATTTTTCAAAAGTTCCATTAGTCAAATGGTCCAAACATGGCCAAACTACTCTAGTTATTCCTGGTCATGACCCTCCACATGATATAACAATATTTATGGATATTTCTGTTAACCCAGGCCCTCGTATTGGATGCACTAGCAAGGACGAGTTGCATTTTATGCATACAGAAAATTCGCATTCTAACATGTCTTGTTGTAAAACAACAACTATAATGTATTCCCGTAGTCAGCTTTTTAACATCCGTAAGACTTTTTATCACTCCATTCAGCCTGAATTGTTTTCGATTCTGAAAGCGAATGGAATTTTTCGGTTCAGGGGTAATAGAGCGGGTCATTGTAACTATAAATGTAAAATTCCTGTTCACATTGGTCACCGGCTTGATTATGTTCATAATAGGTTAGCTTTGGAAAACCGTACTCCTGTCCTTAAACACATTGTTGTAAATCCTGCCGATTCCTCTGATGATCTATTGAAACTTTGTTGCTTGAATACTAGATCTCTTAAAAATAAATCAGCTGATTTTGTTTCTTATGCCATTAATAGTAAGGCTGATTTGTTTGCCCTTACAGAAACTTGGTTTACAGATAATGATGTTGCCCATAAGGTTGAAGCAACTCCACCTGGTTTTAGATTGCTAGATCATCCCCGGAAAAACCGTGTGGGGGGAGGCACTGCTTTGTTGTTTCGTGATCATTTGAATGTCAAGAAAATTGCTGGAGATGAATTAGATTCATTTGAGTTTTCAGAATGGTCTGTGGGGATTAATTCGTTTAAATTACGACTTGTAATCATTTACAGGCCACCTTACTCAGTTAGCCATCCTTATACAGTTAATCGGTTTATCACTGATTTTGCCGATTATTTAGAATCCATTATTTTATCTTCTGAACCAGTTTTAATAACTGGAGATTTTAATATCCATGTTGACATTTCTGACGATCCAAACACTTTACGTTTTTTAACACTTCTTGAATCCATGGGTCTCCAGCAACATGTTAACAAACCTACGCATGAGATGGGTCACACACTAGATCTTGTTATTACCCGGAAATCGGACATGGTTCTTAACGGCCTCCCAACACCTCACCACCTTTTTTCTGATCATTTTTCTGTTATTTGCAATTTGCAACAAAGCAAGTCTTCTTTTCCTGCTAAACAGATTGTTTATAGGGATATTAAATCCATTGATATTAATTGCTTGAAAAGTGACTTAGTCTCTTCTAGGCTGTGCAGTGACACTCCTCAAGGTCTTGAGGAGCTTACGAAATGCTATAATACTACACTAGCTGGTACCTTTAACACACATGCCCCATTAAAGTCCAAGATGGTCACTGCTAGGCCCCGTCTACCTTGGTTTAATCAAGAAATCAACTCTGCCTTGAGGATGAGGAGACGTGCTGAAAAGAAGTGGCGACGAACAAGCATGGCCTCTGATCTTTCAGCATATAAGCTTATAAGAAATAAGGTAACCTTTCTTCTTAATAAAGCTCGTTGCAATTTCTACAAAGACTTTATCGAAAGTAATAGTTCCGACCAGAGGAAATTATTTAGAGCATCTAAAAAGCTGCTTGGGCATAGTGATGACGTCCTATATCCACCTTTTAAAGATAAAATGACTCTTGCTAATGATATGGGTAGCTTTTTTGTACAGAAAATATCTAATATTCATGCTAAACTTGATGACTTGGAAGTTTCAACCTCTGTTGACAGAACGTTATCTTTTACATCTGAAACAATGTCCAGTAAAATCCTGTTTGATAGTTTTATACCATTAACCGAGTCACAGGTAAAACAGCTTGTTGTCAATTCTTCTAAGGGATCATGCGCTCTGGATCCCATGCCTACTAACCTTGTGGGTGAGTGCCTGGATGTTTTGCTTCCAGTACTTACCAACATTATAAATTCATCATTAGTATCTGGTACATTTCCTACTGACTGGAAAGAAGCTTTAATATGCCCTTTACTTAAAAAACCCAATCTCGATATGAAATTAGAAAACTACCGACCAATCAGTAACTTACAATTTATTTCTAAATTAACTGAGAGGGCCGTTTGTGACCAACTTTATTGTCACATGTCAAAACATTCTATGTTTCCGGTTTTCCAATCATCTTATCGGAAGCATCACAGTACAGAGACGGCTCTTATAAAGGTTAAAAATGATTTATTGATGAGGATGAATTCCCAACATGTTATTCTGCTTATCCTTTTAGACCTGAGTGCAGCGTTCGATACTGTTGATCACGCCATTTTATTGAAACGTCTGCAGTCTAAATTTGGAGTCACTGGCAAGGCCCTTGATTGGTTTTCATCTTATTTGTTGGATAGAAGTCAACGTGTTTCTATTCAGGGTACCTTATCAGAAAAGTTTAACATCAACTGTGGTGTGCCTCAGGGATCCTGCTTAGGACCATTTTTATTCCTTGTCTATGCCTCTAAATTGTTTGACATCGTTGAGCGTCATCTGCCTGATGTTCATTGTTATGCGGATGACACTCAGCTGTATTTATCTTTTAGACCGGACGATAAATTTTGTCAAGCTGCTGTAACTATAATGGAAGACTGCATTGGGGACATCAGGCAATGGATGTTGCATGACCGGCTTCTAATTAATGATGCTAAGAGTGAATTTTTGATCATCGGATCAAAGCAGCAGTTGCAGAAAATTAATATTTCCAATATCATGATAGGTGATGCTAAAGTTTTTCCTACAACATGTGTTCGTAATTTAGGGTCATGGTTTGATTCTGAACTTACAATGAACACCCACATCAATAAAGCTTGCTCTGCAGCTTTTTTTCATCTTCACAACATCAAACGCATTAGTCAATTCCTAACACAAGACTCTCTTTTAAAACTAATTCATGCATTTGTGACTAGTCGTCTTGATTATTGTAATGGCCTTTTGTATGGTCTGCCAAAGTCACAGATAGCTAAACTACAAAGGGTTCAAAACGCTGCAGCCAGAATTGTTACTAACACACACCGGTTTGAACACATTACACCTATAATTCGTCAATTACATTGGTTGCCTGTTTCGTACAGGATTAATTTTAAAATCCTTTTGTTGACCTTTAAAGCTCTTCATGGTCTTTCTCCAAAGTATTTACAGGATCTTGTTTCCATCCGGAAGGTATCTTCATATCAACTTAGGTCAGGGAATAATGGTATTTTCTTGGATTATCCTTCTGGTAAAATGTTGACTACATTTGGTGATAGGGCTTTTTCTGTGGCAGCCCCTAAGCTTTGGAATGCGCTACCGTTTCATATACGTAGCGAACAGAAACTTACCTCTTTTAAATGTAATATAAAAACCTATCTTTTTAAAGCCGCTTTTTAGTGTGTCTTTCTTCTATGGTCACCTTGTCAGTTAGTTTAGATTTTTAGCATAAATAGGGTTAAAGGCGTCTGTCTCCTGAAAAGGTCAAAACATTACCGATGCCAGCAGGGATAGGCCTATGTAATAAGTATTATTAGTTCTCTGTTGGCGGGACAGACGTATCCCCATACTTTTGTTTGGGCGCTGGCCTGGTGACCAGTCTTTTTTCTTTGTCCTTTTCTTCCATTATGTGCTTTTTAACATGTGTTCTGCGCCTTTGATCATTTTGTATGTAAGGGGCGCAATATAAATTTTAAATATTATTATTATTATTATTTATCTGCAAGGATAAACACAGGCACTAGTCTTACAGGCCTGGTGATTTCAATGGATAGAATGTTTTGTTTTGATAAACGTGCTGTGACGTAAGCTCTTTATATCTGTGATGTGATAGAGCCGAGGTGATGTAATTTGTCAGCTTGCACTTTCGGTCGTCTGCTGCATGCAGCGTGTGCATGTATTAAGTTAAAAACAATAAGATGTTTTATTCACTACGAATCTCCGTGTGAAATTAATAGGATGTCAAAGGTACATCCAGCAACATCCGGTTTGGCTGGTGTCTGGCGTTATTAACGAGCCTCGGTGCTCGAAATGTGATGTCAGATGTTTCAACATTGAAAGTGAGCACTCATTTGAGTCAGTGAGGGTAGGCCTAGAGGATCATTGAAAGTGAGCCCTCAATTGAGTTGTGAGGGTAGCCCTAGTCATCATTGAAAGTGAGCCCTCAATTGAGTCAGTGAGGGTAGGCCTAGAGGATCTTTATAAGTGAACCCTCAATATCATTGAGTCAGTGAGGGTAGGCCTAGAGGATCTTTATAAGTGAACCCTCAATATCATTGAGTCAGTGAGAGTAGGCCTAGAGGATCTTTATAAGTGAACCCTCAATATCATTGAGTCAGTGAGAGTAGGCCTAGAGGATCTTTATAAGTGAACCCTCAATATCATTGAGTCAGTGAGGGTAGGCCTAGAGGATCTCTATAAGTGAACCCTCAATATCATTGAGTCGGTGAGGGTAGGCCTAGAGGATCTTTATAAGTGAACCCTCAATATCATTGAGTCAGTGAGGGTAGGCCTAGAGGATCTTTATAAGTGAACCCTCAATATCATTGAGTCGGTGAGGGTAGGCCTAGAGGATCTTTATAAGTGAACCCTCAATATCATTGAGTCGGTGAGGGTAGGCCTAGTCATCATTTGAAAGCGAGCCCTTAACTGAGTCAGTGATGAAAGGGGGGGGGTCTATGTACTTTAAGGTTCGAACCATATATTTGTTCCTCTTGATGTTTATATGGGAGGGGGGCAGGAGTGGGGATGCAAGGGTTTTGAGTGGTGGGTTAACCCCCCCCCTTTCTGCCTCACCGCCCTTCCTCTTTTGTTACATTAGTAAGGGGGAAAAAACAATTCTGAATTAGATCTTTGGGTTGGCTAAAAGAATAAAATACTTATTTTAAATTTGTAAAAAGTGGGATCAAAGTCTCCAATCGATTTCTAAGTAATTTGTCTACTAATTATTATAACACTGGGTACAATCAGCAATGTAAGCAATTCAGAACAGTGCAAGTTCAGAAAGCTTTGTTTATCTCAATGGGATTTGATAGAATGGTATTTCAACACTACGGGTCCCAGGTCTACATTTTTGTGTTCACTATGCGAATAAATAATGAGCACCCATTGGATTTGCATATACGTGTAACTCTGTACAAGGCATCCCTAGCGGCATAGTCGTCAAGCCCTGCACACAATTTCCGAAACGTGTTAGACAAGCGAAACGGACTGGGTCCTTGGACGCACACTTGGGATGATATTACCCATTCCGTTTTAATTGAACTAAATAAATCATCAACATTGATATTGTTTTCCACACTCGACTTCTTCCCATAAGGACAAAGATATGACCTGGTTTGGTATTTACTTCTACAGGACGATCAATAGTCCATTTCCATGCAGTGCATGACTGCTTGCCTGCCTGCCTGTCTGAAGCTGGATGCTGACTCGTATATCTTTACGATATATGGTGATATTGATGAGCAATACCAATTAACACAAACACTGACCCATTTATAATTGATGGAGAGGAGAGTCATTCATTTATTTCTCATCCCTGTTTGATCTGATATGCACAATGATAAGACCACGGGGCGAGCGTATACAACGGTCATTATACTACTTTACAACAAATACGAAACCAATGACATACACTGCAAAGACAGGCAGGAAAACATTGGATTCGTTTGGTTTAACTTGACGAGAAGAACGAATGATGGATAAAAAGGTGCGCGCTTCATGATAACTGTGTGCACATTATTCAGTATCAATCAAAACAATTACAAATTTGTAATGAAAAAACCCCAAGATTATTCGATCAATAAGTGACCGGAGACTTGTATAGAAAAGCGTTATGCGATGCAATATTGTCGTTTGGACATACGTCAAACTGACGGTATTCTATTCCAATCATAGAGTTAACCGCACGGGCGTATTTGGACTGCTTGGCGAGGGGACGGGGGGGGGGGGAGGGGGCAGAGGGTCGATTTTCCAAAATCTACACGGATAAAAACGTAAGTACAAATTTCCATTACCGGGTAAAAAGTCATGTTTGCTTTCTCTGTCCAATTGTTTTCTTCTTCCTACAGTGCCCGAATTTCCCCTCTATTTTGCACAACTTTGGTATTGCAGTTGACCCCCCGCCCCTGGGTCGTACGCTTATGCCTCTCCTTCAGGTTTTGGTCTTGTCTTCAAGATCTTGACTCCTTTCACACAGTTTTATATAACTTCATGACTACATCACAGATTCACAAGACAATTGTGGGTATCTAGAAATTGAAGCAAAACTCCTTTTTCTTAATAGTGTTTTGGTCACCGCGTTCCGAAGTAATAATGTGTAGGCCTACTTCACAAATTGTATCAGTTCAAAATAATTTCAGCGTTACTCTTACTTCACTTTCCTTTCTCCGTCCTCACCTTTCTCCTTCTTTCCGTTTAAAAAAAGGCACCTTTCACAAAAACGGCAAAAATAGGGGGTTGCATTCAGGCTAAAGGTGCTGCCTGCTGTTACTTGGTAAGACAATGTTGACTAACTCGGAGAAAATATATTTTTTGCCTCATAATCTGCTTCAACGAAGATGCATAGTCTGTTTAGTAACAAAACAAAACCAATATCCCAGCAATCGATCGCGATGTTGAGCGTATCTCGAGATTTACCCAATCACCAGATTGAGCTGCGCAGTTTTGGCGTTTTGGGGGCCCGTGTTTTTATTTTCAATGTGAAGGTTTCCTTCTAGACTGTGCCAAAAGCGAGCATGCCAGTCTGGTGTAGCCCTATAGTTGAATCTTCCTCTGTGCTGTACACAGACACATAGTCACAGTCCCAAATTAGTCTTGCGCAGAGCGGAAATGTTTAAGCTCGCTGTAATTTTAATCTTAACTGTGGAAGAAGCTATTTTAAGACACCTAGATTATAATCATTTGATTGGAGGTGGTAGGTCACGTGGTATTCAATATTCAAGCCTCTGCATGGCCTATGTCATAAACCAGTGTATTTTTGTAGTATTCACCATGCATTTTCATTCCATTGTTTTTGACAATACTGCACGCTAGACCACTCCACGCGATATACACAGCAGTCAAACGCCCTCAGTGGATGCCAGAATACAATCTTGGACATTGTTTTGTGTTCCTCCAATCAAATAATAAATATCTACTTAAATATTACAAAAAACTGAATTATTTTTGAAGTTTTGTACCAGATTTCATGAGGGAAGTGTTGCACCCATTTTCAGGGAACCAAATGTCGATATGTCTTATTCGAAGAAATATCGGCCTGTCATTGTTTCAAATCCTTTTTGGTTTCATCAATGGTAGGGATGATATGACCGCCGCCATTGTTAAAATGGCTGGTCTGTTCTAAATCTCCAAATAACACGGGGAATTAATTAAAGCTTGCTAAAACTGACATGGGTCTTCAATAAGTGCCGTACAACTACGCCTCTTTTACACGATTTGATTATTTTTTAAAGACTAATGATGTTTTGTCCACTTTTACAAACTATTTGTTTAAAGTTTTACTGTTGAACAAAAATATCTTGCAAGATCACAACTTTGCAATGACTTTGCTTTCTTTATCAAATATAAAATTGATATAATAGTCAGTAAAACAGTTTCAAGATAATCAGGGTTCGGTGTCATGAAGCTGCTAAGCGGTAAGTAAATGTGATTAATTTAATTGGAAAAAAACTGCCTAAGCACACGCGTATTTTACAGATGGTTAAATCAGGCGGCCAGCTTTTGCGTTCACCATGGATTTCGTTTTGACAACAGTAACTGCCACAGCACCGGAAGGTTGGAATGCATTTTTTCTGTTCTTACGGGACCGTTTTCGGGTTTCTCGTAAAAAACAGATTGATTTTTGTTTAAATAACAGAATCCCAACTCGCTAGAACTCGTACAACTCATACAATCCTGCCTTGCTTGTTATTTCTTACAGCATTTTGAGTTTAGGTTCTTGGCTAAACTCTCTAAGATCACGAGGGAGAATTCCCTCAAGATTCCCTCAAGGACAGCTTGATCCGTCTGATTTGTACATATGTATTTATCTACCTCTGAATCAATGTTCTGGTTGAGTCATAGCAGTCTTTGAAATATAATGGCACAGTTTAGAAATACACAACTAAATGAGATGAAACCTAACTACCAGGCCCTAAATGCTTTCAACTGGCTCCATCGTGCCACGGGCATTATAGAAAAACATGGAAAGCAGTCTGGCGGTACACGCCGGGCCGTGTAAGGATAGTCCGTTGTGTTTGACCAAGTGCCGTTAAGTGGAAAAATGGCCTAAAATGGGTTAAGAGCTGCTGTTATTAGATCTAAAATGAGACAAGTTTTCCATTAGGGTTGTTCGATAAAAAGGAGTTCACATTGGTGGTTATTAGATGAGTACTTAGTTAATGGGGGGTGAGTCGTGGAATGTATGCAACTCGTCAAGGGTTGGTAAATGGCCGTTATTATCCCGTCATGTAGTCTACATATTGTGCTGCACGCTCAATGCAAACCATTCAACGCTACAAAACTGACAAAACGAGCTAAAGTTTTCCGTATTTTTCACAACAACCACTCTTCAAACAAAAATATAAATCATTGCTTTTTGCGATTTCTTACTGCATACGAAATACGTTTGTTCCTTCACATTATATGTGATTCTGTTCACCCCAAACAAAAAATAGGCTAAGTAAACAAATTATAAAAATAAATAAAGAAGCAGAAAAAAGTGCACCCCCCCCCCCCCAACAAAAAATATATATAAATAGTGCACCCATTTTTAAATAAGCGCAAAAATGAAAGAAAGGGTTAAATTGGGCCTTCATTTTCAAAAAATTGTCCAACTCCCCCCTGTGCTGCTGCACAAAAAATAAATAAAAATACCAACCAAACAAACAAACAAACCAAAAAAACAATAAATAATTAAAGTAAAATATATTCCTAATACGGGCCTGCGTAGCCTGTTTTTCGCCAAACTTGACTACAATTTGTCTTCAGAATGAATTTCAATAATAAAATAATAATGTGACGCGTGTTAACTGTCAATCTATTTATTCGTTCTTTTATAGAGTGACACACACAAAATTACGCCACATATAGATTAACTTGTAATGGCAGTTTTGTGTGTCGCTGGTCACGTGGAATAATGTCTGGACCCTACAAAACTAAAATCGTTGAAACTAAACTGAGTCTAACTCAATATCTCAAAGTTCATTGGTTCTTTGACGTTTGAATCAAATTTGCATAGAGAAATCGGCAAAAATTGATGCATCTTTACTAAACTAGATTTCAATGATGAATCGTAAAATAAAACTAAACATTAGATGAGAAGGCATGGGACAGAACATGAACATGTGCAGTCAGTTGCATTGAAAAATATGTGTTATGAAAGAAAACCCAATTTGTCTGACACTTAGCTTGACCTGTGATGTAACTACGCTACCTCTAAACAACACTACAAATTGTCTGATTGTCAATAATATTAATATTCACAACATTTTAAGGTTGATTTTTAACAAAATAACACGAATAAAATATGACAATAATTGTAAAATATGACAATAATTGTAAAATATTACAATAATTGTAAAATATTACAATAATTGTAAAATATGACAATAATTGTAAAATATGACAATAATTGTAAAATATGACAATAATTGTAAAATATGACAATAATTGTAAAATATTACAATAATTGTAAAATATTACAATAATTGTAAAATATGACAATAATTGTTGTATTGCTAGCAAGCCTTACATTGAGACAACACCTGATTTAAACAATATTATTAGTTTGTATTTTGCATTTTTTTGAATAAGTGTTTAGTAAATGCATCTGTCAATGCTTCACTTCAATGCTTTATTAATTTTGCCTAATCTTTGAATACCACATGCAGCTACAATATTAAAACACTTTCGACCAATGTCATGTATTTTGTATGGATGAGGTCAGATTGGGCGTTGACAGAAAGTTAACTATACCAAAACGCAAAATGCTCCAATAACAAACATTGTTTTGTAGTTTAGTTGGCTTTGTGATTATGTGCTTGTTAACCTGCAAGTTTGATTGCTAGTTTGACTGTTGGTATGTCTTATTGTCCGTCACTTGTTCTGTGCCAAAGGTTTCCTGAATGGTCCATGTGCTGGATAGGTAATCAACTTTGGTCAGGACTTTGCTCAAGCTCCGTCAAGAATTAAGCCATGCTTAATTTCACTACAGAGTTTCTTTTGTCAGAAGATTATGATACCTAAAATAAAATATAGACATCAAACAGCAGTTACATCTGTATCATAGACGAAAAACAAAGTATTTAGAATCCCTGCAATCATCAATGTTATAAAATGTGAGACATTTGTGCATATAGCGCCCCCCTTATTTTACTCTTGAAAGTTTCGTTTTTCGAAGCCTTAGGAAAACAAGACCCTCCAATCTAGAAAAGCGAACTGCCAGTTCCATTTCCGCCAAACGGCCAGTCTACGAGCAACACTCTTAGACATCCGTGTGTAATTCTGCATTTCGACACCCATTTCGACCACTAATGGAAGGGGGGCTTTTTTACCAATTAGCCGTGCACGAGCGGCCCGGGTGAGACCGCGATTTCGTCATACTAGAAGGCAGGTCCGAGCGGTTCGCTCAGGCGGAGCACTTTACGCACAATTTGTAAGAACAAACATAGGACTACTATTAATATCCTTCATTGTTGGAAGCGCTCGTTGCTGAGTGGAGTGTATTGCTTTCAGCTAATGTGCGCAATACACACACATTAGTGAGTGTTACACTGACTCGTAATTAGGTAGAGTAATACAGGTGTCACGGCAGAAGCTTGCCTTTGTCGAACAAATTCCACATGTTCTAGGGACTTGCCCAGTTATTATTTTCTAAAGGATTTAAACAGAACTATTCCCGGAAGCAAGCCTTCGTACTTCTCGTACCCAGGTAAGAGAGGGTGGCATGGGGTGGGGACGCTAATGGTGGTTGTCGGTCGTTTATATTAATCCGCTTGCCTTATTATCTAGACACTATATGTTTTGGTTTGGTGACCCATTAATCAGTGAGGTGTGCGTGTTTAAACCATCACCTGGTAATCTGAGTAAGTTTGAACCATTAATACTTTAAACCACGCCTCCTTTAATCAGTTTTCATCTGACAATGTGTTCGGGAATTCACAGGAGATTTTGATTTTTTTAAGGATTTCCACGAGAAGTTTATGTTTTGACTAAACCTTGACATGTACAAAGACTCAGGTCTTTAAAAAAAAAATTGTTTTCATAGAATGTATGGCTTTAACTGTAAGAAATTGGGCTAGTATAGTCACACACAAACGCACGTATGTAAACACCTGCAATAGACTGTGCAAGTCTCGCGCGCATTCGAACTTCCGGGACCATAGTGGTCCCAACCATATGGAGTTTTACGTGGGCGAGATTTTGTTTCGTCAATTATTTTAGTTTAACGTAGTTTATGACCTAGAAAATTATACATGTTGTTGGGAATGTAATACTAAGTGATAACAACATATGAAAGTAAAACCAATTCAACAATATAACGAAGAAAACCCGGGAATTAAACTTGACCTCAGCTTCCGGTTATTGCAAAAAATTAAGAATTTTGTGCTCACCTCCGATCATAAAACTTATGTAAAAGCTTGTTTTGGATGCGCGATTATAATCGCCAGATGCTGTAATTGCAAAGCAAACCCTTTTCATTGCAGTCTATGGTGTTGAGGCGTCGGCATTCCTCTTTAAACTGCGATACGGGTCAATTTAAAACCCGTTTGACCTTCACGAATCTGTGTAAGGGGTTTCTAAAAAGTTAACATCAAAAAAGCATCCTTGTCCCAGAGTTTTAATTTGTTTTTAATAATAATTAACACACTTTGGCGTATTTTTTTTAAAAGCTAAAACTAATTTCATGAAATTGTAATGATTTATTTTTGTTGTTCAGATTTTGTCATGAGATATAATTTAAAACAAAGATTTGATTTCAGAAATAAAAATGTTCTTCGTTTGACGTGTTTTCTCGTTCGGATACGCGCGAGACTTGCACAGCCTATCGTGGACCTCTTATTGTCCCTCTTTTGTTTATACAAAACCTCCATTGGTTTTGTACACGTTCTCCAACCGTGGACCTTTCCCCAACCGTGACCTATTGTCTTCTTTTGTTATAGGTCCCCGGTTTGAATGTGTATACCTACTCACACACCCACACACCCATATTTTAGGAGTGACTTTTCAATCCAAAGTGATCCAACCCTAGAGTTAGACCCATTTTCTTGGTATTCCAACAACAAAGGTTTTTTTATCGTCTCGTCAGGCCTTGCCTGTCTCTCCAGGCCGTGCCTGTCTCGTCTGGCCATGCCTGACACTCCAGGCAATGCCTGTCTCTCCAAGCCATGCCTGTCTCGCCAGACCGTGCCTGTCTCTTCAGGCCATGCCTTTCTCTCCAGGCCGTGCCTGTCTCGTCTGGCCATGCCTGACACTCCAGGCAATGCCTGTCTCTCCAAGCCATGCCTGTCTCGCCAGACCGTGCCTGTCTCTTCAGGCCATGCCTTTCTCTCCAGGCCGTGCCTGTCTCGTCTGGCCATGCCTGACACTCCAGGCAATGCCTGTCTCTCCAAGCCATGCCTATCTCACCAGACCGTGCCTGTCTCTTCAGCCCATGCCTTTTTCTCCAGGCTGTGCCTGTCTCGTCTGGCCATGCCTGTCTCTCCAAGCCATGCCTGTCTCGCCAGACCGTGCTTGTCTCGTCGGGCAATGCCTGTCTCTCCAAGCCATGCCTGTCTCTCCAGGCTGTGCCTGTCTCGTCTGGCCATGCCTGTCTCATCTGGACATGCCTGTCTCCCCAGACCGTTCCTGTCTCGTCGGGCCGTGCTTGTCTCGTCAGACCATGCCTGTCTCTCCAGGCCGTGCATGTCTCGTCGGGACACCCTGACTCGTCAGGCAATGCCTGTCTCATCAGGCCATGCCTGTCCCGTCAGGAAATGCCTTTCTCGTCAAGCAATGCCTGTTCCGTCAGGTCATGCCTGTCTCGTCAGGCCAAGCCTGACTCGTCACACAATGCCTGTCTCGCCAAGCCATGCATGTCTTGTCAGGTCGTGCCTTACTCATCGGACCGTGCCTGTCTCGCCTGGCCATGCTTGTATCGCTAGGCCATGCCTGTCTCGCCAGTCCATGCCTATCTCGTTACACCACGCCTGTCTCGTCAGGCCGTGCCTGTCTCTTCAGACCGTGTCTGTCCCGTCAGGCCGTGCCTGTCTCGTTGTGTAGTGCTTCCGAGTCGTTGCGCCCTGTCGTGCTGTAACCTGTTTCTCGAGTATATGTGACCCGCTCTATCGAGATGAGGAATGTCTCGGAAATCACGTTTAATTCGCCATACAAAAGTTGTTGACAATCGAAAATCATGAAAAAACACTACAAAAACCGATTCCGCGATTTCGGTGGTATTAGGTTAAACAAAACTTGATCTTTCTTGTCTTGGTCTTACCTTTAATTGAAAAGATGAATAAATCCACAAAAAGTATGTTTTCTTGAGCATGTTTGTACGCATAGCTATAATAGCTAGCTGTTGTTAAAACGATTATCTAAATAAACACGTCGTAAAAAAATGGAAGTGGCCTTGTCTTGTAGACTTTCGTCACTGCCCGATAACTTCAGAAATAATAATGGTATTGCTGGAAAGCCAGTGAGTTACTTGTTAACATGGTATGCATAAACTCAATTTTCAAAACTTGATCTTTCTTGTCTTGGTCTTACCTTTAATTGAAAAGATGAATAAATCCACAAAAAGTATGTTTTCTTGAGCATGTTTGTACGCATAGCTATAATAGCTAGCTGTTGTTAAAACGATTATCTAAATAAACACGTCGTAAAAAAATGGAAGTGGCCTTGTCTTGTAGACTTTCGTCACTGCCCGATAACTTCAGAAATAATAATGGTATTGCTGGAAAGCCAGTGAGTTACTTGTTAACATGGTATGCATAAACTCAATTTTCAAAATTTCCGAGACATTCCGCAATTCGATAGAGCAGGTCACATATTTTATAAATTGTCAGTGTGTGAAGTCGTGCTGTGTCCCATCCAGTCAGGCCTGTAACCAGGGAGCGGGCGGACGTCCCTACCCAAAAAACATGGGAAAAAACAACAAAAAACCCACAAAAACTAAGAACAGTCCGTCAAAGTAAAAATAACAAATTGTGCTAAAGAAAGGTATATATATATATATACTAAACGCAAAAAGGACCAAATAGGGCTTAAATTAAACCTTCATTTTCTGAAAAATGTCCAACTCCCACTCCCTTTTTACTTTCATAATCGCCTCCCCCAAGAAGAAAATAATGTTTCCCCGAAAAAAGAAACTTGAATAATAAAATAAAAAAATAAAATAATGAAATTAAAAAAAATAAAAACAACTAATGACAATTTCTGGTTACGAGCCTGCATCCAGCCGTATCCTCTCGTAAAAATTTTCATTATTCATTCCTATTTCTTTGACAATAAAATGTGTGACAGGCCTCGGCACACTGTGACAGGTAACAACACAGTGTTCCAGGTGATGGCAAGGTGTGGCAGGTGATGGCACACTGTGACAGGTGATGGCACAGTGTGCTAGGTGATGGCACAGTGTGCTAGGTGACGGCATAATGTGGCAGGTGACGGCACAGTGTGACAGGCGACCAAACAATATCTAAAATGACCGCATGAAGATGGGCAATGGCAGGAATATGTTGGGCAATACTATGACACGTGGGAATGATATGGTGTGATGGAAACAGCACGATGTGACATCAGCATGAAGTGGTGGGTGATGGATCATGATGGGGTGGCAGGATGTCAGAGCCCACAACAATATTCGAGAGGACGAAACAATCTGACAGTGACAGCACAATAATTTTGCAACAGCATGGTGTGATAGACAATGGTGTGGTGTGACAGGAAACTACACGATTTGACCACCGATGGAAATAGTATAAAATGACAGGCGACGGCATGATACGATGGGTGACGGTAGGATTAGGCAAGCGATGTCATAATGCAGCGACCTACAAACATATTAATGTGAAGGCGGATGCAACATTGTGACAGGCATCCGAACGATGAGATGGCAAGATGACACAAGTATAACAGCAAAATGTATTGGGTAAAGATACACGGACAATGGCATTTTGTGGCAAGAGGCTGTATAGATCAGTAAATGACAATATGTTATGGGCGACAAAACAAACTGGCAGGCACCTGAACGATGAACGATGTAGGTATAATTAGACCAGTAATGGCAATAAATGAAGGGTTGTGGCCAACAACTTGTGCAGTGTTAAATAAATGGAAAACAGGTGAAGGAGAATATGCTAAAAAATACGCACTATTTGTACCTTATCGATAATTAAACATCGATCTAAAATCTGTCTACCTCTTGTATATGTTATCCCTTTGTGATCCCCTTCATAATCACGTTCACCAGTCAGCAGTCGCCTAGCTTCATGACGACCACGTCGTTAGGTAAAGTGCATTTTCTAAAAGCAATCGCTCAAACAGTAAAACATCTCCCTTTGAAATTTTCACGAGCGCATTAATGAAGTTCCATTAAACACTAATACCCTCTTGGAATAAAATAAGGCATAATCTCTAAAAGCCAGCATGCACTAGAGTGGTATTATTTTCTGAATATAAGCCGACGTGCATTAGGGGCATTTTAGTCTGAGAGGGACAGACACAGAGCGGAAACTTACGGGACTCTACTCTATACCCATTTACTTTGGAATAAAGTGTTTCATAATCTGCCATTACAGGTAGAGCCGGTCTCATATTTTAGCAAGGTTCGATGTCTTATGCAATACATATATACCACTAGGTGCAAGAAGTAGAGAGCAGATTAATGCTTGCGAAAGAGTTCTTAAGATTTGATGCAATATTTATTGGATAGCTGCAAGCTGATATGGCTCCAAAGGAATATAATTATGAACACTCAACGGAAATTTCCCTTATCGACAGAGACGCTCCTTAGTGTCTGCAACGTTAGTGTGACATGGGACGGAGAAATTTTAACTCAAATGTATACTTCTCCTATTGTGATTAGCTTAGGTTCATTTTGACCTTTTACAGTAATAACAAACGATACGTCAAACGTAAAAAGAATTAAAGGCATGTATTCTTTTGGTAACTTTCAAAGACCAGTATCCTCACTTGGTATGCCCAACAATACATATGCATAAAATAACAAACTTGGCAAAGTTTAGGCTCAATTAGTCATTAAAGTTGCACGTTATTAATGAGAAAGGAAAACAAAACTTGCTGCATTGTGTGCTTTCGACGTAAAAGGCTTCATTCCTGAACCCTTTCTAAGTTTTACGTTTTGGGTGACAAATTCCCCTTTTCTCTAAAACTATTGCTTCAAAGGGTGTCGATTCTAACAATTAATTGTTTAACATTCTACAGCTTTTTACTAAGAAAACATGTTGGTCAATACGAAGCTGTTTAAGGGACATGATGAATTTTAGGTTTAATTTTTGAAACCCGTACGTACGCCTTATTAACCCGTACGTACGCCTTATATGACCTGTACGTACGCCTTAATAACCCGTTCGTACGCCTTACTAACCCGTGCGTAAGCCTTAATAAGCGGTATACGTACGCCTTATATAACCCGTGCGTACGCCTAATGTAACTCTTACGTACGCATTACTTACCATACAACCAGCAAATTGCACTCTGCATGAATGGCGGCTTGACCCATCACTACAGCAAATGTAACGTAATATACATGTGCATTAAGCTCACTGTGGCTCCTCCAGCAGACCTGGGACACGCCGCCGAGTCAGGGGGCAAATCATACGTGAAGATTTGTAAGGCGTAAAAAAGGCCTTACCAAGTTAGTTTAGGTGTACAAACGCCTTACTTTGGTATACGTACGGGTTGCATAAGGCGTACATATGGCCTAATAAGACGTACATATGGGTTACACAAGGCATATTAGGTCTGTCTCATAAGTGAACGTAAGGGACAGACGTAAACGTAAATTAACGTGCATGAGTGTGCAGTAGGCCAAATCTGACAGGCCTGTACATGTCACGTGGGTACCTAATTATTCCATTATGCGTATGCCAAGTTCTGATTAGGAGGTCGGCCATATAACAATGAACTTTGCACTGGATAATAGAATTCGCTTGCAGAACTATATGGGCAATGTGGCTTTCTTTCTTAATAACAGTCTAATCCTGGTGGTTGAAAAGGGTAAATTAGACGCGTTTTACAAATGGCCAATGAAGATATTTCTTTTTTCCAGAAATGTAAGAATGAAAGATGTACATGTGTATTGAGAGCCTGCAAATATGAAAGAATAAGAATTTTTTTACATAAGAATTCCACAATTACATTGAAAGTGCTGCAACAGCGATATCATTCATGATATAAATGAATTATCTACTTTTACAATTATGGAAAACTTTCCAGACAACTTGCCACCACCTTCTGATAAAATATTAACTCCATCTAGAGCCAGGTATCTCCGTCTCGAGCATACATCTTAAAAGTAGTACCCCTTTTTCTAGACTTGGGGAAGTGATCTTAATATTGATTCCCAATCTTCATTTTCTAGGGGATTTCACACCCGATTTTTGCTTCTAAAACAGCCCCTCCCCATGGGAAATAGGAACGTTTATGCAGCCCCTTAGTTACTTGAGTAGAGGTGGGGTGTCGTTGGGGTATACATGTACTCAGGGGAGGGGCGGGGCGGACGCCCCCCCCCCATTTTTTTTATTATTATATAATAAATAAATAAACTAAAATAAATAAAAATCTCCAAAATCAGAAAATAAGAGAAATAGTCGATCCAAAATATTAAACAATGGTGCGCACCACCCCCCCCCCCCCCCCAACAAAAAAAAAGCGCAAAAATGGACCAAATGGCTTGAATTGGGCCTTCATTTTCATTTTTTTTCAACTCCCCCCTTCCACGTCACGGGCGGCACTAACATTTATTTCCTCCACCACCCCGTCCCCCCCGCCGCCCCCCCCCCCCCCCCCCCCCCCCCCCCCCCATTTCATATTCGCCCGACCCCCCAAAAAATTAAAATAATAATAATAATAATAAATAAATAAATAAAATAAACACACAAACAAACAAATTATTCCTGGTTACTAGCCTAGGCACATTTAGTCTAAAAGTCTTGATATTACAACAATTAATGTCACTTGTCAATTTGGGGTTGACCCAACGACCTCCGGCTTAACGTGCCCAACCGACTGAGCTGTCAATTCAATTTGAATGGCAAGCTTTTCCACTGTCCACGACCACACATATCTTATGTAATATGCACAATAGGGCTATAGGTGCCTCTCAGCGAACGGGGGCGTGTCCGACCACCTCTCAGACAATGCAGCTTTGCATGCGTCCAACAGTAATGAGGTGACAGGCAGTGCTCTTGGTGTAAGAAAATCGGGTGACCAATCAAATTTCAGGTTACAAACCCGAACGTTACCATACGTTCATTTTAAGTTTACGTCCGTCCCTTACGTTCACTAATGAGACAGACCTATTAAGACGTACGTAAGGGTTAAATAAGGCGTACGTACGGGTTAGTAAGGCGTACGTAAGGGCTATGTACGCCTTATTAAGGCGTACGTACAGGTTAGAAAGGTGTACGTACGGGTTAGTAAGGCGTACGTACGGGTTATATAAGGCGTACGTACGGGTTTGGACATTTTAAAATAAAATTCGTCATGGCCCTTAAACAGCTTCGTAAGTAATCAAAGGTATACCCTCAAAATGTTTTAAAATGGTTGTGGCAAAAAAACCTAGTGTCCAGGATTCCAGCAAGTTATTAATTTGAACAATTAAATTATTGATAATAATTGGGTGTGATTATTATTATTATTATTATTATTATTATGCATTTAGATACGCTATTCATAGTATAACTATATCACAGCGTTTACAATAGTAATGAGCAATATATCAACAAATCATTAATACGTTATATAAACCAAAACAACAACAATTAACACATCAATTAGGAAAAAGGTATGTTTTGAGGATCTTCTTAAACACATTGACTGATGGAGCAGATTTAATATAAGAGGGAAGTTCATTCCACTCTTTAGCTGCTGTAACAGTGAATGTACGGTCTCCTGCCTTACTACGAGTCATGGGAAAAGTTAGCCGAGATGGATCTGCATTGGAGCGAAGATTTGTACGCAAAGGTCGGTACAACTCAAGACAATCATTAAAATACTCTGGTGCCTGATTATGAAAGAATTTGTATACAAATAAAAGAATCTTAAATACAATCCTCGTTTTAATTGGTAACCAATGAAGCGATCTTAGAAGAGGCATGGCATCATGACGGCGATCTAACCTAAAGATAACTCGAGCAGCCCAGTTCTGCAAACTTTGAAGTCTCTTAATATGCATCTGTGGGACTTCTGTAACAAACCCGTTACAATAATCTAACCGGGAAAGAACATGGCTGCGAATCACATGATGACATGCATCTTCAGATACATACTTCCTTATCTGTGACACATTTTTAAACTGAAATCGAACAGATTTGCAAATCTGGTCTATTTGGTTAGACATAGACATATTGCAATCAAAATATACACCCAGGTTCTTGACTGATGTTGATGGTGCAATCTGAGTGGTTCCAAATGTAAGAATGACGTCATTTATGTTGCGCAAGTTGTGTTTAGAGCCAATTACCAAAAATTCAGTTTTTTGCTCATTAAGTTTAAGTTTGTTCTTTCCCATCCAATTACTTATATCCATAACACATGCAGAAAGGGTTTGTAAGGCTGTATCCAGGCTATTTCGTTGCTTAGGGTCAAATGAAACATACAACTGTGTATCATCAGCATAAGTGTGATATGAAACCTTATGATGTCTTGCAATATCTGGGACAGGTAAAGTGTATATAGTATATCCAATGGGTCCAAATACAGATCCCTGAGGTAGACCAACTGTGGTGGTAGCTACTACTGAATGTTTTCCTTTGATTTCAACGCATGAAGACCAGTCATCCAAGTATGACATAAACCATCTCAGGGCTACACCCTCTATACCTAGCCTGGTTGACAAACGAGAAATCAAAATATGACGGTCAATGGTGTCAAAAGCTGCTGACAAGTCTAATGATAAATGTAAAACTACCTGACCTTTATCCATGGCAGACAAAATGTCATTTTTGACTTTAATAAGTGCACTTTCAGTACTATGGTAGGGTCAATATGCAGACTGATTAGGATCCCACAAGTTATTTTCATCCATGTAAACTGTGAGTCTACGACAAGCAACCTTCTCAATTAACTTTCCAACAAAACTTAAATTAGAGATAGGTCTATAATTAGAAAGGCAATCTTTATCAAGATTTTGTTTCTTGATAAGAGGTCGAATTATGGCCGACCGTGCTGCAGAAGGGAATGTACCAGTCTGCAATGATGAATTAACAATACCCGTCAATACAGGAAGAAGACAATGTACATATTCCTTCAAAAACCAAGTGGGAATGGGATCCAAACTACATGACTTACTAGGAGATGATATAATAATCTTCAATACCTCATCTTCAGTTGCAGGATCTAAGCAAGAGAGTGGTTTAACATGCACTTGATTATTCATATTGAGATCAAATGTGGAATGATGTTGATCATCATTAATGCTACTTTGAATCTTCTTTACTTTATCATCAAAGAATGCTAAAAAGTTATTGCATAATGTTTCAACTGAGTCATGAACAGGGAGAGATGGTAACCTTCTATTCAACAAATAATCAACAGTCTTGTAGAGTTCCTTATGTTCACATGATGACAAAGTTCTATGAAAAAATGCTATCTTTGTGCAGCAAATAAGATTTGATGAATAACGTTGTTTATTCAAGAATTCATCACGGTCATTATCCGATTTAGTCTTCCTCCACTTTCGCTCGGCTCGACGTTTCTCCCGACGTGCCAAATGAATATCATTGTTGTACCACAGCATCCTTCGACGTACTGGACGTTCTTTGGCAGTTGGAGGGGCAGATTCATCCAGAAGTGATTGCATGGTTTCGTTGTACCACTTGAACCCAGATTCAGCATCTCCTCGGTGGCTGAAACCCCGAGTTGACTCACACAAAGCTGTCGAGAATGCCTCCTTATCAATTGCCTTGAAATTACGAGATATTGTGAGAATCTTTTGTGGTTTCGGTAGAGGTATGTCTAACTGTACATCAATAACAAAATGATCTGACATTTGCACATCATACACATTGCATTTCTTAATTAAGGATTCTGTCTCTTTTGTGAATACCAAGTCCAGTGTGTGACCATGAGAGTGTGTTGGACCGATGACATGTTGACGAAGACTAGCAGAGGATGTGGCTCGAAGAAAGGTACCAACGTCCGGCTTGGCAGGTAGATCCACATGAAAGTTGAAGTCTCCAAGCAAAAAAGCAGTTTGCCTGGAAGGACTGATAAATCAGTTAGAAAACTTTCAAACTCATTGAAGAAGCCTGAAACAGTAAGTCCATTTGCAGGCGAAGGTGGTGGACGGTAGATGGCAACGATGTGAAGCGTAGACGTCCTGCTGATAATATGAACTGATTCAAGTGTTGTGAAGTCAGAGACTGGCTTTGTAGAAAGATTAAGTTCTGACTTAAAGATGACTGCGATACCCCCTCCATGACCACTTTCTCGAGGCGAATTATGAAACGTGTAACCAGGTGGTGTACATTCTCCGATGATGACTTGATCGTCGTCTTTCAGCCACGACTCTGTAATGATTAATATGTCAATGTCGTGTTCTAGGATGTAATCACTAGTAAGATGAACTTTATTTCTAAGGGAACGAGCGTTCCACAGACAGAGTTTTGTGCCAGAAGAAATGTTAGTTTTCAATCTTGGGACATTGATCAGGTTATGAATAGTTCCCCATTTTGGAGCATTGTTCAAAGAAGGTCGATTACATGTAATAATTACTGGGATGGGTCTCTGCTTTCTTCTTCCTGCTCTCTTCCCTCTGCGGCTCCTCCGATCTCTCCTCTTATTCCTCCTTTCAATACCAAGAAAACAAATGTTCTCTCTAACATCTCTAGGGAGTTCCGTTCTTTGTAGATTAGGTACTTTAAACTGAAGAAGTTCATATCTGCTGTATTGTCTCGGGTTGTTTGGAGGTAAGGCATAGCTCTGCTTTTCCAAAGTCGAGTCATGGATAATAGGCCCAGGGTTCGAGTTCACATCACCAGCTATCAAGAGTTGGAGCTGAAAAGTTGATGTAGTATTTGCATAGTATGCAAGGCGATTTCCAAGAAATTTAAGGTGCTTGAGTTTATACTGTGCACCACTAAATAGGCCTTTGTTGAATGAACAGTGTGCAGTGAATCCACTTCTTCCCAGGGTAGATACAATGAGTACAAAGGTTATCAGCTTGACTAACTCCATTGCAGATCCAAGTGGCTTTTCAGGAGGACAATAAAGAAACTGCTTGAGTGAACTTCAATGCTACATACATGCAACATGGTGGACCTAGGTTCAACTCCTTACTACTTAAAATCTAAACTGCAAATCAATGTCCTCCCTTATTTCACTCAATAAGTAATTAAAATGTCTGAAGTTGATCCAGATTGATCCTGGTGTTGAAACAAGCAGACTGGTGATAAATATATGATGCCTCAATCAAAAGTGCAGAAATAATAAGCAAAATAATGCAGAGCTTGAAGAGGGTCAGCCTGTTAGGCGATCACCTACTTATTATACGAGTGATTAACAGCCCTCAGATTCACTCAGCCTGATCTCATTTGGAGAGTTTTGCAATTACCCTATTATAATGCTCTATTGCACGGCAGGTTGATTAAAAATAATCTGCATGTTAAAGACAGGTTGATAAAAGCGGCTGTTAGAATGGCGGGTTGATTAAGGCGACTATTAGCTAGGACATCAAGCCAGCTAGCTGTTTACCAGCTGCAAGAGCTTATAACCAGCCATATTTCTAAAAGGCCAACGCACTGGGTGTTTAATCAGCCATTATCTAAGCAGTTACTTTGGCATCTAACCAGCAATTAACTAGGCATCTAATCAGCCATCAATCTAACCAGCAACTAGGCATCTAACCAGCCATCTATCTAAGCAGTACCTTGGCATCAAACATGACATCTATCTAACCAGCTAGGCATCTAACCAGCCTTCTATCTAAGCAGTTACCTTGGTATCTAACCAGCCATCTATCTAACCAGCAACTTGGTATCTAACAGGCAATCTATCTAAAGCAGTTACCTTGGCATCAAACCAGCCATCTATCTAACCAGCAACTAGGCATCTAATCAGCAATCTATCTGAATCAGCTACCTTGGCATCTAACCAGCCTTCTATCTAACCAGCAACTACCCATCTAATCAGCCATCTATCTAAGCAGTTACCTTGGCATCCAACCAGCCATCTATCTAATCAGCAACTAGGTATCTAATCAGCAATCTATATAAAGCAGTTACCTTGGCATCTAACCAGCCATCTATCTAACCAGCAACTATGTATCTAATCAGCAATCTATCTAAAGCAGTTACCTTGGCATCCAACCAGCCATCGACTAGGTATCTAATCAGCATCTATCTAAGCAGTACCTTGGCATCCAACCAGCCATCTATCTAACCAGCAACTATGTATCTAATCAGCAATCTATCTAAAGCAGTTACCTTGGCATCCAACCAGCCATCGACTAGGTATCTAATCAACCATCTATCTATAAGCAGTACCTTGGCATACAACCAGCCATCTATCTAACCAGCAACTATCAGCAATCTATCTAAAGCAGTTACCTTGGCATCCAACCAGCCATCGACTAGGTATCTAATCAACCATCTATCTAAGCAGTACCTTGGCATACAACCAGACATCTATCTAACCAGCAACTAGATAGGCATCTAACCAGCCATCTATCTAACCAGCAACTAGGCATCTAACCAGCCATCTATCTAAGCTGTTACCTTGGCATCTAACCAGCCATCTATCTAACCAGCAACTTGGTATCTAACAGGCAATCTATCTAAAGCAGTTACCTTGGCATCCAACCAGCCATCTATCTAATCAGCAACTAGGTATCTAATCAGCAATCTATATAAAGCAGTTACCTTGGCATCTAACCAGCCATCTATCTAACCAGCAACTATGTATCTAATCAGCAATCTATCTAAAGCAGTTACCTTGGCATCCAACCAGCCATCGACTAGGTATCTAATCAGCATCTATCTAAGCAGTACCTTGGCATCCAACCAGCCATCTATCTAACCAGCAACTATGTATCTAATCAGCAATCTATCTAAAGCAGTTACCTTGGCATCCAACCAGCCATCGACTAGGTATCTAATCAACCATCTATCTATAAGCAGTACCTTGGCATACAACCAGCCATCTATCTAACCAGCAACATGTATCTAATCAGCAATCTATCTAAAGCAGTTACCTTGGCATCCAACCAGCCATCGACTAGGTATCTAATCAACCATCTATCTAAGCAGTACCTTGGCATACAACCAGACATCTATCTAACCAGCAACTAGATAGGCATCTAACCAGCCATCTATCTAACCAGCAACTAGGCATCTAACCAGCCATCTATCTAAGCTGTTACCTTGGCATCTAACCAGCCATCTATCTAACCAGCAACTTGGTATCTAACAGGCAATCTATCTAAAGCAGTTACCTTGGCATCCAACCAGCCATCTATCTAATCAGCAACTAGGTATCTAATCAGCAATCTATATAAAGCAGTTACCTTGGCATCTAACCAGCCATCTATCTAACCAGCAACTATGTATCTAATCAGCAATCTATCTAAAGCAGTTACCTTGGCATCCAACCAGCCATCGACTAGGTATCTAATCAGCATCTATCTAAGCAGTACCTTGGCATCCAACCAGCCATCTATCTAACCAGCAACTATGTATCTAATCAGCAATCTATCTAAAGCAGTTACCTTGGCATCCAACCAGCCATCGACTAGGTATCTAATCAACCATCTATCTATAAGCAGTACCTTGGCATACAACCAGCCATCTATCTAACCAGCAACATGTATCTAATCAGCAATCTATCTAAAGCAGTTACCTTGGCATCCAACCAGCCATCGACTAGGTATCTAATCAACCATCTATCTAAGCAGTACCTTGGCATACAACCAGACATCTATCTAACCAGCAACTAGATAGGCATCTAACCAGCCATCTATCTAACCAGCAACTAGGCATCTAACCAGCCATCTATCTAAGCTGTTACCTTGGCATCTAACCAGCCATCTATCTAACCAGCAACTTGGTATCTAACAGGCAATCTATCTAAAGCAGTTACCTTGGCATCAAACCAGCCATCTATCTAACCAGCAACTAGGCATCTAATCAGCAATCTATCTGAAGCAGCTACCTTGGCATACAACCAGCCATCTATCTAACCAGCAACTAGATAGGCATCTAACCAGCCATCTATCTAACCAGCAACTAGGCATCTAACCATCCATCTGTCTAAGCTGTTACCTTGGCATCTAACCAGCCATCTATCTAACCAGCAACTTGGTACCTAACAGGCAATCTATCTAAAGCAGTTACCTTGGCATCAAACCAGCCATCTATCTAACTAGCAACTAGATAGACATCTAACCAGCCATCTATCTGACCAGCCATCTATCTAACCAGCATCTATCTAACCATCTATCTAACCTGTCATACTAACAGCCAGCTTAATCAACCTGCAATACTAACAGCCAGCTTGATCAACCAGCCATATTAATAGCCGCCTTAATCAACCTGCTGGCTAACACCCACCTTAGTCAACCTGCCATATTTACAGCCACTTTGATCAACCTGCCATGCTAAAAGCCACCTTATTTTACCTCCCATGCTAAAAACCACCTTAATCAACCACATAAATGAACCTGCCATTCTAACAGCACCCTAGATCAACCTGCCATTCTAACAGCAGCCTAGATCAGCCTGCCATACTAACAGCCAGCTTGATCAACCTGCCATACTAACAGCCACCTTAATCAACCTGCCATGCTAACAGCCACCTTGATCAACCTGTCGTACGATTACAGCCGCCTAAATCAACCTGCCATGCTTACAGCCACCTTTATCGACCTGCCGTACTAACAGCCGCCTAAATCAACCTGCTATGCTAACAGCCACCTTAGTCGCCCTGCTATTTTAACAGCCGCCTAGATCAACCTGCCATGCTAACAGCCCCTTTGATCAACCTGCCATGCTAATAGCCACCTTAATCAACCTGTCGTACTAACAGCCGCCTAGATCAACCTGCAATACTAACAGCCACCTTAATCAACCTGCCATACTAACAGCCACCTTAATCAACCTGCCATACTAACAGCCACCTTAATCAACCTGCCATACTAACAGCCACCTTAATCAAACAGCTACCTTTATCGACTTGCCATGCTAACAGCCGCCTAAATCAACCTGTATGCTAAAGCCACCTTAATCGACATGCCAAACTAACAGCCACCTTAATCGACCTGCCATACTAACAGCCACCTTGATCAGCCTACCATACTAACAGCTACCTTAATCGACTTGCCATGCTAACAGCCACCTTGATCAACCTACCATACTAACAGCTACCTTAATCGACTTGCCATGCTAACAGCTATCTTGATCAACCTACCATACTAACAGCTACCTTTATCGTCTTGCCATGCTAACAGCCACCTTGATCAACCTACCATACTAACAGCTACCTTTATCGTCTTGCCATGCTAACAGCCACCTTGATCAACCTACCATACTAACAGCTACCTTTATCGTCTTGCCATGCTAACAGCCACCTTGATCAACCTACCATACTAACAGCTACCTTTATCGTCTTGCCATGCTAACAGCCACCTTGATCAACCTACCATACTAACAGCTACCTTTATCGTCTTGCCATGCTAACAGCCACCTTGATCAACCTACCATACTAACAGCTACCTTTATCGTCTTGCCATGCTAACAGCCACCTTGATCAACCTACCATACTAACAGCTACCTTTATCGTCTTGCTATGCTAACAGCCACCTTGATCAACCTACCATACTAACAGCTACCTTTATCGTCTTGCCATGCTAACAGCCACCTTGATCAACCTACCATACTAACAGCTACCTTTATCGTCTTGCCATGCTAACAGCCACCTTGATCAACCTACCATACTAACAGCTACCTTTATCGTCTTGCCATGCTAACAGCCACCTTGATCAACCTACCATACTAACAGCTACCTTTATCGACTTGCCATGCTAACAACCACCTTAATCAACCTGCCATACTAACATTCGCCTAGATCAACCTGCCATGCTTACAGCCACCTTCATCGACCTGCTATACTAACACCCACTTAGACCAACCTGCTATGCTAAAGCCACTTTAATCGACCTGCCATACTAACAGCCGTCTTATTCAACTTGCCATGCTAACAGCCACCTTAATCAATTTGCCATACTGAGAACCATCATAATCAACCTGCCATAATAACAGCCACCTTCATTTGAATGCCGTGCTAACAGCTTCCTTTACCAACCTAGCATGTTAACAGCCACCTTAATTAACCTGCCGTGTCAACAGCCACCGTACCATTACAACACGCCATGCTTTCAGCCACTGTAAAATCCCAACCTGCCATACTAACAGCTACCTTTATCGACTTGCCATGCTAACAGCCACCTTAGTCAACCTACCATAATTACTGCCACTTTGATCAACCTGCTATACTAAAAGCAACTTTATTTAAGCTGCTATGCTAAAAACCACCTTAATCAGCCTGTCATTCTAACAGCAGCCTAGATCAACAGGCAATGCTTACAGCCACCTTTATCGCTAAAATAAGGGAGACTCTCTCATCTGCTACTTCCTCATCTGATGGTCATGTTGATAGAATTGGAGATCATCAAACCAGAGATTCTACTTCAAGTATTACTGAATTTTCTGAATTTGACTTTGTAACTGGAGATGAAGTTCGCAAGCTTATCATGTCATCACCAAACAAGTCCTGCTCACTTGACCCTCTTCCAGTGTGGTTGTTCAAGGAGAATATTGACACCTTTTTACCCTACGCTCTGTCCATAGTCAAGACATCCTTGGACTCTGGTGACTTCCCATCATCCCTTAAGAAAGCCATAGTCACACCTCTAGTTAAGGAGGCTAACCTTGATCGTGATAACTTGAAGAATTACCGACCAGTTTCGAATCTGCCATTTCTTTACAAAGTTATCGAGAAAGTGGCTCTTGGTCAAATTTCACAGCACCTGGAACTTAATGAGCTCAACAATGACTTCCAGTCAGCCTATCGACGACATCACAGTACAGAAACTGCACTTCTGAAGGTGAATAACGATATCCTTCAAGCTATGGATAGAAAACGAGCTGCGTTTGTTGTTCTTCTGGACCTTTCAGCTGCATTTGACTCAGTCGATCATACAATCCTGCTTGTTCGACTTTCTGACGAATTCGGCATCACTGGCCCTGCTAAGTCCTGGTTTGCTTCATATATCTCGGGTCGCACAAGCAGATGCAAAGTCACCTGTGAACTGCCTGATCCGCAGCGTCTGGAATATGGAGTTCCTCAAGGATCAGTTATCGGGCCTCAACACTTCAGCATATACACGCATCCAGTGTCAGATATTATCGGACAGTATGAGGTTGTGAGCTATCACTCGTATGCAGATGATGTCATGCTGTACGCTGTTGCTGATCCTAAAAGCACCGAATCTGTAGACCATGCTCTCCATACTCTGTCAAACTGCATTGAACACCTGCAAAAATGGATGATGTCAAACATGTTGAAGCTTAATTTTGACAAAACTGAATTCCTCGTCGTCTCTAGCCCACAGTCCCGTCAGCGTTTATCCAATATCACTCTCACGATCTCTGACATCTCTATTCACTCAGCATCATCTGCAAAAAGTCTTGGTGTGGAGTTCGATTCGGCACTGAAAATGGATCGCTATGTGTCAACACTCTGTCGTGGACTCCACTATCATCTATCAAACATTGCCCGTATCCGACCATACATCAATGAAAAAGCATGTGAGCATGCCACCCGAGCTATTGTGTCATCTAGACTCGACTATGCAAACTCACTGCTGTACGGAGTAAACTTATCACAGATTCAACGTCTCCAGCGGGTTCAAAATCGTGCTGCAAAACTTATCTTCAGGTCAAGGAAATACGATCATATCACCCCTTTGCTGAAGCAATTACATTGGCTCCCAATCAAGCAACGGATAATATTCAAAATTCTGACTGTTGTGTATAAGTAACTTCATAACAAAGCCCCAAATTATCTCGGCTCTCTCATCATTCCACATCACTCTGGTAGACCTGGACTCCGCTCAAGTTTGGACACTACCTTACTCCATGTGCCCAGAACATGCAGCATAGCTGGTGACCATGCATTCCAGGCACATGCACCTCAACTCTGGAATGGGCTTCCACAGTTCATCCGCTGCTCCCCTTCCTTGGATACTTTCAAGACAGCTCTAAAAACTCATCTCTTCGAACAATGACCAACATTTAACTGTATTATTAGTATTATTTTTTCTGGACTCTGTTCAGCGCTGTATTGTATTGTATTGTATCGACCTGCCATACTAACAGCCGCCTAGATCAACCTGAGATGCTTACAGCCACCATTATCGACCTGCCATGCTAACAGCCGCCTGGATCAACCTGCTATGCTAAATCCACCTTAATCGACCTGCCATATTAACAGCCACCTTGATCAACCTGCCATGCTTACAGCCCCTTTAATCAACCTGCCATGCTAACAGCCACCTTAATCAACCTGTCGTACTAACGGCCGCCTAGATCAACCTGCCATTTACAGCCACCTTTATCGACCTGCCATGCTAACAGCCGCCTAGATCTACCTGCTATGCTAACAGCCACCTTAAATCAATTTGCCATACTGAGAATCATCATACTCAACCTGCCATAATAACAGCCACCTTCATTTGAATGCCGTGCTAACAGCTTCCGTTATCAACCTGGCATGTTAACAGCCACCTTAATTAACCTGCCGTGTCAACAGCCACCGTACCATTACAACACGCCATGCTTTCATCCACTGTAAAATCACAACCTGCCATACTAACAGCTACCTTTATCGACTTGCCATGCTAACCTTGTCAACCTACCATAATTACTGCCACTTTGATCAACCTGCTATGCTAAAAGCAACTTTATCAGCCACCAACCATATCAACCCGCCATGCTATCACTCAGTCACTGTACCAAATTAACTCGCCATGCTATCACTATGCATCAGCCACCGTAAGTTATCAACTCGCCATGCAGGCACCTAATACGATATCAACTCACCATGATATCGCACCCCTTTCCATTTCACCCCACTGTTGCTATCATCTACCCTACTTTATCACCTTGACATGCCAAAACCTTTTAAATTGATTCGTTTGTTGCTATTTATTTATGGAAGTTGTTATATCTGTATCTCTGTTTTTAGTCACAGTTTAGTAACATAAACACACGAACACAAACTTCTAATTCGGGTAAATTGCAGTATCTTTATTTTCGTGCAATATGTGCAGGAACACCTCTTGATATTTAGGTGTTCATAACAATTATCGCTTGATGTTACAAACGATAATTGTTATGATCAAAATTGTATGATCTTTTATTGTAGACTGAACTAATTTGCATCAGTCCCCAGCGTAAGTTTGATAAGAGAGAAGAAAACGTGTTAACAAATCACTAATTAAACCAACTAAAATTAAACTATTACCTCTGTGTAAATCATCTCTGGGTAATTGCAGTGGGTATAAAGGAATACCCAATCTCTTACGATCAAGAAGGTTAAAGTAGATAACGTTGCGTATAGTGAACCCTTCCTAGTTACTGAAGAATTGGTTATTGATCTTTGAACAAAGAGCCATAAAATGACATCCAAATAAAGATAATTATTGTTGTGCATATTTTATTATGTTCATAAAGTAATGTATGCCCTACCGAGCATGAAGGGGAGTCGGCGAACAAGAGAATCGAAGACTAAAACATTCCTTAAAATCCAAATAAAACGGGAAGAGAAAGACAAAGACCTACAGGTCCGAGGGCTGGGGCTCTGAAGAACTCATGGTTCCTGACTGAGTACCACATATTGTATTCAAATAACGTTTTTTAAAAAGAAGGAAAAAGATCTAAAGAAATACCAGAACCAATAAAAATTGAAGCTATGGTTCGTTTCCCGTCTCGTCCCGCTTAATTGTATAAAAAGACAATTAAAACCCACCGTGGAGGGGCTGGGTTAGAACTTTCAAAATGTCCTATAATAATCGCCGCACTTACAATGCATTGGTGTCCACCCCTCCCCCCCCCCCCCCCCCCCCACCTTGTTTGAGTTTCCAGATTCAGACTTTCATGTTGACACAGTTGAATGAAAAAGCGCCATGGCGACTGCAAAGGATAGGTTGGAAAAGCTGTTTTATGTTTTTCTTAATTCAAGTAAATAAAATAGTTAAGATGTAAAAATAAGGTTAAAATAAACTGTCTCCTTAACAATTTTTTTTTATGAGATATCGCCTAACTCACAAGGCCACGGACGGCCACTCAAGGTGAGGGCTACACATAACTGATTTGGGCTATCGACCCAAATCAATTGACACCAGGGGCACGTTGCCTCCTACTCCTGGGGCTGAAACAGGGTTACCCCCTTTACAGTCCTTAATGATGTAGGCATGGGTATCATCCACTAGGAGCCTGTCTGGTAGAGCAGAATGCACTACCTTCCCAACTTTTTCGAAGCAATTATGGTTAAGTGCCTTGCTCAGGGGCACAAGTGTCATGACCGGGTATCGAACCCACACTCTGCTGCTGAAAACACCAGAGCTTAGGTCCGGTGCTCTAGACCGCTCGGCCACGACACGCCACAAACCAGGTAAAGCAACAGGAATTTTTAAATTGTTCGTAGATAACTTGTCCGCTCCTTACATGAGGATTTCAATCCAATATTCACACAGACAGTAAAACTAAACAATCATATGACAATATTTCGATCTCACGTTGATTGCCATTTTATGGCAAATTCCTTTATTTATGTAGTTAGGCCTATCTTTTTATAAATTAATATCGTCTCCGATTGGTTTCTTAACAAATGACATAGACTAGAATAGCCATTTCTGTTTAAATGAAAAACCTCAAATACAAAATGGTTGCCTTATATTAAAAACAAACTGGTACTGCTCGAGTCAAATAAAATTCTTGTCTTTCAATCAACAGCTTTAATGAATATTGTTGTGGCTGTAAAATAAATTAATTAAATAAAAACTTTGTTCAAGATTAGATCAATTTTGAGCCCTCACTCCATGTCTTGAGGCCACATTGGGTCTAAAGATCCACAACACTGAAAGGGGTACAGTCATCAAGCAAGTACACCACGAGGGAAGGGTGGGATGGGTGAGGGTGATGTTTGCAACAATCACAAGGCAAACAGTCTAACACATTGGTGACCCCATCAAGAAGAAAAACAAAACGGCGCCAATAAGTCTCAACAAATCAAATGACATAAATTTAAAAGTTTAACAGTTTTAAATGTGTGTGATGTTTTTTTCTTAATAATTTTTGTACATGTTCTAAAGAGGGAAAAGAGGTATTATTTGACGTCATTGTTTATTTCAAATCCTGAAAATAGTTACTAAGGGCCCCAGTCATTAATTAATCGACTAATTAATTCCTAGTTTCAACAATTGAAGCATAACGATTGTAAACAGGGTATATACAAAACCAGTCATCTGACAGAAACATCTTAATATTGTGCTACAACACAATGGTTTCAATTCAACATAGCTGACTATCAAATAAGTACAATCAATAGTATATAAACCTATCAGGATTATGTACACATCTAGGATCTATGTTACACTCAAAATTAGTCTGCAAGTATGTTCTGACTGGCAGATACAATCACGGTTTAATACGTATTATATACAAAGTACGTACATGTATTACAAGCCAGTCATTCTTACGCTTGTCCTTAAATCTTCAAGTAACATGGATTACTTACTTAGCGTTCTTAGCCTACTATCTTAGTTTAGAAACCACAATATACCGACTTCAGGTGTCCCCGAACCATTCAACATTCATGTCGTCATCAACTTCATGAACGGGAATAACAATGGTCACAACAGAAGGCCTTCACGAGCCGTATATGAATTCACTCTTTGTAAATTACAATAAAAATAGTTCCCTTTTCACCTTTTGTATAACTATTTGAAAGTGAACCGGAGTTCCTGCAAAACTTGATCGTCTGAACAAAGAAACTGCCCATTGGTGCACGGCTGCTCTCTAAAGGTACAATCACTTCTTAGCAAACCAACTGGGTCCCCTTGAAACTTCCATTGATTGTTTAAACGAATTGAAAGGTGAACCAGGTATACCTACTGGAGATTTATTTGCGAGAAATTGAATATGAAGACAAACAAATAATGAAAAGTGAAAACAAATGGCCATAAGGTACCAAGCGGTAAAAACAAACTAGAAATGCCCACGCACAATGTCCACTGATAGCATCAACTTAAGATGGGCCTTTTACTGAAATCAAAACAAATCTTTGCTTGTCAATTTGATGCAAATTTTATTCTGCTACTTCGTTTCTTTACCCATTGATAACAGTCTTGACCGTAAAGAAAGGACTCAAATTAAGTACAGGTTGTTTTTCAGCTATTGTGAAATTGATGAACAATACCGTTCGTGTAGATTTAGCTATTTAATCACACTTCTTTGCTGCACGGGTTGGTCATTATGAAGGCCTTCCAGTCATTCAATATTCTCCTTATTTGTTGTTAAATCAATAGTTTGAACAATTATGTGATGCTGTGATATCAACAATGATAAAGTGGGTTTAAAATTAAATCCAGCTGCCCAGAGAGTCAAAGGGTTATGGCACATGAATGATGGCAGGGCTATTGTTTGACCGATTTCTTGTGCCACGTTTTGAATTTATACACTGGTTTGGAGCTCTCTATCACATAAATAGCACTCACTGCGATTTAACTCTGTGGTATTGTTTTATAATTGTAGTTCAACTTCTTTTAATTAATGATCAGTATGTACATGTACAATACAGGAACATTCATGTGGATAATTGTCCACACAAATGGTTCATTGTTGTTATCAAATACAATAGGTTTTGTAAGTTCCATTCCATGTTGTAATCAGTTGTGTGTTGGTCAAGTGCATGACTGAAGTTGGCGAGTCCCATAGTCTTGTAGACAAATTGGGTTACATTATTCTGATTAATGTAATGATCACATCTCATCAATAGGTTCAACCTTGGTCCAAAGATGACATGAAGTGACATACATGAGTCTTCATTCACAACACACCATAATAGACCAGTATTAGCATTGTTCATGTGTCCATTAGCTCTGGAGTGTCAATTCCTTCTTTTGCAACGGTCTTTCTCGTGTGGTTTTTGTGTAAATTCATGGCTGGCCTTTTTCACATTGCACCAAGTTCCAACCTCAACAGACCTGTGTAAAAATGACAACAAATCAATTAAAGAAATTGGTTACAATCAAGAAATAAGCTTAAATTTTTAAAATTAAGATGGACGAAAGATGGTACCATGAAACTCATTCCTGGCAGCAATAACATTCATTTGTAATGCTGCCTGATTTGCATCCGATCGTAGATCCTTTCCTGGTCATGCAATAAAAAACTTATCACTTGTGACGATTTGAATGTCATGGTTTCTCTATGTTTTGTATTTGTATACATTAATTGTCCTCCATTGAACTTATAATCTTCCATACCTTTATTTGGAAATTCCTTTAAATTTGTCAGAATTTAACCTCAAAAAAGAAACTGTTTTAGTTTTTGAAAATGTTGCATCAATTATTAATTTGGTTGCTAATATTTCTTAACTCAGTGTCTAATAACTATTCCTACAATATGATCCACAATGTGCCCCATATGATGTGGTTTGTGCATTGATTGCTAAAGCACTGCTGTACTGGTTCACATTCAATAATGTTAACACATCAATATACACCAATATTTAATTTTCTATGACAATTTTTGAGAAAACTGCAACCATAAGATGTATTGTTGTGTTCCATTGTTATAAATGTTCATCTATCAATCATATCTTTCTTCTCGTGTCTGAAGACTACGTGTTGGAATCTAGTCCAACTTATTTACCTTGCTGTCATCTTCCGTTACCCACAACGTAACCACAAACATTTGGAGTAATTATCCATGCATGGCTAACTCAGCTTTAAAAAATCTTCACACAGTTATTTTTTAATTTTTCTCTCCTTAGTTCTTTGTTCAGTAAGATTGTATTTAGAGAAAATAGAATTAGCTGTTGCAAACTGCTTACCAACCAAAAGGACCTGTGGTATAAATGCCAAAAATAAGTTAGTGGCCTGACGTTTCGACCCTAGCAGAGTCTTTCTCGAAGGCTAAAAGATTGTATTTACTCACTTTACAAAAGAAATAGTGTCTGTGCCACATTTTCATTTGACATGAATAATAGCAAGTATTTCAGCTCTGTTTGAGTCATTAGACCAAAGACTGCACGCATGACGTGACCTGCCATCACCACAAACACGCCAATATTGGTCAACTGTAATATAAGACTATTCTAATTTAAATAGGCGATTCATTGTACGCGTCAAATTCACGTACTGCGAGCAGTGCCAATCATTACAAATTAATAAAAGTTTAACAGAAATATATGAAATGAATTTACATATTCATTTCACGCGTGGCCGGGTAGTTTTTCCTCTGTCAAATCACGTGATCACTTGGCGCCGACGGTGGATTGCTTTTTCGCGCGATCCATATTTTATTTAATTGCCAATTAAGGCTGATATCTGAAATGAAATTGCTTTTAGTCCCAGGTAGTCATAACGCCATGGTTTCAAACTGCAATCGTTGAGACTGTCATAAACTAGTACAGGAAAAGCTTATTGAGTAACCTTTGCAATTCAACGGGCACTGTTTTTGTTTACATTGCTTTATCTGTATGCTAGGAAAAATTTAATTTTAATAATGTTGCATTAATCAAAATGTTAAGTCTAAACAATCTGATCACATACTACGTTTATTGACAGGACAATAGATTGGAGTAAAGTACTTGCAAGACATGTTTGATAAAGGTGAAATAATATTGCTTTTAACGGCAGGTGCTCTCAGGGGCGCCATTAATAGGCCCATTATTAATCCCGGAGACGTTGGTTAGTTTAAGTGGATGGCGAGTTAATGCGACCCGAGTCAAATTGAAGTAGTGCCGGATGAGAGGAACGGCAATTCGCTAAACTGAGAGGTGAGCCGTCTCCTACATTTACATCGGAATTGTGGGCATTTCTGAGTGCTTTAATTTGATGTTTTTAATACATGTATATACGTGGTGCCGACAGCCACTAACCACTCACTGGCGCCGTAGCTACGATGCGTCATCATATGCATGTTCAATCAAGCCAATGGTAAGAACATCCAACATTTCAACAATACCCAAGGAGTGGGTAAAATACAAAAAACTTGTGACAAATGATAATGATACAGTAAATATAGAGGTTGCACGTTATCCTAGACAGGACTTGCCAGTCATGAAAATCAAGGGATGGATCGCTTGACAGCGTCTCCTAGCTAACACAACTCTCCACTCAATTACTGGCTGCATCCAATATTGATGCAATAGATGTAGGGTGGCACACAAGGGACCACGGGCGTAATTTGCTTGGACGAGTCATTATTCGTTTGCCATTAGCGCTGGGCCAAGGGCGCTCGGGGATCACACTAGTTTGAACGCTATCGAACTTGCTTTAAGACAAGTGCTGCATTGACAAACATCTCATAGAGAATACATCAAGATTTCCATTGCTAGTTATTTGATTAAGACCCAAACATAACTCGTTTAGAGACTTCTCAAAGTCCAACGCGTGATGGCACCATATTTCGTTGGTCAATCATGAGCTTCATAATAGTGAAAACAAACTTTAAACCCGGCGGCCAAGCTTCTCTCTATTTTTGGGGTAATAATCTTTGAAGAATAATATAGCAGGATGTGAACTAGTTGGTCGACCAGATACTCTACCCAGGGAATACTACAATGGAAGGGTTGAGGTACGAGTAGTTTGCAGACAAAGCTACTGAGCTTTTGGGGTCTGTCAGTAAATCTCCCACTACGTCATTCAAACTGTCGCATTGTGCCATAAGTTATAAAATCAGAAAGGGATGTCATTTCATAATTTTGCAAATGTGATGAAAAAGTCGACAAATTTCCTTGCTTATGCTTTCAATCAAATGAAAGGGCCAAGTTTACGAAGGCAATTAATACTGGTTGACTAGCAAGTTAATACTGCCGGCCAAAGTGATTGTTTCAGCATGAAATTCTTCAGTCTCGAGTATTATGAAAATACAAATTCGTGTTCAGGGCATAACAAAAGTAGTGCATTTGTAAAAAAAAAAAAAAAAAACGAAAAAAACTAATAATAATATTTAAAAACAATAACAAATAATACCCCCAAACAAACAAACAAACAAACAAACAAACAAACAAACAACCCAACAACCCAACAACCCAACAAACAAACAAACAAACAAACAAACAAACACATAATTCAAAAGGATTGACATCTTTTGCGACGCTTGCAATACTTCGTGTATTTTGTGTGTGTGTGCGTTTTCATTTTAGTAATTTATTTATAATTATATTTGTATTATTGGCAGGGGTCTGGTTGTACACATCTTTTGATGACAGTACTTTTGAATTTCCTTGACAGCCCCTGTTCAACCTGTGTTCATTAAATGTAAAAAAAATTGAAATAAATAACAAATAAATACATCGGTACAGATATTATTGTTCACTTTTCAATCAAACAAAACACATAAATAATGTCTTACAACGCGAAGAAACCAATGCATTACTGTTGTTTGTACACATAGCAGTGGAGGCTTATATACACAAGCAGAACTGCATAATAGGCAGACAACATAGGGGTATTTGCATGGAGTGTGTTGATTTAAATCTATCCAATTATAGCCTGGATAAATGCAATGCCCGCCGACTTCATTCCCCCGTGAGGCTGCCAGTCCCTGGAACAATTTGGAATTGGCCCAATTAAGAGTGCGGCAATATCGTATCACTCAATTAATAATCCAAACGGAGGTGTTATTAATCAAGTCCATGGTGTATTGACGGTCAATACTAGCTCTATATTTAATACAGCAAGTATGTGGGAGGCAGATGTAGACCCTTATGCAGGTCCATATTAAACCAATCAAAATTGGTCATGAAAGTCACGTGTCAATAGTGCTTTAAAGGAAACACTATTTTGGTTTTCACCAAAGTTTTGTTTTAAAAAAAACGAGTACTTTCCAGCTTGTTTTAAACATGTTTTTTATACATTGGCCCGTTTTGTTGCGGTTGTTGTTTGTTTTCGGGGGGGGGGGGGGGGGGTGCGGTTGTATAGTGAGAGGGTGGTCTTTGTCCATGCAGTTTTCAACTTTATATCTCTCAGATTTCATAAAATAATCAATAAAGGTATGTCGACCCATAAAGATCAACCAGACGTTCATACTTTAAATTTTACAAATGACCTCAACCACCTACAGCAAGAAAGCTACCATCAAAGCTATAATCGTATATTCACACATTATCAAAATCAACAGCCAAGCCTACATGATGTCACCGTCAGGCTCAGACCCCATTCAACATAAGCACAATGACTAGCTAGAGACGACACAAAGAATAAACTACAGTAGGGAAGCCATCATGACTGACATGACGGAAGAGATCGGATGGACAAGAGAGAAGATGTGTTGAAAGACTGACATTATCTGAAGAATATCTCTCGGCATTTCCAACACAAGCACGACTATCTTTGACTGCAACCTGGACATATCAGCTGGATCCTAAATCAGCTGGGTCTTAAATCAGCTGGATCCTAAATCAGCTGGGTCTTAAATCAGCTGGATCCCATATCAGCTGGATCCCATATCGGCTGGATCCCAAATCAGCTGGATCCTAAATCTTTAACTGCACCCTGGACATATTATCAGCTGGGCCTTAAACCAGACGTCTTTTGAAAAAAGTGTTAGACCAAATAGAAAAATGTTCAAACATTTGAAAAGGAAGTTCCAACTTGCGCCTCTACACCTTGACCATCTGTCTTATCAATACACTGTAGGCCTACTACCAAACTACCTACATTGTTATTTTAAGAGGGATTTATCATTCTTGGGAATAGAAAGTGCTGGACAATATCGAATTAAATGTCGATGAGGATGTTGAAGAGACAAATAAAGAAAGGCACATACGTTGTTCAAACGAAGGTAATTTTCAAAGAAATATTTGTCACAAAAATTAAGAATGAAACGACCGAAAACGATTTCACAACAAATGAGTAAAACAAATTGTGAATCTCAGACTGAATCTAATTCAAAGATAGGCTCTGTTCTGCCATTGCTTTACAAAGATTAAATGTATTCAAACCTTTTCCATTAAATTTTTGATTTAAACCGATCTTCTTGTACTTGGTTAAAATATAAACTAAGTGACTCTTCGCCAATTGCGCTTTACACATTCCCTTAAGTAAAAAAAACAAAAAACTAACCAAAAATATCAACAATGTCTACCACACCAAAATCTGGTGTAATGCAAAGAAACAACAACTTTATTTGCTTAGAAACAACAACTTTATTTGCTTATAGTAGTTATCAAGTTTGTTAAGTGTACGTGTAAATGGAAGTACGGTTTGGTTATAATATCAACTTCATTTAGTTCTCACCCACCTCACTCATTTCATGCAGGTGGTTAAACGATCGAAGTGACCCAAAAATTAACAATGCGCGCTCAATCGAATCAAATTAATGTCGCTCCAATTTCAAGGGTAGACTATTTACCACATGAAAATATTTAATATTAAACAGATTTTTGCACGCTGCTGATATTACTCTGTGTAGTCCATGTGGAATTAACAACTTGAGCTCAAACTAAGGATTCATCAAATAACTCACAATATTCGTTCATAAATGCTTCCATTGCTTAGACGTCATTTACTCGGCATTAAAATGATGAATCTTGGTAAAGCACAAGCAACCCAAAAATAATGATGCCATGGTCACTATTGTAGTAAATGCATCCAAAATAATTACTCAAAACGTACTAGGATACGTTTCGATAATGTTTACACAATTGTTGAAAATTAAACAAGTTAAATAGTCTTGTGTCGTGTGTTTCCTGGTGACATTTCAATATCATCAATACTGACGATATTCATTTAAGTGTTTTGATATACTATGGGTCATTCCATGTCAAATTAACACGTTAGCTCACACGGGTTTTCTTTCAAATTGCTTAAGTGCTTGATTCCTTATGAAAACAAGTTTGAGTTTTTTATTTAGTTTGGGAGTTCAAGGCCAAAGAATTTTTGACCTCGTGCTTTTTCATTTTAAATTTGAGCATCTGAAAAAGCTAAACTTGAAATGTCATTGTTAAATCATGCAAAATAAACTTTGTCCTCTGAACCGTATTGGGCCGATATTTCAGCACCTCGTGTGTACTAAATGTACATAGGCTAACCGGGGTTTTCTAGAGGTTTACACAGGGTGACATTTTAAAATGTGAGCGATCATGATAGGCATGTTGATCGATCTCCATTTAATAGAGATATTTAAAATCATATACTCACCGAGGTGCTTCAGAAACTAGAGAGAAAAGCTTTCCATAGGACAACTTAGAATCGCTAATCTTTATTTACCCGGGCATGTGTTTACCATTACTTATACTCGTACCATAATAAAGCCAAACCACAACAATAAACCAAGATACTTTGCATCATCACAATGATCAATTTTTTCCCGGTGCATTTTTTTTCCTTTTCTCATCAACTTGTAATAGTGCATTCTCCACAATTACAGATTATACGAATCGTATAAACTCGATTTTTCTTACATGGCATGGCTCAATTGAGCGGCTGGTCGGAACCGTCCGTTACATTTTAAATTAACTTATTACTATTATCATTATTATAAACTGTATTTTACAATCGGGAAAAGACTAATGATTAATTAGATGTTTGGACGCAACTCAGACTGAAGAATGATGGATTTGTATCGCCATGCCATGCAATGCCATGCTAGTTTATGTCACTGTTTATCTCCACATCACATTACACGTTCTGACTATATTGGCCCAATTTCATATTACAAGGTCACTTCCCATATCAGCTCAAATTACTGTATTTCTCACATTCAGTCGATCGATATCAAGTCTTATTCAATTACTTAAAGGGTAAAATGTGAAACCATAATATCGTTTTATCAAAGTACGACAGGTAGATAACAATGAAACTAAAGCTGTTATAGCAGTTTATTGTTGTATTGTTTGATTCACAGCGCTAATGAAGGACTATATGAAAAGTGTTCTTATCTGGACCTGTCTTTGGGCTTCATCAAGATGTGAAATAAATAGCGGGTTTTTGTTTCCTTTATGCAAGACGATGCTAAAATAAATAATTGCAGCTTCATGAGCTTGCATTCCACTTAAGACATATCAACCAACTTGGTATAATACGCCTATATTAATGTTATCACATATAAGATTGGTTGATGATAAACCTGTTTATATTATGTTTGTATAGGTCAGTGTGGGTTATTAATTCATATCAGGTTTCCCGAGGTGTTCCTGTGTTCAGCCCTCATAAACAAATCGAGCCCTTCTCAACGTTTTACAACTCCAATTCCAAACGGGATAGAGGCGACATTTAAAAGGCAACGTTAGGTGAAGAAGTCTCGGGTTTAATTTAACTTGCATGCTAAACCACACGTTATCCTGCAGCTACGTAGAATGCAGCATAATTTGCCAGGTAATTTCAGGGCATAATTACAGCCGATAGGAAATCTACACACCTACATATGGCTAATTGAGAACCCAATACCTCGCAAGATGCAAATATAGCCAGTAGGCGAAAGCCCTGTATTGCGGGCACTCTGTCAATGACCCAGTGACAGTGAGTAAACTATGGTGGCAATGCCTGTACACTACACACTCATAACACATTGTCATAAAGGCTAACGAATGGATTATGCAGATATTCAGAGTCACAAGTGACATGGATTAATTTGGACAATACATTCATCAAGACTTGGTGACTTTTAGTTTTCCCACATTCAGCTGTTTTTGAGCCACGTGTACACCTTGTCACTCGATTTACCATGTATTACGCTTGCTTTAATATAATATTCCGTCGACAGAAACATCAACAATGTCAGCTCGACATTTCCCACATTTTGAACTACAAATAAATTAATATATTGAAAAAACAAAAATTACTTTCTAAAATAGACTTAACTTCAGTTGATGTTTTACATCCCGTAATAATAATTATTATAATAAGCTTATTTATTTATAACTTTCTTTCATATTTTTTAGTATGCATGTATACTACTGGCATCATGACTGCCGGCAACTTTTGGGATGACATAAAAATACCGATGAGCGATTCTAACAATACATGAACAAAGTTTACTGTTTACATAAAACTATTGGGGCATTCACAAACAAGCGTTAATACAACCATGAGGAAGTTCTGTGTTTTATATGAATTTAAGAGAATGCGAGGAAATATTTCAAGATACAGACATTCTCTATTGTTGACTTCGCTTTCGCAAACCAGGCGTCAGTTTTGGTCTTCATTGCAATAGATACATATTGTACTAATAATGAGATACACACCTTATTACCTGGCCTGAACCCTGCAACCGTTGCCATGCCATGTGCTTTGAAGAGCTTACTGTGATCATTTTCGCATACGAGGCTGCCGTTGATCAATGTGTACCTGTCGCCGGGTACCAGTTGTATGTGACACGAACTACACGAGAAACATTTTAGATGATAAACCTTGTTGTGTGTGCGCATGACGAGTTCATTAGCTGGGATCTGCTGGGCACAAGCTGCACATGCGCCACTCACACCAAATAACCTGAACATTACCAGAAAAACCAAGAAAGTACATTTCAATTTAACTATCTAATAAAATAAATTCATGTTTAATACGAGTGTCTTGTTGAAGGTTGTCCAAGACTAATTAGGCGGGCTATAATGCAGGTTAGATAACTGACAAAGAAAACAATATAAACCATGAGATTGCTATGCCTTTGCTGTTTTCTTCGTCAGTTGTTTTTTGTTCCAGCAGAACTTCATATTTAAGAATGACGACGGGAAGAAAACAAAATTTTGTTAATAAAATCAAAAATAGTGTTAAGTGTTACCAGATCGAAGAAAAATAAAAGCTGATAATAACATCACTGATTATAAACACAAGGCAGATTGACCGTTCTCATAATATTAACAGCATAGCAAAATATGAGTTTAGCATGTCCAATAAATGCCTAACAAAATGCTGGTTGATACTGATAGCTCCAAGCAGCCCCAGCATGATAATTAATAAAGTAGGAAAATGTGTCAATACTTCAATAATCAATGCTTTATTACAAAATACTTTTAAAATATTATTTCTCTCGGCCAGTTATATTACAGCTCCTGATATAACGAAGTTGCCGCTTTTCGTTAAGCTTTCAATGCTGATGCAGACAAAATTGCAACGTGTTCATTATTAACCATTTCACAAAATGCATAACCTTTCAACATAAATCTATAATAAGGTAATTTATTGGAAGCGCGCTTTATGGAGTGGACGCCTTAATTTACGTCCATTATGCTGCACGTAATTGCTTTGCACGATCCAAGTCTGGCTTACTATAACCTTGCAGCATACATCGCAGGCCATTACAATAATCAAAAAAAATTGAGCCTTCTAAAGGCATTCTGCACTTCCTTCATCTGATTATGTCCAGTTGACTATAGAAAATAAACTGTTCAACATTTGAATAACGTCTTATGAGTTTTATAAAACTGACTTTTGATGAGAAGATTTGTGTATCCTTTGTTACGTCATGCGATGGCATGGATTCTAGTTTACTTGTTCAGTGATTTCCCAGCCATGTGAATGAAAAAAATCACCCTAAACCTTATGAACCGCTTTGTAAAGCAAGCTCGCCAGTGAGAGGGTGCAGTATAATAGTGCTTGTTATTGACAGTGTGGGGCAGTTAACTGCAATCATATGTCCTTTATAATCCCGAATGCAATAATTACATCAGTTAAACAAACAACAAAATTCTACTGATTTGTCAATTAAAGTGTCAATTCGCGTCAATGAGCTGACATGACAACATCGTTATTAAAGGATATTAAACAATACTGCGGCTAAGAGATATTGCACAGTGACAATGATGTGAAAGTGAAGCTGCAAAAGTAATTAAGGACGACAATGTGTATTCCGAGCCAAAGCGTATATTGCTTAAGGAGATTATTTCAAAAGCAATAACAGAAACAATGCTTGTAACCTCCATGAACTGCATTGTCTCTTGTCAGCATATCCCATTTTGCCAAAAGACTGTGCCTGGTTTCCTTCACACGTTAAAGCAATGTAAGAGGGACTGGGAACCAATGCGGACAGTCTAATAATTATACGGTCTTTTTATGCGCTGAGCTCAAGTTCCAATCGACGTAAATTAAACTATTGGCTCAATTCATATTTGAGTCAGTTTGCCTGATGTTTACAATGTTGTTTTGGTTTACCATCCAATGATGCAGTGTTATCAATTGGATGGTGGCAACTTGCAATGTAATCATGACGACTTTCCTTCTAAAACCCGAACCAAACTTCGACATAGTTTTGATGTTTCCAAAGGGATGGAGAACGTGTAAATTCGGTATATTTGTTCTGTTTGACACTGCCACGTGTAATACATATAGACCTTCATTCAGACCTTCATTCAGATACGATACATCAATGGAAACTTTGCAGCACCCTTTTTTTTTGCTGTGACTTTTAAAGGAAATGCAGCACAGAGATGTACAGAAGAGAAGATGGAATTAAGTTTCACGGATAAAGAAATTAAGATCCAGTAATCGCAAAACTGAGTAATGAAAGAACGGGGAGATATATTTGATGACAATGCGATAATGACATGCAATCAAATGTAGCCTTGGGGGCATGCTTAATATTGCCTACTATACCCCACTCGATACAATCACTGACAATATTGACTGATCACCGGCTCTTATTAGTTTCGGCAAACAAATCAATAATGATGGATCAATAAGTAATCAGACTCAATTACATTCCATCCAATAAATAAATTGCCATGACCGTGACGGAAATGAAGATTTTACATTACAGTTTGGTGCATGTATTGTATACGTCTAACTCCATGCACAACAAGACTCCACGTTCTACGTGAGGTTTTTTTTAATGATAGCATGATCATTATACCGCAACAAGAACATAGAAGTAAAGAAAAAAGGGGGGGGGGGGTAGTGTGTAATTAAAAAACTGCAAACTACCAGATAAATAGCCAGATGAATTGAACGCGATGAGCCACAAATCCAGTTCCAAGCCAGTTGGGATTACACAAAACTATTATGGATAAATCAATGCATAATTTTGAATTGTGCGATATAAGAGCTTCTAAGAAATTTCTTTAACGACACTTTGCTCAGATTGACTGAAAAGAGTGTAATGTTGAAAGAGTGTAATTTGCGAGTGCTAGAAGAGATCAAGTTGGCAGGTGTGTAAAGGGAATACAGACAGGTGGTTCCTATGCCTACTAATAAAACTAAGAGCTATCAACACAAAGATCCGGAAACCAGGCAAGCTAAGACAGCCACCGGGAGCTTTACGTCTTCACAATGGGCTTCTCGTGATTCATTACCCGCTCAAATCACTCTCTGTACCCGCGATATAGTCTACAATCCATCCAAATACAACGTGGACATTTTTTCTCCAATTGTTTTGGCCAAAACCTAAAAACATCATTTGCATTTGTTTTGTAGTTAAAAAGCCTGGAGCTTACCCCGTTTCTCAAAATAAAGTTATTAACCTTTTAATTAAATCTTCATTAGAGAGTGATTTTCTTGTATTCCCTATAACTTTCACCGTTTTAACTTAACACGTTTCTTTTGAATCACAAAATGATAACAATTATAGCAATGTACTTATTATAATAATAACAATACACGCATGATGCCGAACCTGGCTAACAAAATACAATGCAATACCAGGAGGGTCTAATACTAGTTTAGTTGCCACACTACACTGTAAAAACGGCGTTTAGAATCTAAACACATTTCTAAACGCCTCGCTTGTACCCACTTTTTTCACACGTTTAGCCCTCAACATGTTTAGATTTTGCGTTTCTGTGACATGTTTACCCCGAGACACATTTAGCCTGTGATACGTTTAGATTGAATGTGTTTAGGGTTCATAGTGAGTGCTAAACATGTTTAGAATCCAACACGTTTCAGAGAATAAGCTTAATTTTTAAACACCTGAAGAAAAGAAAAGAGAAATGTTGCAACATTCGCCTGCCTGCTTACTGAAACATAACGCCCAAGCTACGCTCGGCATGAGAATCGATAAATCATCATCATCTCAACGGTCATCGAGATGATTTTCATAGAGATGATTTTCATAGAGATGATTTGAGGAGCAATGATGCCATAATTTCAGTCATACTGAAAACGGTCATTTTGAAGTCTCAGAATCCGTTCCAATTATATACATTTTGGGCTTTACTTTCTACCCATGGTGTGAATCTTTGAAGTGCTGGCCAATATGATACAACAAAAATTTGCTTCAATTGAATTACACACATTAAAGTGTAAACTACTGCGCAGGAAAGGCTGTTATACCTACAATGGTTTTGAATAAACACCAAGGTCTATATTTGTGCATATTTAATGAAACCCCGCCCATTTCATTCTAAACAAACTGATGAATTTAAACACATACAAAACATGTTTACAAGCAAACCTGTTTAGAAATATGTTTGTAAGCTAAATTGGTATCCCTTTAACATGTCAAAAAGCTAAACGTGTTGCGATCAATGCAGGTTTGAACTGGTTTGAACATTCAAATACACCAGAATGTGTGTTCATCATTTTAGTACGTTTGCTACCTGAGCAATTTTACTTGCCATGAGGGGCTAAACGTGTGGAGCATTTTTGATACCTTTGTAAAGTTACGTATTACCAAAATGCGAATTATTTTAAACCCTTTTAATTATGTGTTTATGCCATATAGCAAAAACGCTCTCCAAGGAAGGCCTATATGCCTACGTGGAAGCCTATCATGACTAGCTGCTTAGCTTTTTCATACCAATAGCAAACGTATTCAATGATGTAAACACATTCTGGTGTATTCAAATGTTCAAACCAGTTCAAAACACGTTTAGCTTTTGACATGTTAAAGAGATAGCATTTAGCTTCAAACATATTTCTGAACGTGTTTGCGTGTAAACATGTTTTGTATGTGTTTAAATTCAAAACTGCATTTCAAACAAGCACAACAAATCTCAACCCGTTTAGCTTTTTGACATGTTAAAGAGGTAGCCATTTAGCTTCAAACATATTTCTAAACATGTTTGCGTGTAAACATGTTTTGATTGTGTTTAAATTCAAAACTTCACTTAAAACAAGCACAACAAATCTCAACACGTTTAGCTTTTTGACATGTTAAGGAGATACCCATTTAGCTTACAAACATATTTCTAAACATGTTTGCGTGTAAACATGTTTTGTATGTGTTTAAAATCAAAACTTCACTTAAAACAAGCATAACAAATCTCAACACGTTTAGCTTTTTGACATGTTAAGGAGATACCCATTTAGCTTTCAAGCATATTTCTAAACATGTTTGCGTGTAAACATGTTGTGTGTGTGTTTAAACGCTAAGCGCCGTTTTTACAGTGTACGTGCATAAGTTCAACCCTCGTAGTCTGGCAAACTTTGATCCAATTATGCACATGCAGCTTCTTTCAATTATTGGTGGTAATATTTCGCAGTTGTTCCCAAGCTTGGTAACTTCCACCTATATGCCTTTTCCAGAAAACATATCGGGTCAGTATATACATCCCGCAAATACGGACCTTATACAGTCTCAACTCTGCATCGTTGAGTACTCACAAGGTTTGAAGTAATACTGTTAATATAGACAAACAATGTCTGACAAACAATTTGGGCCATTATATATGAATCATTGTGTTTGGACAAACCAGTATATCTGACCCACTGTGTCCGACAAACCATTGTGTTTAACCCTCTGTGTCAGACAGACCATTATGTCTCACTAATAATGTCTGACAAACACACCGTTATGTCTGACCCTATAGTGTCCGACAAAACAATACGTCTGACCCACAGTATTGTCCCACAAATGTTATCTCTGACTGACCAACAGTGTCCGACAAACCATTGTTTTACCCGTAGTGTCCGACAAACCATTATGTCAGTCCCGTAGTGTCCGACATATCATAATGTCTGTCCCGTAGTGTCCGACAAATCATAATGACTGTCCCGTAGTGTCCGACAAATCATAATGACTGTCCCGTAGTGTCCGACATATGTCTGTCCCATAGTGTCCGACAAATCATATTGTCTGACCCACAGTGTCCGACAAACCGTGTATGTCTCCCCCATAGGGCCTAGTGTCTGACAATTATTAAGACTGGCCCATGTCGGACATGACCGTGAGTAACATGCATCTCGAGTAAACAAAATTATATATTTAGCACTTTTTACATGAAATGCGTGCATTATTGCATTCAATAGGAATGTATTTCAGAACCTTTCAAGAAGTGCACGTTCAAATGAACAGCGACAAGTGCTTTTAGCTTTAGATTAAGTATTTTTCAGATTGAGTCATGAGCAATAGCCAAATCATAAAAGGATGAATTTATCTTTCAAAGTATGAGGGATAATACTCAAGATTCGAAGAAGTCTCAATCGATCCATTAAAAGGTCCGTGAAAATAAAAACAACAATCAATCAATGACATCATGCATATCGCTAATAGAATTCCTTGGCCTCAGTATACTAGCCGTTGCAAATAATATGAGATCCATCTGTATGTCCGTATGTACCGTACAGTACATGTACATGGTATGTACGTGTACAGTGACCGCATTAAGGACATGATGGTTAAATTACAAAATATATGAAGGTGGCACACATAATATCTGTCAACATCATATTTCATCAACTCCTTCCCAGTCCTTACCAACATCGATCAAACTTCACTCAATCTTTATTGCACACTACGATCGTACAGACTGTCCCAGCGCCCTTGTCATTTAGTATTGTCGGTCTGCTTCAATCATTTGACACAAGTCTCTACGTTAATTTCAGCTTGTCATTCCAATTTCGCTGTTTCCATCTCAATGAACACAGACTTACAATTAAAACAAATCTGTGGCGTGTTTTAATATGGTGGTATTATCGTGTACAACAAACCATACTGGTACATCAGCATGCATTGCAGACTAATGCAGACTCAGTATTGGTAAACGAATAATGTCACAAATGTGCAATAATGTTAAATTAGTCAAGTTAAAATCCACGTCCTGCCTTCCTATAGAGTAAAAGAAAAAATGTTTCAAAATAAATTTTGGAAATTATATGAGCAAATGCATCATCTAACTTGAAGAAAATGAAAATCGCTAAACGGAGAGCCACAAAATCCCTAAAATCATTTGAAGTCGGGTTGTGAGCATGTGTTTCCGTAAATTGTCCATGCTATTCTTGGGTGACACTCCACCCATCCAAGTATCTTGACTAAAATATTAACATGGATGTAGCACAGTCCTGAGCCTCAAGACAGGATTCGAACCTTCGCACCGACAAATCAACTTACATGTAAATCCAGAACCAATAAAGCCACTACGCCGTGCATTTTTTCCAATGAAGCTTTGTGCGATAAGATCACATTACGGTGAAAATATAACTTGGGGAATAGCAATGCACTTTGCTTGATAGATATCCGACAGATATCACTGATTTATATATGACAGTAACTGGCTCACCTAGAACACCGTATACAGAAATACGGGATTTAATCCAATTCTAACAATACTTATTCACGACACTTGTTTTCAATTCAACATTTCATGACCAATGCATGAATGGCAGAAAATAGATCAAACGTTTTAAGAACGAGTCTTCCAAGTCAATAAGTTTTGTGATGCACTCATTTTCCAATAGATTGAGTACTTTTTTAAATTTAATTAAAATTGATGAATGAACTAAACAATTACTGTAAAAATATGTACACACCAATATACTTGACACGTGACACCATTGGACGTTTTAAGATGCTGACAAAATTCGCACTGGAAGGGTATCAACAGTTGCATTCTACAACGTTTTAATGTGAGGTTGGAAACTAATGATTTTCCCCACTTTCATGGACTCTTTTATTGAGAAATGAGTTCATCACAACACTGAATTCGACATAGTGGGCTACGACGAATAATGTATACAATGGCATTTTACCACTGGAAAAATCACTATCGTTTGCAATTGGGTACATAAAGATGCAGTTTCATATGTAAAAGGCATATATTAAGTTTTGTTAAAACAATCAAATTTGAGTGTTGTGATTTAAATTTTAAAGACAACTCTGGAGAAATTTTTTAATTCTTTATTCCCCGCCTCAAACTCCAAGCAACGACACCGTGGCAAACATCATGGGCCATCAATAACATTAACAGTTACCTTGGTGAATTCAAATAATCACAGATAACAGCAAACAGAGTTATAGTCTAGTCTATGGACCTGAGCATGGTTTGGGCGTCTACTAAATGTCAAAGGGAACAGTTTCGTTGGGTATGGTAGTCAATAAAGACAATAATTTAATCAAACCTATCTCCGTCAATAACTTTAGACAAATGACTGAGAATGTCAATATCAATTGGCAATTAACGTAAATACACAATGAAGACTGTAACAATGAAGGTCTAGCACATCAAGATTTCAGGTCTATGTATCTTCGAACCAATATTTTTAAATTGTATGTATAGACTTGATACTGTAGTTGGTTTATATTGATACAATTTGCATGTAGTGATGTCACGAAAATGCACTCCTCCATCAGTCAATGACAACAGACACCTTGCCCGAGGCTGCATTATTCTCACGACCCCTCATTCATCTGAACACACTTCATTTCGGACATTAGGATCATTGTAAATCCTAATCGTAAATTATTAAACTTTAAGCTGTCCACGTCGCCTTCAATAATAACGCCAGTACTCTCAACGAATGCATGATTGAAACAGGCATTGGATACGAACAGTCACTCCAATATGGGTTTACGAGTCCGCATGATCTGCTCAATGACAACCGCACATTTACGGCGTACCCCAAAAGGCAGATTTTACAGTCGACATTTCAACAGTTTGCTCGGTTGCGCATTTATATGAGAACTCTTCCATAATTGAAATGAGTGAAAGCTTTTAAAATCCTCTCCATTTTCAAATAGTGGCATGTGCTCAATGTGTACCTTTTAAATTGAGGAGGAGATTGGAATAAGTCCCAACAGGTCGCTAGACTAGGTCGCCATAATGTCCCTGCCATGATGGCGAAGTAATTGTAAGTGGAGGAAGTGCGAGAGGTTCTACTTGATGGATAAGAGTCCAAACTGTCTTGGGATATCTCTAAACACTTCATTCCAATCATTGTTCCGCCCCATTACTCCTGTTTGCAGAAAAGGCGCCATGTTTAAAAATCTAGGTTTGAGGGTTACCTTTATTTCGGAAACTGGTAGACCTAGACTTATTTCCTCTGAAGATGTTTAAATGAAAATTAAAACTTCAATGCACGCCACAGACATCAACACAGTGAAATTGCTCTGTGGGTTGACTAATGGAAGATAAACATCAAGTGCAAGGTGAAAGCTACTTGTGGGAACACGTGTGCTGTCTAATGCGATCTCTCTCTCCTGGGAAAAGACTGAGAGACTAATACAGCAAGCTACGAGTGCTATACACCAATCGATGCTAGCAAATAATGGACGTGATGGCCAAACGATGCGGCCGACTGGCCAAGCGAGCCCTTTGATGGACTTGAGATCCAACCTCGTCTTTTAACCACTACACTAGGTAGGCACTGTCGTGCTTGCTAACGAACTACTCAACTCTCAACTTTCCCAAGAGATCCTCTGTGAGAATTCGTATATGCCGCAAGCTAGTCGACGCGGCACCCTATTTTATCTTTATTTAAAATGCTTATATAGTCAGATCCTTGTTCCTGAATATATAACAAACTCTTGACAACCTTGCACCTGTCAGATAGTGTGGTACAAACAGCCAACTCTGGTACTTACGCCTGTCTCAAATACATGTACCACAAGTTATTTGCCAATCTAAGATGGTGGCTAGTTTGAAAACTACATGTTCCAAAAAGGCGAACAATATCAAAATGCGGTCAGTTTTTTGGCTTTCGATTTACCAATTTCTTCAAATTACACAACACTTATTAATAACAAAATGCGAGTTCAACTTTTGTTATGACCTATGAAATACTTAAATGTGTGCGCCATGTTACTCATTGATTTTGAATCCGAGAAGAAAAGTCTGTTTCGAAACTGACAAGTAAACATGGCATTCAACAGTTTCACTTCACATTCAAATATGTCTCTCTCCCCCTCTCTCTCTCTTCGCAAACATTTTATGGATCATAGGAATATCAAAAAGTAAAAAAATAAAATACTGCTGCCTGTCAATGGCCAGTGTATGTAAAGGATGAACAAATCCCCACCAAACCCTTGATGGCGAGGTATTAAAGGCACTGTACACGTTTGGTAATTACTCAAAATATATATTAGCATAAAAACTTACTTGGTAACGAGCAACGGAGAGCTGTTGATAGTATAAAACATTGTGAGAAACGACTCCCTCTGAAGTAACGTAGTTTTTTAGAAAGGTAATTTCTCACTAAAATAATAAAAGACTTCTGGCCAGAAGCCTTTTATTCCTATCTGAAAGCACACTAGTTTGTACAACAAGGGTGTTTTTTCTTACATCATTTTCTTGCAACTTCAATGACCAATTGAGCCCCAATTTTCACAGGCTTGTTATTTTATGCATATGTTGGGATACACCAAGTGAGAATACTGGTCTTTGACAATTACAAAACGTGTTCAGTGCCTTTAAAACATTGCTGTAACCAGACATCTGCACTCAACTGCAACAAATCCTTATGGGTATGGACCAATGACCTTTTGTGGCCAGTATTGGAAACGAATCAATGTCCTAAGAAAATCAACACAAAGGAGAAAGGCTGAATGAATGATTGTAATTGAAAGGCGTCGAAATAATTCTAGGTGAAAGCACATCCCTAGATAACTGCACATTTAGTTCCCTTTGATAAACTGGGTATCATCTTGCAACAGTGGTCATTCTTTAGTATCTTGCCAACACTATGCAATTGTTGTCGTTCGTCCTTCTACCTGAATGGAATCTCGACTAGCTTCATTATGTCCTTTTAGTTCACACTAAGAGCTCTCAAATCGCAACGTAGCAAGCATAAGAAGCCAATCAAGACGCGCATGGGTATTCAGATTTGACTATTCACAAAGTTATTGATTTGTAAATGATGACGAGTCTCATGTACAGCATGAAGATTAAATCGAAATTATTCAATTCTCATGTTTTCAGGGATTGCACAACATTGTATTCAGAACAGAACATTGGGCTACATTGAAACCGGCCATATTCAATGAACTACTAGCAAGGGATCGCTGAGATAGTAAAATCCACAATGGCTGTTCAAATCAGCCGAATTATTTCAATATCATATTGGAATTGCCTGGTTGTGTAATTTTGCAACACATAAAAACTGTTGGTAAAACATTAAACAGCCAAAGAAGGCTTTCCCCCAAAAGATGTTGTTAAAACTTTTTTCCAGTGTCTTGAAATCCAGAGAATTCCAATGAGCTTATTCCAGTGGAGAAAACAAATGGTGGCGGTTTCATGGAATATGTTTTATGTTCACCCATTATTATTTGACTTGCCTTGTATAAATGAGTTGCAAAAACGTAATGTATTGACCCCTTGCACGACACGCCTATCCTTTCCGCCATTTTGGGAGTCAAAAGGACACACAGGAATTGACCCCCAAAATGGTGGAAATGGTAGACGCACATTGTGCGGAGGTGTGTTCCGCGTTGCGTTGTACAAGGGGTCAAAATGTAACCCTTGTACAACTCGCAGTGCACTTATACGCGCCTATCCTGGCCCCATTTTAGAGTCAAAATGTGCCCAAAAGAATTGACCCCAAAATTGTGCAATTGGTAGACGCGCATTGTGGATGTGCGTACCGCGTCTCCATGGGTCAATAGGCCCAATTTAATTTGTCTTAAGATGGGAACTTTCCAGACTTAGTTCAGCTAGAGACGGCCGGCATCGATTCTAACTACATCCTGTCATCGCATTAGTTGGTTATTTCTGTCCGAGATCTGGTAGTCATGTAAGCTGGGACTTGAAAAAACACGTCAAAACAGCTGGAATGTTTTTCGGGGCGGGTGGGTTAAGTAAACAAAATTTAAGCGAAGGAAAAAAGGCTCGCGGTGCACGCAGTTTCTTTACTCTTTTTGAGTAATGACTATTTGTTTTGACACAGAAAGTATAAAATGAAAGTAAAAATATGAATAAAAACCATGGCCATTTGTCAGCATAAACAATAAGGCTGACACCACACACACATGATGACGCGCACCTCGGTCATTATCACTTTAAGGTCCAAAACTCCGATAAGGTCCTATTCAGATTACTGCGTGACTCTGATTATTACAGACCACCCTCCCGCCCCATACAGAGGGCGGTGTGATCCACGTAAACTTTTGTGTTTTTAATTCATCTGATAGACAATGGAGATCTGATGTAAATTGAACTTACTGTTAAGACCGTGTGAAGTCCATACGGCAATGTAACCTGTCAAAGACCCAGGCCCCCTGCTAAAGACCTATCTGGTCTACCCTATATCTGCTATAACGCCATTGATGTGCACATAACAGAACCCTCTCCAACATAATATCAAATTTTGCAATGTGGACAATGTGCCAAGTTAAAAAATACATATATACGTACATATACTTTTATGTATTCAAAGGAAAAAGTACAGTTTTGCCAAACGATACAAAATACCGCACTATCCGGAGTTCTCTCAATAAGTTCACACAATGAAGTTGTAACCGGTATATCGAGAAGTTACTCTGGTTTGGTATGCGGGTTTAATTTCAGGGAAGAATTTATCACGTTTTCTTGGTCATAGTACAGTAAGGTTACAAGATTTTTGAATCAAGGGCTAGTGATTATTTTAATGACGCATTTTTCTTAAACATGTCAGTGCAATGAAAGAAACAAAGCACAAACATGTAAAGTAAATACTTGGCACTGTACATACATTGTATAATCTACACTAGTGATTGCTGTACTTACCTAATATAGTCTTTTTTGCAGAGAATCATTCCTCCTTTTGAGAAGCAAGACGGCCCAACTTCTCCGAGCTGAACACTGCAACATGAGCATTTGAGGCAGCCTGTGTGCCAAAACCTATCCACAGCGTGTAAAAGAAATCTGTCGATGATCTTACACCCACATCCAGCACAACATCTCACATTGTTGTTGTTGTTGTTGCTGCTGCTACCACTGGATGATCTGCTTTCTTTGCTGATTTCGCTTTGAACTGTGAACAAAATACACAAGTGAACTCATAACCATGACCCAATATAATACAGTTTGTTTCATAAAGCCAGTAAATTCAATGACCCCTCCCTGACCCCATATTGAAAACCCGCGTCATTTTCGGAGTGATTGGTTTGAAATTTGTTTTGTGTTGATGAATGCCAAAGGTGCCAGTAATTGTCAACGATAATAAACTGGTCTATATGTGCTTACTTGCCCTTCATTATTACACCGCTAGTGTAAGCACACAACGCAATTCATTTGTGCAGTGGGCATACACCCTCCGTTTGGTATTATTTCCACATCAGGTAGTTGATTAATGACCGTACTATCTGTAACTAAATTATTTTTTACATGCTTGAGTGTAACGTAGCCTTTACGCCATGAACATCTGGTGCTTAACGCTTTAGTGGGTATGGGCAGCTCCAGACAAATTTGATGAAAATGAGCAATTGATAATTTTGTATACAGCCCTATTGTGATGCTGTGCTGTAATAAGGCAGGTCACAGGCCGTGTGAACTGTGTAGCATAGAAATCGTGTACAATCGCCAGTCTACCCACGAGTATATGTGTTGGAATGGGTTGTATTTAATATAAAGGAAGGGAGTAATACACTCGCCAAATCCATCCAGCCTGCAATATGACTGATGACCTTTTCTAAATGTCTATAATTATTTAACATTTGATCTGCGTATATCACTAATGTAACCAGGAAATGTAATTTGAAGAAATATTTTAGAGTTGAGTTTTTTTGAGAGACTGATTCCAGACAACAACAATTTGCCATGATAAGTGTGATTGGGATATAACCACACACCCGGCAGCCCGACTAAACCTCCAAACAGTGATTGCACGAAAAAATGCATTTCCTTACTTTTAAATAACTGCAAATAATCGTATTCGTTTACACCCCTAAAATACCACAACCTCGAGCAACAACCTCGAGCGAGTAATTCGGTTACAATTACTAATTCTCATGTCATGATACAACATGATTTTCTTAAAGGCACTGAACATGTTTGGTAATTGTCAAAGACTAGTATTCTCACTTGGTATATCCCAACATATGCATAACATAACAAGCCTGTGAAAATTGGGGCTCAATTGGTCATTGAAGTTGCAAGAAAATGATGAAAGAAAAAACACCCTTGTTGTACAAATTAGTGTGCGTTCAGATAGATAGGAATAAAAGGCTTCTGGCCAGAAGTCTTTTATTATTTTAGTGAGAAATTACCTCTTTCTCAAAAACTACGTTACTTCAGAGGGAGTCGTTTCTCACAATGTTTTATACTATCAACAGCTCTCCGTTGCTGGTTACCAAGTAAGTTTTTATGCTAATATATATTTTGAGTAATTACCAAACGTGTACAGTGCCTTTAAATGCTTTCTAGTTATTGTTTTGAAACATTTACAAATACTATTGAGGAATCTAATGATCTGAACTATACAGAATGTTCTAGCCACGAACGATATTGCAAGGATAACGACAATAACGACGATGATGACGACGACAATTTGAGATGGATAAGATTGACGATTGTTCTAATCAGGAATAGCCTGTGACCATTACAGTCCAATTGATTCACACTGGGCTCTTGTTCAATCACACCGAGACTGCGCGGAGCAAATCTTACCAAATTTAACCTCCAACATCTAAACATTTACTTAACCCACGGAGGAAATTATAACCATGCCAGGAAGCTTATGAAAATAACCAAAATTAAAAAAGATAAACGAACTGACAGAATCAAATTAAAATCAGAACAATCAAAGAATCAAATCACCCAATATGACCTCTATGATATGATTTTGTTGTGTTTTTAAAACTAACAGTTGGTGCAAAGCAATGCCGTTTATTAATGCATAACGCTCACGGGTTGTGAAGACGTAGGCCTAATTGAGTTCTCAACGGGACGGCTTTTCAAATAACCCTCCTGTACTTGCACCACTCTAATAATGTTAGCCTGCAATTACGCACATGAGTGAGCAGGGTTTTTGTTTATGTTTGTGCCGTGTGCGGGTAACGAGCAATTATATCCAACGCCATCAGTAAAAATGTTGGACCTCGGCTATACTCTTGCCATATGCGACCATTGATTGCCAAAATAAGATTTAGTGATACAATAATTGCCTCGTAGAAGTACAGCTGTTAATCAAAGGATCTTTGAATAATGAACTAAACAGTTATGAGAAGAGCTAGTTAATATCAAGCCCACTCCAAACACTGATCAAGCTTATTAAGCCTAAATGGAAATAATATATCCACTTGATCTAATTGCATCCAGGTTTGCGTCAATTAGACATCGCTGTACAAACGTGCAAATTGCAACATAAAGTTTGACAAACAAAAACTTTTGACAAACGGCAGTAATTTGAAGCTCAAATTGTTTAATATGCTGGCGGATCAAGATGGATCAATGGGGGATGAGGCAGCAAATCGCCCATGAGTTGCCTGACCTAGTGTCAGTGCTTGGCATGGATATAAACACTGTATGCTTTATCTATGAACACAGACTTGTCATTCAGTGTATCGATATAATGTAAACGAAATTTATTTTATGACGAACCCAACTTTTGACACGATCAAGGGTCGCGGCAGTAAATTATCTCCATGATATAGGGCATATATTAATAATTTTGTACATCCACATGTCACCTACTGCTGATAGTGTCAATAGCGATTCCCAGTTCATTAATAAAGCATGGTCTATAATTCATATTTGTACATCAAACAAGATGAATAAAAGCACTTTAGATTAAATGGATCAAATAGATTATATATACAGTTCATTTACTCTTCTTTGAGACGAGAAGTTCATATTAATACACCCTTGCATATTAATGAACAATGGAAGCTAGACACAATACTGCTTGATTTCAAGAACTGAGGAAAGGGCAAAAATAGGGCTAGACATAATGAAATATACCAAGCCTATAAACCTGTACACTAAAAGAAACACACAAATCGATGTGCAAACGTGCATGGTGTAGTTCAGGTTTGAAACTAAACAATTATTAAAATGACGGCTATAAACAGAAAGATAATTAGCAAATATATCGATCAGCAATAACACGTTAAAAACAGAATACAGGTAGGCAGTATTGGAACTTCGTAATAACTGAGATGATTAGGTTGCAAGGAAAAGAAGACTCTCCCTACAGTACTACATAGGACTAGGGATCGGTTATGATTTGTTTACAGCAATACCTGTCGTGTGCAAAAACGAATAATATACGACTGAAGTGGCATTGGTTGACATCTGATCGACTATTATTTATCGTGGTGCAGCAGCGTTCATATTCACATGGTATAGGAATTAAACTAGGGCATGCAGTAGACAGTATACGCTGTGTACATGTACTTACCCACATCACATCCAGCTACTGAGTCAATAGTTTGCGCCATGATGGGTTGTGTTCTGTGCTAAAAATATTTTAGCAATACAGTCGACGGAGGCGTAGACCAGTCCTCCTTACAACTGCACCTTCTGATGAAATTAAACAAGGTCTTGGGGTGTTTTTTTCTAGCGTATGTGTTGTTCAGATTAACACTATGTTTTATTTGCGATTTGTTTTGATGCTGTTGGATGCATGTGCCACTACATGGATGGGTTTGTTGATTTCCTGCTCACACGGGCCAATGTAACACCATCACTAAGGCGTGGGGATGCCTTTCCAACAAGACCGACCAGCAGGCCCAATGGCACACCTCACGACCTTTTGGACGTTTTGTTGATGGTCGAAGTAAAATATGGAAGAGATTTCCTTGGGGGTGTATAAGCTGATGTAGTGGGATCCAGAGCTCACCGTTACATTATATCCACTAGGCTCACAATGCAAGGCAACGTTCAACGTTCATAGAACTTATGGATGGTTGGTTTACAGTTACTGCCTGCACGTTGCGGCTGTACTTGTAGTGAACATAGCTCCGTTCAGTCCGTACCTCGATGACTTCACGTCGCGTCGTTCCACTGCTAGTCTCTTACTCACGTGTATATCTGGCTCAACGTCTACCTGTCGGCGGAAAACATGCAGTTTGTTAAGATGTATGTCTCGTCAATGCCCAATTATGAAGCTATTTGGTATACATACAAGCTTCACAAAAACCCAATTTGATATAGAATAGTTGTTGTGTATTGTAAAAACTGCGACAGAGTGTCGAGCGCAGGCACATCCCGTTAGTTACTGCTCATGATGTGACGAATGAATAACTGGTGAGCGCTTGATGAAAACAAAACGCAGTGCGCTTGTATGGGAGGTTGAGCAGGTTAATGATTACACGCCAGGCAGTGGCGGGAAATGGGGCAGGCAGCCGAGCCGGTTGTGTGTACACACACATCTAGTCAGTGCACGCTGAGTAATGAACTTGCCATTCAGGGCAAATCACATGTGGTTTAGGCTGGCCCAACAAAAGAAGGCTTTCAACGAGAAATAAATGGCCGCATTTAATATGTCATGTGTTATTATAGTTTTCCCACTCATTCGTACGGAAAATGGATGCGTCCACTGTGGTGTGCGGGTATAACACACACAGAAGTTCCAAGACCAAATGAGGGGATATGTTGTTATTTCGCTGAGTACAGTTGTTTCAACAATACCTGTAAGATTGAAACGTCAGTGATTAAGAAAAACATGTGGATAGCTGCAATGAATGCGAGGTTGATCAAGTGTTTGGTGCGTTGATGCTAACGATGAAATTGCACATCGGGTGATTTGATGTATAAGTTATGAATGGCACGACCAACAATAGTTAATGAGTCTAGCAGCTTTCGCATAGAGTCTTCCCCACTCAACAACATAATCAATTACACTCCGCCACTCTTCAATAATCACTCCTTTTTTTTCTTCTGCCATTTACGAACCCAATTATTCGTTCGATTCTAATATCTTCGACCATTTAATGCCGGATAGGGGAACAGCTGCGCGCAACGGCATTCTTCCATCAATAAGGAAATGAAGGTACGTGATAGCTGTGACAAGGCATTGGCGGACTGGCCGAACACTAATGCAATTTCGCTTCTTAAGTTAAAGCTCTTCTTACTATTATGTCTTCTTGTGATAACTTAAGGTCCGACAAGCAGGAGATTGTACCTTCCGGCATTTTCTTTGTTCATTTCCATCCTCAATATCAATCAAACAAAGTGTCTAACATGTCTTCTTTCACACAAGTCATTGGATTTATACAATCTTAAACTTTGTTGTCTTTGAATGTAAGGTGGACAAAGTTGTAAAGTTGATTAAACCAAGTTAAAGAAAATATTTACTCTCTCTAAGTAATCATGAATATCTCAGCTTTATTATTACGATTACAACGGGTAGTGCGGTCAAATCAGTGAAGAATATTATTGTATTTTGTGCCATAGGAAGGACATTTATTCATCGCCGGCAATGTATTCTAATTATTTACATTTTCTACAGTCCGAAATTTCCGAAAAATTACACTCACGACGAAACATTTCATATCATCTGATATTTTATAAATAGATTCATATTGATTTACCGATACTGTGTTGTAGATCTATGTGATATTTAACTTTATCTCCGTTCATTATACTGACTGACACTACAGCATGAGCTTTACAAATTTTGCTAAATGTTATTACAATAGGAAAAGTAAATCATACCCGAGCAATTTTTTCTTTAGCTAGTTATTTGTTAATAAGGTAAGCGGAAATCTTTCTGTTGCTACTTTACAATAACTTAGTTTTTGAATTTAATTTGTATTCCTTTTTTTAATTATATTTTTAGCATTTGTTGGTCATGCTATAGAAGCAGTTTGATATTTGATAGAAGATCAATAACTTTTGACAGTTTATATGACATGCAGTGGCGTAACATGCCCCAGATTGATGTATGTGCCCCCCTGCCAATAAACTTGAATCTTGACTTTTGAGATTTTAAAATTCTAAAGTAAAATTTTACATTTTATAAGCTTTTATGTGATAATTTTAATGTTTTCAAAACTGTAGTCACGGAGACAATGCATTGTTTTTGCCTTCACGTCGGACTTGCGTATATTATAAGAAAAAAGTAAATTGCATAAAAAGAGCGCTTAAAAGTGGCTCGTTTAAAAGAAACGCAAACGGAAACTACAGCTTTAATTGGCCAGAAGTGCCCTCCCCCCTAAAATGTAACCTTAGTTTCAGCTCTTATAACATGTGCGCGTTCACGATTTGCGTTGTTGCGTCACTCATCCGCTTACAAGCTCATCTTTATTTTGTTGCTTTTGGTAAGCGGTATTAATTTACAGAGCTAGTGACGTAACCAAGGCAATGGGGGTTGACCACCCCCCGGTCAGAACCTTTATCAGTTCTCCTGTCTTCACATCAAAGACAAAATAAGCTATAAGGATTTGTTTGGTTTGTAATTAAAACTAGTACATAACATGTAAACTAATTAATACCTTTTGAACGTACCAGTGTGGTTCAGTATGTCAACTAATATAATTAACGGCATAATAACATAGGCCAGTGTCTCTTCCAAATAGTTTCTCATGGTAAAGTATAAACCCCTCCCAAATTATCTCTTTTCCCCCGCCTGCCCCCCCCCCCCTCCCACCTCAATTGGACGTCTGATTGCATGTTTTACATTGTAGGGATGGGTAGCAACGTCTGCTTGCATGTTTTATTACATTGGTCCCTAGCTAGTATAGTAGTAGGGATGGATGGGTAGCAACGTCTGCTTGCATGTTTTATTACATTGGTCCCTAGCTATAGTAGTAGGGATGGGTAGCAATTTCCTTCACAGCGAATTGTGACAACAGCCTAAAACTGTCAAATTGGTTAACAATAGCCATCGCAATTATTATAGCCATAGCATAGCCATCGCAATTTCAATTGAACGAGTGAAGGATTATCTCCAGTGGAGTACGGTACCTGCTAAGTTGGTTCACATTGTTGTTTTTTGACGACACATATCATTTCTTTTACTTGTTTTGACGAATTTTTTATGCCAGTCATTGACTCTTCTTGTTTTGGTTTTCTTTTTGTTTTTTTACTATAACTGTGCGGTGATACTGGTTTGGATTTGGGGTTCGTCTACGGCAGTGACGTGAGTGGAAGCTAGCACGTAGCGCCACCACAGATTCAGGTCAATTTAACTTGATGATGTATTGATAAGTCCTTTCACTTAGCTAGGTTGCTCAATCGGAATGCTATCTGAAGTCATTCGTTTCATTCTGCTGAGAGCTCACAATACTATTCCGACTTCGGAAGTTCAACCATAATGCAAACAAAAAACACAAATTCGGTTAAACTTATGATTTAAAACGCTATTAAAGACTTTTGTCTGTCTCTTGGTTGGAGGAAACTTTCAAACAAGACTAATTATATGACATTTTTAACCAGCAAATACTTAGTTCAACCTGCTGACGAACTCAGTCATATCCCCCCCCCCCAAAAAAAAAGCCCAAACAAAAACACAACATTACTATATCAGTATTTTTAGTTGCAGTATTCTTTGGTTCCCAAGTATAATAAGCTACATTTTCTAATTCCACAGGAATAGCTTTTATTATGAACATAGGCCTAATGTAAAGATTCTAAAGTTCTGCAAAATGCAAACCGTTTTTATTAATCACCTTTTATTTGAACCAACATGCAAGGCGTGACAAGGTGGATCTAGAGTGAATACACGAAATAGACTGTGCAAGTCTCGCGCCTATCCGAACGAGAAAACACGTCAAACGAAGAACATTTTTATTTCTGAAATCAAATCTTTGTTTTAAATTATATCTCATGACAAAATCTGAACAAAAATAAATCATTACAATTTTATGAAAATTAGTTTTAGCTTTTGAAAAAAATACACAAGTAGTGTGTTCATTATTATTGAAACAAAATTAAAACTCTGGGACAAGAATGCGGATTCGCGATGATCAAACGGGTTTTAAATGACCCGTGACGCAGTTTAAAGAGGATGCTGACGCCTCAACAACCATAGACAGCAATGAAAAGGCTTCGCTTTGCAATTACATCATCTGATATTATAATCGCGCATCCAAAACAAGCGTTTACAGAAGTTTTATGATCGGAGGCGAGCACAAAATTCTTAATTTTTTGCAATAACCGGAAGCTGAGGTCAAGTTTAATTATCAGGTTTTCTTCGTTATATTGTTGAATTGGATTTACTTTCATATTTGTTTATCACTTGAATAGTATTACATTCCCAACAACATGTATAATTGTCTTGGTCATAATAAACTACGTTAAACTAAAAAAAATTGACGAAACAAAATCTAGCTCAGGTAAAACTCCATATGGTTGGGAACACAATGGTCCCGGAAGTTCGATGCGTGCGAGACTTCCACAGATTATGAATGTAAAATTACACAATAGTTCTATATATACGAACTTTGAGAAATGAAGGACGCCTACACAGGCATACCACTCTGGTCATGAGCGTCAATCACACGTTTAGATTGGGGGGTTGGGGGTTGGATAACCTCCTTCCCCAAACCAACCACTAATTAACTTCCGTGTCGTGAGAAAAATGTGTATGTTGATTTAAATTGAAAATAAGGTTTGCAAAATAACGGATGCATTTTTCTTAATGCCAACAGTTTTTGTTTGCCTATATAAGTTTACCCGTTTTTCTTTGCTTTCACTTAACATTGATGACGTCCAACTTATTCCGCAGGATGCTTTTCCCAATGTTTTTATCAAAGGCACTTCCAATGTACAGTGCATGATATGCATGTACATTGTAGGTGTATATTGTAAGAACCAATAATAACAAGCCTGATTTCCATCGTAACTGCAGCTATAACTATACCGTCACCAACTCTCCTTCGGTCATCTTATTTTAGTCGCGGTCGCAAAAAAACCTACGCCAAGTCTCACACATTCCTCACTATATGCATAAAATTAGCATGGGAACTGACTGGGTTTGTCAACGTGACAGACAAGTATAAGGCGATAATTGTACACAATGAGATCCCGATGACAAGTTAATGCACACGATGGCTTTCATTGTATGCCCACTGCTGCAAGGTTATTGATAAAGGCACAACTGAAACACTTTGTTATGACTTCAAGCAAAGAAGACTGACGTAATTAAACTAGTAACAGTACCGATACAGCGTTCAATAAAATACTGCGTTGCAATGTGTTAACTGTTAACCCATACAAGATCTTAGATTTCTAGAATTAATTTATGATACACCACTGCCTTAAAACAAAAAAGTAAATAAATTTTTCTTTTAATAAACAAAATCCAAGCAACTTATGCAAACTGACTTATTCACACTCGGTGGTTACGTTTTTGTAAAAACAACAACAAATAGTTGTAGTGATTTATTTATTATTATTATTATTATTATTTCATTTCATCACAGCCTACAAAAGAAAGATCACATTTTCTTTTGTGCCGGTAACTCCTCGAGTCGGGCTACGTCCCGTAGCCTTAGATCTCAAGGGTCTTTCTCAGGATTCTCGCTGTTCCCAAAAGTGCTGCCTTCTGTAACAGATCTACCCTCACAGTTGTACCTATTTCATCTAGATGTTTCCCCAGTGCTTTCGGAATGGTGCCAAGTGCTCCAACCACCACAGGGACTACTTTCACTTTCACCTGCCAAATCTTACGAAGTTCCCTGGCCAGGTCTTGGTACTTTTGGATCTTGTCTAACTCCTTCGAAGCTACCCTTATGTCACCTGGCACTGCTATGTCAATGAGATGACACATCTTCGTCGTCTTATCTAAGACTACAACATCCGGACGCCTATGTGCTATAACATGATCAGTCTGAATGTTAAAGTCCCAGAGGATCTTGACCTGGTCGGTCTCTATGACTTTCTCCGGGACATGGTCTTACCATTTCGCAGTGACATGGACATCATACTTCTTACACAGATCCCAGTGGATCACCTTGGCCAACTTGTCATGTCTTCCTTTGTACTCCGTCTGGGCCATCTTACTACATTCGCTGACAATATGAAATACAGTCTCCTCAGCCTTATTACACATTCTACACATAGGAGAGACGTTTGCTTTCTCTATCCTTGCCTTCATTACATTTGTCCTTAGCGATTGGTCTTGCGCCGCAGTAATCAAGCCCTCGGTTTCCTTCTTCAGCTCTCCGCTCCTTAACCAATTCCAGGACTTGGCGCTCGCCACTTCTTCAGTGCATCTCAAGAATCGGCCATGAAGCGGTTTATTCCTCCAATCCTGTTGCCTTTCCTCTTTCATTACCCTTTTGTACTCCTTTGGCCCAACTTCGTCTGTCCTCGTATATCTTTGCGCAGCTTTCAACAACCTCTCCTCGGACCTCCCGACATGACACTGCAAACTCCTGCGTTCGATGTTAACGCTGTCCGCCACGCTCAGCAATCCCCTTCCGCCCTCCGACCTCGGAAGATAGAGTCTACTAACATTTGACCGCGGATGAAGCATGCCATGCATGGTCATGAGTTTTCTTGTCCTCCTATCAGCGACATCTAGATCTTGTTTAGTCCACTCGATAATACCCCCACTGTACCTCACCAAAGACACGGCCCAGGTGTTAATCGCCTTTATCATGTTACCCCCGTTCAGTTTAGACTTCAAACATTTTTTTACCCGTCTGATGTATTCTGCCTTCAGCCTTACCTTTGACTCCTCGTGAAGGACATGGTCTGATTCAAGTACACCAAGATACCGAAAACTCTCCTCCTCACCCAAAGCCCTCATCTGTGCACCATCTGGCAGAGCGATGCCATCGGAATGTACCCTCTTTCCCCTCTTCATGGTCATTGAAGCACATTTCTCCAGACCGAACTGCATCCCGATGTCATCGCTGAAAATTCTGACGGTCTGCACCAAGGAATCTATCTCTGCCTCATTCTTTGCAAACAACTTCAAATCGTCCATAAAAAGCAGATGGTTGATCTTACATCCGTCAGTACATAACCTGCACTCACCTTCCTCAGAATCATCGACAGTGGCATCAGTGCAAGGACAAACAGCAGCGGAGACAGAGAGTCACCTTGGAAAATACCTCTTCTTATCCATACCTTGCCCAGACCTTCGTTGTTGGCTGTCAGATTTGTCCGCCACGTCTTCATGCTCTCACCTAGAAGACATTTTACTGCATCAGCCACTCCAACCATATCCAGACATTCCATTATCCATGTGTGCGATACCATGTCATACGCCTTCTTGTAGTCGATCCACGCCATTGCCAAATTAGTCTTTCTGCTCCTGCAGTCCTTCAGTACAGCCTTATCGATGATAAGTTGATCCTTCGTACCTCTGGACCGCTTCTTGCAGCCTTTTTGCTCCTCCGGAAACAACTGCTGGTCATCCATATGGCGATAGAGGTCTTCTGCAATTATACTGGTCAAGAGTTTATACATGACAGGTAAGCACGTAATTGGTCTATAATTACTGGCAATGTTACCTTTCTTGACATCATTCATGATCAAAACCGTTTTTGCCTCAGTCATCCAAGATGGGACCTTACCCTGTACTAGACAGTCTTGCAATTGTAGGGCCATTCGCTCATGCAAACTACGGAAGTTCTTCAACCAGTACCCATGCACATGGTCCGGACCCGGGGCTTTCCAATTTGGTACTTTCTTTACCTGTCTCTTTATCTTGTCCACGTCAATCTGGAACCCTTCTTGCTGTTGTACCCCTGTCAATTCACCTTTCACATCCGCTAGCCATTCCGCTTGTCGGTTGTGCTGTACTGGTTGGTCCCAAATTCCACCCCAGAAAGTTTTTGCCTCAGTTGGTCTTGGGCCTGCCTGCGTGCTGTCAGCCTTTCCATCCAATTCCTTAAACAACTGACGCTGATTGATGTTAAATAACCTATTCTGGTGAAATTGCCTTACCCTGTCGTCATACCTCTTCACATTATTATACCTCTTCACATTATTATTATTATTATTATTATTATTATTATTATTATTATTATTATTATTATTATTATTATTATTATTATATATATACATTTTTTTTTGAGGGGGGGGGGAGTCCAAATGCTGTTTATTAACTTTGGAAATATTTCAGACGGAGATGCAGGAGATATTTCTAGATGAATGGTACTGGTATCAACTTTTAAAAGCAACTTTACGCCTACTCCTGGACTTTTGTCTTTAATTTGAAATGAATCCAGGAATAATGCAAACTTAAGTTGGTTTTCACGTGTACTTCACGTTCGTAATTGTATTTTTAAGTTTTCAGTCTTTCAGTTTTCTGTCCCGAGCATTAATGGCATTTGTTTATTCATATAAGTTCATAAAACTTCATAAAGTTCATAAAAGATTTTTCAGCGTGTTGCATCCACACACGGCCGTGTTCACAGTCTGCCTGATAGACATTACCACCTCAACTCTTCAGTCTAACAAAAACAAGCGGTCTGGATGTGCCAGTTTATTTTGTCAACTATAACAACGAATAGACCAAGAACTACGTTAACTGTATACCGGCGAGTGTTTTGCAAGGACAGCAATATAGTCACATGGTTAAATGTTCTTGAACAGGTCGTCTAATACACTGTTTTCTAAAAGAAATTGGTTGTAGTTTTCACTGATGTCATTATTGATTGGGTTTGAAAATTGACGTCTGTTTGCAATTCACGCAAGTGCCCACGTTGACTTTAATCGAAGGTTACCCATCAAGCCAATGGGAAAAATGTCAGCAGTTTGTTGTTGTTTGTTGTTCGTTTTTTGTTTGTTTGGGTTTTTGGGGGGGAGGGGGGTGTTTGTTTGTTTGTTTGTTTGTTTGTTTGTCCGTTTGGTGTTTTTTAAAGCACAAGTAATTGAAAAGCTCTTGAATTTTGACAGATGATGCTTTTTCAAAACGAATAACGAAGGGCCTAAATAGCGAATAAGCTTCGACTAAAGGCAGAACAAATTGTAACATTCAAAATCGCTTGTCTGTGTGGTCTATGGGCCCGTGATATTGGATAGTGGCGGGACCCTGACAATAATCCCTCTGTAGTTTTGATTGAACTATACCACAGTATACCAATGATCTTTGGTAGTGTCGTGGCGTGCCGTGGCCGAGTGGTCGATCACACTGGATTCAAGCTCTGGTGTTTTCTGATCAGCAGAGTGTGGGTTCGAGTCCCGGTCTTGTCCTTTAGAAAGACACTTTACCATTATTGCTTCGTCCTTCGGCTGATGGACGTAAAGCCGTATGTCATTACGTGTTGTGTGGACGTAAAACAAACAAAGTTACAAACATATCGCTAAGAGAAAGGGTTTGCCCCGGTGCTTTTGGCAGCACCTTGTAAACCCTAAAATAGATGAGTTTCAAAATTTAACAACTTCAAATAATCGGGTGTCTTTCAAAATGATAATACGCACTTTGAGACGCCCGTAGATCAAGCGCTATATATAGACTATTGTTATTAATAGCTACATACTTTTCTCAAATCAGCCACAAATTTGACTAGCATCTTTGACATACAACGACCCAGATGCTCGTATAATGTAACAACTTTATTATTATTTCCGTATCCGTTTCAGAAAACATCAAGGGTGCCGTTTTGACGTTACGAACGTAGTAATGACTTACTATACAGGAGCCTCGTATTGAGATGCAGTCATTGAGAGGCTTAGAAGAGTAAAACTAAACTAAACTCCAGTTGAGGTCTATCTCATGTTAGTCATAAGGTCTACGTATACTGACGCATATACAGTTACGAGGCCACCTTTTACCAAACTCTCATGTAGATTTGTTGACATAGTAACTATTGGCTTTATAAGAATAAAGGGCCGATTTGGAGTTGGCAACGCGAGCTCCAGCAAAATGGCGGAATCAATTCCAGCCAAAAATGTAAAGAGTGATACAAGGTGGTCCATGATGTACCGTAACGTATTCAACCCGAATCGTACCGAGTCACGCAAAAGCGAAGGCAAAGCAAATTACGTAACGCAAACAATCAGGTACGCGCGGTTTTCCATAATATATGACGCAAAGAAATATGCGTGAAGAGTGAACTGGGCTTTATAAGGGTACTCGCCATACACTACTAACCCAAACATCTCGTTTTCGACTAACGGAGAGGTGTTTACAGATGGAGCTGTCACGGTACTTGTTAGTGACATGAATGCTGCTCTAGTATGTATACATTAGGGGAGGTTAAACGATTATACACGGACAAGGTCAAGAAAACAGCAAATATAACGACAACTTGATCTAATAGCTATTCTGATGTCGTACAAGTACATGTCGGTGGTTTTATGGCGCTTAGTGACAGGTCTGCTCGGTATTGCTCAAACATAAAAATTATGCCCTCTGACATGCACCAAATAAAATATTCACATCACAATACTCAAACTAAATCTCCGTTGTAAATCGCACCCAAAGGCTTAGGAAAGACTGCATTTATGGCTAGCTTATATTTCTCATAAACACAAGGGATTACTGACTGGAATTACTTGAAGATTAGACGTTCAGTTTGGAGGGAGATATTGAGCCCTGGGCCTTCTTCAATATCCGAGAAGTTTGGCTAGGAACCCTGACATTCATCCTGCCGAGCCATCATATATGCATATACATGAGGCGAACGTGCGTCTGCACTTTTCAACAACTCCAGTCTTCAATCCACTTCCATCAAAAAGCTTTTGCTCGTCAGCTTCAACCTCAATTCCCGTGCCCTGTCTATCTCAGTTTTATGTCCAATTTGCTTGTTTCGTTATCCCGTCCCCTCGGGGTGGAAAGCCAGGCAATCCGGGCAGCTCAGCGCCGGTCGATCGTGAAAACCTCTTGTTTTGTGTTCGCTCATGGCGAGTGGCACGTACAGTAATGGTAAGGGTATCTTTGAACTGTGAAAACTCAACTTTGAGAGTAGCCATTGCCAGGATATTGGACCAACTGTTTCAGTAAACTTTACAGACTTTATATGACACAATACGATCACAATGTTTCATTTAAATGAGAAAATAGTATTCAAACTGTATAGGTTTTAGTTTTGCCCACTTCCACTTTTACGCACATGGCATTAGAACAGTTATAGAAAAGGCGTAAAAAATGCAAGCAAAAACGCAAATAACAATTATCATTAGAAAAAACGAGCAAAAAGTATGCGTATATTATAGCATACCAGAAAGACATTTCAGCACAATAAGGCGAACTCGTTAAAATCTATTAATTAGAATAGCACGTTTTTTTGCTACATATTTTTTATTTGTTTTTGTAGGCGGCCAAAAAAATATAAACAAGTGAAATCTTAACCTGACTAATTAAGTTCACTGTTCCCGTATATCAGCAAGGTATACATTCAACCCATACTGGGACGAGATACCAATCTTCAGTTGCCAATTGCTAATAATCTACATGACGACACAACAAACATTTTGTCTGCTGCTGTGTCAACATTTTATGATTTCTGAATGAAACATCATTAACAATGCTACAACACCGAGCCCTTTCAATGAAATTATGTATATTTAGAGCTACTTTTTATTTCTGAGTTAGAGGGTATTGTAGCAAGGTGAGTGCTATTTGTATAGTTTGATGATTGATGCGATAGCAAAGACCAATTACCCGCATCATCCCCATACAGACTGAAGACGGGCTTCATTATCCGGGCCAATTCCAAAATCACACAAGTGTAATTAAAGGCACCGCAGCCAAAACAGGTCGGCTATATTATTGGCCTGAGCTTGCCAGCTGTCCTCGCAGGAAATTAAAGCGGTTCTAAAGCACCCCGGCCGAGCATTCAATATCAACGCACAATATTGGCCAAGCTTCTCTGGGATAAAATCCTTTAATTACTGCCCATTTTTACGGTGAAGACCCAACTTGATTAGATTGGAATTGAACTCAGTGCGGGGTTTGATTGTGACGCACGGATTTATCAGGTTTGTTAGGGTAAAGGGATGGGCCTGCAGCCCACCTTCTTGAACAGTCTGAGTGCGTCCCAATCAAACCCCATGAACAGTATGTACCATATTGAAGTATTTGATTCCCAAAGGTATCAACTGCAGGGACCAATTCATCTTCTCTGTCCAATACGGTCTCAATATTATTTTTACAATTTTCTTTTTTGATGATTAAAAGTCGATCGACATTTGTTAATCAATTTATATTTAGAAACAAATAAAACAAAGGAAAAGAAACCGGTAAAAATACATGAACATGTTAATAGGTGCACAATGTAAGCCTATTTGTCGTATTGATATTGGGGAAACAATACTTTGAATAATGAGCAACATACATTGGTTTGATTTCATTCAACGAGTGATTCGGAAATTCTTACCAGACCATAAACCAACTTAAACGAGAACCAGCAAATAAAACATATACTTTCACACAATCCTGGACAAAACTTGCTGTCCAGTCCCACTCATCATTCAATATTTACTCAGAAACTCGCCCATTCAATTTTGACTCAGTAACTCACCCATTCAATTTTGACTAAAAAACTCGCCCATTCAATTTTGACTCAGAAACTCGCCCATTTAATTTTGACTCAGAAACTCGCCAAATTAATTTTTTACTCAGAAATTCGCCAATTCAATTTTGACTCAGAAACTCGCCATTCAATTTTGACTCAGACACTCGCCTATTCAATTTTTTGAGTCAGAAACTCGCCCATTCAATTTTGACTCAGGAACTCGCCCATTCAATTTTGACTCAGGAACTCGCCCATTCAATTTTGACTCAGAAATTCGCCATTCAATTTTGACTAAGAAACTCGCCCATTCAATTTTGACTCAGAAACTCGCCCATTTAATTTTGACTCAGAAACTCGCCAAATTAATTTTTTACTCAGAAATTCGCCAATTTAATTTTCACTCAGAAACTCGCCATTCAATTTTGACTCAGACACTCGCCTATTCAATTTTTTGAGTCAGAAACTCGCCCATTCAATTTTCACTCAGAAACTCGCCCATTTAATTTTCACTCAGAAACTCGCCCATTCAATTTTGACTCGGTAACTCGCCTTTTATTTTTGGCTCAGAAACTCGCCCATTTAATTTTGACTCAGAAACTCGCCAAATTAAATTTTCACTCAGAAATTCGCCAATTCAATTTTGACTCAGAAACTCGCCATTCAATTTTGACTCAGACACTCGCCTATTTAATTTTGGCCCAGAAACTCACCATTTAATTTTGACTCAGAAACTGGCCCAATTAATTTTGACTTAGAAACTCGCCCATTCAATTTCGACTCAGAAACTTGCACATTCAATTTTTACTCAGAAACTCACCCATTCAATTTTGACTCAGAAACTCGCCCATTAAATTTTGACTCAGAAACTCGCCCATTCAATATTGCTTCAGAAACTCACCCATTCAATTTTGACTAAGAAACTCACCATTCAAATTTGGCTCAGAAACTCACCATTCAAATTTGACTCAGAAACTCGCCCATTTAATTTTGACTCAGAAACTCGCCCGTTCGATTTTGACTCAGAAAGAAAGAAAAACAAGATTTTACGACGTCGTATGACATGTTCGACATCCGGATGCGGCTAAAACAAGTTCAATTTTAAGGGCACAAGGAGGTGCATAATTTTTTCTAGGAGGCACCTCTGGCCAATTAAAATTGTGGATTTTCAGTGCTCTTGTTATGCCGTTTATTAATTTTGTAAGATGTGGAGATTAAAACATATTGTCTGCATGTAAATAGAAAAATAGTTTTAAACTTTGAGCAATACTTCAAAATAGTTAAATACGATGTAATATTGTATTATGAAAATGTTCAATCTCAAAGGTCCAGATTTGAAGGGGGGGGGGGACACCGTGGACATGCCCCCACCGCCATTGTGACTGGAACGTGAGTTCCATTGGCACAGCATAGAGGATGGTACATGCTACGGAGGCTAGCAACATACTCGGTATATTATGGTGGCCCTGAAGGGACATTGCATATCGCAAACGTGTGCGCATACGTATGCAATGTCGTGAAACAATTCGCGAATATATGCGCACACGTATGCAATATCGTAAATAGAAAAATAGAAAAATAGTTTTAAACTTTGAGCAATACTTCAAAATAGTTAAATACGATGTAATATTGTATTATGAAAATGTTCAATCTCAAAGGTCCAGATTTGAAGGGGGGGGGACACCGTGGACATGCCCCCACCGCCATTGTGACTGGAACGTGAGTTCCATTGGCACAGCATAGAGGATGGTACATGCTACGGAGGCTAGCAACATACTCGGTATATTATGGTGGCCCTGAAGGGACATTGCATATCGCAAACGTGTGCGCATACGTATGCAATGTCGTGAAACAATTCGCGAATATATGCGCACACGTATGCAATATCGTGAAACAATTCGCGAATATGTGCGCACACGTATGCAATGTCGTGAAACAATTCGCGAATATGTGCGCACACGTATGCAATGTCGTGAAACAATTCGCGAATATGTGCGCACACGTATGCAATGTCGTGAAACAAATCGTGAATGTGTGCGCACACGTATGCAATGTCGTGAAACAATTCGCGAATATGTGCGCACACGTATGCAATGTCGTGAAACAAATCGTGAATGTGTGCGCACACGTATGCAATGTCGTGAAACAATTCGCGAATATGTGCGCACACGGTATGCAATGTCGTGAAACAATTGGCGAATATGTGCGCACACGTCTGCGAATATATTTGCGATGTCGTGAATTGTATTGCATACCATGTCGCATACCTTTGGGGGTGATGTCATAGTTGCGGACAATTTGTTAGTGGCCTAGGGAGTACGTGGCGCTACAGTCAGGCTCCTGTAAGCATGACTGTACAATAATGTGTACCCAGGAACTTGGATAAAATGTCTAATGATCTGGGGGGTTTCTTGCCTACAGTGAGATAAGCGGTAGTCATTGCAGCGGTAGTCATTGTTGTGAGGCAAGCGAGGCGGGTGGTCTTCGGTATGGCGAGACTTGGCCTGGTGCCAAGTTCCTGGGTACACATTATTGTACAGTCATGCTTACAGGAGCCTGACTGTAGCGCCACGTACTCCCTAGGTCACTAACAAATTGTCCGCAACTATGACATCACCCCCAAAGGTATGCGACATGGTATGCAATAAAATTCAAGACATCGCAAATATATTCGCAGACGTGTACGCACATATTCGCGAATTGTTTCACGACATTGCATACGTGTGCGCACATATTCGCGAATTGTTTCACGACATTGCATACGTGTGCGCACATATTCGCGATTTGTTTCACGAAATTGCATACGTGTGCGCACATATTCGCGAATTGTTTCACGACATTGCATACGTGTGCGCACACAAATGCGATATGCAATGTCCCTTCAAGGCCACCATAGTATGTACCTACCTTGTCGCTGTGCTGCAATATTAAGAACTAAAACAAACTTACTGTTCCTTTATCCACTTTTTCGAGGAGATAAGGGGTGTGTGCCCTCCCACCTGGAGCTTATACATTACGAGCATTCACCTTGATACGTTTTCTTGTCCTGAGTATTAGATTAGAAGGATGTGATTTCCTTCCAATGGTAAATTATCAAAACATCGCAATGTGCCATTTTAATCAGACGTGCACCACTGTAGTCATGCTCGATCCTTCAATCAACTTGGTATTAGTGGTTAAACTACTGTTTCTTTACAATTACATGAAATACAATAGGTCTAAATTTTAAGATAATAGACTTAAAAAACAGAAATGTAACCGCATCCACAAACCATTGCTTTACGTAAAGTCAAAAGAAGGAATAAGTCACGATCATTGGATATTTCTGTTGTTAGTTGTACAGTGCAGTCGTGTTTAATACACAACTCATCTCATTCGTGCGCAGACTTTTTGTTTCCAGCGGGAACTTAATTAAATTGCGCAGATTGCATTCCTCAGAAAAGATACTTCTAGAAAACGTGTTTGTCGAAGCATTTACCAATCTAAATAGTTTTTTCTAAGACAGCCTGAAAAATAAACAGTGCTAGAACTGCTTGTTTCTTTGTGTTGAATTTAAGAAGGTACGTGAGTTTAATATGCCTGCGTGTATTATAATGTATAATGTGGATTCTATATTAAATAAACCATACAGGCGAACCTGACTACCAAGCTACGTCACCTTTCCTTCTATTTATTTATTTCATTAAAATGTGCTTTATTATTCAACGCAGTTATTACATAGTGGCAAGCAAAGAGAATTACTACAACAATGGATCGCTATAAGAGACCCTTTGATTAAACTGAGGAGTAGGGCCTATACAGACTGAAAGTCCAGTAGCGTCCACATGCTATTATTACTAATAACTGAACAACACTGCAACAAAGCAAACAAGGACAGGCAAGAAACATCAAAGCCCTGTAATCCTTTCAATAGTGGCTCGATTTTTTGAGGGAATTTATATTTTATGTCAAGAGCTCGGGTAAAAAAACATCTACAACAATGAAAACAGTCAATACCGACAATGCAAAAGCGAAACAAGTGTTTCATAGCCTGGTAGACTCAGAAAACGACTACAATTCACACACAAAATTTGTAAAATTACATCAAACAGCAATTAAACCATTTTCAAATATTAATCAAAACTCCTGTTCTTAGGGCCCGGTTGTAGTTTTATTTTGAATAGTAAAAGTACAGTTCTACATGTTGCAGAGAGATATTCATGATTTTCATTTCATGCAATCCATTCAAATTACAATAGCTTTGTTACTTATAGTACCTAACATTTATTATAAAGGATCCACAATTTCGGCGTGTACCATAGACCCATGAAAGCAAAATGCACTAAGCACTTCATTGTTTGTATTATAAATGACTTTGTTTAATGTTTCCAAGTTGATTGCTATCCCTGTATAATTAAACGGGGTTTAAGGTCATGAAAATATCGGGGGTTTTTTGCTTTGGAATTAAAGCTAATGCTTGTTTTGGGGTAAAACGCCAGTCCTTATGTCTTTACAATGAATTTTCTTAGTACGTAGAGTGTGGGTGTTTATCGTTCTTCTCTATTATTCTAAATAGAAAAAAAATCACTGATAATGATCGATTGTAACCAATAATCGTTGATCAAAAGATGATATTGATTATGAGTTTACTCTTTTGACACTGTACTGGGTGGCAACTGATAAGACAATTCGCCAATACTATCATGACTGATCCATTGTTTTCTTTTCTGAGCATCTTTATTTCTATGTGATAGCTTTTCTGATACATCGACCTTTACCCGGCTGATCATAACTTTGTTAATTTTGGGAAACCTACTTATTTACTCTGGATGATCTTTACTTGTTGTTATAACTCATTGATCAGTTCTCGGACGATCAAAACTCTGTTAACCCTAGTTACTATACTTATCAATCATTACTCGGGATGATTATAACTCTGTTAACCCTAGTTATTATTATAACTCATTGATCAGTTCTCGGACAATCAAAACTCTGTTAACCATATTATAACTAATCAATCATTACTCGGGATGATTATATCTCTGTTAATCCAGTTACTATAACTCAATGAGCAATGACTTAATGCCAACTATCCAAATGGATCATTAGTCTTGCTGATTATTATTGACTACTAAATTATTAATGTCTTTAATTGACACTAACAATCTCCTATTTTAAAATCGTTGATATCACTAACTAGTTTAGCCATTGATAATTAGGCTTGTGATATATGGTTAGTAAATATATTAATTTGTCAATGATTATAAGACAATTCAAAACATGTATTTTCGTATTATATTTTACATGCATAAAATGATACAGTCATCTGTGAGCCACCCGATAGCTCTCACAGTACAGATAAACTATGTACACATTTTCCACTTATATTTTTCATCATTCTCTGATGTGACCTTAGTGGGGTCAAGTTCCCGCCGCTAGCCTTGCGTACCATACTACGGAAATAGTTTTGTTGAGTGCTCTTTTATACTGGTGCTAACAATACCATGGCAGCAGCGTGTTCAATCGAATGGCAAGGCTAAGGTTACCGACTCATTTGCGACGGCTCGGTGTGGATCAATTTCTTGAATGAAATGCAGTATCCTTGGAGGATATGAAGCCATGATGGTTACCTCTGAGAAATGACTCAACCTGGACTGCTCGTTATACTGCCGCCCGTCGTTGCACCTGATAGGCTCTGTACATGCATTCTGTGGGCTTGTCAACTAATACAATTTACATAATGAAATTGCATTGGCTGTCCTTCACAGTTCCGGCATTAACTTCATAAGAAAATACTGCAATGTATATCTAGAAATATTTCCCGGTTGGTTTTTCACCCAAATCGTAAAGGTGCCAAAATGAAGGTTTGAAATAGTTCACAATAAATAGTATATGTCGATACAGCACCCCAGAATGTCGCAAGAAATTTAAGAAACAGAAGAAGTGTTAAACTGCCTTCCAATTCCAGGCAGATGTCAGCAACAACAATAACAACATACAATTTGGTTTTTACCCTTACACCGACGTGTGTTAAGCACTGTATACTCAGTACTTAACCGAGTTCTGTGAAGAAAAAAAAGTGGTAGGACATCTGCTCTAGCAATGCAAAGGTCGTGGGTTCGAATCCCACCCGAGTGATTTGCCTGTGGATTTTTTTTCACAGAACTCGGGTAAGTACCGAGTATACAGTGCTTAACACACGCCGTTGTAAGGGTAAAAACCAAATTATATTCTTTATCCCCGATGCAAAAAAAATAACATCTTACAATGACAATATTGTAAAGTTTCCTGCGTGTGATATTGATGTAGAGAATCAGATTTGATATGGCTCGGGGTAGGCCTATGTCATTTGGCTAATCCCCGTACAATTTAATCCAAACATTTGCTTTAAATTGAAGTTCTTGTCATATCCTCACAAAGAAATCCCTCTAAGCACTACTGCTAAGTACCAATGGGATTCATACTTCAAAAGAAAAATTCTGCAAAATCTGCCACCCTGCACACATCTAGAAATTACCATGTATACGACTATTGAGTCCAAAACGTTATAGAATTGGGTACGCTAAAAGATGGCACACAAATTTTACACCAAAGAAAGTGCCACTAGGCCTATTATTAGTATTAGGCCTGAAAACAGTGTACTCCAACACTAAAATATAAAATGGGACACTTACACAAACCATCTAAAACTCCACATTAAAATATGTTCATTGTAGCAATCTTTGCGTTCATTTTAGGAATCACGGTTGCCATTGCAGGCACCTTGAACCCCCACCCCCCACTCCCCTCCCCCTTTCCATTAAAAAGGCATGGTAGTATGCATGGAGTTGAACCATCGGAGCTCTGTAAAAATGCCATGCAATCATTATTGACATTTTCTCTTGTCGGTTTCAATGTTAACAATATTATTTGGTTATAAATAATAATAATAATAATAATAATAATAATAATAATAATAATATTAACATTTATATAGCGTTTCATACGAAGTGTTTCTAAGCGCTTTACACAAAAGAAACACAAAATATACAATAGCTTTTTAATATAAACATCAAAGAAAGCAATCATGAAGTTGAATTAAATAGTTAAGTTTTTAATCTAGTTTTGAAAGTGTTCAGAGTTTGGAATCTCGTATGATGATGGGCACAAACGGAGAAGGTTCGTTCACCGTAGCGAGTATGGGTATATACGGGCACCAGAAGATAGTTGCATGTGTACTGAGGAGGAGGAGGATCGGAGATGTATGGAGGTAGTTTGCAGTTTGGGTGTGATGGATTCTTTGATGTACAATGGTGCTAGTCCATTACGAGCCTTGTATGTGAGAAGGGGGATCTTGAATTGGATTCGTTGTGGTATAGGCAGCCAATGTAGAGCTCGAATGATTAGGGTTATGTGTTCATGTTTCCTTGTGCGTGTGATGAGATGAGCCGCGGTGTTCTGCACATTTTGATAAGCTTGTCTGGAATGAGATTTTTAAAGTTTGAATGTTTACGATGACCTAGTGGGCCAAAATGCCATGTTTTCATTTTAAATAGTAGTGTTAACTGTTATATAGACCTTTACGCCAAAATGTCTACCATTGATGAAACTACACACAGAACACAAGCTCCCAGCAATATTGATGGAATTTGAGATTTTGCCAATGGTAAGTTAACACTTGCCAGGCGTAAGACAAAGTTCATTCTATATACGTACAATGGTTCGCTCACCGTGCACGATACGGCTAGTTCCTAATTCGATATTCTCTGCACATATCATTCAATTAACTTCAGAATACAAACACATGGTAAGGTATGATTGACTAGTACACGTGCAATGAATGAGTCTGGCCTGAACCACCACACCGCCGCTGGTGTTAAGTGCCTTCGGCCTCTCACAACTGAATGTAGATCTTATAATTCAAAATTTTGCTTGCACAATGTTTTGGGAAAACACATCTAAAACTACGGTATATGATGTTATAGAACAGTGATAATTATTATTTATCAAAGAAACTTTGAAGATAAATCTTAAAATTTAAAATCACAAGTCATCTTTTCTTCAAATTAATAGTAGGTTTCTTACAAACTTGTTTCAAACAGTTAAAAAGCTTTGAAATATTATTAGATACAATTAGCAGGACAGGTGTTGTAAAGACTGCTTCTGAATATATTTCTGTAAATGGTCAGAAACCCACCCAGAAACAAAGCTGTGTAAGTGGATTTTTTTTTCATCCTATGCCTATCAAATTTGTTTCTCTCTGTCAAAATGAATCTTTCATGATACGTCACTTGTAATTGCTTAAATTTGCACGATAACATAAGCGTTTGAAACCTGACATGCCAATTTGTCCTGGATAAATATATTTCATGTCGTTCTGGCATTCAAGTGTAAAGACTACACTAAGCTTGACTAACTATATTTTTTGAATGAATGCATGAAACCAGATAATTGCAGCGACCAGATCCAAACGCGAGATTTGTGGGATTAACATTTTCTTTCAGTAAAATAGGATTGGTATGGATCAGAAGCGCTTAAAAGGTGTGTCTAGTCTCGGTTTCAGGCACACAGAGGCCTGATTTTTCACCCCTCAAAATGCCAAAAGCTCAGAGCTACCGGGGGCTTCGCCCCCTGGACCCCCACCGGGGCCTCACCCCTTGACCCCACCATCAATGTTACAGAAATTTTTCCAGTAAACTTAGAAGATTTATATGGATCTGATTTCCAAAAAGAGTGTGTCTATTTCTCTGTTTTAGGCACATGGAGGCTTGGTTTTTCACCCCTCAAAATGCCAAAAGCACAGAGCTTCCGAGGGGCTTCGCCCCCGGACCCCCACCAGGGCTTCGCCCCCGGACCCCCACCAGGGCTTCGCCCCTGAACCCCCACCATCGATGTTACAGAAATGTTTTCAGTAAATTTAGAAAATTTTATATGGATCTGATTTCCTATAAAAGTGTGTCTATTTCTCTGTTTTAGGCACATGGAGGCTTGGTTTTTCACCCTTCAAAATGCCAAAAGCTCAGAGCTTCCGGGGGCTTCGCCCCGGACCCCCACCAGGGCTTCGCCCCTGAACCCCCACCATCGATGTTACAGAAATGTTTCCAGTAAATTTAGAAGATTTATATGGATCTGATTTCCAATAAGAGAGTGTCTATTTCTCTGTTTTAGGCACATGGAGGCTTGATTTTTCACCCCAGAGAACGCCAAAGGCTCGGAGCCCGAACCCCACCCATTTTGGGTTTACCCTCTAATACAAAATCCTGGTTGCGCCGTTGTGCCCCCCGGTTTAAAAAATCCTGGATCCGCCCCTGTAAGGGGAAGTGTAAAGTGAAATATTATTACCTGAAATGGAATTTTCTGAAAGACATTTTTTTCCAACACTTTTTAAATTCACACAAAGTTTTAGCTCATTAAAAAAAATTAAACAGCTCATGAAGGTTCAACAGATAGCCCTTTTGCGTACATGGACGACTGTGACTTTAATTGCTAAACACAGATCATTTCGAATAATGAGCTAATGTATTGACTGATTTCTTCGGATTCGACCTATAGATTCACGCAGACCAACTGACAGCTCGTCAGCTTGGTTTTGTGCTGTAGAAACATGTTACTAGTTAGTTTCAACAGAGTCGATGCAATAGCAGGTGACCTTGCAGTCGGGTCACCGCATGTCTGTCACTTTACTCAGACAGTGCGTTTCACGGCTCCATAAACTGCGATAATGCCATTAGCACTTAATTACTAACGCATCTAAACTAATCGCCTCAATTATCCCAGCCATTTGATACACTGGACAGACTAATATCAGCGCTCTCATTCCTCCATGCATGTATCAAGCCCACCGCTATTCACGCCTATCCATACAAAGCAAGTTTGACCAAGGAGTGGGGGGTAAATGTGCAAAGGGAACTCCAGCAAGGAAACAACTATTAAACATGAATGCTTGTATTAAAAGGAAAGCCATGCAACCCTTATTTTGAAACTGACTGGATAAGTTGATTGCTCCATGGTAATGATAAAATGGTGACTTGCTACTGCACTGGATCCTGACTAACTCATTAACACTCTCTCCATCTTACCACCATAATAACCCCTATTCAGCCACACTGAGAACCATACGCAAATACACCACGCATAATGATTGTCAATTATAACAGAAAAGCAATTTAATATTCTTCAGTTCCCTTGTGAAATGCATCAAATTTACTGCGAAGAAAAACATAGAGGAAGAGTGAGGAAAACGATATTGAAAAAGTCTTCCTTTTCACAGATGATTCTGATTGGTAAACATAAAGTAACGGGTTCGCCTATTGCGATTGTCCCGCAGTGTTTAGTTTAGTCTACAGGAAAAGTATTCAATATTTAATAAAGCAATTTCGTGCCTCTTCTTTAGTTAAACAGAGCGAGGAGATTAAAAACAAAATTGGACAGGACAAATCGCCAGGACTAAATTGCCTGGTTCGTCTTTCACACCGAAATGTGCAGGTCGATAATTTTTAATTCCATGCAGTTTTTTTCTAACATTTCAGCTTGTAAGGGGCAAAACAATGCGAAGCAAATTTGCAAGAGGAAAGTGCGAGAATACTTGGGGCTTGGGGCGATTCCTGCTTCATGTTGCCCAGAGTGACAATCACAAATCGATCGCACCGAAATTAACGTGCCTGCTCCTGCTCTAGCTCACGGGTCTACTACAGAAACTTAGTTCAGATGGGGCATCTAAAGCGTTACAGACCATGTACAGACTACGCTCGCTTGGTATACCATAGACTCAACAGTAAAGTTTACAAAGGGTGTGATGCACATATATAGATACGAGTCACTATATTGATGCATCGTGATGAAATAAGCGAAGTTGAGAAGCAACAAGCAGCCAGGCTACGACGCTGCAGGCCCACTGCTGCACATATTCAATTACCTTCAAGTTATCTACCGATTGCGACAAGGTGAACATATAGAACTAGAACACATCACGTGGCCAGGATGTTTTTGTAGGGGCCACAATATGCCAGTTAGTTCAGAGTTCCCTTGGGCAGTGTTTCAGGTTGGCTTCATGCATCAACATCGGGATAAAATGCCATACGCAATTTTATCAAACCATCGTCTATTAAAACACAAAATATAAACTGACCAGCTAACATGAGATCTGACATTTAATTTGTGGCGACGATTATTGACATTTGTCACTTCTATTTTCACCTCAAAGTGCACAAATAAAACATACAATGGAATAAGACATTATTGCACGGGGTAATGTAAAAAAATTAATAACATAAAAATATTATAATAAAAATAACCAAAGATTGTGATAACCCAATTGTTTCTCAAGTTAGGATACTGATGTCCACTATCGGTTTATGCATGGTAAAGGACTGGGTCTAACTGTTCAAATCTGGTCAAATTATAATATAGGCCCTATTCAATTTGTTTTTACTCTTACACCGATGTGTATAATAATTAATATAAGCACTGTATACTCGGTACTTTCCAAAGTTCTGAGAAGAAAAAAAAATCCACAGGCAAATTACTCAGGTGGGATTCGAATCCACGACCTTCACATTGCAAGAGCACATTTCTTACAACTAGACTAGAACAATCTTATTTGTTGTCTGCTCTTTGTGCGAACTGCACACACTGGATGTTGAAAAAGGAGACATTTATGTTACTAGATCTGATAGTGTTTGCCTCGAGTAAAAAGACAAATTGATGCTTTTGTAACTTGAAAGTTAGAAGGTTTGAAATATTATTTGTGAAGGTACAATTTTTAGCATAAGAACTTTAATGTAAAAGGCGTTGATGTTGAATTGGCAGTTTGATTGGGTTTGATCATTCAATTCTTTAACTAAATGCAGGTACAGTACAACTATATAAGTCATTTGCACTTATAACGTCAAACACACCCTTTACTACTACAAAATTCAAAAGTCACGCGTCACTATACATCAAGACAACAAGAGTGATTACACCTCAGGGGAAAAAGCATCATCTAGATATATTGCTTCTTTTGTTTTAATTCCACGAGTTGTACTTACACAGGTATCAGAACTGTAAGAAGATGCTACGGAGCCAATGTCCAAGTAACTGTCTAGTCATCTATGTGCACTGATGCCAACAAGGTATAAGAGAGCAGGTGAACCATTACTGAAAGCTTACTTGATTGGCATCCACACCCCAGGGCCTGACAGATACTCAACACACAATTCAGCATCTCCCTCCCGTCCACAAGCTTCACAATCTAACCAAAATAAAGTATAATTTCAGGTTTGATCAAGCCATGAAAGCCATCTCTAAATTGGCAAGGGTTGTTTTCCTTTCTCTCCGACAAAATTAGTGATGGCGAGTACGGCCACTGCGTTGTGTTGCTAACAAGACAGCTGATTCTGCTGGAGCTAATTGAGAAGAGTGTGTGTGTACCCCCAGGTCGCCTAGTCGACTCATACACAAATGGGTATCATATACAAATTTCGAATTCTATGCATTGTACTGATTGCTTTGAGTCAAGTAAAAACGTTGACTTCAAATCCGAGTGGAGTGTCTTCATACTACGCCAAAGGCTCAGGATTCATTGGCGCGAACGTTTGCCTGAGTCCATGCAGGAAATGAATTATTTGGATAAGTTTTCTCAAAGAAGTTACTGTCAGTGTTCGAAACGCCCAACAAAATTGAAATTGACTGCTCAATGTCGGGCAATAGTACAACGGACAGCTCTTGCCATTGCAGATTATTGCCTGCGCTGTTTAATCAAGACAAGCCTGTATCATTGAACACCTTGTGATTAATTGCAACTTGTAATATTACCGAGCCTCACAGAGTACTTCATAACAAGAACCTGCCTCGAATGAAGCACAATACAAATTACCTATTCAGCCTACGATCTATGAGTGTTCATGTCATTTCATTATGCATTTATTAACATGTACAAAGACGGTGATATTCATCGTATACCAAATTAATTAAAAGCATAGTTCATTAATTAAACTAGGCTGACTATCAATAATACTGCCTTATATCCTTCAGCAAACAGTGGATTCTCTGCAGTCAGGCCATTAGGCTCACCATCCACAAGCTACAAAATGCTCTGCACTCTTGCTGCTGACCTTTCTCACTCAGGGCTTTGACAGACAGTGAGGTTTAACGCTGACATTAAGGCACATGGTCAGAAGGGTGTATGTGACTGGGGAGGGGTGGGTGGATGGGGAGGGGTGGGTGGATGGGGAGGGGTGGGTAGATGGGGAGGGGTGGGTGGATGGGGGAGGGGTGGGTGGATGGGGGAGGGGTGGGTGGATGGGGAGGGGTGGGTGGATGGGGAGGGGTGGGTGGATGGGGAGGGGTGGGTGGATGGGGAGGGGTGGGTGGATGGGGAGGGGTGGGTGGATGGGGGGAGGGGTGGGTGGATGGGGAGAGGGGTGGGTGGATGGGGAGAGGGGTGGGTGGATGGGGAGAGGGGTGGGTGGATGGGGAGGGTTGTGGTTTGGAGTCGGCAGTATCATGGAAGATACAAGGCAGATGGGTGGGTGTAAGAGAGTGTACAGTTTTACGAAACGAAGAAAGCGTTCAGTATCAAGAGAAAGTTTTGCTGTACATTGGTATGCATTTGCTTTGAAGCAAAAGTAATTTATTTCTAATTGAGTTACTTCAGTGTTCTGATTCACTGTATCTGCATTTTCAATATTATCAATCGTTACTGATTCGTTGCATAAAGACAGCAACGTGATGTTAACATGATGTCAATTAGGAGACAACAAGGTCAAATGGCCGTGTTTAGGCCGAGTGGATAAGAACACTGGACTCAATCAAGCTCTGGTGTTTCTGATCAGTAGAGTGTGGGTTCGAGTCCCGGCCGTGATACTTGTGGATGGCACGTAAAGCCATAGGTCCCGTGTGCTGTGTAATAATGAACATAAAATACCCCTGTGAAGGGGTTCGCCCCGGTGTTCCTGGTCTGATCGGCAGCATATTGCACCACAGCACCTAGTAAACCATTACGTGGTGCTACAAAGGGAAAAGGTCTCATACTTCGAAACGTGGCTCCACACCTTGCAAGAAAAAATACTGAGCGCTTTCATACGTACATCGGGTGTGATAGCGCTAAACACAAGAACTCAGTATTATTAGTAAATTAAACGCAGCTAAAAAACAACAATAGGCCTAATGGAAGTAATAGTGATGATAATAATAACAATAATAATAATAATAACAGCAACAATCAACTGATATGCCCGTTGTCATGACAATAAAGCAAAAATAAGAAACAGATAATTTATCTATACAGCGAGTCTTTACGGTGTGCAAAAACAAACGGATGCGATAGTCGGTTGGGGATGATAATGGGCTAGACGTTTTGAAATGACCCAGTCGACATTATGGCATATCCAGACCTTTTACGTCACCCATATAGGAGTCGCGCCTTTTCTCGTTGCTTACATTATTATTTGATAAGATCAAACTTAATATATTATGTGACCCGCTCTATCGAAATGAGGAATGTCTCAGAAATCACGTTTAAGTGTAATTCGCATGTGACCATTCTGCCACCGTGTTAGCTTTGTCTGCTTTACACTGTGCTTAATCCAGCAGGACTGATGGGGGTTGGTCTTAGGTTAGGCTCAAATAATTAATAGCAAATTAGCAATAGTAATAGTAAGATATAGGCCTATACATTTTCTTGTCTTTTTTGCCGGATATTTTGTTCTTTATTAGAAACCGCATCAAGACAGCATTGGTCCATGAATAAGGACCAGGAATTGGACATCCATTATACATTGCAGTTCTTGGCATAGTGTTTAGAAACAATACATCATTATCGCAAAAAGCACGAACTGATACAATTATGCCCATGGGTTTATCACCATTCTGATTATCAGCCAAACGATTAAACACAAATACTTCGATCACACCTTTAAAATAATGTTTCGTCTGAAGAAAATAGTATACCTTTGGTTTTTGGAACCGTTCGATTATATTAATCCTATATAAATGTAGATATATACAATAAAATTAAACTGTGAAAACTTCAATTCAAAAGGTGTTTGCATTATGAGATATCGCCGAAAATCCGGAGCGGTTATCTCCAAGCAGGAAGAATAATCCGTAATTTGAATGCACAATCTGAGAAACGTATCTGACAGACATTTTTCTCAGATTCAAATTGTTGGGGATAAAAACTGATATGTTTTTACATAACCACGTTACTTTAAAGTGAAATTATTCTCAAAATGCTTTTTACTATCGAAAGCTGTTGTAGCTTGTAATTCTAACCAAGTAACTTTTCAATGCCACTAATTTTAGTAGTGATTACCAAACGTATACCTTCTATTTAAAGGCAAAGTATACCTTTGGTTTTTGGAACCGTTCGATTAGATTAATCCTATATAAATGTAGTAGGCCCTATATACAATAAAACTAACCTGTGAAAACTTTATTTCAAAAGGTGGTCGCATTTTTGTGAAAAGGCAAAAAACCGGAGCGAATATGTCCACACAGGAAGAATATTCCCTACAGGAATACACAATCTGAGAAGCGTTTCTGACAGAAACGTTTCTCAAATTCAAATGTTGGGGCATAAAACCTGATATCTTTTTCCATAACCACATTACTTCGAAGTGAAAAGATACTCCGAAATTCTTTATACTGTCGAATGCTGCTGTACTTCTAACCAAGTAACTTTTCAATGCCATTAATTTTAGGAGTGATTACCAAACGTATACCTTTCCTTTATTTAGTATCAATGGAGGAATCACTGTAAACATGTATTATTTGGTAGTTACATAACAACAAGATTGGTTTACGTACCTAGATCTTGCAGGAACACCAACCAGGTCACTTTCACACTAAGTAGGCCCCACCACCAAACTCTTCATTAGACCCCTTTGTCACAAAGTGGGTTAGATGGGCATGAAAGTTACAAGACATGGGCCTGATACCGACAATCCTCCAAATTGCGAGGTGTTGAGAAGAACTGCTGTCAACTCCACATCAATGCGTACAGCTTTTGATCAAGGGAAAACCAGAAAAGTGGCGTTATCATAATGCACATGATACACGTAGGTTTGACCCCAATTATTGACAACGCGACTCAAAATAGATTGCCAATTTCAGAGGAGGAAATGTGATGGAAATTGAACACCGTACGCGCCGGCCTGCGGGTGCTCCTTCCACAGTCTTTTATAACTTAATTGAAATTCCATGATAATTTAATGGAATCTATCGTAAATGATTCAACATTGATGGAGTGATGGTGAGCGACGCTGGGGGAACGATACCATTCATCTTTGAAGGGGTTTCCATATTTATGTCGACAAGACGGAGATCAATATGTACATGTATGTATTATCATCTTACAAAATTTGCTAAAAAACTGAAACCGAGTCCAATGATAAACACGAGTTTAACATAAATGGTTTGCGAGAGTCGTGCACAAAGAATGTCGGCTGACAATGTTAGTTTTGGTATGCTCGTAGAATGCATCAAGGAATACAGTCCCTAATCTAATAACAAGTGCCATCTTGGTATAGTCCGTAAGCAGACACCTCAAGTGGACAACTCGTCTTTTGAAATGAAAGCCGCGAAACCTGATTCGTGAGCTGTGTATTAAAGTGGCATCCCTATATCGTCACCGTTTTTCAGGGGGCAACATGGACTACAAGTTAAAAACAAACGTGTAAAATTAAGCGTCTTTATCGGGCTAAGCGATCGAGCTCAAAGCTCTACACCAATTGCCTTTCACTAGATACATCAATACAAACAGTATAGACAACACATGTACAATTTCACACAATCAGTCTTTCTAATTAACTACCACAATTTTGAAGATGCAACGTTTTGATAATTGCCTGCTGTACGCCCAAACAGAGGGGCCTACAAAAATCAAAGGGAGCAATAAAATATTGGAAGAAATATGTGGACTTGATTAGTGCCCAGTAAGATCAACGTCTAGATATCACAGTATATAGCTATGACATTATGGTAAAATAACCATAATATGCCGATCAACAAATACAAGTCAATATAGGATTCCTGAGTTTGGTTATTATGCTTAATGCATGACATATTGGCCCACCTTGCTCTACGATAAGAATGTCAATGCAGATAAGACACAAACCATAAAGCTCTAATCATTCCAATACCGCTATCTTAGATAAATACGGTTTCCGACAACCTTTCCTACGTTACTATCGTTTGGCTCAACGCTAAGACGTACTCTTATGTTTTTATTCAACAAAAATTAGCTTCTGATTTTCTCCTTAATGCATGCTTTTGCAGATGTTGACAGGGAAGGGAGGCTGAGGTGGAAACCATTTTATGAAGAAGTTTTAAAATAGCGGTAGTTGTAAACTGCTGTTATCATTTGACGACTAAATTGAGGTGGGAAGAAGTTGACAGGTGTTACATTTCAGCGACATAATGGCCGATGATTCATCTGGACCTGGCTACTAGATTGGTCAATTATAGATAGCCCTGGTAATCCATGAGTACTACACATCTTGGAGACCCCATCAATATTTAGGACTTATTAATATAAAGATACAACATAATATACTAAAATGCCGTATCGTTTGTCCATGTAAACATTCTAGGTCAAAGCGAAGTCTCTGTTTTGTGAAGTATACAAAAGATTCTGCATTGCATCGTAAAATATTGATTGTTGGTTAAAGTAAAAACAATAATTTTTGGAATGTCAAACACGGTTTTTATTCTTTCAAATAAAATGCTCTTTTAGTCATTTTCTCCAGGCTTTATAACTTCAACTTATGTTGATAGCCCCTCATATTAAAATGAATCGTTTTCAGACGATGTAATCAAGCGCCTAATAATTGAAGCAGGTTTTCACATGCAAAATATATGAGTTTGGGGGAAAGCATATGCATATAATTAATCTGGGGAAAAAAATCCTTGGCCTGTTACAAATACAAACATTGCATACTACACGAGAGTTGTCAAAGCATTACAGAAAACCTATCCCAAGATGAAGTGAATTGAAAAAGTTAGCTGACGTATGGGATGAGGTTGGCTTATTCCATTTACTCATTACGCTAACGGGTATACACATCTCCCTTTGGGGGGATTTTTCTATACTCCAATAATTGGAACTGGACGTACACAAAAAGGTAATTCAATTCGTCCCCAAAGCTAACATTAATTTCCAAAGTGAGTTTGGTGCAAGTTTGCTGGTTGAGATTGGAGTCAGTGGAACGTGAGTGACTGCCTAACAAGTCAGCACACACAGTAACATCAATTAGGAGACGCCCTACAGCGAATCATTTTCATAGTGTTTTGTTTGGTGGAATCCGCTGGCAAAAATAACTCAAGTAAAAAACCACTGGAAGCCGCGAGGAGGCTCTAGTCAACACGTACACTCCATTGACATCATTAGTGCTACGTGAATGACTGGCCTTTTAATTGGTGCAAATTATAGATGAACAACAGCCCTGCACGTGATCAGTAATCTCGTAATTATTGATAGTTGGCGGTCGGTCTTCGTCAAGAGGAAACTGGCAGAGTTGATAAGTTGATATGTATCTAAGCAATAGAATGAATTCAATTAGAGACCCCTGCAATAACAATGTTATTCACAATGAATGCACTTCAATATTGTCCGTGTTAGTTCAATTGCTTCAAGTGATGTGAGATTCTACAAAAATAGGGAACTGCACAATCCAATTAGCATTTTAATATTACGGCGTATTGAGTGACATAGCGGAGACTCGTCGATCTATTGATGTGTAGTGCAGAGCTAACTCAATTACATCATGGAGGGTGTTATTCACCACCGCTATTCAACACACACAAATTATTTTCGACCCTAGTTTTAATTCTACATTTGCTCACGGTGTGCGTTTAATCATGCTTTGAAATGAGTCTATATGATTGATTAAAGTCACGGTGCAACGAAATCTGGCCATCAAAGTACATACCAAGACAAGTTACTAACAAAACAAACACCTTGAAATATTTTGTTGTTTGTTTCAGAAATAAACTTTTAAAGATCAGAAATACACTCTCAAAGACCATTATTTTAATTTTACATAAAACATAAACGTTCAACTTGCACTGTAATTATGTAGGCCTATGCATTCTAGTATTAACCTACTGCAAAATGTTTTATCTTAGGCTGCAACGATAAAATATAATACGAAAACACACGTTGATGTGCTGAATGTGTCTAGCTCGTCAGTGGGCGCTTAATTCTTTCACAGAGCCAAGTTACTAAGTAAGTTTGTTTAGCAACATTAATGATCAATAACCGGTTTTTAGCACACACACAATTCTATGGACTGATGTTGACCAATAACAACCTGATAGCAACTCTTTTTCCTTTAGATTTTGTTGTTGTTGTTGCCTTTATCCCTAACAAACATGAAGGTCTAATAATTTGTAATACCCATTTTGTAACACTATTTTGAAGAACAAAACACTCTATAACAATAACATGTCCGCAAAAAACGAAATGTATCGTTCTGCATGTACTATTCAACGCCATTCTGTGTGTTCAAACCCATTACCAGGACTATGTTTTGCAGGTTAGAAGAAACCTGAAAACATTCAGTTTGGACTGGGATCATTGCTGACCACTTTCTCACTATATAACAACAACTTTCACTCCCACAGCAATTTATGTTCTATATAGACAGACACCTTTTTCTATTTCATTGAATGTGGTTCTTAACCTTTCAGTAATAAATTCCAACAGTTTCTTAATTGGGTTTACTTTGGGTTAAACAATTTGAGACGACTCTATCACATTTCCTGGTGGCAGATACTGGTGCTTCTTTCCCCCCAAAAAGGTGCTGTTTACTGATCAGTAAAACCACAAAAAATTTCGTTGTTCTATATCGGAGCGTCATCTTCTGCATGATTATTGGAAAATGAAAATTTTGAGTGATTTTGTAATACTTTCATAAAGGGAAATTAAGAGCTTAGAACAAATTCCCAAGAAAAACATAACATAGGCCTACTTGAGAGGAATATTTTTATGCAAATAAATGGAGGGGGAAAACGACGGGAGCGAAGGTACAATGTGAAATCATCGTTCATGCTTAAATACAAAAGTCCGTCTGCAAATCAATGAAATATAAATTAGAGCATTACAGTACATGCACCGATAGCACATTAGCCATACAAGCATGTTTTGAAGGGCGCCGTCATGACAATCGAGTTGCGCGCACCTCGGGCGTCTATTATTGATGAAATAACGTGTACATCATTAATCATTATTAAGTGTGTACCTTTGTAATGATCATATCAGCATTATTCTAGACTCCCTTAATCATTCATGATGAATTACTGAACAAACATGGGTTTACTCGTTTTTGTGTAAAAAGTGCATCAACTGGAAGGGATGCAGTAATTCTCTCCTTGTTGCAAACCATGGTCCTCTTCTTCATTGTGACTGCCATTGCTATAGTATAATGTTCCCATCCGATCAAAGTGCATCACAATGTCACTGTCATTGACTGCCAATGTCAACCCATCCCATCACAAGGCATCACAGTGTCATTGTCATTGACTGCCAATGCCAATGTTCCCATCCAATTACAGTGCATCACGGTGTCATTGCCAATAACTGCCAATGCCAATGTTCCCATTCGAAAGTACATCACAGTGTCACTTTCATTGACTGCCAATGCCAATGTTCCCATCCGATCACAGTGCATCACGGTGTCACTTTTATTGACTGCCAATGCCAATGTTCCCATCCGATCACAGTGCATCAAGGTGTCACTGTCATTGACTGTCAATGTCAACCATTCCCATCACAATGCATCACAGTGTAACTGTCATTTTACTGCCAGGGCAAATGTTCCCCATCCCTTCTCCAGGACACTAATGTAAAGCGCATTGAGACGTTATTGTAAAATGCGCTATATAAGAACTGGTTATTATTATTATCTCAGTGCATCACAGTGTCACTGCCATAGCGGTGACACAGCGTTGCCCTTTTCGACCTTTGTTCTTTAGAAAGCCAGAAGGCATCGATTCAATCAAAAATGTGTTTTCGGAACGGGAAAACAGAGACATTCTTTGGGGTTTTTTGATTGTTTTTTTGTTGGGTTGTTTGTTTGTTTTTTTTTTTGTTTTTTTTTGTTTTTTGGGGGGGGGATTCCCTCTTCATAATGAATATATATAAATATGTTTATTGGGAATTTCCCATTTTGTACGCAAAATCAAACCAAGCACAACCACAACCTCAGTTTGTCAAAGCGCACCGGTATACCAGTTCCCTTTTCGTTGCCGTCCTCAGTCTCAACGGATAGACCTGGTCAGGCCACTATCAGTATCAGCCATAGACAGGCTAAACAAAGCTGCCAGTACGCTCAATGTATAATCTCATTGCGGTCATACAATGCGTGTGACGTTTCAAACAATCATAAACATAAAATAAACACAAAATCACAAAATTTATAAACGGATATCCTATAATATTTAACCGATCCTTGTCATTATAGGGGATGGGAATCAGGTGGTTCTGGTTGATACTGTGGACCGATTCCCCAATTGCACGGGTGCTTATCTTGTGGTGGACAATACAAGAGATTAGTTAAACATTCACCTTTGTTTAATTGATTGATTATAGAGTTTGTATAAAGGTAGTGATGATCATGATGCTGGAGTCGTAGAAAATAGGCCACAATCCCGATTCGTCCGACATTCCGCGATCTTTGGTGATTTGGACTACAAAATCACAAAAGACAAGTTTGTTTTGTTTAGTAAAATGGGCATCGTATTGCCTTAGCTATAGCTGTAGGCATATCATAAGAACACTGCCTACATAGTGAGTAAATCTGTCTTCCCTTTGACGGCTATGATTAAGACCTTACTATATAGCCCACCAGGTGTTCCTATATCCCAAACTCAATCATGTAGCAGCCTTTTATGGCGTTTCTTCCGCTGCAGGTGTGGATACCCAAGTCCTATCCTGTCCATTCATACTGTTGATCGATTGACAAATCTCACTTAGGCATTTTCTTACTTGCCTTAGTCAACACGAACAGCGCAGAAGAGGAAAGCATGTCCAGCCCAAGCAACTAGATACCCGGAGACAGGAACAAATAACGCCAGTTTTTTTAATTATATTCTAACTGTTTTAATAACATCTCGTTATTCATGTAACACACAGGGATGAAAGATTGTTATGTTTTGTTTTGTCAACTTTTATACAACCCGATGGCCTTTAAGACTTGTTCCTGATTTAATCTATAATACAGAATACGAATTAAAAAGTTTTGGGGTTTTTTTAGGAGGGGGGGGGTGCTGTCTTAAGAGTCAGTCCCAAAGGAACACATGCCTTCTCGTAACGGCTAGTGGTTAAAACTATACTAAAACTATACTAAAACTATACATCTATGAAGTCACACTATTGAGGAAAGCCTTTCCCTGATCTTTATGTAAGCCTAGATGTCGATCCGTTGGTTTACAGTTGATTCAATACAGTTGAATAAAAAAAATAAAAAATTTAAAACACACACACACAAAAACAAGTACAAAAAGCACCCGATAAAAGAAAAGTTATTAAGCGTAACATAATTATATTCGCAATTCTTAAAGCATGTTTCACTGTTTTGGTTGATAACTTTACGCCTATTCTAAAACGATGGGTGCCCGAGCCTGTATTTCACTTTAAGTCAGTCAGTGTATTAGAAAGAGTTTGAGTTGCTAATGAAAAGCAAGGGGGACATGCGAGCGCAAGCCTTCACAAATCATCTCGCATGCACACTCACAACCAGCCTTTAAACGTTAATTTGCTTTGTTTTGTTCACTTTTTTCGTATCCCCTATAGTATAAACCAGATTCAATCTTTTATACCAGCAAAATAAGAAATCTCCAAGAAATAGTTTTTGGGCCTGAGTTCCCCAATACAACCCAGATCCTTTCAATTCAGGAAGTATTGCGAGAAATATAAAACAGGTTTGTATACACACATTCCTTTTCGATTGCCCGTTTAACTAAGATTTATTTATTACCCTTACAATTTCCGTCAGGCTTTGATGGGTTTCTGCAAACATACCTTCCTACTTCCGAAAAATCATATAACATGATGAATTGAATCAAGGGCTTTCATATGGTGCAAAGATCTTGTAGGCCATGTACCTTTAATGGTTCTCTAGATATGACGTTTTTAAATATTTCACCTTAAACAAAATTATGTTATGACGTCATCGGATGACGTCATCATCCCCAAAAAGTTGCGGTTTCGTCTATACACTAAGTAAATGCAAAGTTTCAAGTCTGTACGACCTTTACTTTTCGCAAAAAATGCGAGAGAAGGTTCCGTGAAGTGTGAAAAAACAGTACAATAACAATAGGTTTTCGGCTGTTAGCCGAACACCTAAAAAAAAAAACATGATGTGTTGCTTTGTTTCCATTAAATTCAACACTATTTTTGAATATTTCTGTAACATTATTACAAACTGTGTTTATCTGTTTTCCCATAGTTACCCAACCTTGGTTGGCAAAAACTCGGGCTGTGACATTGCAATAGAAAGGTCTATGTTAATATACCTGTAGTGCGTGAATTTGTGCAAGTGTGAACTGGACGTGTGGCCCACGTGGTTCCATCCCGAGCTGGGCAATACCACATTATGTCTGGTGGGCAATTGACCCGTTGCACAACGCGCTGCGCACTCGCACGCGCCTATACTGTCCGCCATTTTGGGAGTCAAAAGGTATTCAAAGGAATTGACTCTCAAAATGGTGGAAATAGTAGACGCACTTTGTATTGAGGTAGGGTACACTGGGGTAAGATGGGACAGATAATCAGTTTTTAGATTATACAAATTGAATTTTACCTTAAACTGTCACGTGGGCTTACTAAGTAATACTAAAAGTTATGTTCACCTCTTAATGAAATTTCAAGGGTTTTTGACAGTTTTTAGATACTGCAACTTCACTTTATAAAATTTAATTTAGAGCCCCACTAGTCCCCCATTATTTGGGGCATGATGGGACGCACGCACACAAGTGTGTAACAGCCTGCAATCGTGAACCCTCCTTTGTTCAACTCTTTGTGATAGCAACCGTGGACCACAATGCTTTCCTTTGTGATAGCAACCGTGGACCTATTGTCCTCTTTTGTTATAGGTCCCCGGTTTGAATGTGGTTACCTACTCACTGTATCACTAGCGGATGAAAGAAATATTAAAGTGGAATATTACATGTTAATGTGGGTCAAATCGGGTCAAATCTGGGCAAGATGGGACAAAAATTGCATGACCGTTCCTAGAACTGTCAGTTTGTAGTGTGATAAGTATGTTTGAAAAATTGTTCTTAAACAAAATGTTATTATTTAACAATTATTTACACCTTTGGGTATTTTTAAAACAAACCTTTTTACAGTTCTATTTTAAACTATTAAAAGGTCCCATTTTACCCCTACCGCTCGTAATTCATGATAAGTTGTTGACAAATTGGCTCATTTTACCCCAATAACTACTGGGGTAATATTGGACAGATCACAAAAAACACCCAGATATAAAATATTTCTGCATTCAGCCAGTATGTGTTGCATTCAGCCGACAAGAATATCATTTCTGAATTGTGCTTACAAAATGAGCCAAGTGCTGTTGTACAAGTCAAATGATGACCCGCACGATTATTCTTGGTGACAATTTGACAACGGACTGGTACATTGTATGCTCGCTGCCACTCACGCTAAAAGAAAAAGGAAACGGTAAAAGGGCGACCTCCAGAGCAAAGATCGTATAGCGCCGGCGCTATACGATCTTTGCTCCAATACTACAAATGGACGAAACTATTTTGCAGAATGGGGGTTTGCCGGAAATAGTTTGGCATATTAATTTTTATAACACATTGGACAAGCATTGTCCCATCTTACCCCGTGTCCTATCTTCCCCCAGTGTACCCTACGTTCCGCGTTTTGCAAAGGGTCAATACCACAGACATATTAAAATACCTAGGTATTATATGTCTGTGGTCAATACTTGAAAAAAAAATTGACCGGTTACAGCGCCCTCTCATGATGTGAACAACAGCAAGTGAAAAACTTAATCAAAGGGAAACTAAAAGTGTCCCTTTAGGCCTAATTAGTGATTTGTTTTATTTTTGTTTTGTTTAATATGAGTTTAATGAAAAAAAGATTCAGTAAAAAAAGACATGATTTATTGATTTTTTTTTTGTTTGGTTCTTGTTTCATCTTTTGCCCTGAGGTGTGTTAAAAACACGGACTGGTAACATTCGGCAACTAGTGCAGATCTACCCCCCCCCCCCCCCCCCCGGGCCTGTGAGTGACCAGAAGGGGTCGTATTTCCCCAGATCACATGTTTACAAACGAGCCACAGAGCCTGGTCTTCCTGCAGGCACAATTTGTACACAGCTCGAAAGAATACAACATAAAATCTTATCATGGAGATGTCTGATATTTATCAACTTTTGATATGAAGAAAGGGGCACATCTAAAAAAATGTGTAACTGTTACTTTTATAACTCTAGAAGTTCTGTTTAAATTATGACACAGGGTAACAAATTTCCCATATATGACCAGTGCAGTAGCTTGTCTGCCGGAAAGGCCCTGGAATGAGCAAGGGGACTCTATTTATTTTGTAAATAAAGGTTACGTGGTCAGTAGAACTTTCAACTTCTGGTCACTCACAGCCCACCGGTGCATACACTATAGTGACCTCTGTGTAAACCATAGTTATCGATAGCTCGGACGGTCCATCAGTAATTTGTGTCATCTTACAAAGGAACTCTACTGCATTGTACTATAGTATTAGTAGAGCCATACGGAAGTAGAACCAGCAAGTTTTTGCTCTGCACGGCAAATTTTATTCGGTATGTCTTGTTGTATGTGTCTTTTGACATTAAAAAGGCGTCTGTAAGCGTGTTTGTGTCTCTTTCACTCAAGCTCTGTATGGTGTTTATATTGGTAAGAGTAAAAATATAAACGCTCACAGATTCACTCATATGGTACAAAGATGGCCATGGTGGGAAACTCCCTTTCAAATATTTTTGCTTGAAATACTATAGTTTTTTAGAAATGGGTAAAACAACTAGTTTTGATCTCGCGAGTCAAAAACTAAAACAGTGGAAACATTTAAGTTTTCCCCCAACCTTTTTCTTGTGATTCAAATGACCGATTGAGCTTACAGGGAAGGTATACGTTACTTTAGTAATCACTCTTAAATTAATAGCAATAAAAACGTACTGGTTAGAAAAGCCTACAGCAGCTTTCGATAATACAAAGCATTTTGAGAAACATTTCACTTCGAAGATATGTGGTTATGTAAAAAAAATATCTCAAATTGTGTATTTCTATTGTGTGCATTATTCTTCCTGCCCGGACATTATTCGCTCCGGATTTTCAGTGATATTTAAAGGCACTGAACATGTTTGGTAATTATCAAAGACCAGTATTGTCACTCGGTGTATCCCAACATATCCATAAAATAACAAACCTGTGAAAATTTGGGCTGAATCGGTCATCGAAGTTGCAAGAAAATAAAGAAAGAAAAAACACCCTTGTTGCACAATTTTGTGTGCTTTCAGATGCTAATAAAAGGCTTCATGCATGAAGTCTTTTATTATTTTAGTGAGAAGTTACCTCTTTCTCAAAAACTATGTTACTTCAGAGGGAGTGGTTTCTCACAATGTTTTATACTATCAACAGCTCTCCGTTGCTGGTTACCAAGTAAGTTTTTATGCTAATATATATTTTGAGTAATTACCAAACGTGTTCAGTGCCTTTAAGTGTTCGTTTACGAGAAGACCATGCAAAATCTTGAAAAATCGACAAGGTGGGGGGTCAGCGATTTAAACTCAAATTTTGGCTATTTGATCCCCACCTGGGACCATAACACCTGGTGGAGCAGCTCGCTCAAAAATCTTACAGTGGCCGAGTACGGGCACTAACTAGTTTCAGCGCAAAATGTACACTTCCGGGAGTTAATTTGTAGTGTTTCTGGCGTACAGTTAGAGCCCCGTTAATTCCCTTAAACTGTATCAATTTCTGTCGACTTATACATCAAAAGAAAGAGTTCATCGTCCTCTTCACGATGAAATAAAAAACAATTGTGTGAACATTTTCACTGTAGATATCTAGGCTTTAGGAAAACACTTGACAGTTCTACTAAGGAAATATGCCATCTACGCAGTTAACCATAACTTAATTAGTGCAGGGCTGAGAGTCAACAAACTTGGTGGAAATATAGTTCAGATATCCAACTACAATAATAAAAAATAAAAACATTGCCAGCTCTTCTTGATTTTAATTGCCAAGGGTCAACAAAGATGGAAAAGTTCATAAGTATATGTATCAAATCTACATACAGTCCTGAGTAAAATATTGCTTGCCCTTAATTCACGTCTGGAATAGGATGTTATTATAACATTAAACAAATACATCAACAAAGATGAAACATAAGTTTTTGCAAGTTTTGTGTATTAAGGTGGATGGGAGAGTTTTTTGCAGCAATACCGACCGTGATAATGGAAGTGGAACATCCAGTTACCGCCCACCCAGTTAGCGCAAAGTACCGCAAGATGGCGCCACACACTGCATCGCAAGCCCCCCCCCCCCCCCCCCCCCCCCCACGGGGGGCGCACCACACTAAATAAACTCCCATAGGAACCAATGCTAAATGATAAATATTCAAAAATACTCAAAAAATCGTGTAAGTCTCTCAGCCTCTTGAAAACCAATCAAACATATTTTCGGACGACTGAACTTCAGAATTCTTTTCAATTTTTGCCAGGTCAGCCGTTTGGAATTGTTGCTAACTACCCCAGAAGAAAAAAACATGAACATTTGTTTGTTTTCCAAAACCGACTTGCTGCCAGTTTTCGTGAAGCACTTCTCCACTTTCCCGGTCAAATAGGGCCAACTTTAACGCCTACATTTATCAAGTCTCCTCAAAAGTTGAAGCACCGAACCCCCGGGTTGTGATAGATTCTTATATTTACACAATCTATTAATTGCATGACCCCCAAAACGTTGTAATTAAAAATAAGTTGTGGGTTTACAAATTATGATAGGTAGCTTGGCGCATGAATTCTGGCTTATTTGGTGTGGTGCGCCCTATAAGGGCACTTAATTATTCTTTATGGTTAAAAAATTATGCTTAAATTGTTGAAAATAAGTCACTGACTTGATATCTGAAAAAAAAATTGGAAATGTTATTGCGGTCGTCTACAACAAGGTCAAACATGTTGGAGCATTTACATGTACTCTAAGCAATGCGAGAAGAAAAACCTGCACGACACACTGTGTACATTCTAAGGACAAGTCAGAAGTTATAAACGTATCTCTTTTTGTTTAGTTATACGATTCTAAAAGCCTTACAATTATTTCTAATAATTGACAAGAGGGGGTTAACTAATGTGGAAGCTGTTAAAGGGATAGGGGATGGAAGAGGGAGGGCCTGGGAAGGGGGGGGGGGGCAGATTTTGCTTACCCTCCAACATTTTTAACCATGTTTTCATATTGAGTTTAAAATGGTGAACTTTATAACAAAATAGAATATACATACATTTTCAGTTCAGTTCAGTTTATTTCCACTCAATCAGTTTGCTTAAACAAAAATACACATACGCTACTTTAGATACAATGTATGATTAAGTGGTGGGAGTCTCCTAAAAGCAAGCTTGTTGGGTGGAGACCCCCGACATTTTTATAACTGGGTTGAGGAAGTACTGAGTTGGAAACCTACTAGTAATGTAACATCAATGATTACGTAAACACACATTAAGGACACAAGACAAACACAAACAGGACAACAGATAGCTGGAAAGGCTCACCGCGCGACGGCATTCAAATAAATAATTAAGTAGGAGACAATATAAATAATTTTGGTAACAAATTGAATCTACATCTAACAATACCAGGAAAAGTGAGGACTTAAGGACTCAGTATTTACCAATAAGATAAATTTTAAGTTTTTTTCTTGAACAACTGAAGACTCTTACATATTTTTATTTCATTGCCGAGGGAGTTCCAGTACTTTGGACCTTGAAAATAAACACAACTCATGGATTTAGATGAGTAGACACGAGGTATATGAAAATCTTTTGCATGTCTAGTTTGATAAGCATGGAATTGAGAATTTAGTGTGAACATACTCTTAAAAGAATTAGGTAAAACATTGGAGTTGTATTGATGCATAAATATTCCAAGTTGTAAAAGATAAATATCGGAAACTTTAAGAGTATTGTGTTTTTTTAATAATGGGTCAGAATGAGCACAAAAGTCGGTACGATTAATTATTCTAAGAGCCCTTTTCTGCAGCAACATAATTCTTTTCAGTAGACAGGCACTTGATTTGCCCCATGCAAGAATTCCATAACAAATGTAAGGCAGGATTAACGCAGAATAAATATCAAAGAGTATTGTGGATGGGAAAAAGTATTTAAGTTTATTGATAATTCCTATGTTCCTTGCAATCAGTTTACATAAGTAATTAATATGCTGATTCCAAGAAAGTTTATCATCAACAAACACTCCAAGAAATTTGACACAATCAGTACGAAGAAGAGGTAAATTATCAAACATAATATCACTTGGAAGTAAACTACTGGAATGATTGAATAACATATAGTTAGTTTTCTTGATATTGATGGATAACTTGTTTGCCTTGATCCAGTTGGAAATGTGGATAAGCTCCAAGTTTACTGTTTCAAAAAGAATGTCTATATTTCTATGGGAGTAAAATAAATTAGAGTCATCTGCGAAAAGAATAAAGGTGAACTTATCAGAAGATTTGGGGAAATCATTAATGTAGATTGAAAACAGGAGAGGAGCCAAGAGAGATCCTTGTGGAACACCACAAAGTAACGATTTATAAGAGGATTTTTTGCCATCAATACAAATAAACTGCTTGCGGTCGGAGAGATAATTTCTGAACCACTCCAAGGCAATACCTCTGACACCATAAAATGAAAGTTTCGAGAGAAGAATAGAATGATCAATGGTGTCAAATGCCTTAGAAAGGTCCAGGAAGATTCCGATTGTATGTAGTGATTGATCACGACCTGCTCGGATTTTGTCGATTAGTTGCAGGATGGCATGAGTAGTGGAATGTTTCTTCCTAAAACCAAACTGAGAATCAGAAAGAATGTTGTGTTTCTCGAGAAATTGAGAGACACGAATGTAAACGGTACGCTCAAGTATTTTAGAAAAGGAGGTAAGAATGGAAATGGGGCGATAATTATTGACCAAGTGATGGTCTCCGTTTTTGTGAACGGGCATGACCCTTGCAATTTTCATCGTGTTTGGGACAATACCAGTAGATAAAGATAAGTTAATTATATAAACTAGGGGTCTAGATATTTCTTGAATAACCTGTTTAATAAGAGGACAGTTGATCGAATCATGTCCTGAGCTGTTTTTGTCGGGTAGGTTCAGAACAATGGACGAAAGTTCAAGCTCAGTGATTGGATTAAGAAAAATAGAGTGAGGAATTGGGTCAGACATAAAATCTCTAAAGTGAAAACTGCAAGGCGGAATTTGATCGGCAAGTTTCGGGCCAATATTGACAAAGAAATCATTGAAATGCTCAGCGATGAGAAGGGGATCTTCAGCATTGAGGTCATTAATTTTAAGACTGGAGATATGGGAAGTAGCGTTGTTTTTCAGTACACTGTTAATAATCTTCCATGTATTCTTAGCACTACCTTTTTCCTTTTCGAATTGCTGGGAATAATAACCACGTTTTGCAGAACGTAAAATGGTGGTTAATAAATTTTTGTATTTGGTAAACTTATGTCGAGAGGTTTCAGAAGGGGAACGTAAGAACTTACATGTAGGTCATTTTATCACGTTTATAGAATATAACAAAATAGAATGTAACAAAATAGAATATACATACATGTAGGTCATTTTATCACGTTTAACTGTCCTTCCAAGTTTCATTTTCCCTAGCTGTTAAGGGATAAGGGGGTGAATGGGTGGGCGGGGCGTGGGCGGGGCGTGTTGCAAAATGCCCTTCCAGACACTTTAATGTTGATGTTCCCAAACTACATTTAACCAATTAGCTTTCCAATTGGTCTTGTTACCATCAGGGCTGATTTTCACACCCCAAAAATCCATCACTCAATGGCCAGTACTGCTTTCAACTTTGATGGCGTTGGTGTATTATTTATGGTGTAACACTTGTACCACTCTATCTTGACTGTTAGTCAGTGAATACCACACACCGGTAGTGTGAACGTAAAAACTAAAACATATTGAACTGTTGCACTCATGAATATGTCAATAAATAAAACCATTGACACTTATTGTGTTATTATCTAAACTATAATAAAGTCCTGGTGTGTTTATTTTGTTTTCTAATTGCCTTATTCTGAAGAGGATCTTGGCTTTGCAATACTGCAAATGCCTGACAAGGACCAAATAACTTGCACTGATAGCTACTCATGTGATCATACAAATCAGAAAGGGTAAAGGCTTGGAGGAGGGGGTTACAATTAAAATATGAATCAGGATTTGAGTATGACAAACTAAACAAAACATTTAGATATAAGGTCAGTGTCTGAATCCTGAGGAAATTGGTCATGTTCACCAAAACACTTAATTAAGGATTCAAGAACCAACATAATTGTTTCATGTAGGGTAATGAGAGGTTTGCTTCATGTCCAATGCATCGAGACTACCATTGAAAAGAAGGCAATCGCAAATCACAACAGGTACCAGTTTTGAATGATGCAATGCTAAAACGCCATTTTTAGGCAAAAACAGGCTCCTGCCATTTCAAACAAAAAACTGCCGGCAAATATTTTATTGATGCTACCTAAGGACCATAATAAGAACTCTCTTTCACCCTAGTGTCATTGCTCACAGACCTGCACTAATGACTCTACAGCGACTCAAAGATGTGATGCAAATTTGGTGGTACCCTTAATGAAGAGTTACTGTTGCCTCTTAAAGGTCTTGTTTTTCCAAAATTTTGAGTTCCTGGTTTAGGTCAGGATACTAACTAAAGACCCTGCAAATTTCATTGCTCTACTGTATTCCACCTTTCAGCAGCAAGCGTTTAAACTTTTGTAGTAAAAAATCATCAAAAACGCAATTTTTCCACTAAAAAACACATTTTTTGCTATTTTTTCTGTTAGGGAGGTAGGATTGGCCAAATATTGTGCACAGCCTCAAGGCTACCTATGACCCACCTACCACCAAAATTTCAGCCAAATCCGTTGACCCCCACCTTATCACGGTCTGCATGGTCCTCTCGTGGACATGCTCTTAAAGGTATTGTATACTTTTGGTAACAGCTCAAAATCAGTGTCCACATTTTGTGTGATTCATCATATGCATGAACAAACAAACCTGTGAAAGTTTGAGCTCAATATTGGTCATCGAGGTCACGAGAAAATAGTGAAAAGAAACCTTATGTGTTTTCTGTTTTCAAATATCACGCGTGATAAAAACTATTGTTTAACTCATTTCTCAGAAACGATAGCATTTTAGGCAGAAATATTTTAAGGAATCCTTTCTACCATTACTTACTTTAAATCATGTAAGTTATGTGTGAATCTGTGAACATTTGTGTTTTTCGATCTTACCAATAGTGTACAGGGCCTTTAAAAAACGCGACCTTTTGAAAATAAATTTCCGATGGTTAGTTTTATTGTTTATTTACATTTATACATGATTAAAACAATCGAAGGGTTCCAAAAACCAAAGGTATACTTTTCCGTTAAACTTTCACAGGTATGTTATTTCATGTATAATGGTTTGAGCAGGGACACATCATCAAGTGTGGATACTGGTATTTAACAGTTACCAATGTTACACATGTGCTAAGCATGGGCAATCAAACGGTTTGGGGACATACTCCGCCCCCCCCCCCCCCCCCCCCCCACTATGCTGCTATAATTTCTTAAAATAAAATGATAATTACGTATAAGAAACGACATCTATCAATTGTTAAAAGCACGAAACATGCATTAATTTGTAACTAAAAACTCTAGCACCTAGTTCGAGTAAATTTCATTGTCAAAAATAATACTCTGTTGTTTTTCTTCACCAATAGTCTGCAACGTAGATGGCGCTGTTTACTTTGTCAAGTATACACTTACACTACACTCTCCCAGCAGTGAAAGTCCCAAACACTTTGACATGCGTTAGTGTTGTGTCTTGTCAAATTTACTTAAAATTTACTTAATAAAGTTAAATTTAATGTAATTAATAAGCTGAGTCGGGGTTTTTAACAACGTTGAAGAATAGATTGTGACAAGTTCAAATTAATTATTGTTTCGTTATTGTTATTTTATTTTTATTTTTTTTAATAAACCAATTGAGACCACTATATCCAAGTTCGATTATAATCTGGTTATCCTCAAACAACAGTATCGCTATAATTAGTAGTAATTATATTATTATACTTTTAATTACTATCGGGGAAAGTGCCCAGCAGCCAATCAGACACGATAAATTGTGTATATTTACAAGCTGTACCCTATTTGTTGTTCGAGTATCAAACGAAAAGCAAAACAGGTAAGATTTGTTTCACACTAAACTCAAACGACTTCTTATAATATAATTTTGTACACACACGGTCAAAATTCTAGAAAAATCCGTCTGAAACGAATAAAACTCTTTCTTTATCTTGCATTTACTGTGAACAATTTGGAATAACCAAACATGGTTTTTCCATAAGTCCCCCGTGTATTAAAAAAAAACTGTCGAAGTTGTGCAAATTATATATGAAGACCCAACATTTGTATTACTCTATTGCCGCAAACTAACATTATGTTATGAGCTTGCAGATAAAACTGACATTTCAATTGTTTGTCGTTTGCTTCTCTCAAACCATCTAAGTCGATTAACTATTCACAGGTTCGCTGGTTGGTGTTTTATTTTATTTTTTCAATGGATCAAAGAATGGATTTATTACCTATTAGATACTCAACAATCAGGAGATACTTTAATGATTTAAATCTAATTCATGTAGTTTTTGTTGTGTTTTTTGGCTGATCTAAACTCAAATACTATCATTAGGGGTTAAATCTTACCTTACTAAACACAAACATCGATTTTCAACATCGAAGCTGCCATGTCTTCCTCCAAGTGACTCAGAATGTTCCAACCATTATGACCATTGGACGACTTTTATTAGATATATAAGATGTGATGGTACTTCTTGTTGCTTCTCATGATGAGAGCTGATTGCCAGTAATCGTCTTGACGCATTATTGAGGAGAAGACCAACTTGTGAAGTATTCTTGAAGCAGTCTCCAGACATTCCTGTCACCGATTGATTAATGTTTACTAGAGAGCCCAAACACAGTCATGTGGCTTTTTGAGCTCACAACGCAAAATAGCCCATGGGAATGCACCATTGGAAACATAGGCACTTACAACAGGCTGTAAGTCCCCCGGTCAATACTGCACAATACCTAACTAGTGCAGACAGCTCAGGCTTTCTTATTCTCCCCTCCTGGGCCAAAACCCTCAACACCTTTTCTCCTGAAGGGGCGCTTCAAAGAGGTGACGAAAAGATCTCAACAGAACAACGGTGAAACCATCAGCCACGGATTTGCAAACGTCCCATGCCTTTAAAAGTGTGTTGCAAGCTATAGTGCAAACGATAACTAGGATTAATTTGTGTGTGTAAATACTCGGTTGAATGCAGTTTGATTGTGGGATTCAGGTTGCCCAGTACTGTAATTTAGCTTGGGGACGATGGGCATTGTTCGATCACGAATAACGGTCCATTATGGTGATCTGCAAGGTGCCCGTTAATTACTATCTGTTTACAAAGGAACTTTTGGAGCTCTGCTGGATGCGATGAACCCACTACCCGCATGTAGAAACCTCCCGCGATGCAAACATCACGATAATAACGTGGTCAGGACAAAACAAAATCAAATAATTTAGCAGAGTAGTTCCCAGGGGATCTAATTTAAGACCCTATTGTGCTCATAACAAGCGAAGATAATTTTTCGTAACAGCTGTTACATGGACTATGCCTCCATCAATCTGCTAAGCACAGTCACTGCCTGTTGATTGAATAATAATTGTGTACACTTTACGAATGGTTTGGTAACGAAGGTTTTTCAGGTGCTTAGTAATTTTGGATTCAGATGATAGGCCTTTACATGGGAAAGCCATAAACACAAGCAAACACAAAATATCAGTCTGGCAATTTTACAAAAAGCAAACCTTTAGCCTAAAGATCAAACATGTTGGTCAATAAATGTAATTGTTGTAACAATTTTTAATATTAAGTTAAATACAGGCTGCTTTTTCATAATTTGTTGTAAATAAATAATGGTTCTCTCCAGTTTAGTTACACTCCGTATAGCTGTTACTTTAAAAAGGCATAACTCTGTTTTATGAAATAAAAACAAATGTTTCCATTTTGTCTGTGTCCAAATCTGCTGATGGATTATTCGCGGTTGTGTTATTTGAATGGGGTATTAATTTGGCGAATCATATAGAGACCAAAGGAACCATTACTTTGAGGTCCGCAGTGAATATGGGTATAGAGAGTGACATACAGGATATTCAGATCTGCTTCGTAGCAGCCTCAATTATGGCGATCTTCAGTTGAAAGAGGGTGATTCTGTCGACAGTATAAATAAACATTTACAGTAACGTTGTTTTTAAAGCTTTTCATATTCAAACGTGCTGTTAAGACAACTAACTATTTGAAAATGAAACAAAATGGATTAACACTTTTTTTGAACATGCAATTGGTGTTTAAACGGAACTAAACATTTTAGCTATTTTTATGATTTACTTGACTAGATTGCTACAATAAGTTATATTTTCTGTTTTTCCCATGTACAGCTTGCAGTAGAGTAAAATGGAGTGAACTCCTTTGAACTATGCTTTAAAACCAATGACCTTCTCTTCTGTTGCGTGTTGACATGAATAAAATGGTTTCCATTTTAAACAAATTATGAAATGGCTTTTATTAGAAATAATGACAAATCTAAATGTTCCCAGGCATATTATAACATCTTTTAGTAAAACAAACAAATAAAAACAATACAAATACACTAAACAAACACCAAACAAAGTTTTACCCAAAGATTTCAAACCGGCAGCCATAAACTCGTTATAGAATGATTAAATTATAATTAAAAACAGACTGTTTATAAGCTGATAATTTGAGGTGTTAATCGTTTCTTTTCGTCCCCGGTGATCCACTTTCATAATGCCTTAAGAGCGACCATATCACAATTTCTATTTCATAAACACCGTACTCTAACCGCAAGCAAAGCAAAAGGCAAGCTCACTTGCCGGCGGTGGTTTCTGTTAGCAGATGGGTGACCAAATCAATTGTGAAAGCGCACAAATCTTCTCGATCGCTTATGAAACACACTTATGCTTACACATGTAAGCACCAAAATTCCCTTTGGTAAACAGCTTGATTAAAATTAGCCATTGTGTTATCCAACGGGTCACGGTACACCATTGAGATGGCAAGGGTACGCATGATGAGGGCGCTATGCTCTTGTTAGAGATAGATCATAATTTTTGTGCAGACTGGTTTACATAAAACTGGGGCCTTGTGATAATTATGACGTTTAATAACTGCAACAGGCAATCATTCACGAGTTAATCACCCTTTCCTTTATACACGTGTATTATTAATTGATTGAGTGGAAATAATGGTTTGATTGATTGTTTGATTGATTGATTGACTTTTTTTACTTTTAAAACAAATACTTATTTTAATTCATTCACAAAATACAGAATTTACAAAAACAAAGAAAACTATCAAACAAATCATAATAGACTAATCATGTCTGTTATAAAAAACAGGTCGGTAGCTGGGATTGAAATTAATTGATTGATTGATTGATTGATTGAAAAGGATTCCCAAATCCTGGGTAAACATGAAAATATTGGGTCCCATTTGCTAGGCAAAATCATTTTGGGAATACATTTTCGTAGGTATTTTTTCTCTTGTGACAATTCTCAGGTGTGAACCCAAATAATTTGAAAGACAGTCTTAATTGCAATAAACACTTGTCTTCTCCTGGGAGACTACGGATACGTTTTTTCCCTGAAGCTATGTTTAACAAAATTCACAATTGGAGTTATTATGATGCACATACTGATGTTCATCACTATGGAAAGAACTTAACGGCTGCGAATACTTCATTTATCTTCATTTCAAAAGTGATATGCACAAAATGACGTTTTGGGGTAGATTTCGTGTATAGTACTGATGGGCACGAATTCACGACATGTTTTCTTCAAGCAGTAGGCCTATGTCCCAAGGTCCTTAGAAAAGAGTTGTGGAATATTAGCAGGGGACGTAGTATAACAAACATTACAAATGACATGGTTTTGGGAGCTGGTAACCTTTTTCTGAGAAGTTATAAATCCTGTGATTGGATAATTTTGTTGTGCTTATACTAGAGCAGCTTTGATTGGGCTGGGCCTGGTGCAATACAAACTGGACCTAGCTGTCCATACACCCTATTCAATAGAGAAAAACAACGAATTGTTTTCTAACATCGCAGACATAAAACTTCTTCAACAAAAAATGAAGTACAGACTTGAAACGAAGTGCTAAGTCTCGCAATGCATTGGTTTTGGACACTCTTTAAAATACCAGTGTAAAAAGGTATTTAGGAATTCTGATGGAAGATTGTGGACCTCCCCGTAGAGATTTAGTTTTTGTTCTTTTCACTGTACCACCTCCTCTCTTTTTGTGTCATGGATACGTTTGATGAAAATATCAATCAACTTGGCCATTATTATTCTGGTAGCCCTGTATAATTTTGTTTATTAAAATTAAATTGCAACTTCTGGAAGTTTCATCAACCCACGTTAAAGGACTCATTGATACTTGATTCATTTCAGTGTTTTAATCGTGAATTATGTGCTCATTTTCTTGATGGTTAAATGCCTGTAATGATTTGTCTATTAGTTGCTTTTGATCTTAATTGTGTTTTGAACATTGGTTGAGCGGGGAGGTTTGGCCGAGTCGGGATTTTGGCCTGGGACCTCTGGATTGCTGTTTCAGCACTTGAACGGTAGTCCAGGGGTCTCGGGTTCGGGTCCTGGATCGGTCAGGTTTCTTTGCTCAGCTAATATTTATTTCAAATTATACCAGTCAGTTTTCTTGGCTTCATAATTTTTTTTATTTTTTTTAATCTTTTAGAGTTGGGTTGTTGGGTTGTTTGTTTGTTTGTTTGTTTGTTTATTTGTTTGTTTGTTTGTTGCATGGATATTTGTTTTATTTTTGAAATGTTTGTTTACGTTATTACATTTTATCTTGTGTTTGAGTATGTGTTAGAGGTTTAGCCTATCTTTGGTTGTTTGTGTGTCTGTGTTACATAGATGTTGTTTGTTTCCGTTACATTTAATAGTTTGTTAGTAATTTTTGATATTTGTTTGTTCATTTTGGGTTGTCTGAATGTTTGTCGTTTGTAGTTCTTTATTTATATGGTTGTTTGTGTTACGTTTGTGTTAGACTGTTCGTATAATGGTAATTTTGCTTGTCTGCTTACACACAGTGTGTACGGTATCTGTTATGTTTTTTTCTGTATGGTTTTGTCTGATTGTTCTTGTCTTTGTTTTGATGCATTTTTCAGCTTGTTTATATGTTGCATTGCTTAGGCCCCTACTTTCTTGTAATCACTAATTGTGTTTCCTACTGATTTATTTTATTTTATTTATTCTACTTTTATATTTTCATTTAAACTCAGTAAGTTATTGTGCAGATATTTATTTACTTATTTAACTATTCATATCTATTACCCTCAATTATAGCGTTTTTAATTTACAGATTTATTTTTAACTTCTCATATTAGGCCTACTTGTATTTTATAGGTAAATTTTTTGTTTGTAAACTTATTTATTGTTACCAACCTAAGATTGGATGAACAGGCTTTTTAGTCACATTGTTTTCACTTTTGTTCATCCTGGCCATCTTAGATTGGATTGTCTGTTGAACTCCCTCCTCCCACTTCCCCTCTTCCCAATCCGCTCCCCTTCTATACATTCCTCATCTTCACCCCCATCTCTTCCCCATCCTATTCTTACCTACTGTACCTTTACATCTATTCTTTTTGATTGGTATTTGTTTTATACAATTTATCTTTCATCTTGACCGTCCTTGATGTATGACATTTCTTACTTTGTATGTACATGTTTGTATTTTGAATGTTTTTGGCCGAATAAATAATAACAAGAGGTGTTCCGGGCTATGCCCCGAACCTAATACTCTGGTGATCATTGAGATTGCAGAACCTTCTGAAATCACAAAGTGTAACGCCAGTGTAGATTGTGTTAAACAGGGATACATGCATTAGACCAGCTGCTGAACGTTGACACCAGCTGCACGATACTTGTTATAATTCCTTTTTCCTCAAACCATTACGTCATCGTCCATAATAAAGCACATTCACCACATTGGGGGTGTACATCCCGTGTGTGTGTTACTCACAATGGGGTGAATTGGCGTTATTTGTAGCAATTCTGTGTTTAATTTCCCTATTTTGTTCGTTATTTTTGTTGGTAAAACATGTCTATTTTTCGTACGTGTGCTGTTCCTGGTGGGAGCGATGAGTGGAGTGGCAGTAGTAGTGATGTATCACAACAAGATGTGGTTAGTGATTGGCACAACGGTTCCATGCAGGTCTATGGTTCTGTGACTAGGTGAGTCCACTGTATTTGTAATTGTATGGTATTGGTAATGGTAGTGTTGTTCAATGTTATTAATAATACTGTGTGTTACTGGTCTTCGATCGGCTACGGGAAAATTGTTCGGAAACACAAACTAAACAAAAGTATTTTAAACCTTCTGACCCACCTTTTTAAAACGAGACACTTTCGGTTCACAATCTGTCGAAATCCTTGAATTAAATCTTACATTTCGAAAGATCATCGTCCATTATTAATATTACAACAGCGGTATTTTCCGGTGTCACGTCCTTGGCGTTCCGGCGTACTGAGTGTTCCAGGTGACCTACGCATGCGCGGCCATACTGTGCGTTCTGGCTGTGTGGGTGACGTAGCCCGGTCATTTCACAGTAGTCGTGGTCTCCTTCCCGTGCTCTTAATTGTCGGACAATACCGCCCTCTTTGTCACATCTTTAGGCCTATACGTGTTCTTGGTTCTTGGTTGGTGTAACTTCCTAAATACTCAGATTTGAGTTTTAACTGGAGGTGTTCATTCGAAAACTTAAGCAGGTTACACTTCTAAAAAAACTAACCCCTTTTCTTGTTTCAACACTACTAGTACTAGTACTAGTACTAGTACTAGTACTAGTACTAGTACTAGTACTAGTACTAGTACTAGTACTAGTACTAGTACTAGTACTAGTACCATAGATGTCCTTTCTCTATGGTACTACATGTACTATCATGACTATAGAGCTCGTGGACGCCGCCACGACAGCTTCTTCGATAGTCTAGAGAGTGAGGAACACTCAGTGCGGCACAAAATGGTTTACTTTCGCTTGCTGCGCGCAGGCATGACGTGACGTATTGTTACAATATTTGCCCATTTGGAACGGTTACGATGCTGGAATGCTCAGTGCGCGACACCGGTACTGTGTACTGTGTTTGTAATGTATTGTAAATGTAATCTGTAGCCTACAGTGTAGGTAAGGGGAATTTCAAGTAATAGTATGTACACCGTCACCCGTTTTCGATCAGTTCATTTATCAGCAAACATTTTAAAAGATAGTGGATGTGGTTGTATATTACGTTTAAAATTCCTTACAATTTTGGTTGTGTAGTGGGAATATTTTCCGCTAAATGTTCCTTTTTTTGTTATCCACCAAAATTAAGAATGCTCATCTTCTACGTATTGCTTCCCATAAGGCCATATTTGATTATTTAGTACAAGTAGGGCAGACTTGACATCGTTTCTCCGATGTAGACTTAAAAATTACCGATTTGGAGCACAGAAAATGTTGCATCTTTGACATTGAAAATCCAGTCTGCCAGTAGGCGATTTTCAAGCTAATTTGTTTGGGCTTTTCATCATTTGATAGAGGGCATTTTTTGTTGCTGGGTGTTAAGAAAATCATAGCAAGTTGATGATCACATTGACAGAGTGAGAACATTTCCTGGGGCGCTAGTAGTAGTGCTAGTAGGCTCCTTCGCCCCCCTCCTCTGGTTACACCACTGCACTGGTTTTAGCAGTGATAGCAGTGGTCATTGTCTGTATCTATTCTGCATTTGCAAAAGCATTGCTTACTGCAATGGCATCTAGTGTATACTTCATGGTATATTACTTGGCCTATTAAAGTTGAAGTATTGTCCACATGAATTAAATTAGTTAGCCTTTAAATTAATTGTTTACATTAGGGCCTAAACTCCTGTTTTCCTTTATTTTCATATTCTTTAAAAATAAAGCGATAATGCTTTATAGAGAGAAGAGAGAGAAGCAGAAAGCATTCAGAAAAAGCAGCCTGGGGTAAACGGGGATTGTGGGGACAAAGGGGGAGGTGGGTTTATGGAGGGAAGGGGCTAGTGACCACAAAAAGTTGGAAACACAAAGGACAACATGGAAGGTTGGTACTACATGTACCCATAAGACAAGGGGTCATGTCACCTGCACTCACCACTAATCTTATCTATCTACCGTATTTTCCTGCGGATAAGACGCTCGGCGGATAAGACGCTCGGCGGACAAGACGCAGGACCCTAAAATGACCCCAAAAAAATTCAAACGTCAACAGAAAAGGCGCACCGCCGCATAAGACGCATGTTTAACGGCACACAGAAGAATAGGCGCCACCCGGTGTCGGTACATTGACACAAAGACGTAATTTTGTTGCTTTTTGGAGCGTTCACACTATTCGAAGCATGAATGAAACCGTAACCACATGGGCGTGTAGAGCCATGCAGAAAAGACCAACGTAAATTGATACCGACCTTCGTCCATCCATTCAGCCAACGCTGTGCATTGTTAATAATATGAAGTCCGGCCCAATCAGCGGCCAGAAACGATGGTCCACGCACTGTCTGAAGATATTGCAACACGAACCCAGGCCCTCCTAGCCTGAACATCTGACGTCCCACAACGAGGATCCTTGCTGATAAAGACAGGTTACCAGTCTAAGTCCCTCCGAGCCAGTAGATGTTGCGCCCTCTACCGGTGACTAATACCAAAACTAGCGTCACCTTTATATATAGCGCGGCCTACCTTACGCAAATAATCCCGTCACACCCGGGAAGACGTAACAAAATGTTTCATTATATATATTTGTTTAAGTTTTTGTAATTTTTTTTTTGTATATAAAATTCTTTTCCATTATTTCAAACCTTTAATTTGTTAATCTCGTTCATAAGATTTTGTTTTAAAGTTCTTTTTATTTATTTCAAACTTATAATCTCGTTCATAAGATATTTGTTTAAAACATCTCTCCTCTTCTTTAATAATGTTAGTTTTGTTTTCAAGGATCATTACCTTGTTTTCAAGGATCATTTTTTTATTTGATAAATGAAATAAACGAAACAGACACATGAACCATCTCTCAATTGAATATTTGAACGTTTAATCAAACAAACGAAAGTGCAATTCGTATAGGTAGGCCAACAAACATTGGTACTTAATTATCCCATCCTTAAATAGTACGTCAAGCCTAAAGCACACTTCGGAGATATTCTGTACAATAAAAACCCTCAAAGTTCACCACACAATAGAGGTTGGGTGAATGCCGTTTGTACAACAGCATTGACAGTAGTGATTGCAGCATTTTCGGAACGATTACGCGGCCGCACAGAAATACGTTTGTACGACGCCGACGTCTGTTGGACCGAAAGCACCAACGCATTGCGGCATTGTTGGAATGAAAGCACGGTCATGGGGGATCAACACGTTGCAGCATTGTTGGAATGAAAGGACAGTCTGGGGGATTGCGGCATTGTTGAAACGAAAATACGGTCTCAGTGTCTGGATAGTTGAGCCTTGTTTGACCGCATTATTGAGTAAGGATTCTTCACACAAAGACCGTTGATTTGAACTGGACAAAATAAAGGTATTATTTTACGCAGTGATCATCAAAAAAAAATCAATCGTCAGCAGACAAGGCGCATCGAAAGATAAGACGCACCAATGTTTTGGGGGTCTAAAAAGTCAGATAAGACGCGTCTTATCCGCAGGAAAATACGGTACATGTATATCTTGCAGAGTTTGTGGTGTTCAATATATAGGTGAAACAAGAACTACACTCAAGAGGCGTTTCTACGGCCACAGATCCACAGTTAACACCCAAAAGCTGGATACACCTGTAGGCAACACTTTAATCTTCCTAATCACTCCATTTCTGACATGAATTTACAGGGCACTACATGTAGGTAACCACAGAGAGACTGTTCGTCTGAGTAGGGAGAAACTGTGGATAAGGCGCCTCGAGACCATTCAACCCCATTGTTTGTATCCAAGAAGGAAATGACTAATTAACCTTTTGTCTTTGCCTTCTCCTTTTCCCCCACAGATATCCACATTTTTAGTCTGCCCTATCTACTAATTATTTACTTTTTCTCCCTCATTCCAACCTTCCATTTTGTCCCTTGTGTTTCCAACTTCTTGTGGTCAAGCCAGCCCCTTCCCTCCATAAATCCCCTCCCCCTATGTCTCCACAATCCCTGTTTACCCCCCTGCTTTTTCTGAATGCTTTCTTCTTTCTGCTTTAAAGTCTGGGATCCCCCCCCCCCCTCAATATTGTTATTCACCCCATATGATAACATAGCATAGGTTACCAAGAAGCTGCAATAGCTACAGATAGTACATGTAGGTATTGGTTGCTATTACTGATACATGTTATTCATAATTGTACTGCTTCATAGAAAGAAAAAAAAATATTTGTGTCTTTGTGAGTGACACTCTAAGCCAATCACAAGGCAGAATCTATGTGTGTGGTATTTATAAACCATAACATTCTACCACTACTCTACAACCACTGCACCAGTGACAGTTTAACTGTGAAGAAGGTGGTAGCTAACTAACTAACTAATTACATTAAAAAACTGCATGAGTTTTCGTAGCAACAACTTCTTCATCAGATGTAATGAAGGGGACAAGTCAAATACATGTGGTATAAAGTTACATGTGAATGAATTCAATAGCAATGGTTAGAGTAGGTGATATGGAGCATCTATTCCTGGTAGTGGGACAGGAAACCACGATCCCTATTAAGTCCTTGTTGATACAGTTCAGGTTCTTGATGATCTTTTGTTCAGCAGCTTCCCTTTCAAACCTGTCTCTGAATGCTTTCTTGTGAAAAGAACGAGGGAAATTGTTGATTCAACCTCCATTTTTAAGGTGTCCTTGTACGGTTTACCTCATCATTTCCTGTACAAAAACCTTGATAGCAACTGGTGGTAAATACATTATTGGCCTATGTTCAGAATGTTATGGCAAACAAATTATAAGGTAAGAATATTGAAAGAGAAATAGTGGAGTTGGGGGATCACACCAGACGAACAATGACAGTAGACACTGAAGTCAGCAAAGGCTAGATTTAGTAATGTAAGTTATTTCTGTACAGTTAAGAACAATATTCCTAAATCCTTTGTGCTCACTGCTGGTGTATTGATGTGTTTACCATCCAGAAAAGTGCAATTAGTGTGAAGATAATGCAGAATGTTATTGGTATTATTTATTACAGGAGATACTTGACAGTGTTCAATAAGTTTGACAATGGATGTGGCAAACTCGGTAGAAAAGAACTCATTCGGGCAATGAATTACTTGAAGGTATTTCCATCAAGATCACAAGGTAATACAAATTTTGATTTGTTTTTTGAAATTGTGGGTGAATGGTTGGATGGGTTAAAACAAAAACTGAAAATCAACGCTCAGTTTTCCTTTAGGATAACAGAAAAAGAAAGAAACTAATGAAAATGTGTAAGGAAATTCAGCAATCCTGTACTTTGTCTTTAAGTTTACACTTTTATAAAAATCTTTAAGATTTTCCTAGATAGCCCTTGAAGGATTTTGTAATTTTAACAGAAACAAAGAAGTTAGATTTTATTACCTACACAGTGTTCTCCGACTTTGAAAAAAAAAGTTGGTGCTGGGTATGGTGAAAACTGCGAGGAGGTACGTACAATGCGAGCACGAAGTGCGAAGCCCCTACGGCGTGGGGTCCGGGGCCCGCTCAAGGGCCCTGGGAAATTTTTTGATCCTAGATGCTCTGTGGTGCATTCTAAGGTGAATCCTGGCCACTTTCCTCAGACTTTTTTGAGGAAATATTTTTAAAGTTTTTAAGAACACAAAGTACAATACTGGTTTTCTAAACACTTACTTGAAATAAAAACCAATGAATGATAGATATTCATTCTTCAATGTGTCCGGTAGCCCGACCGCATTTCTTGTTCTTACCTTGTAATTCCGTGTTACTAATGTGCTCAAAAAAAATGTATTTCTATTTTTTTTAAGCAGTAAATTGTTTGAAGCTATGCACTTTTTTGTTCCAAAGTAAAACAGTTAATTTCCCCCAATAAAATCATTATGACGATGGAAATTTCAAACTGCAAAAAAAAACCTTGACCCTGAACTTTTTATTCGGCTAAAAAAAAAAATTAAAAAATTTAAATAATATATTTTTTTTTCTAAATTAAGGTATTATGGACCAAATGTCAGACTTTGACCAAACTAACATGTTTTGTAACAAAATTGAACTAGAAAACCAGAACACATCCAGACAAGTTTACTGATATCTGCGTGATTTGGGTCTCATAGTTTTGTGATCCACGGACGTCCCCAGTGGAAAATACCCACAATGCAATGCAAAGCACTGCGCGCACGTGTCTACACGACAGTGCGCTATTTGGAGATTGCGCAAACTTATGCTCATTAGGCAAACGGAGCTGCCGACTCTGCATAGCGCAAACTGACAATTGCGCAAAAGTTTGTCCAATTCGTTGTGCAAATCTGTTTATTGCGCTCAAAACTGAAGACGCAAGCAGAGGATTTGGGGCACATCGTGTACATCGTGATCGCTATTTGGTCAGCCTTTCGCGGCACTTTCGAGTGAACCCTTTTACGTTTATTAATGTAAACGTGGGCCGGATGATCGGTCGGTTAACCATGTAATCGTGTAACCCCTACCCCCGAATTTTAAACCGGATTCACAATGAACTCGGAGGGGTCATATTTTGGCCTCCAAAAAGCGGAAAACCGCCGAACGGGGAATTCTCATGTCTGCAGCCTGCCAGCGACCACTTTTCACGGAACGAGGGATGCATCTGGTTACCAGACGATCACACCTAATGTCGATAACACAAAATAATCAGAACCAGACTAAAATAGTTTGCCACGCAGCGGGGCGACTCAGCTGCGATAAGGCATATTCTTCAAAATATGGACCATTTTACAACCTCAAAAAAAAATGTCATTTTTCAAACAAATCTTTTTGACCTTGTAAGATATTTTAAATAATTGTATACATATTTAAGTTTACCAAAATGTTCATGTAAGGATAGTTCAGTTAGTTTTCATCTTGCAGTGGTCATTTAAAAAAGTAGAGTCTCAATTCAATTCAATTCAATTCAATTCAGCAGTGAAACATGTGGTTATTTATATTTAGTTCAAAGATAGCACAAGTAAAGCACAAGGAACATTCATTCTTTTCTATGGTGAGGCCCAACTGATGTAGTTTCAAATAAAAATTTAAAAAACTCAACAAAACATCACACACAGAAAATATAAGCCTGACAGAAGAGAGCATAACATTGACGGAAAAACTAAGCAAATATTGTCTGTTATTAATTTATTTCTTTCACAACACTACCGTAATTTCTCTGAAATATTTGCAGCCTCTCATACCTAAAATCTTTTTAAAAAAAACAAATTGTCAAGCTTCCATAATTTTTGTTGTTGCTAAAAACACGCAGTTTCGAACGGAAAAAATGACGTTTGAGAAAAAAAATGACGGAATTTGCATGACGTTCGAGAAAATTGACGGAATTTATTGCAAATGACGTTCGGGACTTTATTACCTTCGCGCAATCCACATCAAGCGTACTTGAACATAAGTTGATTTAGTTTCCAAAAATTACTACCTTCGCGCAATCCACATCAAGCGTACTTGAACATAAGTTGATTTAGTTTCCAAAAACTAGCGTTCGGAAGGAAGTATTTCCGTTGTTAATCATCTCAGATACATTTTGGTTTTTCATCTGGAGCTGTCCGATGGATTCTCGAACGTCAGTAAGTATGAGCGTGATTTAATTGACGGATTTATTTTGCACACGTATTAACAGAAAACAAAACATGTGTGAGTCGAACTTACCCCCTCTGTTGACTTAACTGGCCTAACTGCAATTGAGGACAATAGAGGGGGTAAGTCAAGTCGAGGGTTAATTTACAGGCCGATCGGTAAGTTCTCGAACGTCACGTAAAAAAATTGACGGACGCTGAAAAAATGTCGGCGCTGCAAATTTTAAAAAGGGATTACTCTTATTGTTGACCAGGTATCGTAGTAGTCATTGTTTCAAAATAATAATTATTTAAACGTGTTCTCATCATATTTGTTTCGAATTTATTGAATGTTTGAAACTTTGGTTAATTGACATGTTTTTTATTGTTGAAATTTGTGACGGAAAAAAATGACGTTCGGGAATTCGCGAAAATGTTTTTTTATTTTTTTATTGTCGGATTTTTTTCTTTCTCTTGCTGTTAAAGTATTTGGCATCAGCCCCCACAACCTGAGCATGCAAAAGAAAATATGTACCTCAGCAAATGTGATCATTTAAATACCTCTACATCTATAGTGGTAGTTGAAGTCTGTCAAAAATGCTGACGTTCGAGACTCCAAACCTTTTACCTCGATTTAGTTGAAAGACATCGGTTGTCAATATTGTGTATGATAACATGTCAGGTACCTCGTAGTTAATTACACTATATAAAAATAAAAATTAGCTTTCACTTATGAAAATATAAGGGTCCAATTTTCAGGCTTGCAAATGGTGCATATTTTGAATAATATGCCATAAGTACGTGCAACCATCAACAAAGTACAATGTATGTGAAGACGAGTCGCTCCACGCTGGAAACTTTATGACAGGCAGACAGGTAGGCCGCGAGAACGGCGTGAAACTTTTGTTTTAATAGAAAGTACTGTGGTCTTTCTTGTTTCTCAACTATTTCTGTTGTAAATTTACAATGCAGAGTCAAATTATGTAAACGTGGCGGCAACATTTTAAAGCTTGGCGGCGATTATAAAGCGTGGCGCGCGCCGCAGAAAGCGTGGCGGTGCGCCACGTCTTTTCTATAGGTTGGAGAACACTGTTACATGTAGTACATTAGTACAAGATAAATTTGTCTCGTTTATGGAGCTGTAAAAGTTGTCACAATGTTAAGTTGTGTCTGTATGCTGTCCACATGTTTTTACAATAATTATGAAACCAATGGCAAAAACAGAGCTGTTTTACTTGCATACAACTTTTCAGTTGGTAATCCGAATTTCTTTTTTACTTTATTTCCCTTTCTTTTGTTTAATGTTTGATAGTACATTTATCATAGAAAACTGAAAACATTTCATTTACAAAGTTCAGTGTGCTTGGCAAGTTTCTCTTCGGTTTCAAACACACAGTTTCTTTTAGGAAAGCCAGGAAAGGCCATTGGAAACTCCTGAGCTGGGAGAGCATTGATCTAAAAAATCTGCTTCATTTGAGGCATTACTTTATTCTTCAATTGTCTTGGATAATACATGTCAAATTTTCAAACAAAACACCAACACTTATAAGGCGCCCTAATCATGTAGGCATGCTCTATAGATGGTGCCCTAATCATGTAGGCATGCTCTATAGATGGTGCCCTAATCATGTAGGCATGCTCTATAGATGGTGCCCTAATCATGTAGGCATGCTCTATAGATGGTGCCCTAATCATGTAGGCATGCTCTATAGATGGTGCCCTAATCATGTAGGCATGCTCTATAGATGGTGCCCTAATCATGTAGGCATGCTCTATAGATGGTGCCCTAATCATGTAGGCATGCTCTATAGATGGCGCCCTAATCATGTAGGCATGCTCTATAGATGGTGCCCTAATCATGTAGGCATGCTCTATAGATGGTGCCCTAATCATGTAGGCATGCTCTATAGATGGTGCCCTAATCATGTAGGCATGCTCTATAGATGGTGCCCTAATCATGTAGGCATGCTCTATAGATGGTGCCCTAATCATGTAGGCATGCTCTATAGATGGTGCCCTAATCATGTAGGCATGCTCTATAGATGGTGCCCTAATCATGTAGGCATGCTCTATAGATGGTGCCCTAATCATGTAGGCATGCTCTATAGATGGTGCCCTAATCATGTAGGCATGCTCTATAGATGGTGCCCTAATCATGTAGGCATGCTCTATAGATGGTGCCCTAATCATGTAGGCATGCTCTATAGATGGTGCCCTAATCATGTAGGCATGCTCTATAGATGGTGCTGAACAGTAAAACGAAAAATGGCACTGGTCAAAAGCTAAACAGGAACATTTGTTTGGACAAATTAAAATAAATTACGAAAATGAAATATAACAAGTAGGAGTAAAAAATTATATGCAAAAACCTTTAATATTTATAAGTAAAAAGAGGATGTAAAAAATGTAATTAAATTGATCTATAGGATAAAAAACAAAGCATTGTCAAACATTACTTATACTAATCATAAACATTTGGAGAAGGTAGGTGGGTCAAAACAATTAAAAAACAACTCAAAATTTGTAAACACTGTTTATTCAAAATGACCCCTAATAGAATAGTTGTAAAGTTGTTTTCTCACTTACATATGTTTTATAATTTTATGTATATCATTTGTCATCAAACTGTGTACACACTAGTCTTAGTAACAAGGATCTTACATTACTAATCCTAATATTGGGTTGTTATCTTGTAAATGTCTGGTCCTATTGAATAACTGTTACTTACATGATGGTACTCAACCATTAAAATGGCCTTTAAAATAATCGGAGAGAAAACAGGAGTGAAAGTAGAACACTGAACAATCCAAAAACAAATATTTGAATTGAAAATTGCAAGTAAATTATATGCACAGACTAAATTGCTTGAAAATTAATGTGCACCTACATGTATGAATCAAACTGCCATCATGGGACCTTGGATAAGAAAGTTTAATTTTTTTATTTTTTATGTTGCCAGTTTATTTAATGCTAAGATGTGGGAGAGAATGTTCAAGTCGTGATACTGAAGACTGGATTACATGTGGGGAGTTTTTTGTCTATGCTGCTGAGTTTGAGGACTATTATCAACAACAAAGGTATGCAATTGTCACGTTTATACACACATGTACATGTACCAACACTACACTCACTCTGTATTTCATCCTGTATAAATTCTGTTCACCCAACTTTTAAAACAATTTGTTTTTCTTAATGAAATATTCATGATCTTGAGGTATGATTCCAATAATGTGTGCCCAGTGAGGCATGAGTGAGTTTCATTGACTGGCACTTCATTTGTGTGTTGTTGTTTGTTTTTTTGGCATCCCATAATGTATAAAGGTTATTTTGTTAACAGTGTCGTGTACAACTTTTACGCAACAGGAAAAGACCGGATGAGGCAGAAATGGAAACAGCATACATTCAATATCATCCACATGGTTTAATGATGCAATTTATATCATGATTTGTTAGCTGAACACTACTCATTACACAGTTAGTTCTGTGCACAGTTGTGCCACTGTACACAACTAGGGCAGTTGGATGGTTTCAATCTGTTTCCAAGAGTAGGAGGGTTAATAATAATGAGCCATTTCAATCCTCACATACAACGTTTGTAGAGGGATGGTACAATTTACATACAACAGACCATTACACATGGCATTTGGTTAACATCACAGACCTAGTTTGTGCCCGTATTGAAAAAGTTTGCCTGCACTGGTAAAGAAGTGGCAATGTGATCTACAGGTTGTTGTTTTTATTTGTAGAAGCCAGATTTCAAGTTAAATTGACTGAATTAAACCTACATGTATGACCTAATTCTGTCGAGACGTACAATGTAGGGTCTCATCACTACCACCAATACCAATGATATTTTTTCAAGTTTCATGGCTTTCTTTGAAGCTTAGTATGTTGCACAAAGTTTGTGTATACATATATACACAGGATGTTTTACATGATTCAAATCAAGTAGTTTTGGTTAGATTGTGGAAGCCAATCGAATACTGAGGGAAGAGCACTACTCATTCAAGTTATTTAGTTTTGAAGAATCCTAACATAAATTGTTAATTTCATGAAAAAGTGATGATTTCGTAAAGACACATTTAACATGTATCATATACATGTAATGTTGACATGACTCGGGCATGAGAAGTTCAGTTTTTATACTCTACTCTTCAATGTTGACATGACTCGGGCATGAGAAGTTCAGTTTTTATACTCTACTCTTCAATGTAGACATGACTCGGACATGAGAAGTTCAGTTTTTATACTCTACTCTTCAATGTAGACATGACTCGGGCATGAGAAGTTCAGTTTTTATACTCTACTCTTCAATGTAGACATGACTCGGACATGAGAAGTTCAGTTTTTATACTCTTCAATGTACAGTAGACATGACTCGGACATGAGAAGTTCAGTTTTTATACTCTACTCTTCAATGTAGACATGACTCGGGCATGAGAAGTTCAGTTTTTATACTCTACTCTTCAATGTAGACATGACTCGGGCATGAGAAGTTCAGTTTTTATACTCTACTCTTCAATGTAGACATGACTCGGACATGAGAAGTTCAGTTTTTATACTCTTCAATGTACAGTAGACATGACTCGGACATGAGAAGTTCAGTTTTTATACTCTACTCTTCAATGTAGACATGACTCGGGCATGAGAAGTTCAGTTTTTATACTCTACTCTTCAATGTAGACATGACTCTGGCATGAGAAGTTCAGTTTTTATACTCTACTCTTCAATGTAGACATGACTCTGGCATGAGAAGTTCAGTTTTTATACTCTACTCTTCAATGTAGACATGACTCGGACATGAGAAGTTCAGTTTTTATACTCTACTCTTCAATGTAGACATGACTCGGGCATGAGAAGTTCAGTTTTTATACTCTACTCTTCAATGTAGACATGACTCGGGCATGAGAAGTTCAGTTTTTATACTCTACTCTTCAATGTAGACATGACTCGGACATGAGAAGTTCAGTTTTTATACTCTACTCTTCAATGTAGACATGACTCGGACATGAGAAGTTCAGTTTTTATACTCTACTCTTCAATGTAGACATGACTCGGACATGAGAAGTTCAGTTTTTATACTCTACTCTTCAATGTAGACATGACTCTGGCATGAGAAGTTCAGTTTTTATACTCTACTCTTCAATGTAGACATGACTCGGACATGAGAAGTTCAGTTTTTATACTCTTCAATGTACAGTAGACATGACTCGGACATGAGAAGTTCAGTTTTTATACTCTACTCTTCAATGTAGACATGACTCGGGCATGAGAAGTTCAGTTTTTATACTCTACTCTTCAATGTAGACATGACTCGGGCATGAGAAGTTCAGTTTTTATACTCTACTCTTCAATGTAGACATGACTCGGACATGAGAAGTTCAGTTTTTATACTCTACTCTTCAATGTAGACATGACTCGGACATGAGAAGTTCAGTTTTTATACTCTACTCTTCAATGTAGACATGACTCTGGCATGAGAAGTTCAGTTTTTATACTCTACTCTTCAATGTAGACATGACTCGGGCATGAGAAGTTCAGTTTTTATACTCTACTCTTCAATGTAGACATGACTTGGACATGAGAAGTTCAGTTTTTATATTCTACTCTTCAATGTTTGCAGAGTTATGCAACATTTGTTTGTATTTATGCAGCAGTTGTTTTTTTTTATTTTTTTTAAAAAGATACCAAGTACTGTGTAAGCTCACTCAGCGTCTCCCATGGGCAGCGTGCCATATAAAGACCTATTGTCACTAACCCCTGGTAGGGATGTGCTGGAAAACAATGCTGATAGGCTTCGTAAAGTGACTGCATTGTGCGCATGCTTGTTAAAAATATTCAAGCGCTTGTATTGCTTGTAATATAATAATCATGTTTTACATGGTCATACTCAACTGCATATAGTTAGTCGTATCACAGGAGCGAGAGGGGACCAGTTGCTCTGTAACTTGATGCCTCTTTTGCGGGCTACCATACTAAAGTATGGTAGCCCGCTAAAGCCCACAGGCCTAATTAAAATGTGTCATATACTGGCACATTGTAATTAATCAATACAAGGGTCTATGAGCAAGCACTGTGTGCTGGGAAAAATGGCGTGGTGAGATCGCTAACCCTTGTGAACAATGTTGAATCTGACTGGATTAAAAAGTGTGTTTGATTTGGTTGTTTTACAGTTGTTTGAATCCCAATCTTGAGACTTCCCAAATTGCAGACCCAAGATATAATCTCACCGGACCTACACTCCATCCACAGTCAGCATCCATGCCTCCATTTAAAGGTGAATGACTTCTCATAGAGTCAATGTCTTTCATATTGTCCTTCACTCAACTGATCAGATAGCATGTATTCAATTGTCCACTGACCCTCCAGAATTCATCACAAAGGAAGGTAAATTGTAAGATAAGTACATTGAGAGAGTATTGACCCTCATTACACTTCATGTTTACATGTACTGGTTACTTTCAAAGTGTGACTTACTCTGAATCTAATGACTCTCTGATCACTTCATAAAGTTATGATTATATTTGTACTTGAGCACCAATCACCTTGAGAAATAATTCATATCTGAGATGATGATTGATGTTTCAAAATACCATTACAGAAAGGTCTAACAAATAGCATCTGTTGCAATAGTAATGGCCACTGTGTGGTTAATTGATCCATAAATCAAAGATCTTGTTCACCAGGGCCCGGTTTTAGAGCTCTGCTTAAGCAGTAAAATATTACTTAACAATTTTGCTTCTTAGCAAAAATGTGTGTAATCAGAATTTTGTTGTGTTTAGCCACTTTTTGTGCCAAAAAGGCTCCATGAAATTGGGCCCAGATATGAATGCACATGTTCAACAAACATTGTCAAACTTTGTTTTTAATTGTCAACATTGATTTATTCTGTGGTCAAACTTCAGATTTGATTATTAAATAAATGTTTGAATTATTTCACTTATTGCTCTAGTTTTCCTTGGTGGTTCCTGCAACCCTACTACATGGAGGAAAGACATTGCTATTCCACATCTCAACAAGTTTAATCTATCATTTTATAACCCAGTGAGTTTATTTTTGACAATTCTTATCAAATACTACAGAGTATTTAAGGGTATTCCTCAAGAAGTATAACAAAGCAGCAAATCAAGGGGACTGCCTGTTTGTATTTTGTTGTTTTTAGGGGGAAAGTGGAAGGAAAATTTTGATTAAAATTAGTGTCACAGTCTTTTGAAATGGATTTGGTAGGAGTGCATAATCCCAAAACTTGCTGTCTTAAAAACCGGCATGTCGTGGCCGAGCGGATATGAACAGCGAACTCAAGCTCTGGTGTTTCTGATCTGCAGTGTGTGGGTTTGAGTCCCGGTCGTGACACTTGTGTCCTTAAGCAAGACACTTAACCTGATCGGCAGCATATTGCACCACAGCACCTAGTAAACCATTACGTGGTGCTATAAAGGAAAAAGGTCTCATACTTCAAAACGTAGCTCCACACCTTGCAGGAAAAAATACTGAGCGCTTTGCATGCCCATAGGGGTGTGGTAAAGCGCTATAAGAACCGAGTATTCCCATTATTATTATTATTGTTATGTGTGAGGCCTTCCGCTCCACCCCTGCCAATGGCAGCATTTCTTTCCAACTCCCTCCAAAGATATGTTTTGGATGTACCATTGTCATACAAAGATCCATCATAATGTACTGCAGTGGTCAATAACACTGTTGCCCTTGTATCTTCCAGCAAGTAGAGAATTGGACTCATGAGCTGATTGCTATTGAAGATGAAGCCAAGATGATAGCTGAACTGCTACTCTTTGTTATTGATAACTCAACACGTAGTGTGGCTTCCCTTGTCGAGGCTTCTTATTTATCAGGTCAGAATGTTTTTTTGTTTTTTTGTTTTTTTTATGAGAGAACGCCTTATTTCACAAGGCCACTTCAAGGTGAGGGCTACACTTAACTGATTTGGGCTATCGACCCAAATCAACTGCTACCAAGGGCACGTTACCACCTACTCCTGGGGCTGAAACAGGGTTACCCCCTTCATAGTCCGTAAGGATGTAGGCATGGGTATCATCCACTAGGAGCCTGGCTAGTAGAGAAGAATGCACTACCTTCCTAATTTTTTACGAAGCAATATGGTTAAGTGCCTTGCTCAAGGGCACAAGTTTCATGACCAGGATTCGAACCCATACTCTGCTGCTGACAACACCTTAGCTTGGGTCCGGTGAACTAGACTGCTCGGCTACGACACGCCACATACTACATTAATTGCTACATGTACATTCATTTATTACAAACCTATCAATCTCCTTTATATCTATTATGTTTTACTTTCAAGTTATGTGACAAAGAAAAAATCTTTTGAAAATATTTTGGGTAAAACCAAGAACAAATGGTAGGAAATAAATGGCTGTTGTTTACTGTGCTACGTGTACACAGAATGATACATGTACGTGTAGTTTGATAAGACATCATTGTATACATTGTACCTTGCAAAGTGACTAATGTTGTCCAGTCATCATCTATGTTATACAGACTAGTTAATGTTATTACAGCTTTATCATTAAGTTAAGATTGTCTGACACCATTCAATTTGCCAACATAGAAGTCTCATTGGAAAAATAACTTTTGAATAGAAAGCTCTAAAGGGTCTATGCAACAATTATTATTCACAATTGATTAATTAGTATTTTTTTTGTTATTTATATCTATTAAATACAAACAAAAACATTATTTTTTTACTGGATTGAATCGTTCTTTTTTCCTAATCAATAAAACAAAGTTCCCTTTCAAATGATTGACTTTATGCATTGCACAATGGTGCTGTCCGTGGCGACGACTCTGGAAATTCAGCAGGAAGATTAAACTTTCTTTAACTTTCGGAGTCTAGTATTTTCCCCGGCAAATATACAGTACAAACAACTATCATGTCTATGGAGGTGGTGGTTAATTAATTATGGTTCTATCAAACAGGAGGAAGAAGATCATTGGTGCTTGTTATGAAAGGGCTACCAACTCACGTTGATAATGAGACACTATCAGAAAAGTAAGATATAACTTTATTTACTTTCAAGTTGCCTATTTAAATTCATGTGATTAGTGTATCTGATTTAGTGATGCTTCCAGAATGTCTTATGTATTAACATTCCCCCGAAGATGAAGAATGTTAGTGCAATACTCTTACTAAACTATGCCCGCCAATTTCAGGAGGACTTAGTGTGTGTTCATTATTTCTCCTGATAGAAATAACTTCAAACTATGTCACATACATGTAGGGGATCTAAAAAATCCTTCGTTGACTGAGTCGTTGACAAAAATAAACTACACATAAATACAGGAAAGTTTTATTACACAAGTCCTGGACCCAATGGCTCTGCTTACCGCCAATTTCTGCGCTTGCCATCCCCATTCTCCGCTTACAGGGCAAACACCGAATTTCTGCGCTAGCTGTGTAAGCGAAGAATACCTAGTAACATGGACTTTGCATGTGCACAAGCAAAAAATCCCTGCTAACCTGTGAAATACACTTGACGTAAATGCGGAATTCCCTGCTTCCGTAAGCGCCGATTCTTTGCTTACGGTAAGCAGAGCCATGAAATTGGGCCCTGTTGGGGTCAGTTCTCTGCCATGTTTGTTTTGTCCATATAAGTAAGTTAAGATCACAGAGTCATAGTAATAAGAGATAATAACAACAATTACAGTACAAGTTATATGATTAATGCGCCAATAAAACCTGAAATATTTACAGTATAAAAGAGTTGTGATGTAAACTGTTTTTCAATGATGATGTCCATTATGATGATTTGTATGTCCAATTCCTATCTTACAATCAGTGAGCTGAAGGATCTGAGGCACAGTCATGCTTTCCTATGTGACTTGGTAGAGAGACAATGTTGCCCAATATTTGATGATCTTCCTGTTGCGTTACGTTGTGCTGCTAAGGTTTTAACTCAAGGGGTGCATATGAGTCAACTAACTCTTGGAGATGGAGCTCAACCTGTTAAACATCCCAACTTTAAAGTAGGAGACAAACTAAGGTAAATTGAGCATCGGCAAGTATCTGGCTTCTTGATCGCTCACAAGCAGCTCATTCAGCAATAAGCTACATGTATATTTGAATAGGGATTTTTTGGATTGCAGACCTGAATACACTGCTGTAATCTAACTTTGGTGTTTTTATTTTGTGTACTTTAACGGACTACAAAATGTTGAAGTTTGCTAAAGCCTTGTAAATGGTTGGAATGTCTTAACAGTTTTTAAAACTTCAAAATGCCACACACACCTCTTTCTCATGGCGCTACTCCTTCAGAAATTACACTGATTGCCAGTCAAACAACACTTCAACTTCAAAACACCTGTGGACATGAAGCAAAGCATTCTCAAATAAACGTCCACCTCTACAGACCTCAAATAGTGAAAATAGTGTAATTGGACCTTTCGCCTTGCTGCAAATGCAACCAATGGGTACTCTTGTGGGATAACTAATACCACACACACACAGATCCTTGTCATTTGATTGGTGGAACACACGTCATGTGTCATCCTTTATTTCTGTTTCCAAGTTTGTTGTTGGATACATTTGTTATCCCATGTGCACTCATGTAATACGGAGATTGTGCAATTCAGCCTGTGGCCTTGTTGCATGCATACAAATGGGACACTCATGTGGGATGACTAAAACTATTTGTGTTGTTATTAAAGCAAATTACTCTTTGAACTTTAACAACTGACACAGTGTATTTCTTTCTTCAGAAATATAAAAGATGTCTTCAGGGAATTTGACTCAACAAACAGTGGCAGAATATCTCTGAGCAATGTAAGTTTATTATGTAGCTCATTATTCATACAGTGTCCAACTTGTTGTGTAAAATGTTTGTCAGTTTCCCCTATTTTTAATCATTGTACATGTATTGCTGTAGTGCCAATAAAAATGTATATTAGACTGTGCGCTTTGTAAACCTACATATTTTTATAGTGTAGAAGAATAATGTATATGTCCTTCCTTGACTAAGCACCGTGTTAATTCTCTGTGAGACATGGGTGCAGTTATCTATACAGTGTGATGAGTTTGATTAGAAGATGTGCAGACAAGCATTTGCTACTGTTGAACATCTCTTATAAAATGTGTTTTGAGTTTGTGGAGCAGTTTCAATGATATTGTAATTCAAATTATGTTTGATATAATTTTGGAAAGTAAGGCAGCAGGGTATTGGTACTAACAGCCTTTTGTTGCAACATGAGGAAAGCATTAGCCAGGAATGTGATTGAGCCTTCTTGAAAGAAGTAAAGCAGTCACCAAGGGGAGAAGGACAAAGTCCACATTTTGTCTAAACCTGTAGTTTTGCTGATGATGTGCAGGGTCTTTAAACCTCATGAATTGTAACATCTGGGAGGTTCTGGTTCTAGAATAAGAGGGAACGCAGGCCAACAAGCCTATTTTGAGGAAATTTTTACATTCGCCAAATCTCATCCCGATCAGCTACTGATGTTCAAGTAAGTAAGCTATCCAATAGGATCCATTCTCAATCAACAGCTGCTCTGAAAGTAGTCAATCTTGTGGAGATTATTGATGCACTACAAATGACTTTATTCAAAATGTTGGTTTGTTTTTCTCCCTAAATTGAAGGCATTCCTTGCTATTCGAGCCATTACGGGTAAAGACCTCACCTTTCCAGCTTATGATAAAATTGTAGCCAGCTGCCAAGATTCAGGAGTCAAAACACACTTTGATTTCAATGAGTTTTGTTGCCTCGTTACGGAATACAAATACTACGAACCACCCACCAACAAAGGAGCATTCTCCAGACTGACGTCATCTATTTATCGTAAGTTGTTTCATATTACTGTAATTAACACAAACACATCTTTGCTATTTGATTGCTGGAACTCACTACTTTGCCATGATTTGAGTCAGGATGGAACAAGGTTTAAACTCTTAAAACAAGAAATAGAACATTTCACATTTCACCTTCTCAGGTTCTAGTATTCTGAAACGGGCAGTTTCTCATAATGGATCATTCTTCTACATGTAGTTCTTAGTTTCAATCAATAAATCAATTGAGGCAAACAACTACATCGCAAAGTTAATAATACATTACTACATGTATATATCTAGAATTAGCAGACCTAAAGAAATTGCGGCTATCCTTTCAAAATCACCTCAAACAAAACCATCATCTTCAATTAAACTTCTATTATCTGTAATGATTGGATTCCATGTTACTCCTGATTGTGATGCATTGATTAGGTTGGTTAAGTACAATCAAGAAGCCGTCCATTCCTCAGGAGGTTGTAGAGATTAAGACTGATGTGTTTTTAGGAGGAACCTGTCTGCATACATCATGGAGGGAAGACACTGCTATCCCAATACTTCAGTAAGTTCATTTCACATCAAAGTTGGTTATAAAGAAGGGAAATTATATGACCCTTTTTGAAAAACCTAAACCAATCAATTTGGTTAAAATTTATCATTATATTTTTTTCCTTGTTTTATTGTCAAATGATCATGATTTGGGACTGTCAGTAGTAAGACTAGTCAGTAGTGTACATATTTAGTTTAGTTTATTTGTTTGTTTTTTCTTTTTTCTTTAGACACTGCAGTATTAAGAGCACGGTAGGCAAACATTTAAAAAACTGTAATCAAAAGAGATGTGCCCTCCCTGACCCTGTTCATTTAAAAGAATAAAAATTGTGATTTTAGTTAAAAGGAAGCAAGATTATTTTCTTGTTCCTACTTTGACATTTGCTTTTGGGGGAAAATAACAGAAAACAAAACAGAAAAGCAAACAAAACAAACCTATTACCCATTTGTTGGTGGGAAAAGACACCTTGGTTGAAAAGCTATTACTAAAGTGTTATTTGAAATCTTCAGTATCTTTATTTTGCAGGAGCATGAAGAGCCATACATCTTTACTAACATGTCTACTTTTTATTGTATCGTAATTTTTTGGAATATAATCTGCTGCACCTTAAAAGCATCCAAATAAGATTCAGATATCTTGATGTATTCATGTATAAGCTGTTACCTCTACATAAGCCAAATCACATTAACTTTACCTGACATGTACATCAAAACACACCCAACTTTTGACAGAATCCCATAATCATTGTCACCACACAACACTATTCATGCTATTGCGTGAAAACATTAAAAAAGATGCTATATCATGTTTGATTTTCTTTTTTGTTGGTGTCATGAACACTAAGAAAGAAATGTGTTTAAACGAAAAAACACACGTTTACATTCACCAACAGAAATGATGATGTCATCTTTGTTGAATCAGTCATTTTGTATCATGGCTGGGAGCCAACAATTCGTGTTACAAAATGACATTATTGTAGTTAACGTCATTGTTGAAGACATCCAGTGGCCTATCATGACAATTAATGATTGTCCCTACTGGCTTTGTGCAGTGCAGAATGGCAATGCACTGGGTCTGTCCTCACCTTAGGAAAACAATTGGATACAGTCATCGAAACTATAATCAAATCATGTATTTCCTTCCTCATTGGGTTAACAGCCAATTTTCACAGACTAAGAAGGGGACTGTCAGTCTGTTATAAATCAATGATGTTTAAAAATCATTCCAAGAGCTGTATGCAATGTTTCAAAAAGAGTTCTATATGAAACACAGATCTTTGTAAGATGAATTATGTTCAGAAAAAGCCACCATCCACACAGATAAATTGGTGAAAAGGTTATCAGAAGAATTAATTAATCTTACAATTTATTTCAAGTCAGCTCAAATTATGTTGGAAGACAACTCTAGACATACACACACATGTTTGTCAACTTATTCCTATCACTATTTAATCTTGTTTGTTTTTTAGCGGTGTCCCCATTGGTTTAGTACATGAAAGTGAAGTAAGGAAGAAGTGAAGTAAGGAAGTCCTCTCTCTGTCAAAACACCCGAAGCTCTTGTTTTAAAGTCCTCATTTTCAAATAATAAACTACATGGTAGACACCTTCAACAGGTAGACACCCACACACAGATGTCCCACACACAAAGGTTGCTGTAAAACTTGCCGAGAATACAAGCCACAGAGCATGGTGTTAGCTTGAAAATCAATGTTTAAGCAGTGGCTATTCCAATCATTATGGCACATGTAAACTGATATGAGTGACTGATCTTGAATGATTTCTCTGTATGACTGATTCATTTCTAGACAACACAACTTGACATACTTCAATCCTCTAGTATCAGATTGGAACATGGGTAACATCCCAATAGAAGCCAAAGCTAAAGAAACCTCACTGTATCTGCTGTTTGTTATCTCTGCCACATCTAGAGGAATAGCATCCATGATTGAGGTAAGATCATCAAACTACACTAACGCGTATTACTGTGTTGAGGGGAGGTACAGTTTAGTTGTGGTATTCATCCGTAATTGATGTACATGTAAAGTAATCTGATGGGAGGAGTGACTTCAAGGGTTAGTTCATAAGTACCTTTGGAGAATTTATCCATTCTGAGTGGTTAAAACACGATCACATGGTAGTGTTTCAACAATCTTAAATTACTAATAAGACTGATTGGCTAATGAGCGTGTTGGCCTGCAAGCTTACGTAGACACTAATAATGCGTAGTACAATCAACACAAACCAGTAGCTCAATGTAAAATATAATAGTGCACTCGTACACACACAAATGTGGAGCGTTGGGTACAATTTGACCCTTTGTGAAACGGAGTCTGAGGACAGGAGTTGAAAATGTACAAAACAGAAACGTTTTACAGATTTCCTATATTGTTATGCTTTTAAACTGATAGGCTATTCATGAATGGGAATTAAAGATTGTATCTCTCATCCCCAGGGAATAGCCCTGGGGATGCCCCAGGAGTTTATTTATCCCATGGTTACCCCTGCGCCTTTTCACACTGTCCCCACCTAGGTCCCTATTCCATGGGGTTCTGGTTGCATGTTTAAAAAAAAACCTGGGGTTTTACCGCTTACCCCTACTCCAGAGCAGGGGTGCCTATTCCCTGGGGTATGCCCAATTGCTGGGGTAGATCAGGGGTAAAGCGATCCAAGTGTAAAAGCACCGGCTGTTGTTCCCGGGTCAACCCCAGGGAATAGAGTAGTGTGAAAAGGGCTTAAGTTGGTCTCGAACAGCTGTGTAAGACCTTGCAGGGTTGTAGCCGTGCAATTAATCAGACAGCCACAATCCTGCAGGTCTTAACCTGCTGGTAAAGACCCCTCACCACTCTTTTATTCCCTAAGTGTCTGGAGTGGTCATTATTTATTATAACAACAAACTTTGCCACAATGGTTTGCTTTCCATTTCAAATTCACTATTGCTACACCTTCATCATGGATAATGGCTGACAACAGGTTAGGGGTTTGAGGTTTGTATGGGTAGTCTGTGCTGGAGCCTGCAGCCTCATGCTTACCTGATTCAGAGTTAGTGTAAAGGTGGCTTGGACATGCCATGTGGTGCACGGAGACAGAAAAATGCATCCTTGTGGAGCACTCTTTTGTTCTTTCCTTTGTCCCTGCACTTAACAGTTTCCCATAGACTTTGTACACAAATTTCCTTGTGGAGCACCCCGGTCTTTAGAAATTCCATGTGGAGTCCTTTTGTTTTCCCTTTTTTGTTTTGTCCTTGGTCTCCAGAAGGTACCGAAAGTGAGAGCCACAGTTCATACTTCAAGTATAAAGGTATAGTAATAGTGAACCAGTAATAGGGAACTGTTATGACTTTACTTCCTGTATTATGTTTGTTTAATAGGTTGCTCACTACATTGGTCAAGGACGTAAAGTTGTACTGTGTATAGAGAACATGGTCCATGGAGTATGTGTCTATGATGAAAAGGTTGGTCAATTCTTTTAGCTTGGTGGTATCCTTTTGAACCACACTACTTCTTTAGCTTAGTGGATCCAGGGGACTTCTTGCTATTAAGTTCTTAATTGGTCTCATTGTTTTAACTAGCTTGCTCTAGTCATCATCAGGAGACTGAAGAGTGTTTGAGATGCTTTATTCAGAGGTTTCAGTGTAGAGTCAGCATTGTTCTGATTGGTTCTGTGGTTGGAGGGCCAAGAGTTGTTGTGTGGGCTGGCCATTGTGTGTGAGTGCCCTGTGTTTTCAATTACATAATTTCTTGTAATACTGTTTGAATCAGCTGTGTGTGTATTCTATATTTCAGCTTTCAGAGCGGGCCGTGAGAGACTACAACCGTGCACGTTGTTATCTAGCTGATCTTGCCATACGTCAAGGCATTCCATTCTTTAATGAAATCAACAAAGCAATGGAAGCCTTGGTAGGTAAACTAATGGTTGAACATCAAGTCATTAACACACAATGATTGTCTTCCTTTCTGCATAACATTTCAAGAGTTACTGAACGATGTGCCAGTTTGTCCTCGTTGGCCTTCTCCTGTATTGATATTATTCGAACAAGGTGCCAGATTTCAAAATACATTTAATAAATGCACAAGTTGTACAATGATCAGCCTTTCTACTATAAATACAACATACATGTGTCTTATGAAATTAATTTGATACTGTATAAAATGACTATGCAAGGCCAGTTGTGGTCATGTCATTCTACCATGTACTGAATTGACACCCTCCCTGACATTAGTTTTCTTTGCATATTCAAAATGGAAACTTGAGGTTTGAGATGATTGAATTGCAAATGGAATTTGTCCATCATTCAATACTTTTCAGTTCTTTCATTCCTCAGTCATAATTCCCATAAATTTTTTTTATTTTATTAGAGATAACTTCTTGTTGTATCATATACAACAGTGTTAAAGATCATGGGATGTCTCATTTATTTGAGAAAGCTTTTGGATATTTTATTCTGAGATGTGGTCACATTTGATGAAGTATACCAACTTGACTTGAACATTATGCATTTATTAAAACTAATAAATACTTCCAGGTTGACTGTCTGTATACTCAATGCGGAAGGGCTGTGTCATGTTTCATTTGTAGCATTGAAGGGCAAACACCAGTAATGTTACCCATTACTGATCAATATTGACTAATCTGCCCTACATGGAGCATCATGCTGACAGTTCAATTCTTAACAAGAAAGAGTAAATGCTGACTTGAGGCTCATTGTATAAGAGCAGACGATATAGGAATGATAAGAAATATGTGGTCTGCTTCAAGTCTTTATAGGAATTTGTACACTTTTTTATAAAAGGCTTGTCCTGATTGAATGGCAGTGAGAAAGGATAGGATTGGCCGATCCAAGTACAGCTGATGAAATATTATATTGTTTACTATAATGAATTGCGATTTGGTGTGAAATCTTAGCATGTATGGACATTATTAAAGCTAGTATAGCGTTATGTAAATAACATATTTATAACTGAATTTTAAGCAGTATGCCTGTTTTTATACTAGACATGTGAATACAAGTTTCAGTGTTATATTTTATGGATAACTCTACCATTTCTGGTGTATATCGAAATACTGAGTTGATTTTATGCAGATAATTGACTTACAAACCCCTTCCACATGACATTACAAGCTGAAACAGCGCCCTCACTGAACTCACACCAGTGTACACACGGCACGTTTCCATTTCTTGACCTCAGCGATGGCGACCTATGCAAGGGGTTTAACATTTTATTATTTTTTATGAAGAAAACATTTGTTGTCATTTCCTTCCTTCAGAATATAAAGAATTTGTTTATTATTTGTGTTACCTTGACTAACCTTATTTTTCTGTTAAAATGATATAAAGCTTCCCTTTTAAATCTATGTGGCCTGAAATGTGGGGATTTTTTTGTAATAGTTTACTGTTTGTTGTTACATGTTATTTAAAGGTAAGACCTACATTGTACATACAATAATTGTGCTATATTATACAAATAATAAATGTTTCGTAGTGCAAAGGAGAGAATATTATCATGAGTCGAATGACAGAGGGGAAGCCAAGTCGAATGGAACATTCCATATGACAGAGGGGAAGCCAAGTCGGATGGAACATTCCATATGACAGAGGGGAAGCCAAGTCGAATGACAGAGGGGAAGCCAAGTCGGATGGAACATTCCATATGACAGAGGGGAAGCCAAGTCGGATGGAACATTCCATATGACAGAGGGGAAGCCAAGTCGAATGACAGAGGGGAAGCCAAGTCGGATGGAACATTCCATATTATCATGAGTCGAATGACAGAGGGGAAGCCAAGTCGAATGACAGAGGGGAAGCCAAGTCGAATGACAGAGGGGAAGCCAAGTCGAATGACAGAGGGGAAGCCAAGTCGAATGACAGAGGGGAAGCCAAGTCGGATGGAACATTCCATATTTCAACAAATGACAATATTCTCTCCAATGCACAAAGGCAAACTATTTATTATTTATTTTATATAACATCCAAGTAGATCTTTGTCATTTGATTGGAGGATAAAACTACAAGAATAAACCAAATGTACAGGATTGACCTCAGTATTGTTGCTTCTACAATGTAGGGGCGTTTTGTACTGCTCTTACATAACACACAGTGTGTTCAAGAGTGCAATAGTCAATAAGGATGGGACATAAATGCACAGTGAGTAGTACCAAAAGGCATGTTGTATGACGCTGGCCATGTAATGGTTTGAATAATGAATGGCGCCTGACCAACAATCCTCCAATCTAATAACAAGGATCTATTTGCATGTTATGATAGACATGGGTTCACAAAACATGTACAGTTGTTACATTTGGAATAGCTTAATTATGTTTAAGCCTCACACATTTTTTATTTTAAATGTTATAAAGAAAAGAAAAAAAGAGAGAACATTTGTTGTTGCTATTTATAGTGTGTTACACATGATGAGCAATTACACTTACTGTCTCTTGGCACATACAGTAATTGTGTTTCAGTCAAACTGTGGTCCATATAGAATAATTAAATATCCTGGAGCTTAGAGGGGCAACGGGAAAATAACAAATTGATGTTGAAAGGTTAGAATGAAATGATTTTTATTTGTTTATGTGACATTAAACTATCATTGGGATAATATGCTTAGTTATAAATATCACATTCCAATTTCAGGTCATAGTATTTTTTATATCCCTTTGTAAGTAGTTTGTGCAATATGATTGCATTTATCTTGTACTCTTCGATGGGAAACACTGATCAGGGCCAAATGTCATGGTGCTTTACATACCTAAAATGACAAATGTCAGCGTACATGAAACATGGAGGTAAAAAGGGAAGGAGATCAAATGAGAGGCTATTCAAAGGTTTAAAGTCCCATGCTGCTGCCTTTATGAACTGGCAATTTAAAAATACAACAACGGTCAAAAGGGAGGAGTTATGTCTTATGGAATAACCAGTCAAAAGCTATAAAGCTGTGGAATGGCTTGCAGTTATGCAGACAATGTTTTTACGTATTGAAAGTGTTGGGAAAACTTTGGATGTAAACAGTTTTAAAAAAACATGTATACATTTTTTGGTCCATGGTAATCCATATTGGTATTAAACTACATTTTGACTTTTTTATACAAGGGAAATGTCAAGGGGCTTTTGAATATCCTGCCAAATATCGCACTTGATTTCCCTTTCACTCGAGTAATAATGGTTACTGGGAACTGACAGCATCAGCATCCCCCAACTGCATACTAGATTTAATGGGTTATGGTCTTTGACTGTGTCTCCTTGTACTTCTACTTCCATGCATTAACAAAAAAGGTGTGCAAACTAATTTTGTTGATGGTAAAGGGGGTGGGGGAGTTGAGTCTACTTGCCTGTAAGCAGAGACTGCTGATCGTAGCACCATGGTGTTGAGCTTTGTAGTTCATCTCAAATAAAGTGAAACAGGACAAATCTGTGTACCTGCATCACTTGACAGGTAAATTTACCTTGATTTGCCATTGAAATATTTGTGAAAAGACCTTGAAATGTCACGTCTTCATCCATTTATTAATTATGCACATTGCCTAGAAAGGGAAGTTTTGAACCGGACATTGTTGTTTAACCTTCAGGGGGAATACACTGTCTATACATGTACAATATGCTTGAAATTTCATCTCAACTTCTCTGAATGATGACTTAAACTGTACTTTGTAAAATGTCTGTTTTGTAACTGTTTGTATCCCACCTCTGATGTGACTTATATGATATCAAACAAATATTCTTACCTACTTATATTTCCTGTGAAATACTTTTCAAATAGTGTAATGTACAACCACATTCAGTAACATTTCTACCCTGATCTTTTATACACACTTTGCACTGGGTTTGTTATAGTGTAGCCATTTGTATTTTTGGACACATAAGAAGATGCTACCTCAGAGTATGTAAAACGTCCTGACTGATTTTGATCCTGGTGTCTCTGCCGTCTCTGCCATGGATTGCTGCTGAGTGTCTGCTACAATCATCTTGGTTTCCCAACACTGTTAAAGGCTGTACACGTTTGGTAATTACTCAAAATAAATATTAGCATAAAAACTTACTTGGTAACAGCAACGGAGAGCTGTTGATAGTATAAAACATTGTGAGAAACGACTCCCTCTGAAGTAACGTAGTTTTTGAGAAAGAGGTAATTTCTCACTAAAATAATAAAAGACTTCTGGCCAGAAGCCTTTTATTCCTATCTGAAAGCACACTAATTTGTACAACAAGGGTGTTTTTTCTTTCATCATTTTCTTGCAACTTCAATGACCAATTGAGTCCAAATTTTCACAGTTTTGTTATTTTATGCATATGTTGGGATACACCAAGTGAGAATACTAGTCTTTGACAATTACCAAACGTGTTCAGTGCCTTTAAGGCCTGCTTTGGTTTGTTGTAATTTGTACATCATGCATTACCAGAAAGGTGTGAAAGAAGCCAGAGGTTTTTAGAAAGGTCCCTATTATTAGTGCTATCTTCACCGATACCTCTTTATGCCCAGTCTAACAAGCAGGAACAACTCACCCATCCCTGATACCTTTTTACTGTGCCTAGTCTAACAGGCCCAAACACCTCACCAATCACTGATACCTCTTTACTATTGCCTAGTCTAACAGGCCCAAACACCTCACCAATCACTGATACCTCTTTTTGACTAGTCCAACAGGCCCAAGCACCTCACTAATCACTGATGCCTCTTTATGCCTAGTCTAACAGGCCCAAACACTTCACTAATCACTGATAACTCTTTATGCCTAGTCTAACAGGCCCAAACACCTCACGTTTAATTGATTTTTGTAAAGGTCCTTACTTTTCAAGACAAAATAGTGTAACATTTCAAAAAGACCACATCATTTGTACACTTTATTTATGAATAAACCATTTGTATCTCGAAGCAGATAATAAATTATTCAAATATCTGGTGCAGTATAGAATTGCCGTTTAGATTGATAGAAAATGTATGGGAAATTCGATTTTATTGTTGAACTTTTCATCATAAATGTGACACATGTACATTTAGTATGGTACTGATCTTGTCTAGAATAGGGTTTTATAAACGTAATATTTTGAAGAAAAAATCTCTAACTTGACTCTCATGAACTACACATAGCACACTGAGCTGTTAGTTGTTTATTGTATACTAAATTTATAGGCTTTTAATTGAAAAGTTCTGCCAAAACAGCCATTTTTGTACACTCTGTAATGTAATCTGTGAAAACCCTGTGAAAAGCCGGACCATTTTAAATGCATGGAATATAAGCCAAGTGCAGTTTTTCCAATCTAATTGTTACTCAAGCTGTAGACTTTCAGTTTGTTAAAATGTTGAGTGCTATGGGTTGCCCAGATTACATCGCATATTATGTTTAGACTTGTTTTCATTTGAAACTTGCAGATTTCAGGGCATCTCTACCTCAGCCTTGGTGTTGTGTGCATGTTGATTGGGCTAGGAAGATCTCTACCTCAGCCTTGGTGTTGTGTGCATGTTGATTGGGCTAGGAAGATCTCTACCTCAGCCTTGGTGTTGTGTGCATGTTGATTGGGCTAGGAAGATCTCTACCTCAGCCTTGGTGTTGTGTGCATGTTGATTGGGCTAGGAAGATCTCTACCTCAGCCTTGGTGTTGTGTGCATGTTGATTGGGCTAGGAAGATCTCTACCTCAGCCTTGGTGTTGTGTGCATGTTGATTGGGCTAGGAAGATCTCTACCTCAGCCTTGGTGTTGTGTGGTGTTGTGTGCATGTTGATTGGGCCAGGAAGGAGCAATAAGCCGCTGACTTTCATGCAATAAAGACATTTTTAATACATTTAATTGTAATCCAGATTTGATCATGTTAAAATTTACTTAAACATATTGAGGTTTGAACGATTAAACAGGACCAGCATCTCAATGCTGACAGTATTGTGTCATTCCGGAGAGGTTATTGCACAATCATGCATGCTGTATGCAGCCTACAATGTTCACATTTTCACAGTTCATTAATAAAAGTAATCAATGTTTGATACGACTCCAGCATACAGTGCTACAATGAGTAGTGATTAAGCACACAAGTCTAGTTTCATAAACTACTGCATGGTCAAACATCACCAAGCTGGCTACTCAAGTCTACCAAAATACAATTTCACAGATCATTAGTTTCACAGATTAGACCATACATTGTAGTTCATACAATAGGTTGAATTCAGTCAAAGGTAGCTTGGAAATATGACTTGCACCAGTTTGAAAAAAGACGAACACAATGCCATTTATTGACCAATATGAGAAAGTTTGGTCTGTGTTGTTTACTGAGCGATTTGTGTAATCGGTGTATATCAACATTAAACAACCATGCTGTAATAACAGGCATGTTATTTTTTATCAAGTACAAGGGCTTGGCCTACATGTACACATTGTGTTAGCCTTTTTGTCAAGGCCTTCGTGGCTTGAACAGCTTTGTAGAGCCGCGACTGAAATGGGAGGCGAAGCCACGAGGGCCTTTTCCAATTTGTTTGCGGTTTCTTGACTTTTGCTACCCGAAACGGTAGCAAAAGTCCAAACCAATCAGAAGTGCATAACGCACGTTTCATACTTCATGAATAATTCATTAAAAAAAACGCAAACAAGTTGTAAAAGGCCCGCGCGGGTGGTCTCTCGTTCCAGTCGCTCCACAGTTTACAAAGCTGTCCAAGCCACGATGGCCTTGACAAAAGGCTAACATTGTGTAGGCTTTACTGGACATTTCAGGCTATTCAAGGGCAAACAAATCGGAAATCAGACTCAAGTAGGAAGAATATCATGTCTACAATAACTACACAGTAACCACACCATCTGATGGTCCTTATAGAACATTTTATTGTGAAATAAAATACATGTGTGTATGTATATACAATATATACCTTGTGTATTTATCTTACCACATTCTACCAGCGATAAAACCTTCATGAGTTGTCTACCAGCGATAAAACCTTCATGAGTTGTCTCAACACTTATGACTATATTAGCTCATCGTAATGTACGAGATACAAACATTACATGCAGAAAAAAACAACTTCCTATTTTGTTTTTCATGAAACAAGTCCACATAAATCCATATGTAATCTTTATTGGTGGAAGAACTTGATACAATTTAACTTTGGATTGCTGTAAATGCTAAGATCAACCACCAGGTCTTAAACAACTGATGCAATGGGAAATGAGCTGATCAAGGCAATACAAAGGCATTCTGACCTGAAATCACAAAATAATTATAGACTGCACCAAGTATTTACATTTGGCTAAAATTCATTTAAAAATTAATGTACACTTTAATGACTAATCTGTCCAACTAAGAATACGATACAAAATAAACGGTCATTCCTACAATAAATAAAGCATGTACATGCACAAATAAAACATATCCTTATCTCCAAGAATCCTTGAGTCTGATTGGCCGGTCCATGGCAACGAAAACATGATTTTATACAAATATTGTGCGCATATGAGTACAATATTGCAAAAATATAGTCGCAAGGTGTCCAGATTGAGTGATTATCTCACAGTGAAAAAGGTTAGTGTCTACATGGAGTCATCCACGTTGTTAAGACGAGGTTTTAAAATGTTCAGAGTGCGAGGTGGATGAGTTCCCTGAAATGACATCAAAATACGCTTATTAGTGAATTCCAACTATCAAGCTGGTCATGCCTAGATGGAGTGCCATACCTTATCATATCACAGTATAGTGGCTGCAGTCTGCCTTCTTTAGTATAGTTTGAATGATTAGTTACAAATCCTACATGTTGTGTACTGTAGATGCATAACCTCCCTTAAGAATACATGGAGCAGTACTTTGAGGACTACATGCAGTTAACATTTAAAGCAACCTGTATGGACTACATGCAGTTAATAAACAACCTGTGCGTGATGCATAAAACAATGGCATACCAGCACTCAAGGAAGAAATGATTTAGAAAACAAAGTTGGCCAAATATTAGTTTATGCAAACTCATACGCATACAAACAACCCTGTTAATCAAAGTGTTAAATTGACAAATCTTGATTTGTGTGTTACAATAAAAGTTATGAAGACTTCACCACTGATGGCATGTGATGCTGTTAACCACTTAGTGCTGGGGCTCTCCCATTTTGTTCACTTCCACCCTGCGGGGATTTTTGTCATGGAATTTCCAGTTTGAGAGTACTGCTAGCAAGGAGAAACCCTGACTTGACAAACATGACAATGGCCAAGAGAACAGAGATTCTCTTTGAAGCACCAGGATTGATCGTTTCTTTATTGAACAAATATCACATTCACACTCTGTAAATGCCAAAAACTTGGCTGTGAGATATGGGCGCCATATAAGCCTATGGCCTGAACCAAGGATGGAATTTACGTCCACTCTGATTAACCTCCAATTAATACAATGATATTCAAAGGTGGAAGTCTCTAGATGCCATGTAATCCTCTTATTACAACAAAAAGACAATGGCCCCACACACTTTGAACATTATTTCTACTGCCACCTGTCCTATTTGAGTGGGTGAAATGAAGTGCAGCATGGTGAGTGCATGCTCTGTGCTTACTACGTAATGGAAAAGTAGGAGCAACCTTTGTTTCGGTCATCTAATGCAACACAAATATACAAAAGTCATGTCCCCTGGCATGCAACCGTGGCAGAATTGGTGCATTAAAATGCCATCTGGAGTTAACTGGTTAAAGAAGTGCCAAAAACATTAGCATTAAATGCTTATACCTTTAACAACAAAATACCTGGCTGATTAAACAAAGGAAGCCCTTACTCTGTACATTAACTTCATCATGAAATAACATGATCAAACCTTGCATGCATATAAACTATTACATCTTATAAATACAGCCTGTACATAGAGATATAGCTAAGGCAAAGTTATCGCCTGCAGTAAATGAGATATTGAGGTCAGATGAATAGGCCCCTATCACCTATAAGCAAGAGATGATACTTGGATGGTTTTCTTTGGCGATGGCTTGATTCCGAACCAAGATGTCTGTAAAATGGACACAAGATATATGAGTTATGAAATGAACACAGAGACAAACCCTTCAATATTTTGTTGACAAGTGATATGGTCTTTTACTGCACATCAGAGTTGGGACATTGCATCCTAAAGGTGTACAAAACCCAAGGACCATGACAACTGATTTTGTATAACATAGTCATACCACAAAAATGAAACAAGAGTAAATACAACTCAATTTGGTGGGGAAAATAATGACAATTATGCTCAATTCTGTCTTACTTTCAGTGCATTTCTGAGTATGTGCATGCAATTTCTACAATTTTGTCATCATTTTCTTTTTAAAAAGCAGAGAAATGCCTTCTTTGGAGGTACCTGTCTGAAATTATAGCAGCATTGATCAGTTTATAACAGCAAAGACTCTTTAAAGGCAAATAAAAAGCTGACTGCATGAACCAGAATATCCGAGGGTTGAATGGATCAACCCTAACAGGAAAAAGAGTCACAGTTAAAACCTGATACAGAAAAAGATAACATTTCTTTTTGCATTTGTCATCAGGTAAAAAGTAGGCATACTTTGGATTTATCCTCACTCGTCCCACCCTTTCCCTTCACAGTCAATGTTATCAATCATATTAGCACAAACAAACAGTAGCAAGTTCCAGAGATATAAAGGACTATCATACCTTCCAATCCAGTGTTTTACTGATCAAGCCTTCTTCATGTGGTGTAAACTCCAACAATGTAGAAACTGCTTTCAATAAATGCTTGGCCTGTCAAGAATGAACAACACACCGGTATGTTATTTTAGCTCCTACACTACCAATGAACAATGGCAGACTTTTAGACACTAGGTGGCAGCAGACTAGAGTAAATTTCTATTGATTACTAGTTCTGAACAAGCGGCAGGTTTCTCTGCTGACGGTCGTATCAGTAATGAATGAATGTAGTAGTTTTAAGACTGCATTTTGTCCTTCATTCAGGTAACTTCCGGTTGATAATTTACAGCAAAATAGTTCATGTATTAACCGCTTCAAGACAGTATTTAACCAATTTGTCCGTGCCTCGTGCCCTTATACTACAAATTATCACAAGATAAAAATAGTTTACTCGTACTGCCCCATGGAGGTATTGACTCACCTCTTGATCTGAGCTGCTCATAAACTTAAACAGAACATGTCTAAGATATTGAAAATTCACTTCTCGTAGATCTTGTCGATTCAATCCAGTCCCAAATACACCAGCAGGGCTCCCTCGTGTGTTGAGTGAATCCAGAGAACCTGGACTGGCATTATATAGTGATGGTGGAAAAGCACTGCTGCAAGTCTGCCCTGGGGAATTTGAACTCTGTCCTTTATCCCGATCTCTAAAGATTTCCTCAGGTGAGTCATATCCAGTGGAATTGTGTACTTTCTGCAAAGTAGACCAAAAACAAAATGTAAAAGGGGTATAGTACATCAGCTTGAATAAATTACTTTCACTCAGGACTTTTATATATTTAAATTAAATTGTCAAGTTATACACCACAAGGGAAACTGGCTGAGTAAATTTTTTAATAATTTGGGGTTCGAACAAAGAGAAATTTACTAGAGCAGGATTTGAAATAAAAAAACTACATCCCCTTAAAGGTGATCTCTGGCTGCGGCTTCCCAGGTTGTATCGTGAACTTGGGTGTGATCCCTGGCTACACGGCATTAAGGGTTGTATTGCTTCTGACCGACACCCTGAACAAAGATATTGACAGAATAGGGAGACTGTAGAGCACCGGCACGTTAATCCGGAGGTCGTTGGTTTAAATCCTGCTGCTACCCCAAATTAAATTAATTGTGTCAATTACCTTGAATCCAATAGTCTGCTCTGTCTAACAATAATAAGATGCATTTATAGACTGTACACAGTATGAATGGAATGTTTGGCGGAAACTCATTTCCACTTTGGATTCTCCTTGGATGATTGAAAATCACATCCTCATCTTGTGAATATTCATTGATTTCAAACAAAAACCCAAACTCATAGCTGTATATATAGCAGCAAATAATCACAACGCAGTCAAAACACAACATTGATCTTTTCATCTATGTTACACAAACTTGAACATCAATAAAATATATATATATTTTTTTTTTTTAAAGCAAGTTAAGAGGCCCATTCCATTGACATTCAACACATTTTATGAGTAGAAACTGTAGTTTTACCAATTCCCTCTGCAATGTCTTCTTGAGATCAGCGAGTCTCTGTTGCTGCATCTTGATTGTTTTATTCTTCTCAGAAAGTTGCTGTTCTTGATCCTCAATTGTCTGCTTTAATTTATCCGTATCCTATACAATAAAATACAAATCATCTTCATATTTAGGTACACAAGTTCAAAATTATCGGGAAAAAAAGCACAAAGTCAAAAGTTCAATGTTCTGTAGCTCCCAAACCAAGAAGACTCAACTTTGAACAACTCTACTTGAAATGGTTCCCTTCCATGAGATATCACCATCAAATGGATATAATTTTGATAACTCTAATATATAGGATTTGGACAGCCTCCAGCTTCCGGGCAATCTCGGTGGTCTTGTTGGTAAGATATCTGCTCGAGAAGGGCAAAGGTTGTGGGTTCCAATCCAACCCGAGTGATTTGCCTGTGGATTTTTTTTCCAGGACTCGGGAAAGTACCGAGTATACAATGCTTTATATACATCAGTGAAATGGGTAAAACAAAATAATATGCAAACTAGATTCAAATACCTACATGTAGTGTAACTTCATTTGGTTAGAATAAAAAAAGGACATTTTAAATGAACTTCACAATTCCACAGTTAGTACTACTGTCCTTCAAGGCTGCTGTATAATTTGAATAATTGAGCCATTAATCAATTACCTCTATATCACTTATGCCATTGGTATCAGCTTGGGCTGCAGCTAGACTCCCCTCAAGGCTCTTTAACTGCAAATTAATGAAATATGGGGTTGTGATATTAGAAAAGCTTTGGCTAGAATGGAGTAAAGAAGAAGAAAACAAACAAACTAAGCAACACTGTAACAAGACAGAAATGAAAAAGCCAAGTGGATTGAGTGTTTGGATTTTTTATGATTTCAAACTGACATGAACAGGATTCTGAACAAAAGGCAAATAAAATACAAATTGTTTATTAACTGAATTAGCCCTTTTATTTTAATATTTTTGAATAACTTTATAAACATCAACAAAGTATATTTCCTCGATCATGTTTTGGCTTGTAAGATTGTAAACTTGTTGACAAGCAAAATGTATTTCCAAGTCAAATTAGTTAGGTTGTATAGACCATGTGACCTGTGACATCACATGTTTACAAAAGAGCCACAGAGCCTGGACTTCCTGCAGGCACAGTTTGTACGCAGCTCAATGGAAGAAAACAAATATCTTATGTTTTATGGAGATTGCACTGTCTGATTTTTCTCAACTTTTGATATGAAGAAAGGGGGGGACATCACAAAAGCTGTACAGCAGTTACTTTTGTAACTATTGAATTTATGTGAAAATTATGACACAAAATGTAAATTTTCCCATATGGCCTGTGTAGTATCTTGCCCGTCAGGAAATGTACTTGAATGTACAAGGTCACCATTTCTGTAAACAAAGGTAACATGGTCTATACAAATCAAGCCACTACAGCTATGGCTGTGGCTATTGGCTACAATGACAACATTGGAGAATAGGAGTTTTGATCAATCTAGCCTTAGCCACTGCCAAGCCATTCATAGACACAGCCTTTAATAGTTACCTTCATCTGATGATGAGCAATCTCCTCTTCTTTATCTGACATTGATTGCTTCAATACACTAATACTCTCATTCCTCTCAAATAGCGCCCTCTGTGCCTCATTATGGCTAGTCTGTATTTCTTGTTCCTTTTCTGACAGACTGATGACCAATTCTGAATTGCATCTTTTCAGTTCCTCAGTTTCTAATACAATCATGAAGAGAAAAAGTCTGAGTGGATCCGTGTTACCTGGTGTTACAATCACCCATGGGACTGGTGTTACATTCACCCATGGGACTGGTGTTACATTCACTTATGGGACTGGTGTTACATTCACCCATGGGACTGGTGTTACACTCACCCATGGGACTGGTGTTACACTCACCCATGGGACTGGTGTTACACTCACCCATGGGACTGGTGTTACACTCACCCATGGGACTGGTGTTACATTCATTTATGAGACTGGTGTTACACTCACCCATGGGACTGGTGTTACATTCACCCATGGGACTGGTGTTACATTCACCGATGGGACTAGTGTTACATTCATTTATGGAACTGGTGTTACATTCACCTATGGGACTGGTGTTACATTCACCCATGGACTGGTGTTACATTTACCCATGGACTGGTGTTACATTTACCCATGGGACTGGTGTTACATTCACCCATGGGACTGGTATTACATTCACCCATGGGACTGGTGTTACATTCACTTATGGGACTGGTGTTACACTCACCCATGGGACTGGTGTTACACTCACCCATGGGACTGGTGTTACATTCACCCATGGGACTGGTGTTACATTCATTTATGGAACTGGTGTTACATTCACCTATGGGACTGGTGTTACATTCACCCATGGGACTGGTGTTACGTTCACCCATGGGACTGGTGTTACGTTCACCCATGGGACTGGTGTTACGTTCACCCAAGGGACTGGTGTTACGTTCAACCAAGGGACTGGTGTTACATTCACCCAAGGGACTGGTGTTACATTCACCCATGGGACTGGTGTTACATTCATTTATGGGACTGGTGTTACATTCACCCATGGGACTGGTGTTACATTCACCCATGGGACTGGTGTTACATTTACCCATGGGACTGGTGTTACATTCACCCATGGGACTGGTGTTACATTCACCCATGGGACTGGTATTACATTCACCCATGGGACTGGTGTAACAATCACCCATGGGACTGGCATTTCATTCACTTATGGGACTGGTGTTACATTCACCCATGGGACTGGTGTTACATTCACCCATGGGACTGGTGTTACGTTCACCCAAGGGACTGGTGTTACATTCACCCATGGGACTGGTGTTACATTCACCCATGGGACTGGCGTTACATTCACCCATGGGACTGGTGTTACATTCACCTATGGGACTGGTGTTACATTCACCTATGGGACTGGTGTTACATTCACCTATGGGACTGGTGTTACATTCACCTATGGGACTGGTGTTACATTATCCTATGGGACTGGTGTTACATTATCCTATGGGACTGGTGTTACATTATCCTATGGGACTGGTGTTACATTATCCTATGGGACTGGTGTTACATTCACCAGTGGGACTGGTGTTACATTCACCAGTGGGACTGGTGTTACATTCACCCATGGAACTGGTGTTACATTCACCCATGGGACTGGTGTTACATTCACCTATGGGACTGGTGTTACACTCACCCAAGAGACTGGTGTCACATTCACCCATGGGACTGTTGTTACATTCACCCATGGGACTGGTGTTACATTCACCTATGGGACTGGTGTTACATTCACCTATGGGACTGGTGTTACATTCACCTATGGGACTGGTGTTACATTCACCTACGGGACTGGTGTTACATACCTAGTTCTGTCTGATTGATGACTGCATCTTTATCTTCTACCAGTTTTCTTAACCTCTCAATCTCTTTGTGGGAATCCTTAACTGATGATTGGTCTTCAGAGGACTGAGACAGACATGAAGAAATAGAAAATAATTATTTACAATCAGCATGGTCATAACTTCTTGTTCTGTCTACATAGAATCAGCAGTTTTCCTTCCAGAATTCCAATTTGTGTGTACTTGTTGTCTAAAGGCACAATCAAATTACTAGTTAACCAACAGATCAATCTAAACTTACAACATGGTAATTTCAACATGGGTTATGTCTTTCCAAAAAAAATTAGCTTTTATTTCAATTTGAAGTGAAATTTTCAATGGGCTTATGGAGTGAGAAAATGGAGTAACTGTCTGTCTAAATACTATTTTAGAAGAGTGGAGTGATTTGGAATGATTGAACCATAGCGGGCATTTACTGTGATGATGTTATAAAGACTGGAATATGATATTCTGGACCATCTATACCTGTTTCTGTATTTCTTTCAGGCTCTCCTTAGTCTCTTCCAGCTCGCCAAATATCCTCTCATAATCTTTACTCTTCAAACTTAAGGAAACCTGCAAAAACATGCAAGTTAATACAGCTAAACAATTGCACATTTTCAACACTTAACTGTAAAACAAAAACCTATCAAACTCAAACAAATCATGTCATATTAATTGTTGACATATATCTCACGCACCTGCAAACCATGGTCATAACTGTTTACAAGCAACCACACCAACACATGCCAGATGCCAGAAAGACTATTTCCCTTGTTAATTTTATGACAAAACATCCTATGTTGACTGAGTACAATGCATGCTTGTTTATAGTGGGTACATGAACAAGTTAGAGTAAATGTCAAATAGTAAATGGCACTGCAAAATTGACCAGTTTGTTGTCTCACAGTATCCAAATTACAAGTAATCATGCCATGGCAATCAAACTTTGAGCAATCAAAAACCTGTAAGAGTGTTTATCAGTAGCGAACATTATGAGGAATTATTTGTATTTGGCATCTGGTAATACACATTCCTCAAAAATAATGTAAAAAGTCTTTAAATAAAAACTAACAGGAGTATTGAATACATTTAACTCTCTCGTTACCAAATTGTTTAGACATAAACAGCTGCTGGTGACTTCATTCTTTGACCACTCAAGCGTGAAGCACACATTCTTACACAACAGAAAGCATTTGCCAAAAGATCAATCTTACAAATTCAATTTTCAACTTGAAAATAATGTTTTACAGCAAAAGTCTTACTTATTGAATTCCCATTAATAAATACCTCGGAGAGTTTGTGCATTCTGTTTGGTCGAAGACTGGTCACGTGTATGCGCACACACGCGTATGCGTAAACGCGCATACAATGTATCATTTTAAAGTAGCTGGTATGCACATGAAACCAAGGTAATGCAAAGCATAAAGCCATACACCAACCAAAGTGTTTCTTTTTATGGTGCTGTTACTTTAAAAGCGCATAGTCTGGTTCTTCAGAATATGCACATATGGTTAATTATGTGCAAGGGACTAGGAGCCACGCAAAAGTTGAAGAGCCTAAAGAATGGCCCTTAAACATGAGTGGAACATTTCCAAAATTAACGGCAAAAGAGAAATCACAAATTATGATGATTATTACCCTTTTTCTTCGTTAAAGGTATTTATTAATGGCAATAACAGTGTGGGGAGCCGTTCTTCACTGCGTGGTAATGACCTTGGTTGGTGGCTGGCCAAAATTAATGGACCTCGCCTTCGGCTCGGTCCATTAACAGCGGCCAGCCACCAACCCGGTCATTACCACGCAGTGAAGACCGGCTCCCCACACTGTTATTCCTTAAATAATGTCATCCATAAGACATTGAGATCAGACATAAACATTTATGTCCAGGTTTCCTCAGTGTGATCTGTAATCTCAAACCGTGGCGCAAAAAAAGTGACCGCTCCAAGGGTGACCAGATATGAGAGTCAATCCTGCATTGATGCTTGAGTTCATACTGACCAGGAAAGGGATTAAGGTATGAGAGTCAATCCTGCATTGATGCTTGAGTTCATACTGACCAGGAAAGGGATTAAGGTATGAGAGTCAATCCTGTATTGATGCTTGAGTTCATACTGACCAGGAAAGGGATTAAGGTATGAGAGTCAATCCTGTATTGATGCTTGAGTTCATACTGACCAGGAAAGGGATTAAGGTATGAGAGTCAATCCTGCATTGATGCTTGAGTTCATACTGACCAGGAAAGGGATTAAGGTATGAGAGTCAATCCTGTATTGATGCTTGAGTTCATACTGACCAGGAAAGGGATTAAGATATGAGAGTCAATCCTGTATTGATGCTCGAGTTCATACTGACCAGGAAAGGGATTAAGATATGAGAGTCAATCCTGTATTGATGCTTGAGTTCATACTGACCAGGAAAGGGATTAAGATATGAGAGTCAATCCTGTATTGATGCTTGAGTTCATACTGACCAGGAAAGGGATTAAGATATGAGAGTCAATCCTGTATTGATGCTTGAGTTCATACTGACCAGGAAAGGGATTAAGATATGAGAGTCAATCCTGTATTGATGCTTGAGTTCATACTGACCAGGAAAGGGATTAAGGTATGAGAGTCAATCCTGCATTGATGCTTGAGTTCATACATGTACTGACTAGGAAAGGGTTTCAGGTATGAGAGTCAGTGTTGTAGTCGAGTCACCTGTGTCGAGTCCGAGTCCGAGTCCCGAGTCACTTGGTCCGAGTCCGAGTCCCGAGTCACTTGGTCCGAGTCCGAGTCCCGAGTCACTTGGTCCGAGTCCAGTCCGAGTCACGAGTCACTTGTTTAAATATTGATTGCAAACCAATGTCGTAAAATAAGAATTGGAAATGACAAAATAAAACACATTTATTTTAAACAAAGTTCTGTTAAAGTTTTTGTTAAAGTTGGTATAACCAAAAGAAACAATACGGGGCGGAACGGCAGATGCCATGATTGAAAAAATGTTGTACTACTTTTTACTAGTGACGTGACCAAACTTGACGTCGTGTGTGTGTGTCGACCATGTGTAGAAACTGGTGCAAACAACACACAGCCATCACAGTGCAATATGCAGGCTGTGTTTTACTGGTACCAGACATGCCATTTCCCTGGTAATATGCATCAAGCACAAGCAGTTAACGTTGACAGAATACCAGCATAATACTGGTGTCGTGCATCCCAGTGTTATTATGCGTATTGAACATACGAATCGAACATACACGCGCTGTACGTAGATGGCCATCTACACAATAATCACGAACACTATTACTTGCCACACCATACGACAGTGTACTTATTTATTGTGCTAGACGTTAACTCCATGTGCACTCTGGGAATGACGATCGGATCATCAGAATTGTTTTTAATATTTTAAAAAGTTATTGTTTCTGAAAATATGTGACTCGAGTCACGAGTCCTCGGGGACAAGTCCGAGTCATGATAGTCGAGTCCGAGTCCGAGTCCGAGTCTTTTGCAGACGTGACTCGAGTCAAGTCCGAGTCACCGAAATTGTGACTCGAGACGGACTCAAGTCCGAGTCCTGGACTCGAGTCATACAACACTGATGAGAGTCAATCCTGTATTGATGCTTGAGTTCATACTGACCAGGAAAGAGATAAAGGTATTAGAGTCAATCCTGTATTGATGCTTGGAGTTCATACTGACCAGGAAAGGGATTAAGATATGAGAGTCAATCCTGTATTTATGCTTGGAGTTCATACTGACCAGGAAAGGGATTAAGGTATGAGAGTCAATCCTGTATTGATGCTTGAGTTCATACTGACCAGGAAAGGGATTAAGATATGAGAGTCAATCCTGTATTGATGCTTGAGTTCATACTGACCAGGAAAGGGATTAAGATATGAGAGTCAATCCTGTATTGATGCTTGAGTTCATACTGACCATTAAAGTGTCTCTCTCCTCCTCCAGCCGGGTGATGTGTTTCTCATTCTCAATCTCTTTCTCTAAATATTCTTCATTCTGACTCTCAAGACGTGTCTGTCAATCAATCAATACATAATGAATCAAAACAAATTGATCAAGTCATCAATACACAACATATCCACACATGTAGGATTGAAGCATACTTGTCGAAATGTCAAGAATAAACCAATTGGCTCAAGCCATTCAGCTTCAAGGTGTACCCCTTTGAGTTAATCAATAAGAAAACATGTTTGTCAATTATCAGTTTAACATTTGTGGGATTTTTTTAATTAAAAATTTTTTTTGGTTGAACATGGACAAATTTACTCCAGGGAGATTTGAAACTATGACCTCTGGATTAACGTGTCGTGAGACTGCCAACATTAGGGCTAGACCTCAGTTGGTAGAGCTTCTGGGCAGCAGTAGAGGGCTCACCTCAAGGGGGGGGGTGTTTTTAATTCAAATATCAAGTAATGGTGCTATGTAAAGAAATAGGCCTCAAAATTCAAAAAGTTGCTCCACATGTATACCTTGCAGGAAAATATTGACTGTTGAAGCGCCTTGAGCGTCACTGAGTGACGGATATGAGCGCTATATAAGAAGCCATTATTATTATTATTATTATTAATAAACAACAAGGGAAACTGACTTGGTAAATTTAAATTAATTTGGGGTTGAAAAAAGAAACATTCTACCAACTGAGCTTTCTAGCCCTAATGTTGGTGGACTTTCTATTCAGAAGCCATTCAACCTGTAACTGTCGAGTAGCCAGGGACCACACACAAGTTAAATTAAAACTATTTACAGCATCTATATGTGTCTAATGTTGAGACTCTTGTTTGGTTTTTTTGTGTTATGTTGTAAAATCCGAATTGTTCAGATTTGACCTCTTGATATTTGTATTCCTACCATTCCATTCACACACACACAACACTTGTAAACTACACTACACAATAATCCATCCTTTTAACTTACAATCCTATGCTCAGCTGCACTCTTATCAAAGTCTGTAGCTGTAGTAAGAGCCATTAACTTGGACTCTATTGCTGCGATCTTGTCTTGTAGTTGCTTCTTTACTTCTAAAGATTGTCTTTTAACTTCAGCAAGCTGCTCCTTGGTTGAATTCAACTCTGCTTCACTCAATGATTTCTGGATTTTAGCGGAATCAGTTAATTTTATTGTACCTTAAGACAAATTTGTTGTGCCTAAAAACACAAACCAGAACAATTTTGGATAGTACCATGCAAAGTCCTGCTATGTAAAAAACTGTAGCTACGCTGGTTGGCACTTACCAACAATCAGTATTGTTGAAAGGCATGAAATGAAACGTAGTCACACAAAATAACACTTAATCTAACAGCACATTTTATACTAATAACACTTCAGAGCTTGTTGTTGGGTACATACAGTAGGTAAGGAAACAGTTATTTTTAGAACCATCAAAAGTTTTTCAAGTCAAAGTTTAAGCATGTTGGACTTCCAACATACAAACATTTTTCAGCAAGCAAGCTTTTTGGGGTATTCAAGACATTATTAGCACAAACACTCAATAAATAGTTCTTTGAACATTTATATATTTTGCAAAAAACAACTCACCAAGTAAATACGTGTAAATCAATATAAGTACATGTATATCTATATACATGTATACATGACCATCATCAGGCTGTATGTGTATCTAAATATGAACAGCCATTGTTCTTACCTGTGATGTCATTTGAGAGTGTCTTTGGTTAGCGAGTTGTAGATGAAGCCATAGTTCTTACCTGTGATGTCATTTGAGAGTGTCTTTGGTTAGCGAGTTGTAGATGAGCTTGTGCTTGCTGTTGAGCATCGGTGAGTTGTGTTTGTAAATGATTCATTTCCTCACTATGTCTCCTAGTCATAGCTTCTACACTGTGCTGTTTCTCTTTAACATCTTCACTATCCTCAGCTATCTTGGTATTTAGATGAGAAATCTGCCAATGAATCCAATATAACTCAAGTGAAGATGTCTAGATGGGTGGCCTACATAATGTATTTGAATTGCATTCACTTCATACTGAACATAATGTTTACTGCATCTCTAGGAAGCAGTTCATTTAAAAGATAATTTTAATTATAAAAACAAAAACATGTTTTAATCTAAAAGCTCAGTCTGTATAAACCTGACGTTTTGACCCTAGCAGAGTCTTTCTCTAAGGCTAAATGACAGCACAACACACATAAACAAGTGTACTGGAGTAACAAAATAACTTCTGTTACACCAGTATACCTGTTTATGAGTGTTGTGTTGTCGTTTAACCTTTGAGAAATACTCTGCCAGGGTTGAAACGTCAGGCCACTAACTAATTTTTGCATTTATACCATAGGTCCTTTTGGTTAACTTAGACTTGTATTGTACTTCTTTCATCTACTTCATTTTGTATAAGGGTACCTTGGTATTGTGATACTTGCTTTGCTTTTAATGCTCTCTCATTTTACATGAATGTTTGCTTCACCATGGCTTTATAGAATGTAAAATTATTTGTTCAGACAATTCTAACCATTGATTATACAATAGGCAGCAGACATAACAGTTCATTTTTCATTGTTTAATTTTGATAAAAATGAATTGATCTAGAACACCTCCAACAACCAAGTATGACTGAATACTGCCCTCTGTAGTTACCTGTTGTTCCAGACTGGATATTTTTTCGGCTGATGAATTTCTAATATCAATAACTTCTCTTCGAGAGACCTCTACTCTCTGCTCCAGCCGATCTCTCTACATTATAACACAACCACAGTAAAAGAAATCACATCATTATCTTTGTAAATACTGTAGATTTAAAAAAAGCTTTATAAATGTTCCTCCTATTAACAAACAAAACACTGATATCCTGCATCACTAATGTAGGCATGATATATTGTTTCATTTCAACGTAATCATTCAGTGGTATGGTGACAATCAGTATCAATTTGTAAAGCTTTGAGTCCATGTGCCTATTGTGCAATAAGGATCTATAATCATGCATCAAGTTCATCTGGAGTTGATAATACTTCCAGACATCGCAAAAATCTGTTTAAAACAAGCATGCTCAAAGGAGCTTCTGAAATAAATGATGGATCATTTCAGGAATCCATTGATAAGGTTGTTGATGAAAAAACACATCATTAAGGGCAAAAGATAGGCGATGACGGTTGTTCAATACATAGTTTCACGAAGTCCGATTTTGTGTTTTCCCCAACACTCTTCCAAATGTGCACATCACATTCGGGCCCATGAAAAAGAAATTGTGAGCGAGTTAAGTTTGATTTTAGTCCATCCAGAAAAAACAAAAAAACAAAGCGGAACACCAGTTTAGGAAAGCCCCTCTTAATTAAAAAACATACAAAATTTCAGTTTAAATTTGTCAGCTCCCATGATACATGATCATTGAACATCAGTCAATATTGACAATAATACATATTATTAAATCAAAACATTCAAAATGACAGCCAATCATTATAAGGTAATCTGAAATTTGTCGAAAGGTTAAACAAATTATTGTGAAATTTTAAAGATGCCTTGGCTTTATGTATGTAAATCATTTAAACATTTTAAATTGTAATTCTTGTGTTATTGATTTTTGTGGTCTAAACAAAGTCTCATCCCAAAGGACAAACAAGTTCATTTCTTGAAATGAACTCCCCCCCCCCCCAAAAAAAAAGGTATTTATAGGAGCCTGCATTGCAACCCAATTTCAGGGCATGGAATACACCAGCGAATAAGAGAGTACAATCAGTAAATGGAGCTTCTCGCTGGGCCATACAACAATTGATAAACAAAGTTACAATTTCAAGGTAATTTGACGAGTCTGTGTGGTTTTTCGATGAAAAAAGTTGCACACCCTATTTTTCAATTTGCACTCCCACTTTTCAAATCCTAGCTAAACACTGCTTGGAGGCAATGACCATCAAGCTAAGTAAGTTACAATACCTCTACCATGATAGCTTGGAGGCAAGGACCGTCAGGCTAAGTAAGTTACATGTACAATACCTCTACCTTGATAGCTTGGAGGCAATGACCATCAGGCTAAGTAAGTTACAATACCTCTACCATGATAGCTTGGAGGCAATGACCATCAGGCTATGTAAGGTACAATACCTCTACCTTGATAGCTTGGAGGAAATAACCATCAGGCTATGTGAGTTACAATACCTCTACCTTGATAGCTTGGAGGCAATGACCATCAAGCTAAGTAAGTTACAATACCTCTACCATGATAGCTTGGAGGCAATGACCATCAGGCTATGTGAGTTACAATACCTCTACCATGATAGCTTGGAGGCAATGACCATCAGGCTAAGTAAGTTACAATACCTCTACCATGATAGCTTGGAGGCAATGACCATCAGGCTAAGTAAGTTACAATACCTCTACCATGATAGCTTGCAGGCAATGACCATCAGGCTATGTAAGGTACAATACCTCTACCTTGATAGCTTGGAGGCAATAACCATCAGGCTATGTGAGTTACAATACCTCTACCTTGATAGCTTGGAGGCAATGACCATCAAGCTATGTAAGTTACAATACCTCCACCATGATAGCTTGGAGGCAATGACCATCAGGCTATGTAAGTTACAATACCTCTACCATGATAGCTTGGAGGCAATGACCATCAGGCTATGTACGTTACAATACCTCTACCATGATAGCTTGGAGGCAATGACCATCAGGCTAAGTAAGTTACAATACCTCCACCATGATAGCTTGGAGGCAATAACCATCAGGCTATGTAAGTTACAATACCTCTACCTTGATAGCTTGGAGGCAATAACCATCAGGCTATGTGAGTTACAATACCTCTACCTTGATAGCTTGGAGGCAATGACCATCAAGCTAAGTAAGTTACAATACCTCTACCATGATAGCTTGGAGGCAATGACCATCAGGCTATGTAAGTTACAATACCTCTACCATGATAGCTTGGAGGCAATAACCATCAAGCTAAGTAAGTTACACTACCTCTACCTTGATAGCTTGGAGGCAATGACCATCAGGCTATGTAAGTTACAATACCTCTACCATGATAGCTTGCAGGCAATGAACATCAGGTTATGTAAGTTACCATACTGTACCTCTACCATGATAGCTTGGAGGCAAGGACCATCAGGCTAAGTAAGTTACACTACCTCAGATCATGATAGCTTGAAGGTAATGACCATCAAGCTATGTAAGTTACACTACCTCTACCTGATAGCTTGGAGGCAATGACCATCAGGCTATGTAAGTTACACTACCTCTACCACGATAGCTTGGAGGCAATGACCATCAAGCTAAGTAAGTTACAATACCTCTACCATGATAGCTTGGAGGCAATGACCATCAGGCTATGTAAGTTACAATACCTCTACCATGATAGCGTGGAGGCAATGACCATCAGGCTATGTAAGTTACAATACCTCTACCATGATAGCTTGAAGGCAATGACCATCAAGCTAAGTAAGTTACAATACCTCTACCTTGATAGCTTGGAGGCAATGACCATCAAGCTAAGTAAGTTACAATACCTCTACCATGATAGCTTGGAGGCAATGACCATCAAGCTATGTAAGTTACAATACCTCCACCATGATAGCTTGGAGGCAATGACCATCAGGCTATGTAAGTTACAATACCTCTACCATGATAGCTTGGAGGCAATGACCATCAAGCTAAGTAAGTTACACTACCTCTACCATGATAGCTTGGAGGCAATGAACATCAGGTTATGTAAGTTACCATACTGTACCTCTACCATGATAGCTTGGAGGCAAGGTCCATCAGGCTAAGTAAGTTACACTACCTCAGATCATGATAGCTTGAAGGTAATGACCATCAAGCTATGTAAGTTACACTACCTCTACCTGATAGCTTGGAGGCAATGACCATCAGGCTATGTAAGTTACACTACCTCTACCATCATAGCTTGGAGGCAATGACCATCAGGCTAAAGTAAGTTACCATACCTCTGCAATGATAGCTTGGAGTTGTTCATCATCAGTCAGACTATGATCTTGCAGTCTTTGCTCAAGCATAGTAACCTTCTCCTCAAGGTGTTTATTTGTACCTTCTTTCTCATGAAGCTGGGTAGCCATCTATGTAATAGTACGAAAAAGAGTGAAATGTCAACAACATTGATCATTCCTCAAATTGCAAGATATGCACATCACAATGCTCAACAAGCAATGCTCAAATACTCATGAATAATTGTTAAGACAGATTTAAATTTGGTGCAGTAATTATTTTTTATACGGCTGGAAGTAAAACTCACTCTGATGATCACGAGGGTTATCCAAACCAATGACGTTCGTTTTTTGAAAAAATGCTCGAAAACAGCAAAATTTGATGGTTTCTTTTATGAACTGTTCTTCTCCATTCCTGGAAAACCTTTTGAGTCATGTTTTAGTCTATTTTGTAGCCCAAATAGCCCAACGAAGCCGGTGTGTCCCTTTAAGCCCAAGTCTCATAGGTGTGTTATATGAGGTTTATAGAGGCTTACCTGTGTTTTGTAGACTTCCCTCTCATGGCGTAATGACTCCATATCTTCCTGTGTGCTTGATAATCTCTCCTCCAATGTCATTATCTTATGACCCTTCTGTATAACATAACAAATGAAGAACAGCCTTGCATGACTAGATGTACAAGTACTCTTTGTGTCAGGGATATCAAACTATTGTTACTCAATGGGGAGTATTTTTGACAAGACTGACGGTGATTTCATTCAATTGGAAAAGATCACAAAAAGTAACATTAGGGTCTGCAGTACCAATGAGTATGTGATTAACACTACATTGTACTTGCAACAGCTACGCATTACGCCACCCATGCCACCCAAAGAGATGAGCTGAAGCTAAACTGTCAGATTTGTTCTCAACTCACAGGGTTTAAGGTTACTTTTATTGGAAAGGTAGTTATGAACGGGAATCAAAGTGTGTTGAATCAGCTATTAATGAGTGTTTAAACCTGCTGAGGTCTGGTTCTTGATAATTTGACCTCAGCTTTGTCTCGGTTAAATTATCAAAAGCCAAGCTTCAGTGCGTTTAAACCACTAGTTTAAAACCTATTTACACACTTTGATCAGAGTTATTAGCTGATCAAATTATGAATAACTGTAAAGTAAATACACACCGCCTGATTGTCTGTTGTTAAGCTTTGTAGTCTATCTTCTAATGATGTCTTGAGACGTTCTTGTTGGGAGCTGTAGTCTTCTGACTGAGTCTTCTTCTTAATCAATTCATCCCTAAATAATACAATGACAACACAATCAACATAGGTTGGTACTCAAGTGTGGCAAGTTTTAACAGCTTGTCATACATTTGGTTTTAGTAAACTGCTGTTTAATGAAGTACCCGAGGCTTGCAAATTAAAATGCTGCTATAAACATGAATAATACATGGTTAAAAGCTCTTTCCAATATGCAATAAGACTTCTAGGGTTCTTAGTAACAACTTACCGCAGGATATGGTCTAAGTACACATGATTTTTATAAGTTTAATAGCAGTGGAGGTTTATATATGTAGTTCAGAATAGTTTCGGGGCAGCCTCTTTTGGTTGGATTGGTCAGGTCGGTTAATGTATAATTACGCCTGGACAATCCATTGTGTGACATGCACTCACTGTGTTACGCTTTTTTCCAGGGATTATGTAATCCAAGATTTCAGGCCTTCATCCTGTTGTTGTACAAACGATGATTACGAGAGATCGAAAGGCCGCCACCACTATTTATCATTATAGGCAGCGCATGGGAGGTAACCAAGATTCCAGCATACCATTACTGATTATTGGCCATGGCTTTTGGCTAACGTTTAGCCAGTTCATAGTGAAGACATTCCATGTTTTCTCGAAAGAAAACAAAAAATCCAGGTGCATTTTATGAGAACATACTTTGTTTAGTCAGGGTTTCATTGTGACAGCGCTATTCCTTTAAAATTCTATTCAGGAAATTTGGAAAAGTTCCCCAAAATAAATACCGCACAGAGGCCCGGTAAAGTTGTGTTGAATGTAATCGTTAAGTGGTTAATAGGTTTATTCCCACATTATGTTATTGATTATAGTTGGTTGGAATGGACCTTATGCATTGACACCATCACGCTGCCACCTAACATTCAAAAACATATATCTATGTTTGTGCAGTGCACATGATGAATCTGCAACCTTCTTTTGACCTCCAACCTAGGACCCCCTACAAATAATATCATGTGCATAAGGTCTATATGGAATCCTGTAGGTTAAGCAGAGACTGACAATTCTTGGACATAACAATAACAGTACCTTCATGCCTCTAACCTTATACTGAGTTATGGTACATTATTATTGTTATATATTTGTATGTCTAATTTAACCAAATTAATCCAACTCATTTTATGGTTGCCAATGAATGACCCTTTAACAACCTTTACCAATGTATTCAATAGCATTTATAAGTTGTGAAATTGATAGCTATCTGCATGTATCCGATTCACTTACCTTGTTTGTCTGAGTTTAGTCAGGTTTTCCTTTGTACTGGTGAATTCTGTTGCCATCTTGCTGTATCGATCATTACTCTCTGTAAGCTTCTCTTTAATATGCTCTAGGTCAGCTTTACATTGATGGAGCTCCTCCTGACTAATCACAAACTGAGTCCAATCAAATAAGAAACTTATAGTGACATTCGGCTTCACATTGTTTGTCAGTTATTTACAAATAGCTGATGGAAAAGACTGATGACATTTCAACTAGTCATGAACACAATCTAAGCGTAAAATTGAACACTTCAGTAAGTGTATATATAAAAGGAAAAGGAAAATTGAAGAGAAATGATGATGTCTGTATATAATTTGTATTTTTTTTTCTTCGCACATGAAATGTTCAGGAAAAGACAATTAGCCTGTTATTGTTTACATATCAACTTGACCATTCTTGGTTTAAGCAGCTCTCTGCAGTTCTACAGTAAATAGTCAATGGGTAGGTACCCTCATGTAATTATTTGGAAAAGCTGACAAGACTTAACCTCTTTCCCAGGGGTGGACGTTCTCACTGCACAATTTTTTTTCCCAGCATGCCTTGCTCGCTCATAACCCCTTAAAATGTGCTAGAATCTGGATTTGTTTTTTTAAATGAGTCAATCCACTCTAGGAGCAAAAGAGGCATCAAGTCAAAGAGCAACTGGTCCCCTCTCATTAATCTCTGATCTTTTGATATGTCTAACTCTATGCAGTTTAGGGTGACCGTGCATTTTTACACACACGTATTAAGTGTCATACAAGCGCTCAAAAGATTTTCAACAAACGTGCACGCAAACCTGTCACTTTTGGTAGCGAATCAGCATTGTTTTTTAGTGCTTCCTTACCAGGGGTTAGTGATGAGAGGTATCGATACAGCGCGCTGCCATTGGTAGCGATGCTGGATAACACTACATAACTTGTTCATTGCTGTCAACACAAAAATTTCTAAGCAATCAATAATATACTTTGTCATTATCTTTATATTTTAATGAACAAAATGTGTCCACATGTTACACAATCCCCTAAAGTTTGAAGATGCTACAAACATGATTGAGACTGACCATGTGTTTAACCTTAGCTAGCTCCTGGACCTGGAAGCCTTGTAATTCTTCACTATCTTCTTGCTTCTTGAATTTATCCATGGACAATCTCTGCAACTGGTCCTGAAGATCCACCTTCTCCTGTAATCAAACACGACAAAAAAAAAAAAATATTGTTAAACAGGAAGATAAGAAAAGGTACCAAGCCAAGGTAAAGAAGCCTCAAGATGATGATTCTAAATGTGCTTCAATAGTCATAAAACATGTCAATTGGTTGTCGGCAGGTTTTCAATGTTCAAATCCCTCTTATTCTCCAGAGAGTAGGAAGGTTACCATGGTCATATTCTTATTCTAAATGTCCTAACTCATTCCAAGTCCTGTAGTTTGGTAATTTGTAATGTACTGTAATGTACTGTAATGTACTTGAATTTATCCATGGACCATCTCTGCAACTGGTCCTGAAGATCCACCTTCTCCTGTAATCAAACACGACAAAAAAACCTTGAGCACATTAATGTGGGTATGTGCACCATACACAGATCCTTCTCATTTGATCCTTCTCATTCATTATTTTGCCATGTATTTACTGCCGCGATACACAACAATTTAATATCGGGGGTCCAATATAGATAATTATTGGACACTTCGCAGCATCATTTCTAAAATAATCTTTCTTTGCCAGTTTGTCCAATTGAGGCAAGGTCGTCTTACGACAAGGTTAGTGTCCACATTGAGTCGTCCACATTGTTTAAAAGGTTTTTTTCCCATAATTTTTAGAGTGGGGGCTGGAAGAATTTCCGTGTCTAATTTGTGTTTATTGTGACCAAATTTCAAATGACAAGGATCTCTGTGTGATACATATTAAATAAATGTTGAAAGCATTTCGTTGGTGCATTGTCACAGAATATACTCACTGGCTTTTCTATTTCATTCGGCTTCGCCTCTTGAAAGGAATAGTCCAGATTTCACTTCATATTTATATTCTGCGATAATGCACTCACATGCATCCAACATCTGTATAATGAATAGTTGACCATGTAGACTACCACTAACATGCCCTTGGTGATCGATTACTACATAAATATATACAAATCTTACTTTATCCAATGCATGTATCTCTGCATTTAGCTCATCTTCTTTTTTCTTTACAGCTGAGGCTAGCTTGTCTGCCATCTTGGATCTTCTCAGCTGGAACTCTTCATTCAATTCTTGAATCCGTTTTGTATGAGCTACACCAAGAGATTCAAGTAAACAAACAAATGACTTAAAAGTGTTATAAAACAAAAAGTGAAAATCACAAAAGTGACAAGTTGTTGGAAAGCCACTCATTGATGCAAGCTTAGCTTGCTAATTCGTGGACTACACATGTGTGTGTCAGCTCAAAGTATTCATACAGTAGGTACATGCATACAAATTCTTCAACCATGGGTTCATGTTTCAGGATAATAACCCTTCTGGTGATATTATCGTTCTGATTTAAAGACCATAGAACAAGAAGAATTTTAGTTCACTACTTGCAAATAAACAAAAATATCCTAAGCAAACAGTAAGATATCCATAGAAAGAAAACTAGTACAGCATTTTTGATGAACCTTTGGGCTATTCTAAATTAACAGTCTGTGTGTTTAAAACAAGATTACTTCTTATTACAGACTCAAGGAAATGCTACCTTCATGTATGTGTGGAGTAATGTCTGTTTGATGGCAATACATAGCCATTACATACCTATATCTGTAACAAGGTCATTCTTTTATTATGCCAGTTGCTCATTAAAGGTTTCATTGAAAATCTTTAATATGTTTGTTTTAAATTACTTAATGCTGAGATAGCAAATTATCATTATAAGACGATAATATCCCACTGTTTGCTTGAACAATATTTCACTCAAATTCTCCAGGTTCTATGGTTTTTAACCATTATGTCAGATGACACCTTATTACGTATTTCGCATGTTGGAACAGTTTCAGAATGTCCTCTTTTGGTTGGGTAGGTCATGTCTGTTTATGTATAATTAAAACCAAACATTGTGTAGCATGCACAGGCAGGCACTTACCATGCTGTGCTTTGTTTTCACCGTATAAAAAGGGCCAAAGGTCACTGGAATTCATGCTCCAAATCTCCCTTTTTGTGGGGATTATTGTGTAATCCCCGATTCCAGACCTTCGCCTTTTGTTGTTCAAACTGTCAAATGAGGATTACGAAAGATTGATAGGCTGCCACCAATGTTTATCATTGTACTCAGCATAAGGGAGGTAAGTCCATGATTCCAGCATACCATGGCCGATTATCAGAAATGGCTTACCGCCAAGGGCAAGCCATTTATTTCACAGTGAAGACATTCAATATTTTCTCGAAGGAGAAAAAAAAGTCTGGTGCATTTATGAGAACCATCGTTGCTTTTAATTTGTTTAGTCAGGATTTCACTGTGACAACTACATGTATATATTCTCAAACAAAAATTAATCTGGAAGTTCAGAAAAACATAATATTCTGTGCAGACATTTCTTAATATCGTCAGGAAGTGGTTAATGAATTCCAATTTGCTTTTCAAAGAAACAAAATAAAAGGGCTTGATCAGTGATCACTTTATAACATACACATAAGTCTGAAGCTACAACTATGTGTGCTGTAAACATGTGCACTGAATGTGATGCAAAAAGTTCATAAAATGTATATAATAACAATCATAGCAAAAAGCCTTACCCTCTTGTTGTTTCTCCAAAACAGTTTCCAATTTCTCTTTTGCCTTCACTGTATCTTTCAGCATTGCAGAATATTCATCTAATTTACTTTCCAGGCGCCTGACCTGATCGTTTCGTTGAGATAATTCAGTTTGTAAAGTCTCCACTGTTACATCTGCTCCCTGTTATACCATTAAACATAAACAACATTTTCCAATTGAAATTCCTTTATTCCTTTCGTTTTCTTCAATTGTACGTGATAAGGCTCAACAGTGTAAGTTCCATCCTAATCCAACAGCTAAAAATTGAAATAACAATCTAAAGCAAGACTTTATGAAAATTTCTTGTAATTTTGTAATATATTTGATTTATCCTCTGCCAAACTAGAATCCTAAATTGGCTGGCTGTCTAATTTTGGTTAGAGACACCTCAAGGAGGACAGTACAAGTGCCGTCTTGAAATCATACATGTACCCCAATGCATCTTGGGAAACCGAGTACACTTAAAAAATAAACCAAGCTGCCAAGATGAACGCCATGCTGTATGTAGTTTACATGTAACTATGCTAGGTTTTATAGTCGTGTACAACATTGCTTCAAAATAACCGCACCATGATGGTTGCTGATGTTGCTTGAACTCGGATTTCACCAAGAATCCTTTGAGTGCCGATCACACTTTGGGACATCTTTATGGGCTATTGAATGTTAAACACATGTGTGCTTAAATTCTTCTTCATAAATATATTCCTGTTCATCCTCTTCGATCTACTGGCCAATCCCTACTGACGCAAACTACTTTTTCCACTAAATTCGATGGTCAATAAGGGCCTTCAACTTCATTGCACCTTCGTTATGGAACGAATTACTTCTTCATATTCACCAAGCTGGCTCTCTTCAGATTTTTAAGGTACACATTTTTAAACTCACATATTACCTGGTTACAGTGTGCGGGTGGCACCATGCAAACTCAACACAGACTGAAAATGAACCAAGGAGCGTTCACACTACGGTGACTCTGCTTCAATCACTCACCTTTTTAGCATCTCCTGAATGAGTTTGAGTATTAAGACTAGATGAACTACCATGTGAGGATAGACTAGCCAATGAACCTCTTTGGCCTCTGGATACTGGTGATGTATTTGATGCATGTTGTGGTAACGTTGTACCTACATACTTCTTAGAAAGGCTGCTTTCCTCAACACCTTCTTCTTCAACTATCTTCTTTTTCAGCTTGGCAAACATGGCTTTTGTTTGTTACTTTAAAAAAATATATAATAACAATTAACAATAACTACTACTCAGTAAATCATTATGATTTGTCTGTACTCAATCCAAGTCATCCATGTATTTTAAAATGTTGTTTATTCAGTGCTTTCAAAGTCAGACGGGGAAAAAAGTCTACAGATCTCTTACATGTATGTGGAATTGAACAATCAGATAATTATTAGAATGTACTTATAACTAACCCTGACCGATCACAGGGGCGGTGCTGTGATGATGATGGTGGTGGTGGTGGTGGTGGTGGGAAGGGGAGGGGGGGGGGGGGGGAAATGCCCTAAGTTCTTTGACTCCCAATTCCCACCTCAACTTTTTCCCTGTCGGCCAAAATTTAATCCAACCCCAAATAACTACACCCGCACCTACATGTATGTTCACGTTACCCCTGCCCAGCTCAAGAATAACGCATGTGTAATAAGTCTGTCAATGTGGTAAGCCATTGCTTTATCAGCAGCACAAAGTTATAATACTAAAATTTAATGTTCCCACCCTTAAATTTAAGTTTGCCCCCCCCCCCCAAGTAAGTTTTTTAATTATTGGAAGTAGTATCGAGTACAATGTGCATTTGAGTTGTCTGCACAAATCACCCCAGATGCTACTGTTGACAGGCAATTTGACTACATCGGTGATACTTGCCAACTTATCATGTCAGATCTGCGGATAGAAGACACAAACTAACAATTAAATACTCATGGAGTCATGACAGATTCTTTAATTGTCCAAACTATTCCAAATTGCATTCCATAACTAAACTCAGCCTAGGTAGGTGGTACCTGTGCTCTGCAGATGTACATGTACATGTACATCATGTAGGGTCTTCAAAGGGAGTTCGGTGTTTTTGGCATTTTTTCATCACATCTCTACAAGTTTGATATCAATGGGAAGCTTGTTTTAAGAGACGTTCGGTGGTGTTTAAATCAGCTTCATCATAGCTTAAAATACAATGGAGTTATGCCATTATAACTACAACGTCATCAGTCGGCCGGGCTGTGGGCGGAGTGAGGCTGTGAACATTTCAATGGTTGCTTTAAGTATTTGCTCCGCCCACAGCCCGGCCGGCTGATGACGTCGTGATATGATTGGTATGATTGGGATCATTCCAAGATTGCTGCGCTCAGTACACATTGATGATTGAGGAAAGTAATTTGGAGTAAGTCGCACAATTATTGTTTGAAACATCTTTTTAAAATAAAAGGTTATTTGTTTGAACATCCAACACACCCAAGGCAAGCTAAGACTAAGAGCTAGGTGAACGCATTTAGCTGGTTTAAACTGCCGACTGGCCCGTAGGGATTGCGCTTTGAATTTTGTACTGCTAATATAGCTTCACAAAAAATGGGCCGGACGTGTGGCCAAGGATTCAGCTTGGCCACACAATTCTTGGGGCTAGGCTAAGCATGGAGGATGGGCTAAGTAAGAAACGCACAGCCCCATAAAAACTGCCACTGGACTCCCTCCACTTGGAATCCAGCATTTGTCACCATTTATATAGGCTAATTAATATAATAATAATAAGAAACCAGTCAGTGGACCAGTGTCATGAAATGCATGGTCAGGGAGCAAGGGAGGGAGAGTAGGACCAGTCGCAATCGTATCGATAATCGTTCTCGTGAGCTAGATAGATGCACAAAAACAGATAGAGAATAACTTTAAAAATATGAATACTAAAATAGAATATTTGGAAATAAAAATGTTTACAACGTTTAAGACTAAAGAGACAGACGAAGTGAACTTCCAAAGTCTTACCTATATTAATGTGGTGAGACTTGAGAATATTATTAAAACAGTCAGTATGTGAACGACAGACCATGTTCCAACATACGGGACGTCTAAATTTACGTGGCTTCCTGATTACAAATAAAAACAGTCAATGTCTAGTCTCTCGGTCGGTGTCGGTTGGTGTCGGTCGGTGTCACCATCTAATTTTGGCACAATAATGGAACAACAAACAGCAGCTTTCACAGCTTACCTAGCATCCAAACTCAACATACACCAACTCGACACTACGCGCGTAGGGTTACCAAACTAAAATAGTAACAAATCCGAGCGCAAAAAATAAATTCAGTCAAAGACCGTCATTTAGTGCGCAATTTTACTAAATGTTGAGACAAAATGACCGTATTCTCGCGCGGAGCAGCCCTCTCGCGAGATAGTTGCGAGAGAGCCTTCGCTATCACCGCGACAGACCGACTTGACCACAAGTCTATGTTTGGAGGAGTGGGGTGTCCCACCATAGAGAAAGGACAGTGGTCCCACCGACCGTCCCAACATTTACCTTCAATGGAGCGCATTAATTTTATAGCAATGCTTTACCTTCACTCAGGCCTAAGGGCGTGGCAGCCTCCTACTTTATCCCGAATGATGTACCAATATTTATATCCACATCTTCCAAAGAAATTTTTTGTGTGCATTTCCTAATAATGTTCATTTTGTGCATTTCCTAATAATGTTCATTTTGTGCATTTCCTAAGTTAAACTTCTTTACATGTCCAGTTGTCTTGGATATATTCGTGGAGTTTCATCTAACGAGTGAAGGAACAAGTATCATGAAATGTGCACCGACATGGTGAGATGTTCACAGGCTATATAACTCAATGAATTTAAATGAACAATTTGAAATTACAGGAGTGACTGTCTGTCAGGATGATTACAAATAATTGCGATATTGCTGCTGCTGAAGACATAATTGAACAGGAACAAGAGACACCTGTGTGCTAAATGATTTATAAATCAGTTATGTTTTTAAGGAAAATAATCTCAAGTGAAATAGCAGATCAAGAAAGTACATGTAATGTCAGTGATTCTGATCATGGCTTGAAGAATGATAAGGTGAATACTGAAGGTAGTGATGACATTGATTTGAAATGGTAGTGATATCTGAGGAAGTAGTATTTAAGTTTAATGCATTGTCATATGATTACAATACAAGCAGTCTTTGTGCAAATCAGTCGGAATTAATAATAATAGAACGTAATCACAAACTGTATCACTAGAAGAACGTGTCAGAATGGGACACCCAAGTTAAGACATATCCCGGGGTGATGGAATCTGTTTTTTCAGAGCTATTTCATTTGCAATTTCTGGAAGTGAACGTAGCCATATAAAATTGAGGCTAGCGACTGCCAATTGTCGAAACATGGCAATCAGTACAATATCTACGCGAAGAAATTAATAATGTTGAGGATTATGTTCAAAGGCAAAGAATGTTTTGTTTTAGAGAAGATGACATCTGATGAAGTAGAGATTTCGGCCGCTTGGTGCACATATAATATTTGCTTGAAACAGATATATATAGGGCCTACATTTAATGGTAGATGGTATATGCAGAAATTGGTAGAGTGTATCACATGAAGCAAATCTATCTGAATCATACAAATGGCATACATTGTTGTGTTGTCAGTGCACATGTTACCAATTAAAACCAAACCTGGGTTATTCAATGCCAACTCACCTGATGGGTTGGCAGGCACCGTCTCAGATTTTGCTAATTAAAAAAAAAAAAAAAATCCCTATGATTGTCATGAACACACCCAATTTTAGAATCCAACTCCTCAACATTTCTGAGATATGACCCCCTAAAAATTGAAGCCCCGCCCCTTCAAATTGACGTTTTGTGTTTGGAGCATTTTTAGAGGTCTATATCTACAAATGGAGATAAGATATGTACACAGATTAATACACAGGGTATCTGGTATCCCATTAACTAGAATCTACTGTCAAAATTAGCACAGGCTAAATTCCTGAGGTATTACAAACACTTAACGCATTAGAGCAGCATTTATTAGCATAGAACTATAGCATTTATGAAAAGTGTTGAGCTTCCTAAAGGTGGTCAGAATGGAATAGAGGGACTCTGTGTGTGTACCGGCAAATGTTGAAAAAAATGTATATACCACAGTCATTACCAAGATGTGGAGATAAATGAGCTAACAAAAATCAAGCTGAAAAGCAAATTGTCATAAAAGGGATAGGCCCTACTATGTGAATAAACAACATGTTGAAGAAGCCTTGCATTATTTAAAGGAAAATAATAAATGTATTGTAATTAAATAATATGATTGGATTAATCCTATACCTGAAGTGCCAAAGAAGACATTAATATAAATGAAGAGGCAGAAAATTAAATAGGTTAGGAAAGTGAAGAGATTACTGCTGAAGAACGAATATGTGGAACACAGCTTGATAGTTGCATGCGACAGCAGCAGACATTGTTTGGTCAAGAGATTTATTTATTTATTTATTTAAAACCATATTTAACGAGGGTGACCGATTCAGCACAGCTGATCATTTGGGGCCCTCACATTATATAAAAATACATCAAAGATATAATACAAAAAGCGACAAGACTTGGCAAAAAGTGCGTAAAAGGGGAAATAAATAACCTAAAATGAACAATAGGCCTAACATAAAAGGACAAATGGACAAAATAAAAACCCAAACAGCCAACCACACAAAAAGTTGGAGAATAAAAATATGAATTAAAAGATACGAGCGCCCCCCATCCTCCCGAATGCAGACCATAAATTATTTACAAGCCAACAGCCTGGGCAAAACACAGGTAAGAGAAGACACAGTTGAATGAATAATATGAAAGTATAGTTCAAGCCTTACCTTCCTTCAGCAAACGCCGAAATGAACGAATAAGAGTTTGAACGAGTAGTTAAAGGAACACCATTTTAAAAAGATGGAGCTCTGTAGTTGAAACTGTTTTTAAAAGTTCACATTCTAGATCATACTTTGACGATATATTTTGTGTAGCTCCATGTGAAGACAATAATCAAGTAAGAGTCTTGATGGAAGAAGGAAATGAAGCTAAATGCTTTCCTTCCTTCATGGCTTTCCAATATTCAAAGATAAACGCGATATTGGAGTAACAATTTGAAGATATTTGCAAAATAGATTGATGAATGTGGACAATAGATTTGCAAAAAATAAAGACTATATTTTCTATGCTCAGTTTATGTCCGAGATTGAACACTGGGTCTTGTCATGTATTCTATTGCTCTTGGTAAAGGTTCTGTAACAACACAAACTGGACAGAGTGTTACTGCATCAATGCTGAATGAAGGACAAGTTGAGAAACATGCATGATAGTGGTTACACGTTCTTGAAGCCAATAAGAGGAACTCCACCATATTGGCAATCAGCTCATAAAGATGTTCCTAGCACTAGCAGTGATTAGACATTTTGGTAAGCCAGATATAAGATGACCTGAAGTTACTGAAACAACAAGGAGATCCAACTGGACGATAGAGGAATTAGATTGGAATGATAAATGTATGATAAGAGTAATTCTGTCACTGTGGCCAGAATATTTGATAGAAGATTACATGTGTTTCTCAAAGAGGTGATTATATCAGAAGCTAAACCTATTGGAAAGGTTAAAGACTGTTTTTATAGAGTTGAGTTTCAGATGAGAGGTTCCCCTCAAACACGTTGTTTGTTCTGGATTGAAGATGCTCCTAAACTAAGTGAGTATGATGATGACAAGGTTGTTGAATGTATTGAATACGTAATCTTGTAAATTACCAGCTAAAGAGGAAGATACAATAAAATACAATACAATACAAAAAGCATTTATAGCGCTCTTATACAATAATGTCACATTATAATTAATGTGAACATTTTGAACTGGATACGTTTTAAGAACCAGTGAAGTTTACGGATCAGAGTAATGACATGTTCATATTTCTTGGCCAGGAAAATAAGCTTTGCAGCACGGTTTTGTAGTCGTTGAAGCCGTTTTGTTTCTTTTGCAGAGAGTCCCATGGTTAGCATAATCAAGTCTTGATGTGACAATTGCTCGTATACAGCATCATGGCAGGCAGATCAGTTGAGTGAGGAAAGTTCTGATCCGAGATAGGTTGCGTATAATGAACATTGACTGCGCTGGATATGGAAGAAACCTGGTTAGACATGCACATTGATTGGTCGAAGACAACACCAAGGTTCTTTGTTGTTGTGGATGGAGAAATGACTTCAGAGCCAATCTTGAGCGTCACAGAAGATGAACCATGAAACGGGGGCAAGGAACTCCGTTTTAGACAACTCCTTGATGCTTAATATACGGTTTGAAAGAGAAGACCTCGCACCATCCACTTCACATTGGTTACGAGGGTCAAACGAAATGTATACTTTCGTGTCATCCGCACAAAAGTGATACATTATATTTTACATTATATTTTCATAACACTTGTCGTATGTTAGCTACTGCATGAGTGTAAAAACAAAACAATTTGGGGCCAATTACAGACCCCTGAGCCGGCAAATTTGACCCTATTAGAGCGAGAGGCCGGTACTTTCAAACCATATTTTACTTACGATACCAGCAATGCCAAAAGTGTTAGGCAACCTGTTTTAAAGATCCACTTCAACGATAATTGAGAAATAAAACAGATTTCTGAATCTCATACGTAATGTTATTAAGTATTCTGAATTTGTAGATTGGATTGTTTTACACCAATATTTTTTTCGTAATTTTAACTCAAAAAATTAAACCTTTCTTGGGGTTTTTAAAAACTCGCGCGCTTCCATGGCTCCCTCCATAGGCACTGTGCTATTCCAATACTAAAGCGCTTGCATTTACGCGCACCACGAACCCACTATAGGATACGTGCGTGAACCAGCGAATGATGACGTACTTGTTGGGACGGGAAACCAGGAAGTAGCGAGGTGTCGTGTGTTTACACGGTAACTATGTATGATGATCTCATTATTCGAAGACATTCACCAAGTTAAGACGAGATAATTTACCGTCCTGAACTCATGTGCTGTGTCGGTGGATGTACTCGGAACACAAATAAGAATCCAGATGTGAGTTTTTTTAACCGATTTCCAAGAGATCCTGTCCAGAGAAGGGGTTTCGTGACCAACACACGGAAAAACTTCACGTTGACAAAATGGACAATGATTTGTAGTGCCCATTTTACGGACGACTGTCGGGATTTAACATCGCAACTAAGTTATACAACAGGCTTACGCCAGGGTCAATTCCAACCATGAAAACGCCAACTACAGTGCCATCACATGCTTCACAAACGGAGAGTCAGACTGGACAGGCACAGAAGCATCAAAACATATACTTCTGTAAGTAGCATAATACTATATTATCAATAGTTTTAGATGTTTGTTGATAATAAATAGTCACAGGTTTCATTCAAACTGGTCATCACAATATCACATCAAGTTTGTAAAAAATGCAAAATTAAACAATTAGTGGTATTCACACCATCACTACAGCACTGGTGTTTTTGTGGTAGCACTTTGATGGCTGTGATAACCTGCTCATAAACACAGGCTGTTCGGATAATCTTCCAAGTTAGCTAGTGGACAGTACAAAGGAAATATTCAAACATAATCTCCCCACTCCAAGCTGTGTACAATTGGGCTTTGTTAAGATCTCGTTTGTACTCTTAACCTTTTGAGGAATCCTAGATGTATTACAACTAGATCCTTTAAATAAAAAACAGTGACTGCTTAATTGGCAGTTTGAATTTTCTAGATAAATGCTGTTTCCAACAGCGCCATTTCAGATGCTAATGGTACGTTGACGTTAATGGAAATATATAAGTTCATTCAAGTGAAATGTAGATTACTAATAATTTTTCAAAAAAATAAAAAAAGTTGAAAACATAACTTCTGATATGTGTCAGAATACTTAAACCCTTTTCAGGTGTTGTGCTAGCAGTGTTCCCAGCTTTCTTTCAAGTTAAACAAAACAAATAATGAATCCTTTCCTGTGATAATGATCAGTTTTATGATGTGTGCCCCATACAATTTGTACAACACTGGCTTTGCCCTGTTTGGTGGTTATTGTCTGTGACCCTCAAGCCATTGAAGCTATAGTTTCTTTGAGAAGCCACAAGGTTTTAATGAGCAAAGAATGACCTATAATGAATATTGGTTATTCAGGTTTACAAGAATCTATTCAATGAGAAATGTTTGATAATTGTTGTTTTTTCATATTCTTAATAATTTCAGATTATGTAAAGAAAATCATCAAGGCGGCAGTGCTCCTTTGTCAGCAGGGTGAGAAGACATCTAAGTCCAACTCCAATTTTCCCCAACTTGTCTGCAATCCTAGCCCCCTATCAACCACAGAAACAAGACCAGACAAGGACACTGCTGTGGAAAGGTGAAGGTTTAATTTAATAACTGAACCTGTTGGCAGACCTCAACCCAAACTAGGCATTGAAGATGTCCAAGAAATACAGAGCAGGCCGGGAAGCATGATGGCAGGTACCAAGAGCAGAGCGAGACAACAACGGAAGAAAAGAAAAGTATTGACTGAGGAAGGTGATGATTCATCAATAGGAAAGAATAGCACAACTGGGAAGTCCAAGAAAAGAACAAAGGCCGATGATGATGGTTCAAAGAAGGGACAAGGGACAACAATTCAGGGGAAGAAGTCTGGGTAGAAGAAGGGAGGAAGTTCTGGAAGAAAATGATTGGTAATGATTAGGCAAGCAGGACAAAAAGTGAACCCAAAATGTGGTTAAGGGAAAATTGTAAAACATGCGATAATAAATATTAATGTATCCCCTGTTTCAATGAGGTGATCAGGTTGGTGTAGAGGTATCTTTCCAGACCTTCCACCTCTAGGACTCTGGTTCAAATCTCGCTGGGGGCACTATGTGGACTGGGTTATCAGTCCCTACTTGACTGCGTGTGCTTTCCTGCGTGTGCTTTCCTGAAATAATTCTCTGGGGTTTTCCTCCCACATCTAAAACTGGGGTTTTCACATTTCATGCGTAATGCGTTTTCAATCCAGGGCGAACATAAAACAATTACATTATTTTGTTTACAAGTTGCCAGACACCCTGTCTTGTTTAGTGTTGACTGTAATTTGAAATTTTTGTTTACATTTTCTTATAAGTCTACATCAAGCTGAACATTTTGATAAGGTGGTCTTTTAGTATGTCTGTATGCAAGAAGAGTAAGGAACGCATAGAATTAGTTTTGCAACATTCCCTTTTAATTTAGCTGTTTCTATTTAATTAAAATTGAAACTAGACAGGGAGGTCAACTTTGCGAATACATGACTAGTGTTTTAATTTGTTCTTGACATTAAATAATACTCTTAACTCAAAAAATAATTCTTTGTGTACATAAGGTGGACGTTTAGTATGTCTTTTATTCAAGAATGGTAAGGAACTCATACAATTAGTTTTGGCAACATTCTCTTTTAAAGGCAATGTGTCCCTTTAATTAAGCTGCTTTCTATTTATTTACTTAATAACTTAAATTGAAACTGAAGAGGTGTAGTTGACTTTTCAAAAAACAAGAGTAGTGTTTTCTATTTTTCTTGAAATAAAATAATACTCCTAAACTCATAAAGCCTGATTTGTGTACATTAAAAGTGTTTTTTGTCATTTACTCGTGGATTATCGAAAAATGATTGTAACACACTAAAAATTGATAGTAAATGGAGGCCACCATGTTTGTATCCTCAATTCTGAAAACTTTCCTGAAAACCTGAATATGACTATTGAATTCACCACCAGATTAGCTGAACATGTTTTGATCATATCTACAAGTTAAGTAAGATTTGGAAGTTTGCATGGTGGGGTCAGGTTTGCAGTGACACCATGTTTAAAATCTCGTTTGAGTAGTAGTGGTTCTGAAAAAACGGTGGTTTGACAACTTCCTGAAGAGGATCAGAGCATACTGATCAAAAAATCAAGTTGTGAAACCACTGTTTCTTTTCAGAACCACCACTACTCAAAAGAGATCTTACACATGGTGTCACCGCAAACCTCACCTGATTATAGACATTGTTCTTGTAATGACTATACATCCCATCTCAGTGAGCCAAATATTTACAGATTTTTATCCAAGATTGTGGTTCTCAAAAAAGTTCCCCTTTTGAAGCCTCTTTACTGTATAACTTCCATATGTAATATGTACATGTAGTGTGAATACTATGGTGGCCCTGAAGGGACATCGCATATCGCATACGTGTGCGCACACGTATGCAATGTCGTGAAACAATTCGCGAATATGTGCGCACACGTATGCAATGTCGTGAAACAAATCGCGAATATGTGCGCACACGTATGCAATGTCGTGAAACAATTCGCGAATATGTGCGCACACGTATGCAATGTCGTGAAACAATTCGCGAATATGTGCGCACACGTATGCAATGTCGTGAAACAATTCGCGAATATGTGCGCGCACGTATGCAATGTCGTGAAACAAATCGCGAATATGTGCGCACACGTATGCAATGTCGTGAAACAAATCGCGAATGTGTGCGCACACGAGTGCGAATATATTTGCAATGTCGTGAACGTTTATTGCATACCAAGTTGCATACCTTTGGGATGATGTCATAGTTGCAGACAATTTGTTAGAGACCTAGGGAGTACGTGGCGCTACAGTCAGGCTCCTGTGTAAGCATGGCTAAAAGAAATACGCCACCCGCCTCGCTTGCCTCACAACAATGACTACCGCTGCAATGACTACCGCTAATCTCACTGTAGGCAAGAAACCCCCCAGATCATTAGACATTTTATTCAAAGGTATGCAACTTGGTATGCAATAAACGTTCACGACATTGCAAATATATTTGCAGACGTGTGCGCACATATTCGCGAATTGTTTCACGACATTGCATACCGTGTGCGCACACATTCGCGATTTGTTTCACGACATTGCATACGTGTGCGCACACATTCGCGATTTGTTTCACGACATTGCGTACGTGTGCGCACATATTCGCGAATTGTTTCACGACATTGCATACGTGTGCGCACATATTCGCGAATTGTTTCACGACATTGCATACGTGTGCGCACACGTATGCGATATGCGATGTCCCTTCAGGGCCACCATAGAATACACACCAGTTGAATGCATTTCACTATTTTCCAGTGAGAGACACAACAGCATGAGCTTTATGTTTGACAAATAATTTGTACATCTAACTTTTGAGTCTCATTTGGGAGCATTTACAAACATTTTATCAACTATAGGGGCCATAAATAACACACTAAATTCGGGTGAGAAGAGGAATTATTACCATATGATTGGCAATAAATTTTGGGGGGTTTTAAGTTACTATTAGTCTGGTGGTGGGTATAAAAATCCTTTATATTGTCCATTGGGGTTGGGATATGTCCTTCGGATGGCGTCCAAGATACATGAAGGAAGTGGCACTCTGTTTAACCTTCCAAGGTAGCCCAAACACCATCTGACCACATGGCGATATTTTCTGCAAACAAAGTAGTAGAAGAAAATCAAATTAGGTAAATAGTTGATGTTACTCTTCTGATTTGTCCAGTCGAACAACTCATAGGAGATCACCCCCCCCCCCCCCCCCCCCCCCACAACACACACCCTTACATATGGCAGTAACGGGTACTTCCATTGTAGTTAGTTATTCCCTTTTCTGAAGAAATCCTCTGTGGGGTACCACTACAACAAAGACAACATTCTGGGGTAGCATTGTTCCATTGTTAAAAGTGCCCAGTAAGTTGGCATGTGTAAGCCCACATACACACACTTGTGGGTTCTGTAAAGAAGTCAAAAGCTGAAAAAGATGGGTCTCTGTTTTTTCTGTAACAGACTCGACAATTGTGACAGAGATCACAGTGTTTTGAAAAATTCTTTTACTGCTTTTATGGTTAATAGTTGTCCTGAATTGTATAAATCTAATCCAACAGTCAATTATACTAGGATTTGCTCATTACATTAATTTTACAGTTCAATTTACAAACAAGACACTTACTGGTCTAGGTCTAGAGTCCCTTCAACTGCATCCCTGCCATAGTATGCCCGGTACTGTAAATTTAAAATAAGCAGTTTGAAGTACAGCCGGGTGCAGACAGACTGCTTCAAACCAATCATGGACAGCTAGGCATTGGTTTTCATCCTCAACATCAATGTTCAATGCTGCCATTTGCTCTCTTGTCTTCTGCACTTCCTTACTTCCTTACAGCAGATAAGTTCACTGCCACTGCCAGTGGTTGGACCACATAGTGGTTGCATGAGCACCTGAAAAAATAAATAAATAAAAGAAAATTAGTATATAAAAGTTTACAAGTCGTGTTGCGGTAATAGATTGTGACTTTTTATTGGTCGAGAACCAATTGCATATAGGCCTATGTGATAAAATAAAAAAGATACAAGTAACATGACCAAGGCCAGAAATCCATGTGTCCACAGGTACAGACGGCTCACACAATGTTTCGCATTGTTTACCAATGGCCGTTGTTTTCACTTTGTGTCGCTGGGAATTTTTTACATTTTATTTTAGTTAAAATTTTTTTGGTAATTGTTTGTAGTTCTGTTTTAAAGAATAACATAACATGATACTGGCCTAAAAGACAAATTATGAGAAATAATAAGCAAATGAGCTTGACATTAAAACTAATTAGGCTAGGACCTACCTACCTCACTGATATGCATTGCTAAACAAGTCAATGCTGTAGAACAGTGAAAGAAAATACGGCTTGTCCGTGCGGTATTGAAAACAAATATTAACACGCGGGACACACTGAACTGAGATTTGATGATTGATTTGTGAAAACATTCATGGATAAACGAGGAATTAGAAAATAAAATAACATTCATCCATTTTCCTTTCTCCATGGAACCCAGTTCTCCAATAAGGATACCTGCGCTAACCCAATGGGGAAAACTTTTGAGTGACACCGATTCAATTTTGACATGAAAACGTTACAGACACTAACAGCAACCATATTGGACAACAGCAACCATTTCGTGATAAAACAAATCAACGTCTTCTTCTGCTTCTGCTTCTGCTTGATACTGTGCAAACACCACCAGTTGGCTGGTTATCACGCACAGGGTCAGTGTGATGGGAAGATAAAAAATTAAATTTTAAAATGCGCCTTCCTAACAAGCTCCCTGAGGTTTATATCAGCCAAACTGGATTTAAATGAGATGATGTCTGGTGCTGCACGGGTATTAGGTGGTAGGATGTTCCATTCTCTGGCTGTTCTAGGGTGCATTGAGTACTGGTAGCATGTCTTGTTGAATGATGGGGTGATTATGATGTGCGGTCCTGAATTTTGTCTTGTGGTGATATTGCTGGGTTTATGAAGCTGGATGCTTTGAGGGGTGATGTGATGAACCTCTTTATAGATGGCAGTGAGGCGAAGTCTGGTACGCCGCTCTTCCAAGGATTCCCACTGGAGGTCAGACAGCATGTTGGTAACGCTCTCTCTGTAGTTGTAGTTGTTCAGGACGAAGCGGGCTGCCCGACGTTGAACTTTCTCCAGGGTCATCTTGTTGTTATCATGGAAAGGGTCCCAGATACCTCCGCAGTATTCCAGCCTTGAGCGGACAAGGGTCTTATAGGCAATGTCCTTAACTTCTTTGCTACAGGAATGGATGTTCCTACGCAGTAGCCCAAGCATTTTATTGGCTTTGTTTGCAGTTTGTTTGATGTGACAAGCCCAGTTGAGATCATTGCTGATTTCGACCCCTAAATAAGGATGATGTTTGACTGTTTGGAGACCTTTGCCGTTCATGATGTATTCCCTGGTCATTGGTTTGGTTTTATGAGTGACATGCATAGTGAAGCACTTAGAAACGTTGAAAGACATTTGCCATGTGTTTTCCCATTTGCAGAGTGAGTCGACGTCTTTTTGAAGAAGGTCTTGGTCTTCGGATGATTTAATTTCCTTGTACATAATGCAATCGTCAGCAAAGAGCCTTACTTGTGATGAAACAGCGTCTGGGAGGTCGTTGATGTAGAGTAGAAACAGTAAGGGGCCCAACACTGTCCCCTGGGGTACTCCGGAGGTTACTGAAGATTCACCTGATGATTCACCTTCCAAGAGGACTCTCTGATGCCTGGTAGTGAGAAAGATGTTAATCCACTCCAGGAGGCTGTTGTTGATGCCGATGTTCTTGAGTTTGCACAGGAGTCGTTGGTGGGGGACAGTGTCAAACGCCTTGCTGAAGTCTAAAATAACTACATCTGTTTGGCTTTTCGTGTCGAGAGATTTAGCAAGGTCGTCTATGAGTCCAGCTAGCTGTGTATCACAGGATCTCCCTCTTCTGAAACCATGTTGACGGTTGGTAAGTACGTGGTGACGATCCAGGTGATCCATTATATGATGATGTATAATGTGTTCAAGCAGCTTACATGGGATGGACGTCATTGACACCGGGCGATAATTGGCTGGGTTTGTCCTATCACCTTTTTTGTAGATGGGGATGATGTTAGCTTTGCGCCAATCACTGGGAAGAGCACCCGAGTCTATGGATTTCTGGAATATCTTCTTGAACGTCTGCTGTTATTTCCATCCATTATAGCGGCCTCATTCTTTGCAAATATGCCGCACATAAGTACTTCATGACGATAAACAGTGGGGGAGAGTAAACATTGCATTGTTTGTTGTTCAAAAACCTGTTGGACTCACCATTCAGTTGTGGGGCCCGGGCCGATGCACGCGCAGCAGATACTCGGCAGTCAGAAACATGTGGTTGTGTGCATCATGTTTTGAAATGAACGATCGCTATTCCAATTTGCGGTTTGGAAGTCAGGCTTGGCTTTGTCGGCTACTCGTTTGATTGTGTTTAGTGCAGGCTAAAAATAGTTTGTTTGTATTTTTGGGCGGGGCGGCCAATTATCTAATTTTTAGCAGGGCGGCATTAAACGGACTTTTCTCACTGTCCCACCGGGCTATCGTTTTGGGGGTAATCGGTGGCCCGGAGATAATTTCACTGGTCACGGGCCAGCGGGCCAGCGGTAATTTCGACCCCTGTTATTTAGTCGCTCAGCTTTGCCTCCTGCATCAGGATTCTCACGTTCGCGATCCTCGGCGGCCAGTGGCTCAAACCTATATGGTTCGGCAACTCCCCCAGCTTCATCAACGCCCTCTTCGTCTTCGGAGGAAGCTCCCTCAACCGTCAGAGCTATCCTCATTATCAATACTATCATATGTGTTTGCTAATTCTTCTTCGTCCACACTATGTTCCTTCCACGATCCGCTAGTGTCTGAAATTTTGTTTTCGTTACCGTGAAAATAGCAATAGACGCGTACAATAAACACACTCCGCTGCGTGGGGGGTAAACAAGCCGTTTCCACTCATGTACGTCATCAAAGTCTATGGTATATTTTCATCACGTGACACGCTGTTTCCAAAAACTCGCTATGAAGAGCTGCTGAACGCTGGTCAAAATGTCCTCTCTTTTTTTATTACGCAACCACCGCTAAGGATTTTCTTTGAAATATACGTAATCATGAAACACAAATTGATTGGATTTCGGCAAAGTTTAAATTATCTTAGTGCCGTTGAAGTAGATCTTTAAGAGAGAACAACATGATCAGCAAATTGTGTCGAAAGCAAGCAACACAACACAATGAGGTGTTCGGCAGTTTCCCTTTCCCCGAGGCCCCACAAAAACTCGCTTGTGGATGCCAGATATGCAATCTACCGAACTCACCTGAACATGTCACACTAACCTTGATCACACCAATACATTCTTTATGAAACATATTTCACTAGTCCGTTACAAGATAATTGAAAGTGCTGACATGTGAGCCATTTTTTATTTGCGGTTTTCATATCGCATGATTATCTGCTGTCTTCTTAAATACAACTAACAGCAGGTTTCTAATATATTATTAACACAGTGTTTACGAAAGAGCAACCCTGTTTATTAAATAAACAAACAAAAACACTATTATTATCATCATTATTTCGAAGTTGGCTGATTCAAATTGACTGAACAAAGACATTTTCTGCTTGATGTTCACTTCTTTATGGAGCTCCACGAGTGCCATACAACATATCTAGATAACGACATTAAAATTATCTTGCCAAGTCGACTTCTTAGTTTTAAAAAGTCGTCTTGGCGAGATAAACTATCATGATATTAAGTCGACTTCCTAGTTAAGGCGACTTTTTCGTTTTGATAAGTCGAATTTGTATGACAAATTATGTCGTTATCTAGATAGGGCCTTTAGTGGTATGGCACTCATGGAGCTCCGTACTTCTTCACTCCGTGTTGCGACACTCCATTTCTCTTGGGCTAGAAAAATAAGGGGAATCCTTTCTTTTGAATCGGCATTTTTTGTATACAAATACAAAAATGTAATCCACACGGCACCCCAAGATATTGATCTCGTTTTGGAAACACCAATGTGATGATTATAGCTACAATCCCGGCCATATCTCGTTGGGCCCCCGCACCACGGCCCCCGTGCCCCCTTTCAATGTTGGCTCTCATTGCGCGGTCTGCGCTCCCATCAACATTGAGCGGGGGGACGGGTAGCCTTTTGTCGTGGCTTGGACAGCTTTGTAAACAGTGGAGCGACTGGAGCGAGAGACCACGCGCGCAACCGAGTGGCGAAGCCACGAGGGCCTTTTCCAACTTGTTTGCGGTTTTTGCAATGAATTATTCATGAAGTATGAAACGTGCGTTATGCACTTCTGATTGGTTTGGACTTTTGCTACCGTTTCGGGTAGCAAAAGTCGAGATTATAAAGAAACACATAAGAAACCGCAAACAAGTTGGAAAAGGCCCTCGTGGCTTCGCCACTCGCGTGCGTGGTCTCCCATTTCAGTCGCTTGGGATCGCGGCTCTACAAAGCTGTTCAAGCCACGAAGGCCTTGACAAAAGGCTAGGGGACAGGGGGAGAGAATGTTTATTGTCACGGGGGAAGGGGAGAGGGAATGTTTATTGTCACGTTGCGAATGGGTGGCCCAAGCATTTTGGCCGGGATTGTAGGTATGTGTACAAAAGATTGACGTTGACAAATTTACGTCTTTAATCTATTTTAAATCAGTGCACTGAATATGAAAAGGTTGATTTCAAGCGATGTTTTTATCGTGCGTTGTTGATGCTGGATTCGCCTGTCAGATTTATTATTGAATTATATAGTAGTCTTATTAAATAAAAACCAGTACAGTCGCATTTAACATCTTTCATTTATAGGCACAATTCTTTTCCCTTCTGTCTCCACAGTAATGAGCAAGGCACAAGTGATCCCGCCGGTCAACCGTTGTCTGCTTCTGTATTTAGAATAGATAATTCAGAGCGGACGATCATGCGCCTTCGAAGCGTTCAATCAGGGAACATAATGTTATATGTGTTGTTTTACCTTGATAAGTTCATGACGAAATAATTGAACAAATAAATTTGTAGGCCATCATGCGCAATTAATTGAAAAACTCTATAGGCCTTTAGCTGTTAGCAGAGTGTTTGCATGGTCTGTTCGGAACATTGTAATATATAAACTGTTCATCAGGTTGATGCCAACAGCATGTCAGCATTTCGCTATCAATTTGTATGTTTAACAGTTTACATCAATACGACTGTACTACAAATCATAATGCATATCTTTTGTACGTGGTTGATATCAAATTTTAACAAGGTATTAATACTAATAGACCTATTGAAATGGAGAGGAACGCAGCGTCATAAGCAATTTGCTTTCTTTTGTTTAATAGATAATAGATGGTCTTTTGGGGGCAATCAAGTTAAAGATAACAATGGTTATCTTAAAAATCAAAATTTTATATTTCAGACACTGACCACTTAAAAAATAATCTGTAGGATTTTTTTAAAGAAATTTATTTTTAATTATTAATAATTTGCATCAAGGATTATAAGTGCTTCTCCATTCCTCTGATGCCGTAAATTTCACCTGAGTGTATTTCAGATACATTTGACCTTATAGCTGAAGATCTTATACTCGGATATTGCGAATATCAATCTTTTAAAAACTGCAGTTATAATTATATATGGTTTACTAAAACTATTGCTAGCTGGAGATTCCACTTATTTGAAGCAATAACAACTTCTTGGAAATTCTTAATTTTCAATACAAATGTCAGGAAAACCTTTTGTTATAATTTATTTTAATTATAATACTAAATTGTGTTGAAAAACATATACTGTTTCGTCGAAAGAAATTCGGTGAGAATACCACATTTAAGTATATAATTGAACGTATCACCTTTAATGTCGAAATTAAGATTCTGTCTATTATCAAGATGGATTATCAATTCAGCCAGACCTCTTGGGATTGGATAAATCACTTGAGATGACACATCAATGGGCGGGACAGACATCAAGTACAGAGAGAGTAATTTTTCAGGACACGGTATACTGGCGCTGCATTTCTCATCTAAGGTCATTGTATGTTACCGGTTTGGGGATGGGGAGGGGTTGGGGAGTATAAAGTAGGCTTTAGTTCCAATGCAATGATATACTAAAAATCCAAAATATAAGATATCAGGAAAATACAGTCGGACCATTGTAGCAATAAACTTTATTTTATAAACGGTTGGAACTATGAAAATACCGGCTGTTTGAAATAACTATAACTTCGTCACGATAACTGTATGACTTATTCAAGATTGGGGCTTTTAGCAAAAGCCGATTTGTCTCCGGTCATAGAACCCTGAAAGTAATGATTTTAAAAATTAATATTAAGAAATTACTTGAATTTTCATATCATCACATACTACTTTACAGGCCACAGCTTTAGTTTATTCCGGGAACTTGAAAGTCCTAATGTAATTCAATCAGTTCCCTCAAACGAAGTCACGCAGCTTGGCCATAATTTTATAGCGATGAAAGGCAGGTCATTCCATTATGCCGGGGGGCAGTGAGCCATACATCCCATTGGAACAATCCGCTATATAGCGCCTGAACTGGAACTCCATCAGTACTTTTTTTAATGATGCCTCGAAATTTATGGATAAAATAGTATTCCGAGGGCGGTGAGGAATAATTTACAGCTGTTCACTTCATAATAGTCATCATATATGAAGAATGTTGCTTGACTCGTGGCATCGGCTCCGACAGATATAAGAAATAGGACATTTATTTACTGATCGTCATGTAAACGGTTGGTTACAAAAACCTCTTTGATCGCTATGGATTACTCTTGTATTTAGAACATTGAAGCAGTTGAGATTCATCTGGTAATTATTTAGTCTTTTTCATTATAAAAAAACATCCGTGAGAATCTGTGTGTCTGCATGTGATCAACGATTTGTATTTTGCAAAATTAATTGGGACTGTCAACAATGGAGAATGATAGCATCTTGGTCATTGTGGAGTCATCCCCCCTGGACATCAATGATACATCGCCATTCACTTACGGAGAAAGAGTTGGAGTTGCAATCGTGATTCTGATTATCTTCGTTCTGGGCACAATAGGAAATAGTATCGTCATCTTGGCTGTTACCTTGTCTAAGGATTTACAAACTGTTCCTAACGTGTTCGTAGTAAGTCTCGCTGTTGCAGATCTCTGCTATTGTCTTCTGCTTCCTTCAAGTTCAGTGGTACCGTTACTTTCTAGGGAAGGTTGGCCACGGAGCTCAGAGACTATTTGCTTCCTCTCGGCACTGATGGCATTTACCAGCGCTGGGGCAAGTCTGTACAATCTTGCATGCATCGCTCTCAACCGCCTATTTGTAATTAAAGGACCAGTGAAAGCTCACAAATGGTTGTTCACAACCAAAAAGATTATTATCATGGTGGCTGGTACGTGGTTTATACCACTGGCAGCCATGTTGGTTCCACTCGCCTTTGGGATCGGTGCTTTGGGACTTGATAAGCAAGATAACACGTGCAGTGACATTGACACCCACCCTCGGTTCATGGAGTACCACTTGGTTCAGGTGTTCTGTTTTTATCCCATTCCACTCACGATCATTATCATCAGTTACTCTTTGCTATTTTTTCACGTACAGCATAATTTCAAGCACCGTCACGAATCATTCAAACTATCCCATCATGAGATGCCTGACTTCAAAACAGACGAGGACACGATGCAAGACAAACTCAAAGCGCGTTTTAAGAAGCGCACAAACCGACAGCAACTGCAGATCACAAAAAATCTGTTCATTGTTTTCTGCGTATTCGTCGTGTGTGGTGGCCCATATTCAGTTGCTCTACTAACGACATCCAACGCAAGAACACTGCTGTTTCTTTCTGTGCTGTTTACATTTAACAGCTGTGTCAATCCAATACTGTACACTGTCAACCATTCCCGATTCAAAGTTGTCATTCTATGTATTTTAGGGTGCAGAATGAAGGATATACCTAAACCGTCTGCTCTTCTTGTGTCTGTCCGTGCAAAATTATGTCGAGTGTAAAGGTTACTGAGCCGAGTTTCGTTTTTACTGAGAAAAATCACACAATTTTGCAAATCGTTTTGTATGCAAATTCTTGGTGTACTCAATTGCTAATAAACTATGTAATAGTTGTAACTACACTAATTAGCACAATCAACGAATCATATAATTTCATTTTTGTTTTTAATTTACTATGGTTTGCTTTTACGTTAGGCATGATACGCCACTTTTTTGATTCACTTCACTTCTTCACTTCACTTTATTTTCCACATAAACAATTGAAACAACCAACAAAGGGTTTGTATACATAATATGTGGATGGGGATCCCTAAAAAGCAAAGCTTGTCGAGTAGAGATCCCCATTTACAATAAAACAAGAAAGACAGACACACGAAACGACAAAAACATGTAACACCAGACATAAATATGGGAATGACATAATTAAGAAAACAATAGCCTATCCTGTAGCTGCAACCCCGTGAAATAATAAACACTTACTTTACAAATAATTATTCAATAGCATATTTTTGTATTTACGCTTAAAAAGCGAGAGACTAGATATATTTTTCAAGGAAAAGTCGATCGAGCTCCACAGCTTGGGACCCTCATGCTTCACAGTTGCTTTAGAAATTGTAGTGCGAGCATAAGACCGATGAAATTCATGACACTGTCTTGTAAAATAAGGGTGGCTGTCATAATTTTTTGAAAACATAGAACAAACGGATTTGGGTAAACTATTAGTGTTAAGTTGATGCATAAAGGAGCCCAGTTGGAGAGAGTAAATATCGTTAACCTTTAAAACATTACCATTATAAAAAAGTGGATTACTATGTTCATAGAAGTTAGCATTGTTAATAATACGGACAGCTTTTTTCTGTAATTTGGTAATTCTATTAATATGACCAGTACCACTATTGCCCCAAGCAAGTATACCATATGTTATATAAGGTAGAACAAGGGTATTATACAACATCATTAAAACATCCTGGGTGAAAGTACATTTTAGCTTGGATATAATTCCTATGTTTCTGGAAATAACAGTAGAAATGTGGTTAATATGTTTGCTCCAAGAAAGACCGTCATCAATATACAACCCCAAAAATTTAAAATAATCAGTTTTTATAATGTTTGTATTATCAATACGTATTGAAGAATGCTGACAGTATTTCCTATTGCTGAACAACATATAATTAGTTTTTTTAATGTTAAGAGATAACTTATTTGCTTTAATCCAGGCAGATACGTTTTTCATCTCATGATTAATTGTATCAAAAAGAACATTCATATTACTGTGGCTATAAAATAAATTACTGTCATCAGCAAAAAGAATAAAAGAAAGTACATCCGAGGATTTATCAAAATCATTAATGTAAACAGAGAATAAAAGGGGACCTAAAATAGAACCCTGTGGAACTCCACAAGATATTTCAGAATGAGTAGACTGGGTTCCATGAATAGATACAAATTGCTGACGATTAGAAAGATAACTTCTGAACCACTCCAAGGCAATTCCTCTGATTCCATAATATTCCAGTTTAGATAAAAGAATATCATGATCAACTGTGTCGAAAGCCTTGGAGAGGTCCAGGAATATACCAATTGTAGCAAAAGATGCATCTAAGCCAGTTGTTATCTTGTCAATTAATTTAATAATGGCATGTGTAGTAGAATGATGTGCCCGAAATCCATATTGGTTATCCGATATTATACAGTGTTTATCAAAGAATTCAATGGTACGTTTGTAAATAACACGCTCAATAATCTTAGAAAATGAGGTAAGAACTGAAATTGGTCGATAATTACTAGCAATGGTTGGATTGCCACTTTTAAAAATTGGAGTGATTCTGGCAATCTTCAGCTTCTCAGGCACAACACCAGTTGACATTGAATAGTTGATCATGAAGGTCAGAGGCCTGGAGACTGCCCGAATCACTTGTTTAATCAAGGTACAGCTAATTAGATCAAACCCGACACTTTTTTTGTTAGGCAATTTACATACAATATCAATTATTTCTTCTTCTGTAACAGGAGATAAAAACATAGAATTAGAGTTTGGATTTGATAAATAATCAGCAAAGTTCAAGCCACTCAAATTAATTACATTAGACAGGTTTTTACCGATATTTGTAAAATAGTTATTAAAGTGGTCGGCAATAAACTGAGGATTATTGACATTTGCACCATCAATATGAATTGTATTTATTTTGGATTGCTGCTTATTATGAATTACACTATTGATTATTTTCCATGTGTTTTTAATATTACCTTTCACTTTTTCAAACTGTTTAATATAATAATTACGCTTGGAATTACGAAGGACATTGGTAAGTATATTCTTATAACGTACATACCTAGAATGATTAAAGTTTGTAGGACTTGCAATGTATCTACGATAAAGCTTATTCTTGTGGCAAATTGATTTACATAAACTAACAGTGATCCAAGGGCATTTGGGAGTTAATTTAGATGATTTTGGTTTATACGGTTTAATAGGAATATGTTTATCTAAACTAGCTTTAAAAATATCTATAAAATAGTCAAATGATGAATTAGCATCTCTGGCATTCAAAACCAAACTCCAATCACAGGAGGAAAGTTCATGTTTAAGGTTAGCTATATTATCACTTGAGTAATCACGAGTCAGGGTATGCTGGGGATTAAAGCGATTTTGTTTAAATGGGAAAGAAGTAAATATTGGAAAGTGATCAGACAAATCAGTAATGATAATTCCAGATTTCGGAGGAGGTAAAATATTTGAAAAAATGTTATCAATGAGAGTGGCAGAAGTGTTCGTTACCCTGGTGGGTTTGTGAATTAATGGTAAACAAGACGACGAGTAAATTATATCCAAAAATTCTTGTGGCTTTCTACTATTATCAGAACTTAGTAAATTTAAATTAAAATCGCCGGTAATACAACAATGTTTATTTGCATTAGTAAGTTGGTTGAATAGTGTTTGAGAACATGTTAAAAAATTGTCAACATTGGCATTTGGGGCTTTATAAACAACTCCAATAATTATGTTCTTAGTAGTGCGTGAAGTAATAATCTCTGCAAATATACATTCAAAAGACTCACCACCTATATCATTCAAATACTTAAGCTCATGGGACGGTGCCAAAAACGCGTGTCATGAATAGATTTTTCACGAAGTGACTAGGTGCAATGTGCATTTGATTGTATAGATAGGTTGCAGTATGACGTAAATCGGCCATCTTTACGGGCAATTTGGAACACACAGTCATGCGTTACGCGTGAGAACGGCGTGCAGCACGCGCACATTTCACCAAACTCATTGCGTGATTGGTTTGTGAATGACGCGGCTGCGTTAATAATTTGAGCGCTTGACGCGCCTGCAAGCCAAAATGCGATTTGCCCGTAAAGATGGCGTCTACTGGGAACTATCTATACAGTGCTTCGCTGGCACGTCTCGTGTTTTCACAAATTTTTTCATGTCTCTTTTTTCACTAAATGTGTCTGGGACCGCAACTCAAACTCAAAGCTCATAAGAATACCTTCACGATGCATTTACGTTCCATTCCAACAGCTTGGGGATGGTAATTTACTGAGTTCCCAATGCCAAGTACTTCTTGAAAATCAAAAACACAGTTTCGAATTGCCCTAATATAAAAATGTCTCCAATTACATGCTAATTTTTAAAATTAAAATACTTCTTTCATCATACACCGGTGGTCTGAAAGTGTGCAACGGAAATGTCCAAATTTCTACTTGCCAAAAATTGGAATGAACGTTTAGAAGTAAACCAACTTGGCCAAATTTCTACTTGCCCAAAATTGGAATGAACTTTTAGGACCAAAATGACTTTTAAACTTTCTACCAGCAGAAAAATTGAATAACGTTTTGGGGTAAACCAGTTTGGCCAAATTTCTACTTGCTCAAATTGGAATGAACGTTTAGGACCAAACCGACTTTCAAACTTTCTACCAGCAGAAAAATTGAATAAACGTGAGTAAACCAACTTGCCAAATTTCTACTTGCCAAAAATTGGAATGAACGTATAGGACCAAACCGACTTTCAAACTTTCTACCAGCAGAAAAATGGAATGAACGTTTTGGAGTAAACCAACTCGGCCAAATTTCTACTTGCCCAAAATTGGAATAGACGTTTCAGACCAAACCAAATTTACCAAACTTGCGTTGCATAGTTTCGGATCGCGCGCCGATGAGGAAACAAACAATCCGAATTTCTGAGAGCAGAAAATATAAATGTTTAAAAGAGACTTTATTTGAACATTAATTCTGGTTTTTATTCCACCGTATTTTTGGGGAAGTGGGTTGTCCACTTTTGGTCCTCCATAATGCACGTGTGTGTAAACGCGAACGTTAGAAAGTTGTGTAGGCCTATAGTTTTCAGATAACGTCCGCTTTCTTTTGTCAGATTAGCTCACACCACACGACCGTTTTATGGTATTGGACGTATTTGACGTGAAGGATTACGGTATGCCAAAGTGTGATATCTTTTACCGTATAAATAAATAAAATCCATAAACAGATATGTTGATTTATTTAATATTAATTTTATAGGTTAATAAAAAATTTAGTTCTTTGAGATTGCTTAAAGTTTCGATCAAGTTTCTAACAAACTAACATCTGAACGTGTCTGTAACTCAAACACAAACTGGCCCCAAGTAATTACCAGTTTTGAGCCAGGCTTCCCTTAAACACAAACTGACCCTAAGTAATTACCAGTTTTGAGCCAGGCTTCCCTTTGATAATTGTATGAGCGTGTAAAATAGTTTTTAGTGGACCTGCCTTCCACTTACAATAATGTCTCAAGGGCCACATATAATTTCTTAATAATTATGGACCTATTCGTAGCAAGTTCCAGGACCTAACAAGTAGGCTAAGAGTTTCGTAATTTTAGTAATCAGCATGACCGATGTCTCACTAAATAATTGTCATTGTGTGCTTCCACGATACATAACATTTATAAAGCGCACAAATCTGCAAAAAAAACCCGCTCATGGTGCATACAGAGCAAACTTGATCATAATGTCGAAAGCAACATGCATGTACATAATAGCAAACAAGATGCAATCAAATGATTTACCAATGGACACAACAATAAGCATTTACACGTGACCATCCTGACCACGAGGTGGCTTTGCCACTTTTCTTATACCCATTTGAAAGTGAGGTATTTCAATTATGCATTGGTTTTTACACAGCGCTCGATCTGTGGGCACGTTTCGTATATATATTTTTTTCGTATTCATGAAGTGACGTGTGAGTTTAGAAATTATTAATAACTCATCAAAAAAAGTGCAAGATTAAAAACGCATTACAGTTCTTTACGAATGATGAACCTGACTTTGTTTTTGTATTTAGTATGCAGTCACTTAAACAGCAGTTTGAAAAATATGTTAAACTTTGTCACTTCGTGGAACGGTCGTCACTTTGTAAAAACGGTTAAAGAATTATGAGGGGGGAAAATGCAATCGAAAAGTGTTTTCTTTCTTGAAAATGAATTAAAGTTTTAACATTTTTAATTTTTCCTGCGAAACGAAAGAGCCCCGGGAGGGACAGGTAACAAAAAACTGAACAGGTGATAGGGAATGAAATATGATTTCGAGGGAATGAAATAACATTTCGAGGCGAACAGTTTAAAAAACATGTTTCTTTATGTGTCCCTTTAGAGCTCCATATATTTGTGTAACTATGTGGGAAACAAATTATTTAAAAAAGAAAATATTAACGAGTTTCGTTTCAGTTTAAAATGCACGGTCAAATGCACGGTCAAATTAAGATATGATCAGATTACCATTATGTGTTTAATTGGACATCAATTCTTAGAGTATACACATCCATTATTATAAATGTAAAACATTCAATGAGCTCACATTTATGTCACAAAGTACATGAGTAGTGTGTTGGGTCTTTATGAGACAATCTATTGTTAGTTTATGCATAATGCACAAGAACAATGGGATTAAATGATTAAAATTAGCATAACAATGAGGGGTAGGAGTCTTTATGAGACAGAATTAGCATAATAAAGGAGAGGTAGGAGTCTTTATGAGACAGAATTAATCCTTTACCAAATAGTGGGGGAACACTTTTTCTAATAATTATCAGTTTGGGTAAGAAGTATCGGTGGGAAATAATGACATAATATTGATAGAGATTGAGGAACGTACTACGATGCTGCCGTCATTATAAACATGGAGCTACGATTACGTGTTGGTTTTTCATGCGCGCCATCTGATGTTGGTGAGTTTATTTTCCACGCTAAATGATGTTTAACTAAACAGTCCTGAGATGGACTCGGTTGACAGTTAAGGTTATTGGATAACTTGTAGAAGAAACAATCTAAATTGTTTAAACTGTTGTAGGGATTAGGTTTGTGTTTAGTATTGTGTACCAAACGATAAGGATGAATTCGTTCATCCGAATGATCGCCCCTAAAAATAAAAAAGGGAAAATGTTGGGGTGCAATGATAGTTCGTTAGTTTGAGTGCATTTTTATCTCAATAAGCTGAGAATGAAATATGTTTGTCTCTCATTTGCTAAAAGTAACAGCCAAATATTAGATTCTAAGGAATCGAATTGACTGTGATATATGCGTTATTTGTAACACAGAGTTATGGTGGATCGTTTTTACTCCAACGATAAATTGTTTACAAAAATAAATACAATCGGATTCATCGATCGACAGCTGATACATTCGCTGAGAAAGAGCTACTCTTTGCTCCACAGACAACTCCATGAATTCCAAAAGTACTTCGCACTCTGACATGCTTAATGTACTAAATATAGTCAGACAATATGAAAAACATGATGAAGGTTTAGTCTCGATGTAACTGGAACTGTCAAATTAGTATCGAACTTAATCGTAGAATGGTAACAGGAGTGGTCCCTGTGTAGGTATATATTAGCACCGGGAGGACGCCAAATCAGAAATTCTGATTGGCTACAAGACATACACACCAGTTTAAACTTTTACAAAGGGTATCGTTTGAAATATAAAATGCGAGACTCCTATTGGATGTGCTCGCTCCACCTGTTTTCAAAATAAATTGCATCATTGTCAGTGACACCAAATATGAGACTCAGATTGGCTGTGCTTCTCTCGAATTGATTTGAAAATAAGTGACATCATCGTCAGGGACGCCAAATCGACGCTCCGATTGGCTCGATGATTAAAGGGGGATGGTTAATCTTGCATAAACCTGTCTCGTTAAGACGTCTAGAGCTGCCTTTGTACCCTTTTTCTTTTTCATTCATTACCTCGAGGATAGGTTAACCTTTTAGCCACTGGACCGCCCAGCCGCCAAAAGCGATAAACCGTAACATGCGGTAGAAGGAAAAACTCACAAGCTTGTGTATTGCGATAAAACAAGAAAAGAACAGAAAAACACCCCAAAACATAAAAATAAAAATATACATGGCCAGTTGGCCAAGTCAATGGCACTAGTTTAGATAATAATTTTGAATTCACTCCCCTTCACAGATGACTTGTAAAGATGGTAACGCTAATGATGATGAAATTGTGTAGCTTTCACCAACAACACGCTCATTTGTAACAAAAAACTAATTAATTTTCTTTCATCATGATGATACTATCAAAAACTAATGACTCAGCAATTAATCACTATGAGCATTTGATGCCAGATAAGGCTTCAACAACTATTGTGTCATTTTAACCTTATGAAAAATAATCGCCAGGAAAATTCCCGGTAGCCGTTAACGAGAGGCATTTATTGTTCCCTAGGGATTTATCACCTTCGAATTGGAAATAATAATGTTATTCAATGACAATATTTACAAAATAGACGAAAACTGTACATATAGGGCCTACATAATTAGCCTTTTATTGGTGTCTTTTGAAAATTTGAACCACGGTTCTAGTAATTTACTGCAAGAGTCTTGGAAAACTAAACATCGTTTCCGTCAGCAAACTCGGGCGGTGCAGTGACTAGACGGTTAAACTTTTGTTGACGCCTTTTATCCCCACGTAGACCATCGTCTATATGGATATATTGTTCCTCCCCAACCCCCTCCCAAATTCCTTTTGTTCACTTATGTTTACCTCCAACTATCTTAATCCGTGTAAATACATTTCAAGGACTACCTGACTGCGTCGCCTTTTAGAACTTTGTTCGATGGTACAATACTATGCATAATTCTGTCCTATCAAGCCCCCGCTTCTCATTGGCCCATTTCAAATCATACCCTCCTCTCATCAAACCCTCCTCTCTCAATGGTCAATTTCAGTGTACGTGAAAGTTACTAACGGTGGGCATAGCGGTAGTCTTGAATCATTCTGCCACGATGGACTGTGCATCATTGACCCTCTGCTGCCAAGCTACAATAAATACCAAGTACTTAGATTATATTTTTATGGTGCCGAAAAAACAAGACTGATTACGGGGTAATTTCTCTGGAGAAGAAAAGAGCGGAGGTAAATGAGCTCCATCGGGTTTACATCGCCTCAAAGACCAACAACTATGACGAAGACTTGGAATTCATCACGCGCGAGATGGCAACGAAACAGGCACGCTTCGTGAAAAACGAAAAAATACCTGAACTACTTGGCACAACTGACGCGGCAAGAGAAAGCTCGTTTGGTGGAGGCATATTTCACCGAAGGAACAGATGGCCTCCAGAAACTGCAACGTTTGAATCAACGGTGATCACGTCAACATAAAACAACCGGCTCTTTTAAGAGCCACCACATCGTCAAAAAAGAGATTCATCCACTGTCTGTTACTAAGGGTAATAAACAAACAAAATCTGTGTAATTTTATTCATTTGCTTATTTATTGTTATTATTATTATTATTATTTGTGACCTGCTCTATCGAATTGAGGAATGTCTCGGAAATTTTTGAAATTTGAGTTATACATACCATGTTAACAAGTAACTCACAGGCTTTCCAACAATACCATTATTATTTATGTAGCTCGTTTCAGTCCGAAGTTATCAGGCAATGAAGAAAGTCTACAAGACAAAGCCACTTCCATTATTTTACGACGTGTTTATTTAGATAATCGTTATTAACAACAGCTAGCTACTTGTAGCTATGCGTACAAACATGCTCAAGAAAACATACTTTTTGTGGATTTATTCATCTTTTTAATTAAAGGTAAGACCACGACAAGAAAGATCAAGTTTTTTTGTTAAACCTAATACCACCAAAATCGCAGAATCGGTTTTTTAGTGTTTTTTCAAGATTTTTGATTGTTAACTTTTGAATGGTGAATTACACGTAAACGTGATTTCCGAGACATTCCTCATTTCGATAGAGCAGGTCACATATGTGTGTATATATACGCCATAGGTATATATATATTTATATTTTATTTATTTTTTTCCCCACCATTTCAAAACTTGCCCTCCACTCACATTGGCCCATTTCAAATCTCACCCTCCACTCTCATTGGGCCAATTCAAATCATGCCCTCCACTCTAATGGCCCATTTAAAATCATCCCACACATACATCTGTCTCATTAAGACTTCTACACTTTTCTTTGTTTAAATCATCCCACGCATAAATCTGTCGCATCAAAAATTTAGACTTGTCTTTTGTTCTCATCGTCTCATACATATTCTGTTGCCCCATTTCAAATCATACCCCTCCACTCTCATTGGCCCATTTTCAAATCTCACCCTCCTCTCTCATTGGCCCATTTCAAATCATCCCACGCATAAAGCTGTCTCATCAAAAATTTAGACTTGTCTTTTGTTCTCATCATCTCATACATATTCTGTCTTATCAAACCCTCCTCTCTCATTGGCCCATTTCAAATCTCATTGGCCCCCTTCGCTCGACCTCATGTTGACCCTCATCAACATTTATTTATGCGCATATTTATGCCTCATACATAATATAACAATACACTGTCTCATTAAGCCTTCTACCTCCTTTATTATGCTAATGTTGTCTCATCAAGACTACTACCCTCCATTATTATGATAATTCTGTCTCATCAAGACTCATACCCTCCATTATTATGCTAATTCTGTCTCATAAAGACTCCTACCTCTCCTTTATTATGCTAATTCTGTCTCATAAAGACTCCTACCCCTCATTGTTATGCTAATTTTAATCATTTCATCCCATTGTTCTTGTGCATTATGCATAAACTAACAATAGATTGTCTCATAAAGACCCAACACACTACTTACATGACAGGCTAAATATGCGACCATTCGATTCAAGCACTTAATTCTGCTTGTCATTTTTCAAATTTGCTTATATATCATGTTCGCTTGAGAACTTTGCATTTCACAGACACGTCAACTGACTCCAGCCTCCTGTGGTTACTGTGAATTGTTGATTTATTGAACCAGAAAGTATTTATACGAGTTGGTTATAACCAACTCGTATAAACACAATTAATATTTTGCACCTAGCCTTGGGGTTACTTTTATGACGAATGTTGCATCCAGTCCAGACGGATGTTATTATCTTTCATTGGCATAAACGTCTGCAAGATTAACTGTCTTGGTGCTTAACACTTGCTGTGTAATATTATAATATAAACCAGCAAGCGGGACATGGAGCAGATGGTCGTGGGTGGCTGAAAAAGACAACTCTTAACCTGCACTGCAGGCCGATATTTTGGGTTGCATTTTTAGTGTTGTGTAACAAATTACATAGGGTTGTAGCTAGAACTTTTTGAGTGCCGGCTAATTTACAATCAAAATAGAGCGAAGCTTTTAATTTTACTGCTTTAAAAATGGATTTGTATGGGTTTTCTGAGACATGATTTTTGTAATGCATTTTAAGGTATGTAAATCTGTTATTTAAAACTTCATTACAGTTTCAATAGGCTTCAACATTTTTAGGGCAAGGCCACTTTGGTCTTGGAGCAAACAAAATTTTGGAGGGCTCCAAAGCCAGTAGATAGAGCACAAAGGCCAAACATGTTATTTTAACAAAGGCCTGAAGGCTATAAATAAACTATTAGTTGTACTCTGAAAAAAGCAATTTACCAAAAAATACTATTTTGAAAATTGGCCAGGGGTTTCCCCATGGGTGGTAAACCCGATGGAACAATTTGCATGAATAAAATGTTAATAAATCATATCTTATTCAAAAACAAACATTAAATCTAAAAGCCAGCAGATGTCAACACACTTTCCAGGTTTAAAAGAACACGAAACCCACTCCGAAGAGTCACAAAACCAGGTCACAACACCACACAGACACTGCGCAAGCGGCTCGCTTTGGAGTAAAGCAAGAGTATTACAAAGTAAAACAATTGTATAACAACTGTAGAGGATTAGCTACAAAGACACCACGCACGCGGCTTGTCTTTTGAGTGAAGCAAGAGTATTGCAAACTAAAACAATTGTGTAACAAACTGCAGAGGATTATAGATAAGAGTAATTGGGTCTCAATTGGAGGGTCAATCATTCTCCCTGACATGTCTGGATAGTGTCCAGCTGTCTGGGGCTAACATTAAAGAAAAGGACATCCAACTGTCGGCTTCCTTTGGGTTGAAAATGTGTTTTATTTAATCATTGACAACTGGGGAAAAACAAGTTTACCGTTCAAACTGAACAAGCAATCGACTGTGTAAAAGAGGTAGTTCATTTTATTGTAACTTTGTTGCATTTTGTGCCGGTCGGTAGGATGTTCATCTAGTCTGTGTGGCGGTCGGCAATAGCAAATGCCGGTTACACCCGACCGGCGCCGACCGGCGTGGCTACAACGCTGGAATTCGTGTCTACATAACGAGATATTGGATGCATTGAGTGAAGTCTGGACTACCGTATTCCGTCACGCGGCGAGTGATTATTCTGCGGTGATGCACAAAAGAAATGCATTCAATATTTGTTTTTTATAAAAACTCACACTTCGTATCACACAGATCCTTGTCATTTGATTTTATTTAAAAAAAATCACAATAAACACAAAATAGAAACGGAAACTCTTCTGACCTACACTCTGAAAAGCATGATTTGTACGAGAACATGCTTCATAAAGACTATTAAATTTGATGTGGAAAGAAGCTTTAATATGGCCTTATTAAAAAATACAACCTCGATATGAAATTAGATAAACTACCGACCAATCAGTAACTTACAATTTATTTCTAAATCAACTGAGAGGGCCGTTTGTGACAAATTCATTGTCACATGTCAAAACATTCCATGTTCCGGTTTTCCAATCATCAATACCGGAAGCATCACAGTACAGAGACGGCTCTTATATTAGGTTAACAATTATTTACTGATGAGGATGAATTCCCAGCATGTTATTCTGCTAATCCTTTTAGACCTGAGTGCAGCGTTCAATACTGTTGATCACGTCATTTATTGAAACGTCTGCAGTCTAAATTTGGAATCACTGGCAGTCCCTCGACCTTGTTGTCGTCTCATTTGTCAGATAGAAGTCAACGTGTGTACCTTATCAGAAAGTTCAATATCAACTGTGGTGTTCCTCAAGGATCCTGCTTAGGACCATTTTTATTCATTGTCTATGTCTCTAAATTGTTTGACATCATTGAGCATCATCTGCCTGATTTTCATTGTTATGCCGATGACACTCAGCTGTATATATCTTTTAGACCTGACGATATATCTTGTCAAGCTGCTGTAACTGTAATGGAAAATTGCATCAGGGACATCAGGCAATGGATGTTGCACGACCGGCTTCTGATTAATGATGCTAAGAGTGAATTTTCATCTTCACAACATCAATTAGTCGATTCATAACACAAGACTCTCTTTTAAAACTAATTCATGCATAATAGCCTTTTGTGTGGTCTGCCAAAGTCGCAAATAGCTAAACTACAAACGGTTCAAAATGCTGCAGCCAGAATTGTTACTATAGGTTTTCTCGGTCAATTTCGGCAAATGAGCAGCCAATTTAACCACGACGCTATTCTATTTCGCGCGAAAACAAATGCTACTGAAAAGGGTCATTCGATTTCGTTTTATGACTAGTCAAATGTTCTGTTGTGTCATTCGATTTAACAAAATAATCTTTCAATTTAACAATTCAACAAAGCAGCATTCAAATTCGCAGGAACTTTTTGAGGCGTGTGTTTAGTCATTCAAATTCATTTATGGGCAGTCATTTCGGGAATTTGTACAATCTAAAAAACGCTCTGTTAAACCTTTGTTTCCTTTCGAATGTTAAGGGCATAAATAGGGTTAACTTATATATTGGCACTAGTTTAACACGCATATTTCTAGAAATGGCAGCTCGTGGTCCCTACTCCCCATTCCTGAACAGCGCGGAGATGGCACACTCTGCATTCAAGGCTGCAGTTAAACGCATCCTTGGGTTACCTGAGTGGCAACAACGTGTCGGAGACAGACAGGCTGCCCAACAAGCAGGAATGAACATGCAGCAGTGGAGGTGCAATCTCCTTCAACAAGCAGCCATTCAGAGCGTTGATGCCATCACCCAAGTGAAGTGCATGCAGTGATACAACCATACCCAAACGTATATGCCAAGATGTCTGGCACGCCAACAGATTGATGGTTGAGGAAGAAACAACATCAACAATGAAACAAAAAATAAAAAAATTTAAACATAAAGAAACAACCCATTTAATTCAGACACAAAAACAAATTAGGTCTCGGTCAGTTAACCAAAGATCCCCCCAAAAAAATAAAAAATAAAAAATAAAATAAAGAAGAAAACAAAGAAGAAGAAAAAAACCTCAAGGGCCCCATGTAAAGTGTACTGGAAACATAGGCCTAACTAAAGAAAATAAGGTTTGCCTGAATTAAAGTGAATTAAAGTTTATCTGTTTATTTGTATTTCTTAAGTCGTACTTATTTGAATTCTCATTTAGCGAAATTGATTGGCTCTTTACGAAATTGAAAAAAATAAATCAGTAAAAAACTCCAGTCGAACCAGCTTTGCTAAATTGAATGATGATTTAGTGTCACGAAAAAGAATGACGATATGCTAAATTGAACACAGTGCTAAAGGAATTTGAATGCCTCAAAACTAAATTGAAGCACCCGATACTCCACATTTCTGGGAGACGAGGTAGTAATCTGTGTTGGTAAGCGCTGTCACTCGTTGACCCTTTTTTGTCGTTAACTACTAACAGAAATGTAACCCAGGTTGGAAAGTATAGAAAGCCATAACTGCAAATCAAAAACAGATTGCCATAGTTTGAAGCAGTGTTACACAAATATTCATAAATAGTTAGGGTTAGGGTTAGGGTTAGGGTTAGGGTTAGGGTTAGGGTTAGGGTTAGGGTTAGGGTTAGGGTTTCCGTTCATGAATATTTACAGAAAATGTTGAATTCGGCCGACCATGCCATCCGGCGCACTTTGTTTATCAACAAAAGAAAGGCCCCATATACAGATTACATTCCTTCCTGTTACCTGCCAACAGAGGTAGTAACCTGGGAGACGAGGTAGTAATCTGTGTTGGTAAGTGCTGTCACTCGTTGACCCTTTTTTGTCGTTAACTACTAACAGAAATGTGGAGTATCGGCTGATTGAATGGCCGAATTCTGAATTTGAAACGCAGTAACAACTGGAGAGGCAAAATAGCTTTAATTCGAACGCACGAAAATGAAATCGGCTGCTCATTTGCTGAATTTGACCGAGAAAACCTATATAACACACACCGGTTTGAGCACATTACACCTATACCTCGTCAATTACTTTGGCTGCCTGTTTCGTACAGGATTGATTTTAAAATCCTTTAATTTTTTGACCTTCAAAGCTCTTCATGGCCTTTCTCCAAAGTACTTACATGATCTTGTTACCACCCGGAAAGTATCTAAAGTTTTTGGCATCGTCTTTTTATTTATTGTTGACGTGTTTGGTAAGCTTTCTGTGCTTATTTGCGATATAGTGGTGCTACCATGGTTTGAAGGTGCTTAAATTTTCATGGTTTATAAACCATGTTTTATGACGCTTCAATTTTCATGGTTTATAAACCATGGTTTATAAACCATGTTTTATGATGATTCAATTTTCATGGTTTATAAACCATAATTTATAAGCTTTGATTGTAAATTTATGGTATGTAAACCACAAAATAAATTGACAGCACTTTCTATGGTTTACATCTAATTATTACAAACCATGGTAAAAACACGTCAAAAATACGCTAAACAATTAATTGACAAACGGCGCCCCATATTTATCCGATACGTATTGCTTGTTATTTTGATGTTTTTGATGTGTTTTTTATCTCCGGTCGAGTTCACTATTTTGTAACGTGTATTCACCATGACTGTTGCCATTAGTGCCCGTGTTCGTCTGTTGGTGATTTTACATCTGCTTTTTATCATATATAAGTCACAACTGGTTCAAATCTTTGCTGATGCTGAGACTGTCAGAAATGAGTATTTTGTGTCTTCGGATCAGTACATGTGTCTGACTAATTTTGTTGTGCCAATCACACCCTGTCATGGGGTAACATTACAGCTGTGCCGTACTGGATTCAATTTCTCAAAAGTTCCATTAGTCAACTCTAGTTATTCCTGGTCATGACCCTCCACAGGATATAACAATATTTATGGATATTTCTGTTAACCCAGGCCCTCGTATTGGATGCACTAGCAATGACGAGTTGCATTTTATGCATACAGAAAATTCGCATTCTAACATGTCTAGTATAGTAATACAACTATAATGTATTCCCGTAGTCAGCTTTTTAACATCCGTAAGACTTTTTATCACTCCATTCAGCCTGGATTGTTTTCGATTCTGAAAGCGAATGGAATTTTTCGGTTCAGGGGTAATAGAGCGGGTCATTGTAACTATAGGTGTAAAATTCCTGTTCACATTGGTCACCGGCTTGATTATGTTCATAATAGGTTAGCTTTGGAAAAACGTACTCCTGTCCTTAAACACATTGTTGTAAATCCTGCCGATTCCTCTGATGATCTATTTAAACTTTGTTGCTTAAATACCAGATCTCTTAGAAATAAAACTGCTGATTTTGTTTCTTATGCTATTAATAGTAAGGCTGATTTGTTTGCCCTTACAGAGACTTGGTTTACAGATATGGATGTTGCCCACAAGGTTGAAGCAACTCCACCTGGTTTTAGATTGCTAGATCATCCCCGGAAAAATCGTGTGGGGGAGGCACTGCTTTGCTGTTTCGTGATCATTTGAATGTCAAGAAAATTGCTGGAGATGAATTAGATTCATTTGAGTTTTCAGAATGGTCTGTAGGGATTAATTCGTTTAAATTACGACTTGTAATCATTTACAGGCCACCTTACTCAGTTAGCCACCCTTGTACAGTTAATCGGTTTATCACTGATTTTGCCGATTATTTAGAATCCATTATTTTATCTTCTGAACCAGTTTTAATAACTGGAGATTTTAACATCCATGTTGACATTTCTGACGATCCAAACACTATGCGTTTTTTAACACTTCTTGAATCCATGGGTCTCCAGCAACATGTTAACAAACCTACACATGAGATGGGTCACACACTAGATCTTGTTATTACCCGGAAATCAGACATGGTTCTTAACAGCCCCCCCCCCCCCCCGACACCTCACCACCTTTTTCTGATCATTTTTCTGTTATTTGCAATTTGCAACAAAACAAGTATTCTTTTCCTGCTAAACAGATTGTTTATAGGGATATTAAATCCATTGACATTAATTGCTTGAAAAGTGACTTCTAGGCTGTGCAGGGACACTCCTCAAGATCTTGAGGAGCTTACGAAATGTTATAATACTACACTAGCTGGTATCTTCAACACACATGCCCCATTAAAGTCCAAGATGGTCACCGCTAGGCCCCGTCTACCTTGGTTTAATCAAGAAATCAACTCTGCCTTGAGGATGAGGAGACGTGCAGAAAAGAAGTGGCGACGAACAAACATGCCTGTGGCCTCTGATCTTTCAGAATAAGCTATTAAGAAATAAGGTAATCTTTCTTCTTAATAAAGCTCGCTGCAATTTCTACAAAGACTTTATCGAAAGTACTAGTTCCGACCAGAGGAAATTATTTAGAGCATCTAAAAAGCTGCTTGGGCATAGTGATGACGTCCTCTTTCCACCCTTTATTGCTAATGATATGGGTAGCTTTTTTGTAAAGAAAATATCTAATATTCATGCTAAACTTGATGACTTGGAAGTTTCAACCTCTGTTGACAGAACGTTATCTTTTACATCTGAAACAATGTCCAGTAATATCCTGTTTGATAGTTTCATACCATTAACCGAGTCACAGGTAAAACAGCTTGTTGACAATTCTTCTAAGGGATCATGCGCTCTGGATCCCATGCCTACTAACCTTGTGGGTGAGTGCCTTGATGTTTTGCTTCCAGTACTTACCAACATTATAAACTCATCATTAGTATCTGGTACATTTCCTACTGACTGGAAAGAAGCTTTAATATGCCCTTTGTTAAAAAAAACAATCTCGATATGAAACTAGACTTAACGTGTTTGTGACAACAAACACTAGGTGTTCGGGTATCGCTGGTGGGCTCACTGCTGTTTTAATGCGTAAGCTGTATCATTGAATCGCTGAAAACAATCCTGATAGCTTTTGAAATATTAGAGAAAGTAGAGAAAGTAAAGAAATAAAGGGCTGCTAAAAATTTTATACATTTTATAAATAACAACCTTTTGTTTAGCCAAATTTGAAAACCTATGACATCATTATGAAGTTAGAAAGTTTTTAGCGAGACATAGGCATTTAAATATGTGCCAAGTGGAAAACAAAGATGAACTTACAAAAAATATAAGCAAAAGAGTACATTACAAAAAATATAAGCAAAAGAGTACATTATTTAGATTATTTTGAAAGGGCAAAGGGTCCATTGTCAGTTCATAGTCATACAGAGGAACATTTTTCCCACTTCCCCTTCATCTTGGCCACAGATCTTGAAACGAGCCTTTGAATGACACACAAGTACAACTTTTAAGTATTATGTATTCCATTCAATGTAGTTTATTTATTTTTCAATGGTTTTTCGAATCTTTATTGATTAATAAAAAACACACTATTTTATGCTATTCATGTTGACATTATTAAGTAACATTTCTGAAAAGTTTTTAACAGGGTTTAAAAAACAGTGAGTTGGACCGCGTTTACACTTGATCCGGCAAGGGCGATCAAAGGAGGATCAGATCCCGCAAGGGCGATCAAAGGGCGATCAACAGCTAGTGTGAACGCACGAGCGATCAGGATCTGATCCTCCTTTTTGATCCCCCTATTTTGCGGGATCAAAGGAGGATCTGATCCTGCAAGGTGGATCAAAAACGTAGTGTAAACGCAACGCAGGATCAGACCCCGCAATTTGACCCACCGACTTCCGGTCTAATCCAACAGACTGGAGCGCCGAGTTGGAAAAAAATAAACCGCGAAAGCTTGTAAACAACCAGTGTTGGTTATGCAACGAGAGCGTCCCCTTACACTGGTTCCAATACGTAACACAGCATTTCTGTGCACAAAAGAACATTACACGATTTAAATGGTACTTGGCATTTGCATCCCTGTTCTGCATGCAACAATCGTGACGAACCACATGCTTCGACCATTTCTACCTCCACGCATCGACCATCGTCTGTGTGTGACCGTCGTCTAGACACTCGATTTTCCTCCATTGCTACCATTCTACCACGATGTCGGCGGTAAAATTGTGCCAGAATTAATGGCAACAACACCGCAAGTAAACGAAACTGATCATCCATTTAAAAACTGTAGTCTACTGGGAAAAAAATCAAACGTAAACGGTGAAAGTGAGTCGATCTGTCTGTAAAATTACCGAACGAAGCATAAGCTAAGATGGCGGCATGCATCACTCCGGGCAACGCGTGTGCCTGCGTGTGCGCACAATCAATGACCTTGCTCAGTTGACCTGTCACACGAGCATATGGAACTTCCGTTGAACCGATGATCGGGCTAGGGAGATCAATGCGCGATCAGACTCAAGTGTGAACGCGTCCGCGATCAGTTTGATCGCCCATGCAGGATCTGATCCTCCTTTGATCGCCCTTGCCGGATCTAGTGTAAACGCGGTCTTGGATACTCAATAAGTATCAGTGCATGAATCATTGATTGTTCTAAACATATGCACTGACGATGATGTCATTAAAACAAGTCAAGTATGAGCTACGGTTGCATGTTTTAAAATAGCTTGTTTGATTTTTAGACATTGATTGTCATACAGAACGGTTTGTTAAATTTAGAATATTAAAAGAAAAGACTTTTGTTTATGATAATTATGCAAGGCAAAGACAAAGCATGAGGACGGCAAGTCTAAGCCTCTTGAATTTATTCTAATAACATAATGAGTTATTAACTGATGCACCATAGAGGTAGATCTACCTCTAGGGGCATCATACACTACAACAACGGGTGTGAAACTTTCACTGTACACCTTTCAGGCACTGGATGCACTGATGATGTCTAAAAAATAAGTCAAGTATGATCGGAGCTATTGGTTGCATTTTTAAAAATAGATTGCTTGATTTTTAGCTATGATCTTTATACAGAACGGTTTGTTAAATTTAGGATATTGAAAGAAAAGGCAAGTCATGAAGACGGCAAGTCTAAGCCTCTCGTGAATTTTGACTAATAACCTATAATTAGTTGAGTACTATTTCGACCTGTATATGGTGCATACTCAGCGAGGAAATTAGGAATGCAACACAACAACGAGTAGGAAATCTTTCACTTGGAGAGACCATTTGGGTACTGGATGTGCTGTATTCTGAAGAAGAAAAACACAATTATAAACAAAGTAAGACTTTCGGAAAATTAAGTCAAGCGGAAACTGTTCAAATAAATACAATTTAAGACCTAACAAAAATATTTTGTCATTGTATAATACTACTAATAATTTATTGAATTTATATTCCACTCTATCCAGGACCAATAATATTATTAGAGTAATTTGTTAGTGGAAGGTGCACATACTGTTTTTAAAGTTGACTTATAAACAAAAGATTCTTAGAAAAATACGAAAGCCCATTAGCGCCACAAAAAAAAATTTAAAATCCGTTATTACGGATTCGAATCCGTTATTACGGATTAGCAATCCGTTATTACGGATTAGCAATCCGTTATTACGGATTAGCAATCCGTTATTACGGATTCGCAATCCGTTATAACGGATTCGCAATCCGTTATTACGGATTCATAATACGTTAATTACGGATTCACTCGAGGATCTCTCGATGGCGCTATTTGCGTTGGACAGATGGTTTATTCTGCCTAACTTTTATTAAGCCCAAAGGACGACTCGCAATCCGTTATTACAGATTCATAATACGTTATTATGGATTCACTCGAGGATCCCTCGATGGCGCTATTTGCGTTGGACAGATGGTTTATTCTGCCTAACTTTTATTAAGCCCAAGGACGACGTGTTCATAATTTTATGTTTCATTAGTTTTGTTTAAGTAACTGCAAATCTACGAAAGCCTATTAGCGCCACAAAAAAAGAAAAATCTAATCCGTTATTACGGATTCGCAATCAGTTATTACGGATTCGCAATCAGTTATTACGGATTCGCAATCTGTCATTACGGATTCGCAATCCGTCATTACGAATTCGCAATCCGTCATTACGGATTCGCAATCCGTTATTACGGATTCGCAATCCGTTATTACGGATTCGCAATCCGTTATTACGGATTCACTCGAGGATCCCTCGATGGCGCTATTTGCGTTGGACAGTAATGGTTTATTATATTTATTATATTCTACTTTTAAACATCTTTCCAACCATCCTATTCATTTCAATTCACTTCATAACAAACGCTTTTTATAGGATAGTGGGATAGGTCCGGCCTTTCTTAAACCACGTGTTTTTTCCGTAAAGACACAAAGTCAAATTTCAACGGTTAGAACTGTGTATTTGTAAACATGCACTTCAACTTAGTTCAATATTTTGCTGTAGTAGTGGTTCGTGTACAATGGTTGCGGTCAGTCTGGTTGCGGTGACTCGATTTGCAGTTACTTCATGTACTTAAACAAAAATAATGAAACATAAAATTATGAACACGTCGTCCTTTGGGCTTAATAAAAGTTAGGCAGAATAAACCATTACTGTCCAACGCAAACGCCATCGAGGGATCCTCGAGTGAATCCGTAATAACAGATTGCGAATCCGTATTGCGAATCCGTAATAACGGATTGCGAATCCGTAATAACGGATTGCGAATCCGTAATAAGGGATTGCGAATCCGTAATAACGGATTGCGAAGCCGTAATAACGGATTGCGAAGCCGTAATAACGGATTCGAATCCGTAATAACGGATTTGATGGTTTTTTTTATGGCGCTAATGGGCTTTCGTACAAATCGAGTCACCGCAACCATTGTACACTTAATGAACCACTACTATGTACAGCAAAATATTTAACTAAGTTGAAGTGCATGTTTACAAATACACAGTTCTAACCGTTGAAATTGTAATAACTTTGTGGGTCTTTACGGGAAAAAAACGTGGTTTAAGAAACTGAAAAGCCGGACCTATATCCCTCCATCATATAAAAAGCGTTTGTTATGAAGTGAATTGAAATGAATATGGTTGGAAAGATGTTTAAAAATATAATCAATATAATAAACCATTACTGTCCAACGCAAATAGCGCCTTCGAGGGATCATCGAGTGAATCCGTAATAACGGATTGCGAATCCGTAATAACGGATTGCGAATCCGTAATAACGGATTGCGAATCCGTAATAACGGATTGCGAATCCGTAATAACGGATTGCGAATCCGTAATAACGGATTCGAATCCATAATAACGGATTCGAATCCGTATTTGATTTGTTTTTTCTTTGTGGCGCTAATGGGCTTTCGTAGAAAAACCTTGATCGCAGGGTTTTTAAATATTCATGTCATAATACAAGAGTTGACGGAAAACATTCATCAATCTGACACTTGTCAGATTGATGAATGTTTTCACACAGCCAAAAATCATGCCTGTTTCCAATTGCCCAATTTTACCTCTTCGTTCGACAATCATACTAAAACGTTCCTTAATAGTTTAAAAACGTCACCAAAGTGGCCACTTGATGATTAAGGGTAAACTTTATAACAAAACTGTGCATTAAATAAAAGAATAATTTTGAAAAGCAATGATGTTCATCGTACGAAGCTTACCGTTTAAATTCCCGTGTTGCACTGCATGCAGCGAAACACATGCCATAAAGTCCCGGTCCAACTCGCCCTTCGCGAGCCGGTGTCAAGTCCGTGCTTCTCGGTATTATGCGAACAAAACATAACGCCAATGTTGGTCTTTTCTGCTTGCATTTTCTCACATAATTACAAGTCATACGAATCACTGAAGCAGGAGGTCATCTCAGTGAAACTTCGTCTTCAATTCCATATTGATCATTAAGCCATGAGAAGGGCGAATAGGGGAACAATTAGACACCGAATCTGAGCAGATCAGGTCTACATGTGTACGAAGCTTACCGTTTAAATTCCCGTGTTGCACTGCAGCGATCGATAAACACATGCCGTAAAGTCCCGGTCCTACTCGCCCTTCGCGAGCCGGTGTCAAGTCCGTGCTTCTCGGTGTGTGAACAAAACATAACGCCAATGTTGGTCTTTTTCTGCTTGCATTTTCTCACATAATTACAAGTCATACGAATCACTGAAGCAGGTGGTCATCTCAGTGATACTTCGTCTTCAATTCCATATTGATAATTAAGCCATGAGAAGGGCGAATAGGGGAACAATTAGACACCGAATCTGAGCAGATCAGGTCTACATGTATAACGTTAGTACGCCATTGATTTGCACTACGTTGAAGTACACAACACCTAGCCTTCAGGCAGTAAAGACGTACACACGATGATGTCAACAATACAAGGTAGCTGTACGTGTTGATTATTTATAGTGTCCCCCAACAAGCGTCTTGACTAGCAAGCCTACCCACCGTTGCGCAATGGAATCAGTCGCGAGGAGGTATGCCATGCTGCGTTAGGCAATCGACGGTCCCTTCGTCTTGATTTGATATAGATTTTCAAAGATTAAAATTGTTAATCTTTAAAACCTTGTAATTTGACACCTGATGACGTCATGATGACGTCACAACTGCTTGATGGAGGTTTTATCAAGGGTCCTTACATGGTATAAATTTGAAGTTGATCAGATATACTGAAGTTAATCATTTCGCCGGAAAATTGTACCAAGACAAAATTTAAAGAATTTCACAAAGGCAAACTTTGACCTTCCGGTACGACCGGAAGTAAAGGTCGTGTGATTTTGGCGTTAACTTTTCAAATGTTGCCCGTGTCTTGATCTATCATATGCCCAATTATGAATACTGTAGCTTTAATATTCAGAGACATACAGGCATTGGAATGAGAGCACTTTTGGACCTAAAATGGCTTGTAATTTGACACCTGATGACGTAATCATGACGTCACAACTTACTCGGCTTCTCCTAGTTATGTTCTAACTTCATATGAAGTTTCAAGTTGATCAAAGATTCGGAAGTATGCGTTTGCTTGCGGACAAAGCTCGCTGAGAAGAATAAGCAAAACAAAAAAGGAACTAGACTTAACGTGTTTGTGACAACAAACACTAGGTGTTCGGGTATCGCTGGTGGGCTCACTGCTGTATTAATGCGTAAGCTATATCATTGAATCGCAGAAAGCAATCCTGATAGCTTTTGAAATATTAGAGAAAGTAAAGTGTAAATAGGGTACACAAGAAATAAAGGGCTGCTAAAAATTTATAAATTTTATAAATAACAACCTTTTGTTTAGCCAAATTTGAAAACCTATGACATCATTATGATGTTAGAAAGTTTTTAGCGAGACATAGGCATTTAAATATGTGCCTAGTGGAAAACAAAGATTAACTTAGAAAGTTAGTTTATTTATTTTTCGATGGTTATCGATTTTGTATTGATAAAAAACCACACTATACATGTTGACATTATTAGGTTACAATTCAGAAAAGTTGTTAACAGTGTTTCAAATCCAATGAGGTGGATACTCGGTTCAGGAAACATTGATTGTTCAATACAAAAACACTGATGATGATGTCGCTAAAATAAGTCAAGCAAGTTCTGAGCTGGCAGTTGTATTATTTAAAAAGCTTAATTTGCTTGATTTTTGGATATTGATTTTCCTACAGAACAGTTTGTTAATTTTTAGACTATTGAAAGGGCACTTGTTTTAAATTATAATGCAAAACGAAGGCAAATCATAAAGACGGCAAATCTAAGCCTCTCTTGAATTTTGACTTATAACATAATGATTTATAAGTTCTATTTCTACCTGTATGGTGCATCATACAGGAAATGAGGAATGCAACACAACAACACGTGGAAAATCTGTCACTGGATCCAAGACCATGCCGGTGGATGTGCTGTATTCTGAAGAAGAAAAAAACAATATTACAAAATAAACAAAGTATGACTCTAGGAAAATTAAGTCAAGCTGAAACTGTTAAAATAAACAAAAATCAAGACTTAAAACGTTTCATATTTATATAATAATACTACTAATTTATTTAATTTATATTGCGCTCTCTCAATGACCAACCTGTTCAAAGGGGGGGGGGGGGGTCAAAACAGTAACAACATTCAAACTTAGGAAATTGCACAAGAAAAGGTTAGTGGAAGGTGCACATATTGTTTTGGAAGTGAACAACTTATAAACAAAACCTAGTACTTTACTTAACACAAACGTCATCAAAGTTGCCGACAAACATTCTTCAGTCGGACCATTTTCTGACTTTAGTGACACAGCCAACAATCATACCAATCCCCCATTGCCCAATTCTACTCCTCGACGATCACACTAAACGTTCTTTAGTTTTAAAAGCATCACCAACGCCACCACTTGATGATAAAAGATAAACTTTATAACATAACTGTGCATTAAATAAATACTCATTTTGAAAAGCAATGATTTTCACACAAAGCTTACCGTTTTATCACCGTGTGGCACCGATATAGCATCGATAAACACTGCCGTGGACGCCGTCCGAAACACCCATTCATGAGCTGATGTCAAGTCTCTGCTTTTCGGTGTTTGATAAACACATAACCAATGTTCGTCTTTTTCTGCTTGCATTTTCTCAAACAATTACAAGTCATACGAATCACTGAAGCAGGTGGTCATCTCAGTGAAACTTCGTCTTCAATTCCATATTGATCATTAAGCCATGAGAAGGGCGAATAGGGGAACAATTAGACGCTGAATATAAGCGGTATTTAGATCTATAATCTTAATAGTACGCCATTGATAATCTTGAACTACGTGATATCCGGGCGGGGGGTGCCGCGGTGCGCCTTGACTAAAGGCTAGCTTCCCGCCACATGAAACAACAATGACGACAATGAACTGCAGCTTGCATCAGTTTCAACGTTATGTGTACATAATGTTTTGTCAATCAAAGTGTGGGGGGGGGGGGGGGGGGGTACGAGTGGGTAGTTGCTCTTCATTGTCCGGTTTTGACCATATATTAAGGTCAAAATGTTGTCATGTCTGTGTTCAGAAGTTTGAGCACGACTAACGTTCTACACCCTGATACAAAAATTATGCTGAAATGATCAGTACTTTTAAAGATATTAATATAAGATAGAATTTTCAACTTCCGATTTTAACCAGAAGTAAGTTCAAATGTTGTACGGGTTCTGTGTAGCGTTTGTCGAACTTTAAATGAGCTATCCGATGATGTGTAGATTATAAAAAACAAACAAATGGTTCATGAGTTATGCTTTTTACAAATATTAAACTTTGATTTATTATAATTCGATGCCCGATGACGTCATCATGACGTAAATAGGTTTGTGTCGTCTTGATAGTGAGGTTCAACTATCTGTTGAGTTTCATTGTTCAATTCAATCTCAATCTTGAGTTATTCCGTAGATAAGCTCGAAAGTGTTTTTTTGAAGGAAAAAAACGAAGGCGAACTTCGACCTAGGGTAACGACCCGGAAGTTAAGGTCATGTGAATTTGGCGTTAACTTTTCAAATGTTGCCCGTGTCTTGATCTATCATATGCCCAAATATGAATACTGTAGTTGTAATATTCAGAGACATACAGGCATTGGCATGAGGGCACTTTTCGAGCTAAAATGGCTTGTAACTTGACACCTGATGACGTAATCATGACGTCACAACTTACTCGGCTTCTCCTAGTTATGTTCTAACTTCACATGAAGTTTCAAGTTGATCAAAGATTCGGAAGTATGCGTTTGCTTGCGGACAAAGCTCACTGAGAAGAATAAGCAAAACAAAGAAGAAAAAAAAAAAAAACTAGAGATTTAGAGTTTGTAAAACAAACTCTAGGTGTTCGGGTTCTCGCTGGGCTCAGTGCTGTTTTAATGCGTTAGCTATATCATTGAATCGCTATATCATTGAATCGCTGAAAACATTGTTGATAGCTTTTGAAATTTCAAGGAAAGTAAAGTGTAAATCTTCGTTGATTGAACGTTAGTTTACACAGGAAATTAATGCACCTCACAATATGAATTTTTAAAAATAATAATCTTTTGTTAAAGCCAACCCTATTTTGGTTGCTAAAAAAAATGATCCTTATCCTTATCCTTATCCTACATTTGAAAACTGATGACGTTTGATAAGTTCTTATCGAGACATTGGTATTTAATTATGTGCTTTAAATTGTAAGTGAAAAACGTAGGTGAACTTACTAAACGTATTGTCAGCAAAAGAGTACATTATTTAATTTATTTGAAAGGGCAGAGGGTCAATATTGTCCTTTCATACAGAGCAGCATAAATGTTTCGAATTTCCTTTTGTTTTGGTTGCATATTATCTTAAAACGCGCCTTTGAATTACTCACAAGTACAACTATCATGTATGCCACTCACAGAAGTTTATTTATTTTCCAATGGATATTGATTCTTTATAATAAATCCGACTATGCAAATCATGTTGACATTATTAAATTACAATTCTTAGAAGTTTTAACAGGTTTTCAAATACTGTGATTTGGCTTCTCATTATGTATCGGTGCATGATACTTTGATTGTTAAATACATATGCACTGATGATGATGTCGTTAAAACAAGTCGAGCATACAATGAGCTATTGGTTGCATTTTTTAAAATAGCTTGCTTGATTTTTAGACATTAGTCTTCATACAGAACGGTTTGTTAAATTTATAATATTGAAATAAAAAACACATGTTTTTAAAAATTATGCAAGATAAAGGCAAGTCATGAAGACGGCAAATTTAAGCCTCTCGTGAATTTAAACTAATAAAATAGTTGTAACGAGTTAATAACTATTTCTACCTGTATGGTGCATCATCATACATTCAGCAAGGAATTAGGGAATTGAACACAGCAACGAGTATGATTTTTTTCACTGGAGAACATTCGGGTACTGATGTGTTGTATATTCTGAAGAAGAAAAAAACAATAAACAAAGTATGACTCAAAGCAAATTAAGTCAAGCTGAAACTGCTCAAATAAATAAAATTCAAGACTTACAACATTTTATGATTTTATAATGATAATAATGATTTATTGAATTTATATTGCGCCCTCTCCAGGACCAACCTGTTCGAGGGCGCATAACAATACAACATATCAGAGTAGGAAATTACGCAAGAAAAAATTAGTGGAAGGTGCACATCCTGTTTTTGATGTGAACAACTTATAAACGAAACCTTATTAGGGGAAACTTTATCGAAGGGTTTTCAAATAATTATGTCATAATACAAAGTTGACTGAAAACATTCATCAGTCTGACCATTTTCTGATTATGTGACACAGCCAACAATCATACCAATCCCCCATTGCCCAACTCTATCTCTTCGACGTTCATACTAAACGTTCCTTAGTTTTAAAAACATTTCACCAACGTCACCACTTGATGATACAGGATAAACTTTATAACGTAATTGTGCATCAAATAAAAGAATCATTTTGAAAAGCAATGATGTTCACACGAAAACTTACCGAAGTTAGTCCCGTGTAGCAAAAATTCCTACCTCCATGGATAAACACATGCCGTGAGAAGGGTCTGAAACACCCATTACGATCGGATGACACATCCTTCCTTCTCGGTGTATGATCAAAACATAACCATTGTTCGTCTTTTCCTGCTTGCATTTTCCCACATAATTAAATACCATACGAATCACTGAAGCAGGTGGTCATCTCAGTGAAACTTCGTCTTCAATTCCATATTGATAATAAAGCCATGAGAAGGGCAAGTAGGGGAACAATTAGACGTCAAATCTTAGCGAAAATCATGTTAATGCTAGTACGTAGTAGTAAGTACGCCATTGATAAGATTGCACTACGTTGTAAGTAAAACGTGAATGGAAACTCTCGTTACGCCCACATGGCACTGATAGTGAACAACTACCGTTGTGCCACGTTGGTCTGTAACAAGTGCATTGACTGGCTAGCTACCCACCGTTGCCAGTCGCGAGGGGGTATATGCCATTCTGCGTTAGGCAATGGATTAAGATTAAAGGCCAATTTCTCTAATAGATCTATGAAAAACTTGATTTGTTCCAGTGTATAAAACAATAAGTATTCAGTACCCTTTGTTTTCAAGAAAAAACAACGAATTTATCGTTCTTAGTTTGCGAGTTCTGCATGGTTGTTAAACCAAAGACTCAAAATTTGATTAAATTATTTACATTTAATTACCCAATAATTCATTGGGTGACGTCTATTAATTAAACAACGTAACGGCGAGGTTTTTCATGTAAATAGTCATAAACTGAACTGATCGTATGCAAGACCCGTTCGATGATGTATTGATTGTAGAAATCCAATCCGTAGTTATTGGACTATAATACTAAAAGATATCACTAACAATTCAAAAAAAAATGTTATCAAACTACGCCTGTTTGCTGCGCTTATACCGTCTGGTGCCGATTACTGAAGCAACAAGTCATGATTATGAAAAGGGCATAAGAACCTACTGTTTACACGATGTGCAATTTATGTTGACTTTATTTTGCTGTTCACATTGTATTTCTTTGAAGTATTCAACAGGATCTAAAAGTTAGATTCGCGTAAAAACCGTTGTTGATCAGAGTCAAATTTATGTTGACCTTTTATATTTCCGATTGCATTTTCTCAGTTATCAAAAGTTCTTCAAATCACCAAAACAATTCAGCAAAATACACTCGTTCAGTTGATATTTACCACCAAGCCAACAAAAGGCTAACACGAAGGTTATGCAATGAGCTATTCATTGGACCACCGTCGAACATCGTAGATTTCCGAAGGATGGTTGCATTTATCGACGAGTGCAGTAACAAAGGACCATTATCTTGGTATAGCGCCACCATGGATAACGTGTCACGACACAGCAATGCAGTCTTCGTGGACTTTGCACCCAAGATCAATGGCGCAGTGTGTGTACTGTTACATGTACATGCAAGATTACGCGTGGTCAATGGAGCAGAATGACCAGACCTGCGGGCTATACTAACGTAATGTTCAACTTACATTTTCAACGGGAAGTCAAGAACAACCGGGATAACTCTTTGTGTAGCATTTGTTGAGTTTTAAAAGACCTGTCCGATGATGTATTGATTGAAGCAATCCATTCAGTAATGATTAAGTTATGATTTTTTGAAATATTAAATTTTGATTTACTGTATTTCAACACCTGATGACGTAATCATGACGTCACAACAACTTGATGGAGGTTTCATCAAGGTTCTAACATGGTGTAAATTTGAGGTTGATCGGATAAACAGAAGTGAAGAATTTGGGCAGGAAATGTTTTTTGGTTAAGAATTGCAGAAAGGCAAACTTTGACCTTCCGTTACGACCAGAAGTAAAGGTCATGTGAATTTGGCGTTAACTTTTCAAATGTTGCCCGTGTCTTGATCTATCATAATGTTTAAATATGAATATTATAGCTTTCCTATTCAGAAACATACAGGCATTGGCATGAGGGCACTTTTTTGACTTTAAATGGCTTGTAATTTGACACCCGATGACGTCATCATGACGTCATTGTTCACACACCTTCTGCTCTTTATGTTCTAATGTCACATTAAGTTTCAAGTTGATCAAAGGTTTGCAAGTATGTTTTTTTCTGCGGACAAACTACAATCAGAAGAATAATCAAAACAAAGAAAAACTAGACTTAACGTGTTTGTGACAACAAACACTAGGTGTTCGGGTATCGCTGGTGGGCTCACTGCTGTTTTAATGCGTAAGCTATATCATTGAATCGCTGAAAACAATCATGATAGCTTTTGAAATATTAGAGAAAGTAAAGTATTAATAGGTTACACAAGAAATAAAGGGCTGCTAAAAATTGTATAAATTTTATAAATAACAACCTTCTGAATAGGAAAGCTATAATATTCATATTTAAACATTATGATAGATCAAGACACGGGCAACATTTGAAAAGTTAACGCCAAAATCACATGACCTTTACTTCCGGTCGTACCGGAAGGTCAAAGTTTGCCTTTGTGCAATTCTTAACAAAAAAACATTTCCTGGCAAAATTCTTAACTTCTGTTTGTCTGATCAACTTCAAATTTACACCATGTTAGAACCTTGATGAAACCTCCATCAAGTTAGTGTGACGTCATGATGACGTCATCAGGTGTTGAAATACAGTAAATCAAAATTGTATATTTCAAAAAATCATAACTTAATAATTACTGAATGGATTGCTTCAATCAATACATCATCGGACAGGCCTTTAAAAACTCAACAAATGCTACACAAAGAGTTACCCCGTTTGTTCTTAACTTCACGCTCAAAATGTAAGTTGAACATTACGCAGCAGAAGCAAAGGGCTGGTCGTTCCGCTCCATTGACCACGTGCAAGCTTGCATGTACATGTAAACTGTACACACACTGCGCCATTGATCTTAAGGTTCAAAGTCCACGAAGACTGTGCATTGCTGGCCCACATGTATATTGTACATGTACTGAAGCGTACAGTAAAGTTGATGCGTTATCCATGGTGGCGCTATACCAAGTTAATGGTCCTTTGTTACTGCACTCGTCGATAAATGCAACCATCCTTCGGAAATCTACGTTGTTCGACGGTGGTCCAATGAATAGCTCATTGCATAACCTTCGTGTTAAGCCTTTTGTTGGCTTGGTGGTAAATATCAACTGAACGAGTGTATTTTGCTGAACTGTTTTGGTGATTTGAATAACTTTTGATAACTGAGAAAATGCAATCGGAAAAAGGTCAACATAAATTTGACTCTGATCAACAACGGTTTTTATGCGAATCTAACTTTTAGATCCTGTTGAATACTTCAAAGAAATACAATGTGACTAGCAAAATAAATTCAACATAAATTGCACATCGTGTAAACAGTAGGTTCTTATGCCCTTTTCATAATCATGACAAATGATGTTGCTTCACACATAAGGTAGCAAGCATGCGTAGTTTGATAACATTTATTTTTGAATTGTTAGTGATAGTCTTTTAATTTATCAGTTAAGCATGTTAAGTTTGTGACTATTTACATGAAAATTGTTATACATGTGTATCTAAACTACTTTATGGAGACTCATATACAGCAACGATATCACTTTCCCCCGTGTACACTAAAAGTATAAAAGTAATAGGTTTGCAAACGACTTTTTTTGGAAAATTAAAAAACTTTCAATATAAATCTGCTTACGCATTTTAGTAACATAACAGTGCCCCATACCCGAACACCTAGTGTTTGTTCTCACAAACACTAAATCTCTAGTTGGATATTGATTTTCCTACAGAACAGTTTGTTAATTTTTAGACTATTGAAAGGGCACTTGTTTTAAATCATAATGCAAAACGAAGGCAAATCATGAAGACGGCAAATCTAAGCCTCTCTTGAATTTTGACTTATAACATAATGATTTATAAGTTCTATTTCTACCTGTATGGTGCATCATACAGGAAATGAAGAATGCAACACAACAACACGTGGAAAATCTGTCACTGGATCCAAGACCATGCCGGTGGATGTGCTGTATTCTGAAGAAGAAAAAAACAATATTACAAAATAAACAAAGTATGACTCTAGGAAAATTAAGTCAAGCTGAAACTGTTAAAATAAACAAAAATCAAGACTTAAAACGTTTCATATTTATATAATAATACTACTAATTTATTTAATTTATATTGCGCTCTCTCAATGACCAACCTGTTCAAAGGGGGGGGGGGGGGTCAAAACAGTAACAACATTCAAACTTAGGAAATTGCACAAGAAAAGGTTAGTGGAAGGTGCACATATTGTTTTGGAAGTGAACAACTTATAAACAAAACCTACTTTACTTAACACAAACGTCATCAAAGTTGCCGACAAACATTATTCACTCGGACCATTTTCTGACTTTAGTGACACAGCCAACAATCATACCAATCCCCCATTGCCCAATTCTACTCCTCGACGATCACACTAAACGTTCTTTAGTTTTAAAAACATCACCAACGCCACCACTTGATGATAAAAGATAAACTTTATAACATAACTGTGCATTAAATAAATACTCATTTTGAAAAGCAATGATTTTCACACAAAGCTTACCGTTTTATCACCGTGTGGCACCGATATAGCATCAATAAACACTGCCGTGGACGCCGTCAGAAACACCCATTCATGAGCTGATGTCAAGTCTCTGCTTCTCGGTGTTTGATAAACACATAACCAATGTTCGTCTTTTTCTGCTTGCATTTTCTCAAACAATTACAAGTCATACGAATCACTGAAGCAGGTGGTCATCTCAGTGAAACTTCGTCTTCAATTCCATATTGATCATTAAGCCATGAGAAGGGCGAATAGGGGAACAATTAGACGCTGAATATAAGCGGTATTTAGATCTATAATCTTAATAGTACGCCATTGATAATCTTGAACTACGTTGTACATACGGTAGCAGACAAACGAGCTGCTCGCGCTGGTCTTTTTTCGTGCGTGATATCCGGGCCGGAGGTGCCGCGGTGCGCCTTGACTAAAGGCTAGCTTCCCGCCACATGAAACAACAATGACGACACTGAACTGCAGCTTGCATCAGTTTCAACGTTATGTGTACATAATGCTTTGTCAATCATAGTCTTGGTGCAAGACGTCCCTGTTCTGTATTTCCACGATCCGCCCCATTACAAATTGCCGCCAATAGAGGGCGCTATCATTCCACGAACCGCTATCACAGGAACGTCTTGGGAATCTCGTCAAACTGCCTTGAAAATTCCAGGGACATTCCGCTGTGACGTAGAAATTTGCATAATTCTTTGCAAGAAAAAAATCACGTGATGAGTCTAGTACCTGAACTGCCGCGTTTGTGAACCACTGATCTCTATTATTGTACTGTGGCTAGGCTGCACATGGAATCGTGTGTGGGGAATATGAATGGAACTTGTCGCCGTCGACCGACACCCGCGTGTGTATAGTAGTAACCCATAGAACTATTTAAACTAGTATTTTGCTGTCGTTTGCGTAATGGCGGAGCGTGCCGTAAAAGTTGACAGTTAATGTAATAGAAGTTATAGTATAGTAATAACATTATTTGAATACAATGTATGTATTCAAATAATGTTATTACTATAAGGCCTGGGGTCGATTTCACAAAGGACTTACTAAGATTTATCTGAAGTTATTTGCCATAGTGATTTGTATTGTGACATCACACATTGCTTATCAATTAAGATTAATAATACACAGTTAAGATCAATCTGAACTCTTTGTAAAATCAGCCCCTGGTGATTTAATGTTACTGTTGTGTACGCATTATTACATTTTGGAGGACGAACCTCACATTTGTGCTTTTAAGGCAAGGAAGTATGTACAGTGTAGTTGTCTCACATTATCCAACACAACCTAGACTATCATGCTGAATCTACATCTTTTCCTTTGAAAACAAAAATACAACCAGTACTTGGTCATAAAGTTAACAGTTTATGGTAGAAAACTGTTCTGTTACTGTTACATTATATTTGTTATTTTAGCTGAACAATTTTAAATGGTCCTTTTTATTGTAAGTATAATGCCCACATTTATACATTTGTAAGCATAAATATTTCATCAGTGAACATTTCAACTAAATATGATAATTAATGTAAAGCATTGTAATAAACATTCACACTGATAGGACAGGGTTTTTTTTCTTCAAATATCCACCAGTATATATATATTTTTTTAAGTTTCTCCTCTAATTAGACCCAACTCCCTAGGTGTTTTTGCTAGAAACCATACAAATCCGCCAAAATCAATCAATTGCAACTGTAGGCCTCCTACTGAATCCATCATAATCAACCAATGCACTTAATGCTAATGTACTGGAATCAACTGGAATAAATCAGGATAATGCCGAGTACTTTGATGGATAGTCACCTGGTAGTCACGTGGACCCACGATGGAAAAATTGAAAAGGCGAAGGAAAAAATTGAAAAGGCGACAGACAAAATTGAAAAGGCGAGGGACAAAATTGAAAAGGCGAGGGACAAAATTGAAAAGGCGAGGGACAAAATTGAAAAGGCAAGGGACAAAATTGAAAAGGCGAGGGACAAAATTGAAAAGGCGAGGGACAAAATTGAAAAGGCGAGGGACAAAATTGAAAAGGCGAGGGACAAAATTGAAAAGGCGAGGGACAAAATTGAAAAGGCGACGGACAAAATTGAAAAGGCGAGGGACAAAATTGAAAAGGCGAGGGACAAAATTGAAAAGGCGACAGACAAAATTGAAAAGGCGACGGACAAAATTGAAAAGGCGTTGGAAAGGAGTGGCACATATGGAACACCATACGAACCCCTAATTTAATGCATTTCTACTTGACAGCTTCATCAACCCATCATACTCCAACATTGAGTGTGTACTTAAGGGAAATGTGAATTTTGATTATTTGAGGCAGACAGTACCAATATTGTGAAACAGTGACTCGTTCGATCACCGGTCCTCGCCGACAATCTCACTTAAATCTTTGATGAAGCCCTTTTCTTGGCTTTCGTTAGTAAGGTGGTGTAACTCTTACAAGTTACTAGCTGCCGGTTACAAACTATACACCATCCGCCCTTTTTCGTACGGTGTGATGAGTATCGCGAGGCCATTATTCGCCAGCAAAGCTAGCCATCATAATTGCAAAAAATCACGAAAGAGGCCGACCGTCCTTGCTACACAGAACACAGCACACATAACAGTGTGTCAGTATAGTAGACAATACAATTTCGTCTGCTACATTTTACAGCAGCGTGACCAGTCTGGTTGGTCGTTATGCGGCTTAAAATTTTTGTTCGTGCGCTTGCGTATTGCCGTTGTGACCTCAATGTGAATATGCAGATATAGGTCACAGCGATTGTATCACGTGATACTCGACGAGATTCCCAAGACGTTCCTGTGATAGCGGTTCGTGGGTGATAGCGGGTTCGTGGAATGATAGCGCCCTCTATTGGCGGCAATTTGTAATGGGGCGGATCGTGGAAATACAGAACAGGGACGTCTTGCACCAAGACTATGTCAATCAAAGCGGGGGGGGGGGGGGGGGGGGGGGGTACGAGTGGGAAGGGGCGCTTCATTGTCCGGTTTTGATCATATATTAAGGTCAAAATGTTGTCATGTCTGTGTTCAGAAGTTTGAGCACGACTAACGTTCTACACCCCGATACAAAAATTATGCTGAAATGATCAGTAGTTTTAAAGATATATATCAGATAGGATAATAAGAAATTTTCAACTTCCGATTTTAACCGGAAGTAAGTTCAAATGTTGGACGGGTTCTGTGTAGCGTTTGTCGAACTTTAAATGAGCTATCCGATGATGTGTATATTATAAAAAACAAACAAATGGTTCATGAGTTATGCTTTTTACAAATATTAAACTTTGATTTATTATAATTCGATGCCCGATGACGTCATCATGACGTAAATAGGTTTGTGTCGTCTTGATAGTGAGGTTCAACTATCTGTTGAGTTTCATTGTTCAATTCAATCTCAATCTTGAGTTATTCCGTAGATAAGCTCGAAAGTGTTTTTTTGAAGGAAAAAACGAAGGCGAACTTCGACCTAGGGTAACGACCCGGAAGTTAAGGTCATGTGAATTTGGCGTTAACTTTTCAAATGTTGCCCGTGTCTTGATCTATCATATGCCCAAATATGAATACTGTAGCTGTAATATTCAGAGACATACAGGCATTGGCATGAGGGCACTTTTCGAGCTAAAATGGCTTGTAACTTGACACCTGATGACGTAATCGTGACGTCACAACTTACTCGGCTTCTCCTAGTTATGTTCTAACTTCACATGAAGTTTCAAGTTGATCAAAGATTCGGAAGTATGCGTTTGCTTGCGGACAAAGCTCGCTGAGAAGAATAAGCAAAACAAAGGAGAAAAAAAAAAAAAAAAAACGAACAATAACAAAGAGTTGTTCGGTCTGTGGACCGAACACCTAAAAAAAACAAAAAAAAAACGAACAAAAACAAGGAGTTGTTCGGTCTGTGGACCGAACACCTAAAAAACCGAACAATAACAAAGAGTTGTTCGGTCTGTAACCGAACACCTAAAAAAAAAACTAGCCTTAACGTGTTTGTGACAACAAACACTAGGTGTTCGGGTATCGCTGGTGGGCTCACTGCTGTTTTAATGCGTAAGCTATATCATTGAATCGCTGAAAACAATCCTGATAGCTTTTGAAATATTAGAGAAAGTAAAGTATTAATAGGTTACACAAGAAATAAAGGGCTGCTAAAAATTGTATAAATTTTATAAATAACAACCTTCTGAATAGGAAAGCTATAATATTCATATTTAAACATTATGATAGATCAAGACACGGGCAACATTTGAAAAGTTAACGCCAAAATCACATGACCTTTACTTCCGGTCGTACCGGAAGGTCAAAGTTTGCCTTTGTGCAATTCTTAACAAAAAAACATTTCCTGGCAAAATTCTTAACTTCTGTTTGTCTGATCAACTTCAAATTTACACCATGTTAGAACCTTGATGAAACCTCCATCAAGTTAGTGTGACGTCATGATGACGTCATCAGGTGTTGAAATACAGTAAATCAAAATTGTATATTTCAAAAAATCATAACTTAATAATTACTGAATGGATTGCTTCAATCAATACATCATCGGACAGGCCTTTAAAAACTCAACAAATGCTACACAAAGAGTTACCCCGTTTGTTCTTAACTTCACGCTCAAAATGTAAGTTGAACATTACGCAGCAGAAGCAAAGGGCTGGTCGTTCCGCTCCATTGACCACGTGCAAGCTTGCATGTACATGTAAACTGTACACACACTGCGCCATTGATCTTAAGGTTCAAAGTCCACGAAGACTGTGCATTGCTGGCCCACATGTATATTGTACATGTACTGAAGCGTACAGTAAAGTTGATGCGTTATCCATGGTGGCGCTATACCAAGTTAATGGTCCTTTGTTACTGCACTCGTCGATAAATGCAACCATGAATAGCTCATTGCATAACCTTCGTGTTAGCCTTTTGTTGGCTTGGTGGTAAATATCAACTGAACGAGTGTATTTTGCTGAACTGTTTTGGTGATTTGAATAACTTTTGATAACTGAGAAAATGCAATCGGAAAAAGGTCAACATAAATTTGACTCTGATCAACAACGGTTTTTATGCGAATCTAACTTTTAGATCCTGTTGAATACTTCAAAGAAATACAATGTGACTAGCAAAATAAATTCAACATAAATTGCACATCGTGTAAACAGTAGGTTCTTATGCCCTTTTCATAATCATGACAAATGATGTTGCTTCACACATAAGGTAGCAAGCATGCGTAGTTTGATAACATTTATTTTTGAATTGTTAGTGATAGTCTTTTAATTTATCAGTTAAGCATGTTAAGTTTGTGACTATTTACATGAAAATTGTTATACATGTGTATCTAAACTACTTTATGGAGACTCATATACAGCAACGATATCACTTTCCCCGTGTACACTAAAAGTATAAAAGTAATAGGTTTGCAAACGACTTTTTTTGGAAAATTAAAAAACTTTCAATATAAATCTGCTTACGCATTTTAGTAACATAACAGTGCCCCATACCCGAACACCTAGTGTTTGTTCTCACAAACACTAAATCTCTAGTTGGATATTGATTTTCCTACAGAACAGTTTATTAATTTTTAGACTATTGAAAGGGCACTTGTTTTAAATCATAATGCAAAACGAAGGCAAATCATGAAGACGGCAAATCTAAGCCTCTCTTGAATTTTGACTTATAACATAATGATTTATAAGTTCTATTTCTACCTGTATGGTGCATCATACAGGAAATGAAGAATGCAACACAACAACACGTGGAAAATCTGTCACTGGATCCAAGACCATGCCGGTGGATGTGCTGTATTCTGAAGAAGAAAAAAACAATATTACAAAATAAACAAAGTATGACTCTAGGAAAATTAAGTCAAGCTGAAACTGTTAAAATAAACAAAAATCAAGACTTAAAACGTTTCATATTTATATAATAATACTACTAATTTATTTAATTTATATTGCGCTCTCTCAATGACCAACCTGTTCAAAGGGGGGGGGGGGGGGGTCAAAACAGTAACAACATTAAAACTTAGGAAATTGCACAAGAAAAGGTTAGTGGAAGGTGCACATATTGTTTTGGAAGTGAACAACTTATAAACAAAACCTACTTTACTTAACACAAACGTCATCAAAGTTGCCGACAAACATTCTTCAGTCGGACCATTTTCTGACTTTAGTGACGCAGCCAACAATCATACCAATCCCCCATTGCCCAATTCTACTCCTCGACGATCACACTAAACGTTCTTTAGTTTTAAAAACATCACCAACGCCACCACTTGATGATAAAAGATAAACTTTATAACATAACTGTGCATTAAATAAATACTCATTTTGAAAAGCAATGATTTTCACACAAAGCTTACCGTTTTATCACCGTGTGGCACCGATATAGCATCGATAAACACTGCCGTGGACGCCGTCCGAAACACCCATTCATGAGCTGATGTCAAGTCTCTGCTTCTCGGTGTTTGATAAACACATAACCAATGTTCGTCTTTTTCTGCTTGCATTTTCTCAAACAATTACAAGTCATACGAATCACTGAAGCAGGTGGTCATCTCAGTGAAACTTCGTCTTCAATTCCATATTGATCATTAAGCCATGAGAAGGGCGAATAGGGGAACAATTAGACGCTGAATATAAGCGGTATTTAGATCTATAATCTTAATAGTACGCCATTGATAATCTTGAACTACGTTGTACATACGGTAGCAGAAAAACGAGCCGCTCGCGCTGGTCTTTTTTCGTGCGTGATATCCGGGCCGGGGGTGCCGCGGTGCGCCTTGACTAAAGGCTAGCTTCCCGCCACATGAAACAACAATGACGACACTGAACTGCAGCTTGCATCAGTTTCAACGTTATGTGTACATAATGTTTTGTCAATCAAAGTGTGGGGGGGGGGGGGGGGGTACGAGTGGGTAGTTGCTCTTCATTGTCCGGTTTTGACCATATATTAAGGTCAAAATGTTGTCATGTCTGTGTTCAGAAGCTTGAGCACGACTAACGTTCTACACCCTGATACAAAAATTATGCTGAAATGACCAGTAGTTTTAAAGATATATATAAGATAGGATAATAAGAAATTCAACTTCCGATTTTAACCGGAAGTAAGTTCAAATGTTGGACGGGTTCTGTGTAGCGTTTGTCGAACTTTAAATGAGCTATCCGATGATGTGTAGATTATAAAAAACAAACAAATGGTTCATGAGTTATGCTTTTTACAAATATTAAACTTTGATTTATTATAATTCGATGCCCGATGACGTCATCATGACGTAAATAGGTTTGTGTCGTCTTGATAGTGAGGTTCAACTATCTGTTGAGTTTCATTGTTCAATTCAATCTCAATCTTGAGTTATTCCGTGGATAAGCTCGAAAGTGTTTTTTGAAGAAAAAAAACGAAGGCGAACTTCGACCTAGGGTAACGACCCGAAAGTTAAGGTCATGTGAATTTGGCGTTAACTTTTCAAATGTTGCCCGTGTCTTGATCTATCATATGTCCAAATATGAATACTGTAGTTGTAATATTCAGAGACATACAGGCATTGGCATGAGGGCACTTTTCGAGCTAAAATGGCTTGTAACTTGACACCTGATGACGTAATCGTGACGTCACAACTTACTCGGCTTCTCCTAGTTATGTTCTAACTTCACATGAAGTTTCAAGTTGATCAAAGATTCGGAAGTATGCGTTTGCTTGCGGACAAAGCTCGCTGAGAAGAATAAGCAAAACAAAGAAGAAAAAAACCAAAACAAAAACGAACAATAACAAAGAGTTGTTCGGTCTGTAACCGAACACCTAAAAAAAAAAAAAAAAAAAACGAACAAAAACTAGAGATTTAGAGTTTGTAAAACAAACTCTAGGTGTTCGGGTTCTCGCTGGGCTCAGTGCTGTTTTAATGCGTTAGCTATATCATTGAATCGCTATATCATTGAATCGCTGAAAACATTGTTGATAGCTTTTGAAATTTCAAGGAAAGTAAAGTGTAAATCTTCGTTGATTGAACGTTAGTTTACACAGGAAATTAATGCACCTCACAATATGAATTTTTAAAAATAATAATCTTTTGTTAAAGCCAACCCTATTTTGGTTGCTAAAAAAAATGATCCTTATCCTTATCCTTATCCTACATTTGAAAACTGATGACGTTTGATAAGTTCTTATCGAGACATTGGTATTTAATTATGTGCTTTAAATTGTAAGTGAAAAACGTAGGTGAACTTACTAAACGTATTGTCAGCAAAAGAGTACATTATTTAATTTATTTGAAAGGGCAGAGGGTCAATATTGTCCTTTCATACAGAGCAGCATAAATTTTTCGAATTTCCTTTTGTTTTGGTTGCATATTATCTTAAAACGCGCCTTTGAATTACTCACAAGTACAACTATCATGTATGCCACTCACAGAAGTTTATTTATTTTCCAATGGATATTGATTCTTTATAATAAATCCGACTATGCAAATCATGTTGACATTATTAAATTACAATTCTTAGAAGTTTTAACAGGTTTTCAAATACTGTGATTTGGCTTCTCATTATGTATCGGTGCATGATACTTTGATTGTTAAATACATATGCACTGATGATGATGTCGTTAAAACAAGTCGAGCATACAATGAGCTATTGGTTGCATTTTTTTAAATAGCTTGCTTGATTTTTAGACATTAGTCTTCATACAGAACGGTTTGTTAAATTTATAATATTGAAATAAAAAACACATGTTTTTAAAAATTATGCAAGATAAAGGCAAGTCATGAAGACGGCAAATTTAAGCCTCTCGTGAATTTAAACTAATAAAATAGTTGTAACGAGTTAATAACTATTTCTACCTGTATGGTGCATCATCATACATTCAGCAAGGAATTAGGGAATTGAACACAGCAACGAGTATGATTTTTTTCACTGGAGAACATTCGGGTACTGATGTGTTGTATATTCTGAAGAAGAAAAAAACAATAAACAAAGTATGACTCAAAGCAAATTAAGTCAAGCTGAAACTGCTCAAATAAATAAAATTCAAGACTTACAACATTTTATGATTTTATAATGATAATAATGATTTATTGAATTTATATTGCGCCCTCTCCAGGACCAACCTGTTCGAGGGCGCATAACAATACAACATATCAGAGTAGGAAATTACGCAAGAAAAAATTAGTGGAAGGTGCACATCCTGTTTTTGATGTGAACAACTTATAAACGAAACCTTATTAGGGGAAACTTTATCGAAGGGTTTTCAAATAATTATGTCATAATACAAAGTTGACTGAAAACATTCATCAGTCTGACCATTTTCTGATTATGTGACACAGCCAACAATCATACCAATCCCCCATTGCCCAACTCTATCTCTTCGACGTTCATACTAAACGTTCCTTAGTTTTAAAAACATTTCACCAACGTCACCACTTGATGATACAGGATAAACTTTATAACGTAATTGTGCATCAAATAAAAGAATCATTTTGAAAAGCAATGATGTTCACACGAAAACTTACCGAAGTTAGTCCCGTGTAGCAAAAATTCCTACCTCCATGGATAAACACATGCCGTGAGAAGGGTCTGAAACACCCATTACGATCGGATGACACATCCTTCCTTCTCGGTGTATGATCAAAACATAACCATTGTTCGTCTTTTCCTGCTTGCATTTTCCCACATAATTAAATACCATACGAATCACTGAAGCAGGTGGTCATCTCAGTGAAACTTCGTCTTCAATTCCATATTGATAATAAAGCCATGAGAAGGGCAAGTAGGGGAACAATTAGACGTCAAATCTTAGCGAAAATCATGTTAATGCTAGTACGTAGTAGTAAGTACGCCATTGATAAGATTGCACTACGTTGTATGTAAAACATGAATGGAAACTCTCGTTACGCCCACATGGCACTGATAGTGAACAACTACCGTTGTGCCACGTTGGTCTGTAACAAGTGCATTGACTGGCTAGCTACCCACCGTTGCCAGTCGCGAGGGGGTATATGCCATTCTGCGTTAGGCAATGGATTAAGATTAAAGGCCAATTTCTCTAATAGATCTATGAAAAACTTGATTTGTTCCAGTGTATAAAACAATAAGTATTCAGTACCCTTTGTTTTCAAGAAAAAACAACGAATTTATCGTTCTTAGTTTGCGAGTTCTGCATGGTTGTTAAACCAAAGACTCAAAATTTGATTAAATTATTTACATTTAATTACCCAATAATTCATTGGGTGACGTCTATTAATTAAACAACGTAACGGCGAGGTTTTTCATGTAAATAGTCATAAACTGAACTGATCGTATGCAAGACCCGTTCGATGATGTATTGATTGTAGAAATCCAATCCGTAGTTATTGGACTATAATACTAAAAGATATCACTAACAATTCAAAAAAAAATGTTATCAAACTACGCCTGTTTGCTGCGCTTATACCGTCTGGTGCCGATTACTGAAGCAATAAGTCATGATTATGAAAAGGGCATAAGAACCTACTGTTTACACGATGTGCAATTTATGTTGACTTTATTTTGCTGTTCACATTGTATTTCTTTGAAGTATTCAACAGGATCTAAAAGTTAGATTCGCGTAAAAACCGTTGTTGATCAGAGTCAAATTTATGTTGACCTTTTATATTTCCGATTGCATTTTCTCAGTTATCAAAAGTTCTTCAAATCACCAAAACAATTCAGCAAAATACACTCGTTCAGTTGATATTTACCACCAAGCCAACAAAAGGCTAACACGAAGGTTATGCAATGAGCTATTCATTGGACCACCGTCGAACATCGTAGATTTCCGAAGGATGGTTGCATTTATCGACGAGTGCAGTAACAAAGGACCATTATCTTGGTATAGCGCCACCATGGATAACGTGTCACGACACAGCAATGCAGTCTTCGTGGACTTTGCACCCAAGATCAATGGCGCAGTGTGTGTACTGTTACATGTACATGCAAGATTACGCGTGGTCAATGGAGCAGAATGACCAGACCTGCGGGCTATACTAACGTAATGTTCAACTTACATTTTCAGCGGGAAGTCAAGAACAACCGGGATAACTCTTTGTGTAGCATTTGTTGAGTTTTAAAAGACCTGTCCGATGATGTATTGATTGAAGCAATCCATTCAGTAATGATTAAGTTATGATTTTTTGAAATATTAAATTTTGATTTACTGTATTTCAACACCTGATGACGTAATCATGACGTCACAACAACTTGATGGAGGTTTCATCAAGGTTCTAACATGGTGTAAATTTGAGGTTGATCGGATAAACAGAAGTGAAGAATTTGGGCAGGAAATGTTTTTGGTTAAGAATTGCAGAAAGGCAAACTTTGACCTTCCGTTACGACCAGAAGTAAAGGTCATGTGAATTTGGCGTTAACTTTTCAAATGTTGCCCGTGTCTTGATCTATCATAATGTTTAAATATGAATATTATAGCTTTCCAATTCAGAAACATACAGGCATTGGCATGAGGGCACTTTTTTGACTTTAAATGGCTTGTAATTTGACACCCGATGACGTCATCATGACGTCATTGTTCACACACCTTCTGCTCTTTATGTTCTAATGTCACATTAAGTTTCAAGTTGATCAAAGGTTTGCAAGTATGTTTTTTTCTGCGGACAAACTACAATCAGAAGAATAAGCAAAACAAAGAAAACTAGAGATTTAGAGTTTGTAAAACAAACTCTAGGTGTTCGGGTTTTCGCTGGGCTCAGTGCTATTTTAATGCGTTAGCTATATCATTGAATCGCTGAAAACATTGTTGATAGCTTTTGAAATTTCAAGGAAAGTAAAGTGTAAATCTTCGTTAATTGTATGTTAGACGATGATGTCGTTAAAATAAGTCGAGCATAGTATGAGCTATTGGTTGCATTTTTAAAAATAGCTTGCTTGATTTTTAGACATTAGTCTTCATACAGAACGGTTTGTTAAATTTTTAATATTGAAAGAAAAGACACTTGTTTTAAATAATTATGCAAGATAAAGGCAAGTCATGAAGACGGCAGTTTTAGCTTCTCGTGAATTTTAACTAATTAAATATTTTTAACGAGTTAATAACTATTTCTACCTGTATGGTGCATCATACTCAGTGTGTAGTTTGTTACGCACCTCAAAACAGTAATAACACCAAAGTTCAACTTAAAGGCACTGAACACGTTTGGTAATTGTCAAAGACCAGTATTCTCACTTGGTGTATCCCAACATAATGCATAAAATAACAAGCCTGTGAAAATTTGGACTCAATTGGTCATTGAAGTTGCAAGAAAATGATGAAAGAAAAAACACCCTTGTTGTACAAATTAGTGTGCTTTCAGATAGGAATAAAAGGCTTCTGGCCAGAAGTCTTTTATTATTTTAGTGAGAAATTACCTCTTTCTCAAAAACTACGTTACTTCGGAGGGAGTCGTTTCTCACAATGTTTTATACAATCAACAGCTCTCCGTTGCTCGTTACCAAGTAAGTTTTTATGCTAATATATATTTTGAGTAATTACCAAACGTGTACAGTGCCTTTAATGAAATAGCTCACGCATTGACACAGCACTGACCCCAGCGATACCCGAACACCTAGTGTATGTTGTCACAAACACGTTAAGGCTAGTTTGGTTTATTTTCTCATACAATGTATACACTACACATACGACTTCGGAGTCTAGACACTATTGTGTACATCCATTGCATTCATTTGCATTTGCATTCATTGACAAAGTGTGTGTTAAAAGTTATAGGTCAATAATTGTCGCATGACTGCTTGCAATGGTTTATTGACTGATACAATTTAAACGCTACATAAAACTTTGGAGTCTATGCACTTTATTGTACATTTAACCAGTACATACATTTGTACATTTGATAGTTTCACAGTACATTGACAATATGTGTCCTGAAAGTAAAAATCCATACCTTGTTGCAGAACTGCTTGCAATGGTTTATTATATAATACATAATGACATGAATATAATTAGCAAATCTTGAGACCACCATATCTCGAACGGTTTAAGTCCGATCAACTGTTTTCGATTGTGTACTTGTGGGATACTGTAGATGTGTTTGTTAGGCTAAACGTTGTGCGACGTCATCATGACGTCACCAGTGCCCAACGTAAAGTCAATACATTTCGCTCACCACAATTCTTGTTTTATGGCCCGTGTGGTAAAAAAAACACCTCCATAAGACTGTGTGGCGCGGTATGCTACTTTATGTGTTCTCTTATGTTATAATGTAAGGAATTATGAAGTCACCACCTGTAATAGAGCACCCTCTATCAATCGTCTATTTGTGTCAAACAAAATAAGTTTAATTTTGAAATCTACAGAATATGCTTGATCGAGTCAGAAGTTGTTTCCCATCCCATCTTGGAATACTGTGAGCTACGGTACTCATGTTTCAAGCTCGAAAACATGTTGCATCAATTTTTGATTTCACGTACTAACACAAAACGTTTTACTTTATTGCTTATTAATTTAGGACGAAAATCAGTCATAAGTACCATATATATGAAGTTCAAAGCAACAAGTCTCCACTGTTAGAAAACTAGTGACGTTTTGAAGGAAAGCGGGATTTTATAAAAGCCTTCAACATTAAATGCCGTTTTCTACAATTATTACTTTTTACTGTCTACGTGTGTGTGTCAGTTCGTGAAATCGGTGGATGACGATTTGATAGCTTCACAGTTACCTTGACAAAGTGTCTCGACTTATCGCATGGCTGCTTGCAATGGTTTATTGTCTGACACAATGTACGTACTAAATTAAACTTAGGAGTCTAGACACTATTGTGTACATTTAACCAGTACATTGTACATTTGATAGCTTCACAGTTTCAATGTGTCTCGAAAGTAAACATGCATGAATTGTCGCATGACTACTTGCAGTGGTTTTCAAGAAATAACAACGAATTTATCGTTCTTAGTTTGTGAGTTCGAAAAACTCAAAATTTGATTAAAAAATTAATATCATTAATTTAACCGATAAATCATTGGATGACGTCATTATGTTGTCAAAACTTCTGTTTCATCTATTTATCAGGTGTAACACTGTTGCCAAGTTTCATGACCGTACGAGCTTGGGAAGGATGTCAAAGGCTGCGGACAACGATTTGTGTGTATTTTTGAGATGGGCGAACAAACTCAAAAATTCACTAGAGATTTAGAGTTTGTAAAACAAACTCTAGGTGTTCGGGTTCTCGCTGGGCTCAGTGCTGTTTTAATGCGTTAGCTATATCATTGAATCGCTATATCACTGAATCGCTGAAAACATTGTTGATAGCTTTTGAAATTTCAAGGAAAGTAAAGTGTAAATCTTCTTACACAGAAAATAAAAGCTACTCAAGATATGAAATTTTATAAATAACAAACTTTTGTTTAGCCAGATTACAAGTTACACATGTTTTTATCGAGACATAGATAATTAAATATGTGCCAAGTGAAAAACAAAGATTAATTTTTTTTTATTTTATCAGCGAAAGAGTACATTATTTAAATTATTTGAAAGGGCAAAAGGTCCATTGTCATTTCATAGTCATACAGCAGAGGAACATTTTCCCCCTTCCCCTTCATCTTGGCAGCAGATGTTGAAACGATCCTTTGAATGACCCACACGTTCAACTAAATATGCCATTCACTGAAGTTTATTTATTTGTCAATGGATATCGATTCCTTTTTGATTAAAAAACCACATTAGATGATATTCATGTTGACATTATTAAGTTACAATTCTGAAACTTTTTACAGTGAGTTGGATACTCATGAAGTATCGGTGCATGAATCATTGATTGTTCAAAACATATATGCACTGATGAATATGTCATTAAAATTAGTCAAGTATTATGAGCTATCGGTTGCATGTTTTAAATTAGCTTGTTTGATTTTTAGACATTGATTTTCCTACAGAACGGTTTGTTAAATTTAGAATATTAAAATGAAAGACACTTGTTTAGGATAATTATGCAAGACAAAGGCAAAGCATGAGGACGGCAAGTCTAAGCATCTCATGAATTTATACTAATAACATAATGAGTTAAGTACTATTTTTAGGAAAACCTCCATCGAAGGGTCTTTAAATATGCATGTCATAATAAAAAAGTTGACGAAAAACATTTATTAGTCGAACCATTCTCTGACTATAGTGACACAGCCAACAACCATACCAATCCCCCATTGCCTAATTCTACCTCTGCGACGATCATACTAAATGCTTCTTAGTTTTAAAAACATCCCACCAACGTCACAACTTGATGATACAGGATAAACTTTATAACATAATTGTGCATTAAATAAAAGACTCATTTTGAAAAGCAATGATGTTCATACGAAACGTACCGTTTCTAGTCACCGTGCAGGGACGATAAAGACTACCGTGTGTGAGGGTCTGAAACACCCTACACAAACCGATGACGCGTCCCTTCTTCTCGGTGTGTGATCAAAACATAACCATTGTTCGTCTTTTCCTGCTTGCATTTTCCCACATAATTAAATATCATACGAATCACTGAAGCAGGTGGTCATCTCAGTGAAACTTCGTCTTCAATTCCATATTGATAATAAAGCCATGAGAAGGGCAAGCAGGGGAACAATTAGACGTCGAATCTTAGCAGAAATCATGTTAATGCTAGTACGTAGTAGTAAGTACGCCATTGATAAGATTGCACTACGTTGTAAGTAAAACATGAATGGAAACTCTCGTTACGCCCACATGGCACTGATAGTAAACAACTACCGTTGTGCCACGTTGGTCTGTAACAAGTGCCTTGACTGGCTAGCTATCCACCGTTGCCAGTCGCGAGGGGTATGTCATTCTGCGTTAGGCAATGGATTAAGATTAAAGGCCAATTTCTCTAATAGATCTATGAAAAACTTGATTTGTTCCAGTGTATAAAACAATAAGTATTCAGTACCCTTTGTTTTCAAGAAAAAACAACGAATTTATCTTTCTTAGTTTGCGAGTTCTGGTTGTTAAACCAAAGACTCAAAATTTGATTAAATTATTTACATTTAATTACCCAATAATTCATTGGGTGACGTCATTATGTTGTCGAAATTTCTGTTTTATCTAATCATCAGGTGTAATATTGTTGCCAAGTTTCATGACCGTGCGAGTTTGGGAAAGATGTCAAAGTCTGTGGACAACGATGCGTGTATTTTTGAGGTGGGCGAACAAACTCAAAAATCCACTAGAGATTTAGAGTTTGTAAAACAAACTCTAGGTGTTCGGGTTCTCGCTGGGCTCAGTGCTGTTTTAATGCGTTAGCTATATCATTGAATCGCTGAAAACATTGTTGATAGCTTTTGAAATTTCAAGGAAAGTAAAGTGTAAATCTTCGTTGATTGAACGTTAGTTTACACAGGAAATTAATGCACCTCACAATATGAATTAAAAAAAATAATAATCTTTTGTTAAAGCCAAATTAACGAATCCAACCCTATTTTGGTTGCTAAAAAAAATGATCCTTATCCTTATCCTTATCCTACATTTGAAAACTGATGACGTCATGACGTTAGATAAGTTCTTATCGAGACATTGGTATTTAATTATGTGCTTTAAATTGTAAGTGAAAAACGAAGAGTACATTATTTAATTTATTTGAAAGGGCAGAGGGTCAATATTGTCCTTTCATACAGAGCAGCATACATTTTTCGAATTTCCTTTCGTTTTGGTTGCATATCAACGAGCCTTTGAATTACTCACAAGTACAACTATCATGTATGCCACTCACAGAAGTTTATTTATTTTCCAATGGATATTGATTCTTTATAATAAATCCGACTATGCAAATCATGTTGACATTATTAAATTACAATTCTTAGAAGTTTTAACAGGTTTTCAAATACTGTGATTTGGCTTCTCATTATGTATCGGTGCATGATACTTTGATTGTTAAAACAAGTCGAGCATACAATGAGCTATTGGTTGCATTTTAAAAAATAGCTTGCTTGATTTTTAGACATTAGTCTTCATACAGAACGGTTTGTTAAATTTATAATATTGAAATAAAAAACACATGTTTTTAATAATTATGCAAGATAAAGGCAAGTCATAAAGACGGCAAATTTAAGCCTCTCGTGAATTTTAACTAATAAAATAGTTTTAACGAGTTAATAACTATTTCTACCTGTATGGTGCATCATCATACATTCAGCAAGAAATTAGGGAATTCAACACAGCAACGAGTATGATTTTTTTCACTGGAGAACATTCGGGTACTGATGTGTTGTATATTCTGAAGAAGAAAAAACAATAAACAAAGTATGACTCAAAGCAAATTAAGTCAACTGCTCAAATAAATAAAATTCAAGACTTACAACATTTCATGATTTTATAATAATAATAATAATTTATTGAATTTATATTGCGCTCTCTCCAGGACCAACCTGTTCGAGGGCTCATAACAATACAACATATCAGAGTAAGGAAATTACGCCAAAAAAAATGAGTGGAAGGTGCACATCCTGTTTTTGATGTGAACAACTTATAAACGAAACCTTATTAGGGGAAACTTTATCGAAGGGTTTTCAAATAAGTATGTCGCTATACAAAGTTGACGGAAAACATTCATCAGTCTGACCATTTTCTGACTATAGTGACATAGCCAACATTCATACCAATCCCCCATTGCCCAACTCTATCTCTTCGACGTTCATATTAAACGTTCCTTAGTTTTAAAAACATTTCACCAACGGTCACCACTTGATGATACAGGATAAACTTTATAACGTAATTGTGCATCAAATAAAAGAATCATTTTGAAAAGCAATGATGTTCACACGGAAAACTTACCGAAGTTAGTCCCGTGTAGCAAGGTAAACACATGCCGTGACGAGGGTCTGAAACACCCATTACGATCCGATGACACATCCTTCCTTCTCAGTGTATGATCAAAACATATTACCATTGTTCGTCTTTTCCTGCTTGCATTTTCCCACATAATTAAATATCATACGAATCACTGAAGCAGGTGGTCATCTCAGTGAAACTTCGTCTTCAATTCCATATTGATAATAAAGCCATGAGAAGGGCAAGTAGGGGAACAATTAGACGTCGAATCTTAGCGGAAATCATGTTAATGCTAGTACGTAGTAGTAAGTACGCCATTGATAAGATTGCACTTGCGTTGTAAGTAAAACATGAATGGAAACTCTCGTTACGCCCACATGGCACTGATAGTAAACAACTATCGTTGTGCCACGTTGGTCTGTAACAAGTGCCTTGACTGGCTAGCTACCCACCGTTGCCAGTCGCGAGGGGGTATGTCATTCTGCGTTAGGCAATGGATTAAGATTAAAGGCCAATTTCTCTAATAGATCTATGAAAAACTTGATTTGTTCCAGTGTATAAAACAATAAGTATTCAGTACCCTTTGTTCGGGTATGGGGCACTGTTATGTTACTAAAATGCGTAAGCAGATTTATATTGAAAGTTTTTTAATTTTCAAAAAAAAGTCGTTTGCAAACCTATTACTTTTATACTTTTAGTGTACACGGGGGAAGGTGATATCGTTGCTGTATGAGTCTCCATAACGTAGTTTAGATACACATGTATAACAATTTTCATGTAAATAGTCACAAACTTAACATGCTTAACTGATAAATTAAAAGACTAACAATTCAAAAATTAATGTTATCAAACTACGCATGCTTGCTACCTTATGTGTGAAGCAACATCATTTGTCATGATTATGAAAAGGGCATAAGAACCTACTGTTTACACGATGTGCAATTTATGTTGAATTTATTTTGCTAGTCACATTGTAATTCTTTGAAGTATTCAACAGGATCTAATAGTTAGATTCGCATAAAAACCGTTGTTGATCAGAGTCAAAGTTATGTTGACCTTTTTCCGATTGCATTTTCTCAGTTATCAAAAGTTATTCAAATCAGTGAATCACCAAAACAGTTCAGCAAAATACACTCGTTCAGTTGATATTCACCACCAAGCCAACAAATGGCTAACACGAAGGTTATGCAATGAGCTATTCATTGCACCACCGTCGAACATCGTAGATTTCCGAAGGATGGTTGCATTTATCGACGAGTGCAGTAACAAAGGACCATTAACTTGGTATAGCGCCACCATCGATAACGTATCACGACACAGCCACCATGGATAACGTATCACGACACAGCAATGCAGTCTTCGTGGACTTTGCACCCAAGATCAATGGCGCAGTGTGTGTACTGTTTACATGTACATGCAAGATTACGCGTGGTCAATGGAGCAGAATGACCAGACCTGCGGGCTAATACTAACGTAATGTTCAACTTACATTTTCAGCGGGAAGTCAAGAACAACCGGGATAACTCTTTGTGTAGCATTTGTTGAGTTTTAAAAGACCTGTCCGATGATGTATTGATTGAAGCAATCCATTCAGTAATGATTAAGTTATGATTTTTTGAAATATTAAATTTTGATTTACTGTATTTCAACACCTGATGACGTAATCATGACGTCACAACAACTTGATGGAGGTTTCATCAAGGTTCTAACATGGTGTAAATTTGAGGTTGATCGGATAAACAGAAGTGAATAATTTGGGCAGGAAATGTTTTTTGGTTAAGAATTGCAGAAAGGCAAACTTTGACCTTCCGTTACGACCGGAAGTAAAGGTCATGTGAATTTGGCGTTAACTTTTCAAATGTTGCCCGTGTCTTGATCTATCATAATGTTTAAATATGAATACTATAGCTTTCCTATTCAGAAACATACAGGCATTGGCATGAGGGCACTTTTTTGACCTTAAATGGCTTGTAATTTGACACCCGATGACGTCATCATGACGTCATTGCTCACACGTCTTCTGCTCTTTATGTTCTAATGTCACATTAAGTTTCAAGTTGATCAAAGGTTTGCAAGTATGTTTTTTTCTGCGGACAAACGACTATCAGAAGATTAAGCAAAACAAAGAAAAAAAAAAAAAAAAAACCGAACAAAAACAAGGAGTTGTTCGGTCTGTGGACCGAACACCTAACTAGAGATTTAGAGTTTGTAAAACAAACTCTAGGTGTTCGGGTTCTCGCTAGGCTCAGTGCTGTTTTAATGCGTTAGCTATATCATTGATACGCTGAAAACATTGTTGATAGCTTGTAAATTTTAAAGAAAGTAAAGTGTAAATCTTCTTACACAGGAAATAAAAGCTACTCAAGATATGAAATTTTATAAATAACAAACTTTTGTTTAGCCAGATTGGAAAACTGATGACATCATTATGAAGTTACAAATGTTTTTATCGAGACATAGATATTTAAATATGTGCCAAGTGAAAAACAAAGATTAACTTACAAAAAAAAAATCATCGAAAGAGTACATTATTTAAATTATTTGAAAGAGCAAAAGGTCCATTGTCATTTCATAGTCATACAGCAGAGGAACATTTTCCCCTTCCCCTTCATCTTGGCAGCAGATGTTGAAACAATCCTTTGAATGACCCACACGTTCAACTATTATATATGTCATTCACTGAAGTTTATTTATTTGTCAATGGATATCGATTCTTTTTTGATTAAAAAACCACATTAGATGATATTTATGTTGAAATTATTAAGTTACAATTCTGAAACTTTTTACAGTGAGTTAGATACTCATTAAGTATCAGTGCATGAATCATTAATTGTTCAAAACATATGCACTGATGAAGATGTCATTAAAATTAGTCAAGTATTATGAGCTATCGGTTGCATGTTTTAAATTAGCTTGTTTGATTTTTAGACAGTGATTTTCCTACAGAACGGTTTGGTTAAATTTAGAATATTAAAATGAAAGACACTTGTTTAGGATCATTATGCAAGACAAAGGCAGAGCATGAGGACGGCAAGTCTAAGCATCTCGTGAATTTATACTAATAACATAATGAGTTAAGTACTATTAATTTTTAGGAAACCTCCATCGAAGGGTCTTTAAATATGCATGTCATAATAAAAAAGTTGACGAAAAACATTTATTAGTCGAACCATTCTCTGCGACTATAGTGACACAGCCAACAACCATAGCAATCCCCCATTGCCTAATTCTACCTCTGCGACGATCATACTAAATGCTTCTTAGTTTTAAAAACATCTCACCAACGTCACAAATTGATGATACAGGATAAACTTTATAACATAATTGTGCATTAAATAAAAGACTCATTTTGAAAAGCAATGATGTTCATACGAAACGTACCGTTTCTAGTCACCGTGCAGGGACGATAAAGACTACCGTGTGTGAGGGTCTGAAACACCCTACACAAACCGATGACGCGTCCCTTCTTCTCGGTGTGTGATCAAAACACAACCAATGTCCGTCTTTTTCTGCTTACATTTTCTTACATAATTAAAAGTCATACGAATCACTGAGGTAGGTGGCCATCTCAGCGAAACTTCGTCTTTAATTCCATTTGATCATTAATCCATGAGAAGGGCGAAAAGGGGAACAATTAGACGCCGAATCTGAGTGGAATTCAGATCTGTAATGTTACTATTGTTAGTACGCCATTGATAAGATTGCTCTACGTTGTAAGTGCGTTGACCGGTGGCGTGTATGCTGCGTTAGGCAATTGATTAAGATTTAAACGTTTTAAAAGGCCAAATTCTCTCAGAAATCTTTGTCTAACTTGATTCGTTCCAAAGTATGAAACGAAAAGTATTCAATACCCTTTCTTTTCAAGAAATAACAACGATTATATCGTTCTTATTTTGTGAGTTCTGGTTGTTAAACCAAAAACTCAAAATTTGATTAAATAAATTACATTTAATTACTCAATAATTCATTGGGTGACGTCATTATGTTGTCGAAATTTCTGTTTTATCTAATCATCAGGTGTAATATTGTTGCCAAGTTTCATGACCGTGCGAGTTTGGGAAAGATGTCAAAGTCTGCGGACAACGATGCGTGTATTTTTGAGGTGGGCGAACAAACTCAAAAATCCACTAGAGATTTAGAGTTTGTAAAACAAACTCTAGGTGTTCGGGTTCTCCCTGGGCTCAGTGCTGTTTTAATGCGTTAGCTATATCATTGAATCGCTGAAAACATTGTTGATAGCTTTTGAAATTTCAAGGAAAGTAAAGTGTAAATCTTCTTTGATTGTACGTTAGTTTACACAGGAAATTAATGCACCTCACAATATGAGTTTTAAAAATAATAATCTTTTGTTAAAGCCAAATTTGAAAACTGATGACGTCATTATGACGTTAGATAAGTTCTTATAGAGACATTGGTATTAAATTATGTGTTTTAAATTGTAAGTGAAAAACGAAGGTGAACTTACTAAACGTATTGTCAGCAAAAGAGTACATTATATAATTTATTTAAAAGGGCAGTGGGTCAATATTGTCCTTTTAAACACGGCAACATTAATTTTTCGAATTTCCTTTCGTTTTGGTTGCATATCTTAAAACGAGCCTTTAAATTACTCACAAGTAGGGGGCTACAACTATCATGAATGCCACTCACTGAAGTTTATTTATTTTCAATGGATATTGATTCTTTATTGATTAATAAATCCGACTATGCAAATCATGTTGACATTATTAAGTTACAATTCTTAGAAGTTTTAACAGGTTTTCAAATACTGTGATTTGGCTTCTGAAACACCCTTCACGATCCGATGACACATCCTTCCTTCTCGGTGTGTGATCAAAACATAACCAATGTTCGTCTTTTTCTGCTTGCATTTTCTTACATAATTAAAAGTCATACGAATCACTGAAGCAGGTGGCCATCTCAGTGAAACTTTGTCTTCAATTCCATATTCTTCATAAAGCAACAGAGGGGCGAATATGGAAACAATCTGACGCTGAATATGGCACAAATTGAGGGAATTCAACATGCCGTTGTCGCGCCATTGAAGCTTGCTTATAAGTACGATGTGTGTGAATTTCCAAAAAAACCAGTGCCATTACATTCCGTGATGGCGCGCGTGCATGTACTGATGATTGATGTCAACAACTTTTCCCAGTGGATGAACCCATGACATGCTGCGTTACGTATTGGATTAAGATTTAACATTTTCAAATGCCGATTTCCCCCAGAAATGTATCTCAACGTTCGTTTGTTCCTTTGTATGAAGTGATCAGTATTCAATACCCTTTCTTTCCAAGAAATAACAACGAATTTAAAGTTCTAAGTTTTCGAGTTCTGTTTGTTAAACCAAAAACAAAAAATTTGATTAAATTAATTGCATTTAATTACCCAATAAATCATTGGGTGACGTCATTATATTGTCGAAATTTCTGTTTCATTTATTCATCAGGTGTAATAATGTTGCCAAATTGCATGACCGTGCGAGTTTGGGAAAGATGTCAAAGTCTGCGGACAACGATGCGTGTATTTTTGAGGGGGGCGAACAAACTCAAAAATCCACTAGAGATTTAGAGTTTGTAAAACAAACTCTAGGTGTTCGGGTTCTCGCTGGGCTCAGTGCTGTTTTAATGCGTTAGCTATAACATTGAATCGCTGAAAACATTGTTGATAGCTTTTGAAATTTCAAACTTGATTTGTTCCAATGTATAAAGCAATAAGTATTCAATACCCTTTGTTTTCAAGAAATAACAACGAATTTATCGTTCTTAGTTTGCGAGTTCTGCATGGTTGTTAAACCAAAAACTCAAAATTTGATTAAATTAATTACATTTAATTACCCAATAATTCATTGGGTGACGTCATTATGTTGTCGAAATTTATGTCTTATCTAATCATCAGGTGTAATATTGTTGCCAAGTTTCATGACCGTGCGAATTTGGGAAAGATGTCAAAGTCTGCGGACAACGATGCGTGTATTTTTGAGGTGGGCGAACAAACTCAAAAATCCACTAGAGATTTAGAGTTTGTAAAACAAACTCTAGGTGTTCGGGTTCTCGCTGGGCTCAGTGCTGTTTTAATGCGTTAGCTATATCATTGAATCGCTGAAAACATTGTTGATAGCTTTTGAAATTTCAAACTTGATTTGTTCCAATGTATAAAGCAATAAGTATTCAATACCCTTTGTTTTCAAGAAATAACAACGAATTTATCGTTCTTAGTTTGCGAGTTCTGCATGGTTGTTAAACCAAAAACTCAAAATTTGATTAAATTAATTACATTTAATTACCCAATAATTCATTGGGTGACGTCATTATGTTGTCGAAATTTATGTCTTATCTAATCATCAGGTGTAATATTGTTGCCAAGTTTCATGACCGTGCGAATTTGGGAAAGATGTCAAAGTCTGCGGACAACGATGCGTGTATTTTTAAGGTGGGCGAACAAACTCAAAAATCCACTAGAGATTTAGAGTTTGTAAAACAAACTCTAGGTGTTCGGGTTCTCGCTGGACTCAGTGCTGTTTTAATGCGTGAGCTATATCGTTGAATCGCTGAAAACATTGTTGATAGCTTTTGAAATTTCAAGGAAAGTAAAGTGTAAATCTTCTTTGATTGTACGTTAGTTTACACAGGAAATTAATGCACCTCACAATATGAGTTTTAAAAATAATCATCTTTTGTTAAAGCCAAATTTGAAAACTGATGACGTCATTATGACGCTAGATAAGTTCTTTAATCATGTGTTTTAAATTGTAAGTGAAAAACGAAGGTGAACATACTAAACGTATTGTCAGCAAAAGAGTACATTATTTAATTTATTTGAAAGGACAGAGGGTCAATATTGTCCTTACATACAAAGCAACATTAAATTTTCGAATGTCCTTTCGTTTTGGTTGCATAACTTAAAACGAGCCTTTAAATTACTCACAAGTACAACTATCATTTATGCCACTCACTGAAGTTTATTGATTTTTCAATGGATATTGATTCTTTATTGATTAATAAATCCGACTATGCAAATCGCGTTGACATTATTAAGTTACAATTCTTAGAAGTTTTAACAGGTTTTCAAATACTGTGATTTGGTTACCCACCGTTGCCAGTCGCGAGGGGGTACGTCATGCTGCGTTAAGCAATGTATTAAGATTAAATGCCAATTTCTCTAATAGATCTATGACAAACTTGATTTGTTCCAATGTATCAAACAATAAGTATTCAATACCCTTTGTTTTCAAGAAATAACAACGAATTTATCGTTCTTAGTTTGCGAGTTCTGCATGGTTGTTAAACCAAAAACTCAAAATTTGATTAAATTAATTACATTTAATTAGCCAATAATTCATTGGGTGACGTCATTATGTTGTTGATATTTATGTTTTATCTAATCATCAGGTGTAATATTGTTGCCAAGTTTCATGACCGTGCGAGTTTGGGAACAATGTCAAAGTCTGCGGACAACGATGCGTGTATTTTTGAGGTGGGCGAACAAACTCAAAAATCCACTAGAGATTTAGAGTTTGTAAAACAAACTCTAGGTGTTCGGGTTCTCGCTGGGCTCAGTGCTGTTTTAATGCGTTAGCTATATCATTGAATCGCTATATCACTGAATCGCTGAAAACATTGTTGATAGCTTTTGAAATTTCAAGGAAAGTAAAGTGTAAATCTTCTTACACAGAAAATAAAAGCTACTCAATATATGAAATTTTATAAATAACAAACTTTTGTTTAGCCAGATTTGAAAACTGATGACATCATTATGAAGTTACACATGTTTTTATCGAGACATAGATAATTAAATATATGTGCCAAGTGAAAAACAAAGATTAACTTTTTTTTTTTTTTCAGCGAAAGAGTACATTATTTAAATTATTTGAAAGGGCAAAAGGTCCATTGTCATTTCATAGTCATACAGCAGAGGAACATTTTCCCCCTTCCCCTTCATCTTGGCAGCAGATGTTGAAACGATCCTTTGAATGACCCACACGTTCAACTAAATATGCCATTCACTGAAGTTTATTTATTTGTCAATGGATATCGATTCCTTTTTGATTAAAAAACCACATTAGATGATATTCATGTTGACATTATTAAGTTACAATTCTGAAACTTTTTACAGTGAGTTGGATACTCATTAAGTATCGGTGCATGAATCATTAATTGTTCAAAACATATATGCACTGATGAATATGTCATTATAATTAGTCAAGTATTATGAGCTATCGGTTGCATGTTTTAAATTAGCTTGTTTGATTTTTAGACAATGATTTTCCTACAGAACGGTTTGTTAAATTTAGAATATTAAAATGAAAGACACTTGTTTAGGATAATTATGCAAGACAAAGGCAAAGCATGAGGACGGCAAGTCTAAGCATCTCATGAATTTATACTAATAACATAATGAGTTAAGTACTATTTTTAGGAAAACCTCCATCGAAGGGTCTTTAAATATGCATGTCATAATAAAAAAGTTGACGAAAAACATTTATTAGTCGAACCATTCTCTGACTATAGTGACACAGCCAACAACCATACCAATCCCCCATTGCCTAATTCTACCTCTGCGACGATCATACTAAATGCTTCTTAGTTTTAAAAACATCTCACCAACGTCACAACTTGATGATACAGGATAAACTTTATAACATAATTGTGCATTAAATAAAAGACTCATTTTGAAAAGCAATGATGTTCATACGAAACGTACCGTTTCTAGTCACCGTGCAGGGACAATAAAGACTACCGTGTGTGAGGGTCTGAAACACCCTACACAAACCGATGACGCGTCCCTTCTTCTCGGTGTGTGATCAAAACATAACCATTGTTCGTCTTTTCCTGCTTGCATTTTCCCACATAATTAAATATCATACGAATCACTGAAGCAGGTGGTCATCTCAGTGAAACTTCGTCTTCAATTCTATATTGATAATAAAGCCATGAGAAGGGCAAGTAGGGGAACAATTAGACGTCGAATCTTAGCAGAAATCATGTTAATGCTAGTACGTAGTAGTAAGTACGCCATTGATAAGATTGCACTACGTTGTAAGTAAAACATGAATGGAAACTCTCGTTACGCCCACATGGCACTGATAGTAAACAACTACCGTTGTGCCACGTTGGTCTGTAACAAGTGCCTTGACTGGCTAGCTATCCACCGTTGCCAGTCGCGAGGGGTATGTCATTCTGCGTTAGGCAATGGATTAAGATTAAAGGCCAATTTCTCTAATACATCTATGAAAAACTTGATTTGTTCCAGTGTATAAAACAATAAGTATTCAGTACCCTTTGTTTTCAAGAAAAAACAACGAATTTATCTTTCTTAGTTTGCGAGTTCTGGTTGTTAAACCAAAGACTCAAAATTTGATTAAATTATTTACATTTAATTACCCAATAATTCATTGGGTGACGTCATTATGTTGTCGAAATTTCTGTTTTATCTAATCATCAGGTGTAATATTGTTGCCAAGTTTCATGACCGTGCGAGTTTGGGAAAGATGTCAAAGTCTGTGGACAACGATGCGTGTATTTTTGAGGTGGGCGAACAAACTCAAAAATCCACTAGAGATTTAGAGTTTGTAAAACAAACTCTAGGTGTTCGGGTTCTCGCTGAGCTATCGCTCCTGGGTTCAATATGCTGTTTTAATGCGTTAGCTATATCAATGAGTCGCTAAAAACAATGTTAATAGCTTGTAAATTTTAAAGAAAGTAAAGTGTAAATCTTCTTACACAGGAAATAAAAGCTACTCAAGATATGAAATTTTATAAATAACAAACTTTTGTTTAGCCAGATTTGAAAACTTATGACATCATTATGAAGTTACAAATGTTTTTATCGAGACATAGATATTTAAATATGTGCCAAGTGAAAAACAAAGATTAACTGACACACAAAAAATCAGCGAAAGAGTACATTATTTAAATTATTTGAAAGAGCAAAAGGTCCATTGTCATTTCATAGTCATACAGCAGAGGAACATTTTCCCCTTCCCCTTCATCTTGGCAGCAGATGTTGAAACAATCCTTTGAATGACCCACACGTTCAACTATTATATATGCCATTCACTGAAGTTTATTTATTTGTCAATGGATATCGATTCTTTTTTGATTAAAAAACCACATTAGATGATATTTATGTTGACATTATTAAGTTACAATTCTGAAACTTTTTACAGTGAGTTGGATACTCATTAAGTATCGGTGCATGAATCATTAATTGTTCAAAACATATGCACTGATGAAGATGTCATTAAAATTAGTCAAGTATTATGAGCTATCGGTTGCATGTTTTAAATTAGCTTGTTTGATTTTTAGACATTGATTTTCCTACAGAACGGTTTGTTAAATTTAGAATATTAAAATGAAAGACACTTGTTTAGGATAATTATGCAAGACAAAGGCAAAGCATGAGGACGGCAAGTCTAAGCATCTCGTAAATTTATACTAATAACATAATGAGTTAAGTACTATTTTTGGGAAATCCTCCATCGAAGGGTCTTTAAATATGCATGTCATAATAAAAAAGTTGACGAAAAACATTTATTAGTCGAACCATTCTCTGACTATATGACACAGCCAACAACCATACCAATCCCCCATTGCCTAATTCTACCTCTGCGACGATCATACCTTGTTAGTTTTAAAAACATCTCACCAACGTCACAACTTGATGATACAGGATAAACTTTATAACATAATTGTGCATTAAATAAAAGACTCATTTTGAAAAGCAATGATGTTCATACGAAACGTACCGTTTCTAGTCATCGTGCAGCGACGATAAAGACTACCGTGTGCGAGGGTCTGAAACACCCTACACAAACCGATGACGCGTCCCTTCTTCTCGGTGTGTGATCAACTTAAACACAACCAATGTCCGTCTTTTTCTGCTTGCATTTTCTTACATAATTAAAAGTCATACGAATCACTGAGGTAGGTGGCCATCTCAGCGAAACTTCGTCTTTAATTCCATTTGATCATTAATCCATGAGAAAAGGCGAAAAGGGGAACAATAAGACGCCGAATCTGAGTGGAATTCAGATCTGTAATGTTACTATTGTTAGTACGCCATTGATAAGATTGCTCTACGTTCTTGTAAGTGCGTTGACCGGTGACGTGTCAAAAACATGAATGAAACTCACACCACAACACATAGACTTCAGTGAAGGCGCTCACGGCAAACAATACACGGTTGCGGTTACTTTGGTCTGATTTCGTGCCGATTGTTAATCGCCTCCCCTAACAAGCGTCTTGACTGGCAAACTACCCACCGTTGCGCAATGCAATCAGTCGCGAGGAGGTATGCCATGCTGCGTTAGGCAATTGATTAAGATTTAAATGTTTTAAAAGGCCAAATTCTCTAAGAAATCTTTGTCTAACTTGATTCGTTCAAAAGTATGAAACGAAAAGTATTCAATACCCTTTCTTTTTACAAAATAACAACGATTTTATCGTTCTTATTTTGTGAGTTCTGGTTGTTAAACCAAAAACTCAAAATTTCAGATTAAATAAATTACATTTAATTACCCAATAACTCATTGGGTGACGTCATTATGTTGTCAAAATTTATGTTTTATCTAATCATCAGGTGTAATATTGTTGCCAAGTTTTATGACCGTGCGAGTTTGGGAAATATGTCAAAGTCTGTGGACAACGATGCGTGTATTTTTGAGGGGGGCGAACAAACTCAAAAATCCACTAGAGATTTAGAGTTTGTAAAACAAACTCTAGGTGTTCGGGTTCTTGCTGGACTCAGTGCTGTTTTAATGCGTTAGCAATATCATTGAATCGCTGAAAACATTGTTGATAGCTTTTGAAATGTCAAGGAAAGTAAAGTGTAAATCTTCTTTAATTGTATGTTAGACGATGATGTCGTTAAAATAAGTCGAGCATAGTATGAGCTATTGGTTGCATTTTTTAAAATAGCTTGCTTGATTTTTAGACATTAGTCTTCATACAGAACGGTCTGTTAAATTTATAATATTGAAAGAAAAGACACTTGTTTTAAATAATTATGCAAGATAAAGGCAAGTCATGAAGACGGCAAGTTTAAGCCTCTCGTGAATTTTAACAAATAAAATATTTTTAACAAGTTAATAACTATTTCTACCTGTATGGTGCATCATACTCAGTGTGTAGTTTGTTACGCACCTCAAAACAGTAATAACAAACAAAGTTCAACTTAAAGGCACTGAACACGTTTGGTAATTGTCAAAGACCAGTATTCTCACTTGGTGTATCCCAACATAATGCATAAAATAACAAGCCTGTGAAAATTTGGACTCAATTGGTCATTGAAGTTGCAAGAAAATGATGAAAGAAAAAACACCCTTGTTGTACAAATTAGTGTGCTTTCAGATAGGAATAAAAGGCTTCTGGCCAGAAGTCTTTTATTATTTTAGTGAGAAATTACCTCTTTCTCAAAAACTACTTCGGAGGGAGTCGTTTCTCACAATGTTTTATACTTCAACAGCTCTCCGTTGCTCGTTACCAAGTAAGTTTTTTATGCTAATATATATTTTGAGTAATTACCAAACGTGTACAGTGCCTTTAATGAAATAGCTCACGCATTGACACAGCACTGACCCCAGCGATACCCGAACACCTAGTGTTTGTTGTCACACTACATACAATTTCGGAGTCTAGACACCATTGTGTACATCCATTGTATTCATTTGCATCGCATTCATTGACAAAGTGTGTGTTAAAAGTTATAGGTCAATAATTGTCGCATGACTGCTTGCAATGGTTTATTGACTGATACAATTTAAACGCTACATAAAAATGTGGATTCTAGGCACTATGTTGTACATTTAACCAGTACATACATTTGTACATTTGATAGTTTCACAGTACATTGACAATATGTGTCCTGAAAGTAAAAATCCATTCCTTGTTGCAGAACTGCTTGCAATGGTTTATTGTATAATACATAATGACATGAATATAATTAGCAAATCTTGAGACCACCATATCTCGAACAGTTTAAGTCCGATCAACTGTTTTCGATTGTGTACTTGTGGGATACTCTAGATGTGTTTGTTAGGCTAAACGTTGTGCGACGTCATCATGACGTCACCAGTGCCCAACGTAAAGTCAATACATTTCGCTCACCACAATTCTTGTTTTATGGCCTGTGTGGTAAAAAAAACACCTCCATAAGACTGTGTGGCGCGGTATGCTACTTTATGTGTTCTCTTATGTTATAATGTAATCAATCGTCTATTTTTCAAGAGTGTCAAACAAAATAAGTTTAATTTTGAAATCTACAGAATATGCTTGATCGAGTCAGAAGTTGTTTCCCATCCCATCTCGGAATACTCTGAGCTACGGTACTCATGTTTCAAGCTCGAAAACATGTTGCATCAATTTTTGATTTCACGTAGGCCTACTAACACAAAACGTTTTACTTTATTGCTTATTAATTTAGGACGAAAAGCAGTCATAAGCACCATATATATGAAGTTCAAAGCAACAAGTCTCCACTGTTAGGAAACTAGTGACGTTTTGAAGGAAAGCGGGATTTTATAAAAGCCTTCAACATTAAATGCCGTTTGCTACAATTGTTAGTTTTTACTGTCTACGTGTGTGTGTCAGTTCGTGAAATCGGTGGATGACGATTTGATAGCTTCACAGTTACCTTGACAAAGTGTCTCGACTTATCGCATAGCTGCTTGCAATGGTTTATTGTCTGACACAATGCACGTACTAAATTAAACTTCAGAGTCTAGACACTATTGTGTAAATTTAACCAGTACAATGTACATTTGATAGATTCACAGTTACATTGACAATGTGTCTCGAAAGTAAACATGCATGAATTGTCGCATGACTGCTTGCAGTGGTTTTCAAGAAATAACAACGAATTTATCGTTCTTAGTTTGTGAGTTCTGGTTGTTAAACCAAAAACTCAAAATTTGATAAAAAAATAAATATCATTAAATTACCCGATAAATCATTGGATGACGTCATTATGTTGTCAAAACTTCTGTTTCACCTATTTATCAGGTGTAACACTGTTGCCAAGTTTCATGACCGTACGAGCTTGGGAAGGATGTCAAAGTCTGCGGACAACGATTTGTGTGTATTTTTGAGATGGAACAAACTCAAAAATTCACTAGAGATATAGAGTTTGTAAAACAAACTCTAGGTGTTCGGGTTCTCGCTGGGCTCAGTGCTGTTTTAATAAGTTAGCTATATCATTGAATCGCTGAAAACATTGTTGATAGTGTCACGGTCCAGGTGTACTTGAAGAATACCCCCGTATAACTTTGGTATATTCCTACTTTGCATATTCATTTCAAACCTTTTGTTGTTGTAAATATCTCTTTATCATTTAAATCTATGAAGCGCCCCCTACGTTCTAATTTGTATATTTCCCGCCGTTCAATAATCTGGGCGTCATTCTGAAATTGGCCGAACCTTCAGCAACATCTTGTTCACCAATTTTACAGGTATGAATCTTGACTATTCTATATATCTCTTTGCATCATTTCTTAAATCTTTTAACTCTTACCTAAGTACCAAAGGAATGTATGGGAATTCTAGTGTTTCTTTAAGTCAACATATATTTGTAGTATTTAGTGTATTTCTAATCAATTTCCCTACGGTTGACATGAGATATGCGGTTCGCCAAGGTGGCGACCGAGAGTTTTATTGTTACTTAAGCTTAATTCATTTTCCATTTATACATTTGTAATTATTGTTTAACTTAAGTTTACCGTGATTCTGAAATTGGCCGAACCTTCAGCAACATCTTGTTCACCAATTTTACAGATTCAATAAAGAACCAGATTCAAGAGAGAACTCCAAAGCCAGTTTCCCCGTACCTATTTAATACAGTGACCTCACAACATCTCACTAGTCACAATAGCTTGTAAATTTTAAAGAAAGTAAAGTGTAAATCTTCTTACACAGGAAATAAAAGCTACTCAAGATATGAACTTTTATAAATAACAAACTTTTGTTAAGCCAGATTTGAAAACTGATGACATCATTATGAAGTTACAAATGTTTTTATCGAGACATAGATATTTAAATATGTGCCAAGTGAAAAACAAAGATTAACTTACACAAAAAAATCAGCGAAAGAGTACATTATTTAAATTATTTGAAAGAGCAAAAGGTCCCTTGTCATTTCATAGTCATACAGCAGAGGAACATTTTCCCCTTCATCTTGGCAGCAGATGTTGAAACAATCCTTTGAATGACCCACACGTTCAACTATTATATATGCCATTCGCTGAAGTTTATTTATTTGTCAATGGATATCGATTCTTTTTTGATTAAAAAACCACATTAGATGATATTTATGTTGACATTATTAAGTTACAATTCTGAAACTTTTTACAGTGAGTTGGATACTCATGGTATCGGTGCATGAATCATTAATTGTTCAAAACATATGCACTGATGAAGATGTCATTAAAATTAGTCAAGTACTATGAGCTATCGGTACGGTTGCATGTTTTAAATTAGCTTGTTTGATTTTTAGACATTGATTTTCCTACAGAACGGTTTGGTTAAATTTAGAATATTAAAATGAAAGACACTTGTTTAGGATAATTATGCAAGACAAAGGCAAAGCATGAGGACGGCAAGTCTAAGCATCTCGTGAATTTATACTAATAACATAATGAGTTAAGTACTATTTTTAGGAAAACCTCCATCGAATGGTCTTTAAATATGCATGTCATAATACAAAGTTGACGAAAAACATTTATTACTATATTAGTCGAACCATTCTCTGACTATAGTGACACAGCCAACAACCATACCAATCCCCCATTGCCTAATTCTACCTCTGCGACGATCATACTAAATGCTTCTTAGTTTTAAAAACATCTCACCAACGTCACAACTTGATGATACAGGATAAACTTTATAACATACTTGTGCATTAAATAAAAGACTCATTTTGAAAAGCAATGATGTTCATACGAAACGTACCGTTTCTAGTCACCGTGCAGCGACGATAAAGACTACCGTGTGTGAGGGTCTGAAACACCCTACACAAACCGATGACGCGTCCCTTCTTCTCGGTGTGTGATCAAAACACAGCCAATGTCCGTCTTTTTCTGCTTGCATTTTCTTACATAATTAAAAGTCATACGAATCACTGAGGTAGGTGGCCATCTCAGCGAAACTTCGTCTTTAATTCCATTTGATCATTAATTCATGAGAAGGGCGAAAAGGGGAACAATTAGACGCCGAATCTGAGTGGAATTCAGATCTGTAATGTTACTATTGTTAGTACGCCATTGATAAGATTGCTTTACGTTGTAAGTGCGTTGACCGGTGGCGTGTATGCTGCGTTAGGCAATTGATTAAGATTTAAACGTTTAAAAAAAAAAAAACCAAATTCTCTCATAAATCTTTGTCTAACTTGATTCGTTCCAAAGTATTAAACGAAAAGTATTCAATACCCTTTCTTTTCAAGAAATAACAACGATTATATCGTTTTTATTTTGTGAGTTCTGGTTGTTAAACCAAAAACTCAAAATTTGATTAAATAAATTAAATTTAATTACCCAATAACTCATTGGGTGACGTCATTATGTTGTCAACATTTATGTTTTATCTAATCATCAGGTGTAATATTGTTGCCAAGTTTTATGACCGTGCGAGTTTGGGAAATATGTCAAAGTCTGCGGACAACGATGTGTGTATTGTTGAGGGGGCGAACAAACTCAAAAATCCACTAGAGATTCAGAGTTTGTCATACCACAAACTCAAGGTGTTCGGTTCCGGTGGTGGGGGAATGATGAGCCGGTTTTCAATACACGCGGTTGGTATCGTAAAGAGTTTCATTTTTTCCCCTCAAATGTAGGACGAAAAGCAGTCAAAAGCACCATTTAAATGAAAATCAAAGCATCAAGTCTCCGCTGTAAGAAAACCAGTTAAAAATACCCAAGCGTTTTGAAGGAAAGCGGGATTTAAAAAAGCGTTCAACATTGAACGCCGTTTTCTCCGATTGTTACTTTTCACTGGGATCTACGTGTGTGTGGCGTCGGTGACGATTTGATTGTTACAGTCACATTGACAAAATGTGTCTCGAAAGTAAGCATTCATGACTTGTCGCATGACTGCTTGCAATGGTTAATTGTCTCATACAATGTATACACTACATGAAACTTCGGAGTCTAGACACTATTGTGTACACCCATTGCATTTATTTGCACATTTGATATTTTAAAAGTTATAGGTCATTAATTGTCGCATGACTGCTTGCAATGGTTTATTGACTGATACAATTTAAACGCTACATAAAACTTTGGAGTCCAGGCACTATTTTGTACATTTAACCAGTACATACATTTGTACATTTGATAGTTTCACAGTACATTGACATTTATTGTATGATACATTATGACATGAATATAATTAGCAAATCTTGAGACCACCATATCTCGAAAAGTATAAGTCCGATCAACTGTTTTCGATTGTGTATTTCGATTGTGTACTTGTGGGATACTGTAGATGTATTTGTTAGGCTAAAACATTGTGCGACGTCATCATGACGTCACCAGTGCCCAACGTAAAGTCAATAGATTTCGCTCGCCACAATTTCTGTTCTATGGCCTGTGTGGTAAAAAAAACACCTCCATAAGACTGTGCGGCGCGGTATGCTACTTTATGTGTTCTCTGATGTTATAATGTAAGGAATTATGAAGTCACCCCCTGTTAGAGCACGCTCTATCAATCGTCTATTTTCAAACAAAATAAGTTTAATTTTGAAATCTACAGAATATGCTTGATCGAGTCAGAAGTTGTTTCCCATCCCATCTTGGAATACTGTGAGCTACGGTACTCATGTTTCAAGCTCGAAAACATGTTGCATCAATTTTTGATTTCACGTACTAACACAAAACGTTTTACTTTATTGCTTATTAATTTAGGACGAAAAGCAGTCATAAGTACCATATATATGAAGTTCAAAGCAACAAGTCTCCACTGTTAGAAAACTAGTGACGTTTTGAAGGAAAGCGGGATTTTATAAAAGCCTTCAACATTAAATGCCGTTTTCTACAATTGTTACCTTTTACTGTCTACGTGTGTGTGTGTGTCAGTTCGTGAAATCAGTGGATGACGATTTGATAGCTTCACAGTTACCTTGACAAAGTGTCTCGATTTATCGCATGGCTGCTTGCAATGGTTTATTGTCTGACACAATGTACGTACTAAATTAAACTTCGGAGTCTAGACACTATTGTGTAAATTTAACCAGTACATTGTACATTTTGATAGCTTCACAGTTACATTGACAATGTGTCTCGAAAGTAAACATGCATGAATTGTCGCATGACTGCTTGCAGTGGTTTTCAAGAAATAACAACGAATTTATCGTTCTTAGTTTGTGAGTTCCAAAAACTCAAAATTTGATTAAAAAATTAATATCATTAATTTACCCGATAAATCATTGGATGACGTCATTATGTTGTCAAAACTTCTGTTTCATCTATTTATCAGGTGTAACACTGTTGCCAAGTTTCATGACCGTACGAGCTTGGGAAGGATGTCAAAGTCTGCAGACAACGATTTGTGTGTATTTTTGAGATGGAACAAACTCAAAAATTCACTAGAATTTAGTGTTTGTCAAACAAACACTAGGTGTTCGGGTTCTCGCTGGGCTCAGTGCTGTTTTAATGCGTTAGCTATATCATTGAATCGCTGAAAACATTGTTGATAGCTTGTAAATTTTAAAGAAAGTAAAGTGTAAATCTTCTTACACAGGAAATAAAAGCTACTCAAGATATGAAATTTTATAAATAACAAACTTTTGTTTAGCCAGATTTGAAAACTTATGACATCATTATGAAGTTACAAATGTTTTTATCGAGACATAGATATTTACATATGTGCCAAGTGAAAAACAAAGATTAACTTACACACAAAAAAACAGCGAAAGAGTACATTATTTAAATTATTTGAAAGAGCAAAAGGTCCATTGTCATTTTATAGTCATACAGCAGAGGAACATTTTCCCGTTCCCCTTCATCTTGGCAGCAGATGTTGAAACAATCCTTTGAATGACCCACACGTTCAGCTATTATATATGCCATTCACTGAAGTTTATTTATTTGTCAATGGATATCGATTCTTTTTTGATTAAAAAACCACATTAGATGATATTTATGTTGACATTATTAAGTTACAATTCTGAAACTTTTTACAGTGAGTTGGATACTCATTAAGTATCGGTGCATGAATCATTAATTGTTCAAAACATATGCACTGATGAAGATGTCATTAAAATTAGTCAAGTATTATGAGCTATCGGTTGCATGTTTTAAATTAGCTTGTTTGATTTTTAGACATTGATTGTCATACAGAACGGTTTGTTAAATTTAGAATATTAAAAGAAAAGACATTTGTTTATGATAATTATGCAAGGCAAAGACAAAGCATGAGTCAAGTCTAAGCCTCTCTTGAAAATATTCTAATAACATAATGAGTTATTAACTGATGCACCATCTACCTCTATGGGGCATCATACACTACAACAACGGGTGTGAAACTTTCACTGTACACCTTTCAGGCACTGGATGCACTGATGATGTCTAAAAAATAAGTCAAGTATGAGCTATTGGTTGCATTTAAAAAAAATAATTGCTTGATTTTTAGCTATGATCTTTAGCTATGATCTTTATACAGAACGGTTTGTTAAATTTAGGATATTGAAAGAAATGGCAAGTCATGAAGACGGCAAGTCTAAACCTCTCGTGAATTTTGACTAATAACATAATTAGTTGAGTACTATTTCTACCTGTATATGGTGCATACTCAGCGAGGAAATTAGGAATGCAACACAACAACGAGTAGGAAATCTTTCACTTGGAGAGACCATTTTGGGTACTGGATGTGCTGTATTCTGAAAAAGAAAAAAACAATTATAAACAAAGTAAGACTGACGGAAAATTAAGTCAAGCGGAAACTGTTCAAATAAATACAATTTAAGACCTAACAAAAATATTTTATCATTGTATAATAATACTAATAATTTATTGAATTTATATTCCACTCTATCCAGGACCAATAATATTATTAGAGTAATTTGTTAGTGGAAGGTGCACATACCGTTTTTAAAGTTGACTTATAAACAAAAGATTCTTAGAAAAATACGAAAGCCCATTAGCGCCACAAAAAAAAATTAAAAATCCGTTATTACGGATTCGAATCCGTTATTACGAATTAGCAATCCGTTATATTACAGATTCGCAATCCGTTATAATGGATTCGCAATACGGAGTTGCAATCCGTTATAACGGATTCGCAATCCGTTATAACGGATTTGCAATCCGTTATAACGGATTCGCAATCCGTTATAACGGATTCGCAATCCGTTATTACGGATTCATAATACGTTAATTACGGATTCACTCGAGGATCTCTCGATGGCGCTATTTGCGTTGGACAGATGGTTTATTCTGCCTAACTTTTATTAAGCCCAAAGGACGACTCGCAATCCGTTATTACAGATTCATAATACGTTATTACGGATTCACTCGAGGTTCCCTCGATGGCGCTAATTGCGTTGGACAGATGATTTATTCTGCCTAACTTTTATTAAGCCCAAGGACGACGGGTTCATAATTTTATGTTTCATTAGTTTTGTTTAAGTAACTGCAAATCTACGAAAGCCCATTAGCGCCACAAAAAAAGAAAAATCTAATTCGTTATTACGAATTCGAATTTGTTATTACGGATTCGCAATCAGTTATTACGGATTCGCAATCCGTCATTACGGATTCGCAAACCGTTATTACAGATTCGCAATACGTTATTACGGATTCGCAAACCGTTATTACGGATTCACTCGAGGATCTCTCGATGGCGCTATTTGCGTTGGACAGTAATGGTTTATTATATTTATTATATTCTACTTTTAAACATCTTTCCAACCATCCTATTCATTTCAATTCACTTCATAACAAACGCTTTTTATAGGATAGTGGGATAGGTCCGGCCTTTCTTAAACCATGTGTTTTTTCCGTAAAGACACAAAGTCAAATTTCAATGGTTAGAACTGTGTATTTGTAAACAAGCACTTCAACTTAGTTCAATATTTTGCTGTAGTAGTTGTTCGTGTACAATGGTTGCGGTCAGTCTGGTTGCGGTGACTCGATTTGCAGTTACTTCATGTACTTAAAAAAAAATAATGAAACATAAAATTATGAACACGTCGTCCTTTGGGCTTAATAAAAGTTTGGCAGATTAAACCATTACTGTCCAACGCAAACGCCATCGAGGGATCCTCGAGTGAATCCGTAATAACAGATTGCGAATCCGTAATAACGGATTGCGAATCCGTATTGCGAATCCGTAATAACGGATTGCGAATCCGTATTGCGAATCCGTTATAACGGATTGCGAAACCGTAATAACGGATTGCGAATCCTTAATAACGGATTGCGAATCCGTAATAAGGGATTGCGAATCCGTAATAACGGATTGGGAATCCGTAATAATGGATTGCGAATCCGTAATAACGGATTCGAATCCGTAATAACGGATTTGATTTTTTTTTTTGTGGCGCTAATGGGCTTTCGTACAAATCGAGTCACCGCAACCATTGTACACTTAATGAACTACTACTATGTACAGCAAAATATTTAACTAAGTTAAAGTGCATGTTTACAAATACACAGTTCTAACCGTTGAAATTGTAATAACTTTGTGGGTCTTTACGGGGAAAAAACGTGGTTTAAGAAACTGAAAGGCCGGACCTATATCCCTCTATCATATAAAAAGCGTTTGTTATGAAGTGAATTGAAATGAATATGGTTGGAAAGATGTTTAAAAATATAATCAATATAATAAACCATTACTGTCCAACGCAAATAGCGCCTTCGAGGGATCATCGAGTGAATCCGTAATATAATAACGGATTGCGAATCCGTAATAACGGATTGCGAATCCGTAATAACGGATTGCGAATCTGTAATAACGGATTGCGAATCTGTAATAACGGATTGCGAATCCGTAATAACGGATTGCGAATCCATAATAACGGATTCGAATCCGTAATAACGGATTTGATTTGTTTTTTCTTTGTGGCGCTAATGGGCTTTCGTAGAAAAACCTTGATCGCAGGGTTTTTAAATATTCATGTCATAATACAAGAGTTGACGGAAAACATTCATCAATCTGACAAGTGACACAGCCAAAAATCATGCCCGTTTCCAATTGCCCAATTTTACCTCTTCGTTCGACAATCATACTAAAACGTTCCTTAGTTTAAAAACGTCACCAAAGTGGCCACTTGATGATTAAGGGTAAACTTCATAACAAAACTGTGCATTAAATAAAAGAATAATTTTGAAAAGCAATGATGTTCATCGTACGAAGCTTACCGTTTAAATTCCCGTGTTGCACTGCAGCGATCCGTAAAGTCCCGGTCCAACTCGCCCTTCGCGAGCCGGTGTCAAGTCCGTGCTTCTCGGTATATGCGAACAAAACATAACGCCAATGTTGGTCTTTTCTGCTTGCATTTTCTCACATAAGTACAAGTCATACGAATCACTGAAGCAAGAGGTCATCTCAGTAAAACTTCGTCTTCAATTCCATATTGATCATTAAGCCATGAGAAGGGCGAATAGGGGAACAATTAGACACCGAATTTGAGCAGATCAGGTCTACATGTGTACGAAGCTTACCGTTTAAATTCCCGTGTTGCATGCACTGCAGCGATAAAGTCCCGGTCCTACTCGCCCTTCGCGAGCCGGTGTCAAGTCCGTGCTTCTCGGTGTGTGAACAAAACATAACGCCAATGTTGGTCTTTTTCTGCTTGCATTTTCTCACATAATTACAAGTCATACGAATCACTGAAGCAGGTGGTCATCTCAGTGATACTTCGTCTTCAATTCCATATTGATAATTAAGCCATGAGAAGGGCGAATAGGGGAACAATTAGACACCGAATCTGAGCAGATCAGGTCTACATGTATAACGTTAGTACGCCATTGATTTGCACTACATTGGAGTACACAACATGTAGCCTTCTGTAAAGACGCAAACACGATGATGTCAACATTACAAGGTAGCTGTACGCGTTGATTATTCATAGTGTCCCCCAACAAGCGTCTTGACTAGCAAGCCTACCCACCGTTGCGCAATGGAATCAGTCGCGAGGCTAGGGGGTATGAATGCTGCGTTAGGCAATCGACGGTCCCTTCGTCTTGATTTTATATAGATTTTCAAAGATTAAAATTGTTAATCTTTAAAACCTTGTAATTTGACACATGATGACGTCATCATGACGTCACAACTGCTTGATGGAGGTTTTATCAAGGGTCCTTACATGGTATAAATTTTAAGTTGATCAGATATACTGAAGTTAATAATTTCGCCGGAAAATTGTACCATGACAAAATTTAAAGAATTGCACAAAGGCTAACTTTGACCTTCCAGTACGACCGGAAGTAAAGGTCATGTGATTTTGGCGTTAACTTTTCAAATGTTGCCCGTGTCTTGATCTATCATATTGTTTAAATATGAATATTATAGCTTTCCTATTCAGAAACATACAGGCATTGGCATGAGGGCACTTTTTTGACCTTAAATGGCTTGTAATTTGACACCCGATGACGTCATCATGACGTCATTGCTCACACGTCTTCTGCTCTTTATGTTCTAATGTCACATTAAGTTTCAAGTTGATCAAAGGTTTGCAAGTATGGTTTTTTCTGCGGACAAACTACAATCAGAAGAATAAGCAAAACAAAGAAAAAAAAAAAAAAAAAAAAAAAAAAAAAAAAAAAAACCGAACAAAAACAAGGAGTTGTTCGGTCTGTGGACCGAACACCTAACTAGAATTTAGTGTTTGTCAAACAAACACTAGGTGTTCGGGTTCTCGCTGGGCTCAGTGCTGTTTTAATGCGTTAGCTATATCATTGAATCGCTGAAAACATTGTTGATAGCTTGTAAATTTTAAAGAAAGTAAAGTGTAAATCTTCTTACACAGGAAATAAAAGCTACTCAAGATATGAAATTTTATAAATAACAAACTTTTGTTTAGCCAGATTTGAAAACTTATGACATCATTATGAAGTTACAAATGTTTTTATCGAGACATAGATATTTACATATGTGCCAAGTGAAAAACAAAGATTAACTTACACACAAAAAAACAGCGAAAGAGTACATTATTTAAATTATTTGAAAGAGCAAAAGGTCCATTGTCATTTTATAGTCATACAGCAGAGGAACATTTTCCCGTTCCCCTTCATCTTGGCAGCAGATGTTGAAACAATCCTTTGAATGACCCACACGTTCAGCTATTATATATGCCATTCACTGAAGTTTATTTATTTGTCAATGGATATCGATTCTTTTTTGATTAAAAAACCACATTAGATGATATTTATGTTGACATTATTAAGTTACAATTCTGAAACTTTTTACAGTGAGTTGGATACTCATTAAGTATCGGTGCATGAATCATTAATTGTTCAAAACATATGCACTGATGAAGATGTCATTAAAATTAGTCAAGTATTATGAGCTATCGGTTGCATGTTTTAAATTAGCTTGTTTGATTTTTAGACATTGATTGTCATACAGAACGGTTTGTTAAATTTAGAATATTAAAAGAAAAGACATTTGTTTATGATAATTATGCAAGGCAAAGACAAAGCATGAGTCAAGTCTAAGCCTCTCTTGAAAATATTCTAATAACATAATGAGTTATTAACTGATGCACCATCTACCTCTATGGGGCATCATACACTACAACAACGGGTGTGAAACTTTCACTGTACACCTTTCAGGCACTGGATGCACTGATGATGTCTAAAAAATAAGTCAAGTATGAGCTATTGGTTGCATTTAAAAAAAATAATTGCTTGATTTTTAGCTATGATCTCTAGCTATGATCTTTATACAGAACGGTTTGTTAAATTTAGGATATTGAAAGAAATGGCAAGTCATGAAGACGGCAAGTCTAAACCTCTCGTGAATTTTGACTAATAACATAATTAGTTGAGTACTATTTCTACCTGTATATGGTGCATACTCAGCGAGGAAATTAGGAATGCAACACAACAACGAGTAGGAAATCTTTCACTTGGAGAGACCATTTTGGGTACTGGATGTGCTGTATTCTGAAAAAGAAAAAAACAATTATAAACAAAGTAAGACTGACGGAAAATTAAGTCAAGCGGAAACTGTTCAAATAAATACAATTTAAGACCTAACAAAAATATTTTATCATTGTATAATAATACTAATAATTTATTGAATTTATATTCCACTCTATCCAGGACCAATAATATTATTAGAGTAATTTGTTAGTGGAAGGTGCACATACCGTTTTTAAAGTTGACTTATAAACAAAAGATTCTTAGAAAAATACGAAAGCCCATTAGCGCCACAAAAAAAAATTAAAAATCCGTTATTACGGATTCGAATCCGTTATTACGAATTAGCAATCCGTTATATTACAGATTCGCAATCCGTTATAATGGATTCGCAATACGGAGTTGCAATCCGTTATAACGGATTCGCAATCCGTTATAACGGATTTGCAATCCGTTATAACGGATTCGCAATCCGTTATAACGGATTCGCAATCCGTTATTACGGATTCATAATACGTTAATTACGGATTCACTCGAGGATCTCTCGATGGCGCTATTTGCGTTGGACAGATGGTTTATTCTGCCTAACTTTTATTAAGCCCAAAGGACGACTCGCAATCCGTTATTACAGATTCATAATACGTTATTACGGATTCACTCGAGGTTCCCTCGATGGCGCTAATTGCGTTGGACAGATGATTTATTCTGCCTAACTTTTATTAAGCCCAAGGACGACGGGTTCATAATTTTATGTTTCATTAGTTTTGTTTAAGTAACTGCAAATCTACGAAAGCCCATTAGCGCCACAAAAAAAGAAAAATCTAATTCGTTATTACGAATTCGAATTTGTTATTACGGATTCGCAATCAGTTATTACGGATTCGCAATCCGTCATTACGGATTCGCAAACCGTTATTACAGATTCGCAATACGTTATTACGGATTCGCAAACCGTTATTACGGATTCACTCGAGGATCTCTCGATGGCGCTATTTGCGTTGGACAGTAATGGTTTATTATATTTATTATATTCTACTTTTAAACATCTTTCCAACCATCCTATTCATTTCAATTCACTTCATAACAAACGCTTTTTATAGGATAGTGGGATAGGTCCGGCCTTTCTTAAACCATGTGTTTTTTCCGTAAAGACACAAAGTCAAATTTCAATGGTTAGAACTGTGTATTTGTAAACAAGCACTTCAACTTAGTTCAATATTTTGCTGTAGTAGTTGTTCGTGTACAATGGTTGCGGTCAGTCTGGTTGCGGTGACTCGATTTGCAGTTACTTCATGTACTTAAAAAAAAATAATGAAACATAAAATTATGAACACGTCGTCCTTTGGGCTTAATAAAAGTTTGGCAGATTAAACCATTACTGTCCAACGCAAACGCCATCGAGGGATCCTCGAGTGAATCCGTAATAACAGATTGCGAATCCGTAATAACGGATTGCGAATCCGTATTGCGAATCCGTAATAACGGATTGCGAATCCGTATTGCGAATCCGTTATAACGGATTGCGAAACCGTAATAACGGATTGCGAATCCTTAATAACGGATTGCGAATCCGTAATAAGGGATTGCGAATCCGTAATAACGGATTGGGAATCCGTAATAATGGATTGCGAATCCGTAATAACGGATTCGAATCCGTAATAACGGATTTGATTTTTTTTTTTGTGGCGCTAATGGGCTTTCGTACAAATCGAGTCACCGCAACCATTGTACACTTAATGAACTACTACTATGTACAGCAAAATATTTAACTAAGTTAAAGTGCATGTTTACAAATACACAGTTCTAACCGTTGAAATTGTAATAACTTTGTGGGTCTTTACGGGGAAAAAACGTGGTTTAAGAAACTGAAAGGCCGGACCTATATCCCTCTATCATATAAAAAGCGTTTGTTATGAAGTGAATTGAAATGAATATGGTTGGAAAGATGTTTAAAAATATAATCAATATAATAAACCATTACTGTCCAACGCAAATAGCGCCTTCGAGGGATCATCGAGTGAATCCGTAATATAATAACGGATTGCGAATCCGTAATAACGGATTGCGAATCCGTAATAACGGATTGCGAATCTGTAATAACGGATTGCGAATCTGTAATAACGGATTGCGAATCCGTAATAACGGATTGCGAATCCATAATAACGGATTCGAATCCGTAATAACGGATTTGATTTGTTTTTTCTTTGTGGCGCTAATGGGCTTTCGTAGAAAAACCTTGATCGCAGGGTTTTTAAATATTCATGTCATAATACAAGAGTTGACGGAAAACATTCATCAATCTGACAAGTGACACAGCCAAAAATCATGCCCGTTTCCAATTGCCCAATTTTACCTCTTCGTTCGACAATCATACTAAAACGTTCCTTAGTTTAAAAACGTCACCAAAGTGGCCACTTGATGATTAAGGGTAAACTTCATAACAAAACTGTGCATTAAATAAAAGAATAATTTTGAAAAGCAATGATGTTCATCGTACGAAGCTTACCGTTTAAATTCCCGTGTTGCACTGCAGCGATCCGTAAAGTCCCGGTCCAACTCGCCCTTCGCGAGCCGGTGTCAAGTCCGTGCTTCTCGGTATATGCGAACAAAACATAACGCCAATGTTGGTCTTTTCTGCTTGCATTTTCTCACATAAGTACAAGTCATACGAATCACTGAAGCAAGAGGTCATCTCAGTAAAACTTCGTCTTCAATTCCATATTGATCATTAAGCCATGAGAAGGGCGAATAGGGGAACAATTAGACACCGAATTTGAGCAGATCAGGTCTACATGTGTACGAAGCTTACCGTTTAAATTCCCGTGTTGCATGCACTGCAGCGATAAAGTCCCGGTCCTACTCGCCCTTCGCGAGCCGGTGTCAAGTCCGTGCTTCTCGGTGTGTGAACAAAACATAACGCCAATGTTGGTCTTTTTCTGCTTGCATTTTCTCACATAATTACAAGTCATACGAATCACTGAAGCAGGTGGTCATCTCAGTGATACTTCGTCTTCAATTCCATATTGATAATTAAGCCATGAGAAGGGCGAATAGGGGAACAATTAGACACCGAATCTGAGCAGATCAGGTCTACATGTGTACGAAGCTTACCGTTTAAATTCCCGTGTTGCATGCACTGCAGCGATAAAGTCCCGGTCCTACTCGCCCTTCGCGAGCCGGTGTCAAGTCCGTGCTTCTCGGTGTGTGAACAAAACATAACGCCAATGTTGGTCTTTTTCTGCTTGCATTTTCTCACATAATTACAAGTCATACGAATCACTGAAGCAGGTGGTCATCTCAGTGATACTTCGTCTTCAATTCCATATTGATAATTAAGCCATGAGAAGGGCGAATAGGGGAACAATTAGACACCGAATCTGAGCAGATCAGGTCTACATGTATAACGTTAGTACGCCATTGATTTGCACTACATTGGAGTACACAACATGTAGCCTTCTGTAAAGACGCAAACACGATGATGTCAACATTACAAGGTAGCTGTACGCGTTGATTATTCATAGTGTCCCCCAACAAGCGTCTTGACTAGCAAGCCTACCCACCGTTGCGCAATGGAATCAGTCGCGAGGCTAGGGGGTATGAATGCTGCGTTAGGCAATCGACGGTCCCTTCGTCTTGATTTTATATAGATTTTCAAAGATTAAAATTGTTAATCTTTAAAACCTTGTAATTTGACACATGATGACGTCATCATGACGTCACAACTGCTTGATGGAGGTTTTATCAAGGGTCCTTACATGGTATAAATTTTAAGTTGATCAGATATACTGAAGTTAATAATTTCGCCGGAAAATTGTACCATGACAAAATTTAAAGAATTGCACAAAGGCTAACTTTGACCTTCCAGTACGACCGGAAGTAAAGGTCATGTGATTTTGGCGTTAACTTTTCAAATGTTGCCCGTGTCTTGATCTATCATATTGTTTAAATATGAATATTATAGCTTTCCTATTCAGAAACATACAGGCATTGGCATGAGGGCACTTTTTTGACCTTAAATGGCTTGTAATTTGACACCCGATGACGTCATCATGACGTCATTGCTCACACGTCTTCTGCTCTTTATGTTCTAATGTCACATTAAGTTTCAAGTTGATCAAAGGTTTGCAAGTATGGTTTTTTCTGCGGACAAACTACAATCAGAAGAATAAGCAAAACAAAGAAAAAAAAAAGAAAAAAAAAAAAAAAAAAAAAAAAACCGAACAAAAACAAGGAGTTGTTCGGTCTGTGGACCGAACACCTAAAAATAAAAACGAACAAAAACAAGGAGTTGTTCGGTCTGTGGACCGAACACCTAACAAGGAGTTGTTCGGTCTGTAGACCGAACACCTAATTAGAAAACTACCGACCAATCAGTAACTTACAATTTATTTCTAAATTAACTGAGAGGGCCGTTTGTGACCAACTTTATTGTCACATGTCAAAACATTCCATGTTTCCGGTTTTTCAATCATCTTACCGGAAGCATCACAGTACAGAGACGGCTCTTATAAAGGTTAAAAATGATTTACTGATGAGGATGAATTCCCAACATGTTATTCTGCTTATCCTTTTAGACCTGAGTGCAGCGTTCAATACTGTTGATCACGTAATTTTATTGAAACGTCTGCAGTCTAAATTTGGAGTCACTGGCAAGGCCCTCGATTGGTTTTCGTCTTATAGAAGTCAACGCCTATCTATTCAAGGTACCTTATCAGAAAAGTTTAATATCAACTGTGGCGTTCCTCAGGGATCCTGCTTAGGACCATTTTTATTCATTGTCTATGCCTCTAAATTGTTTGACATCGTTGAGCATCATCTGCCTGATGTTCATTGTTATGCCGATGACACTCAGCTGTATCTATCTTTTAGACCTGACGATAAATCTTGTCAAGCTGCTGTAACTATAATGGTAGATTGCATTAGGGACATCAGGCAATGGATGTTGCATGACCGGCTTCTAATTAATGATGCTAAGAGATCATCGGATCAAAGCAGCAGTTGAAGAAAATTAATATTTCCAATATCATGATAGGTGATGCTAAAGTTTTTCCTACAACATGTGTTCGTAATTTGGGGTCATGGTTTGATTCTGAACTTACAATGAACACCCACATCAATAAAGCTTGCTCTGCAGCCTTTTTCATCTTCACAACATCAAACGCATTAGTCAATTCCTAACACAAGACTCTCTTTTAAAACTAATTCATGCATTTGTGACCAGTCGTCTTGATTATTGTAATAGCCTTTTGTATGGTCTGCCCAAGTCACAGATAGCTAAACTACAAAGGGTTCAAAACGCTGCTGTCAGAATTGTTACTAACACACACCGGTTTGAACACATTTCACCTATAATTCGTCAATTACATTGGCTGCCTGTTTCGTACAGGATTAATTTTAAAATCCTTTTGTTGACCTTCAAAGCTCTTCATGGTCTTTCTCCAAAGTACTTACAGGATCTTGTTTCCATCCGGAAAGTACCTTCATATCAACTTAGGTCAGGGAATAATGGTATATTCTTGGGTTATCCTTCTGGTAAAATGTTGACTACATTTGGTGATAGGGCTTTTTCTGTGGCAGCCCCTAAGCTTTGGAATGCGCTACCGTTTCATATACGTAGCGAACAGAAACTCACCTCTTTTAAATGTAATATAAAAACCCACCTTTTTAAAGCCGCTTTTTAGTGCGTCTTTCTTCTATGGTCACCTTGCCAGTTAGTTTAGATTTTTTAGCATAGATAGGGTTAGAGGCGTCTGTCTCCTGAAAAGGTCAAAACATTACCGATGCCAGCAGGGATAGGCCTATGTAATAAGTAACTATTAGTTCACTGTTGGCGGGACAGACGTATCCCCATACTTTTGTTTGGGCACTGGCCTGGTGATCAGTCTTTTTTCTTTGTCGTTTTCTTCCATTCTGTGCTTTTTAACATGTGTTCTGCGCCTTTGATCATTTTGTATGTAAGGGGCGCAATATAAATTTTAAATATTATTATTATTATCTACTTATCAACTGAGGTCGCTAATTTTTAGTGTGTTTTCTATGATTTTGTTCTTTTGTGTCTTTTGTTTGTCTTTCCTCTATGGTCGCCTTGCCAGTTAGTTTAGATATTTTACATAAGTAGAGTTAGAGGCGTCTGTCTCCTGAAAAGACCAAAACATTACCGACGCCAGCAGGGTAATAAGTAACTTTTAGTGCACTGGCCTGGTGACCAGTCTTTTTTCTTTATCCTTTTCTTCCATTCTGTGCATTTTAACATGTGCTATGCGTTTTTGATCATTTGTATGTAAGGGTCGCAAAATAAAATTTAAATATTATTGTTATTATGAGTAGGCCTATATTATACAGTTGAGTAGCAGCATCAGACCAATTAATTGGGGGAGGGGCCTGAAATGTAAGGGCGACAAGCAGTAATCTTTAACTTTTTAACACGGACTTTGGCAGATAGCGAAGTCTCGTTGCTGCCCCTTTGCTACTCGGGCAATTTATTAGACCCGGCCTGTAGGCCTACATGTAAATCCATTGTTCTCAGAAATTTGTACTTGCTCAGAACTATACGTAGACAAGGAAAGTTTACCTGATGTGTCTGCTGCCACCTAGTGGCGGGTTTAAAGTCTCCCATTGATGCACTAAGTTGTTCAAGCAGCAAAAGTATGTAATGAGCACCTTTAAAGTCCCTCGACTTTTAAGTCTTTACTTATCTACAGATAATTAGAAAAGACCTTTGTAAACCCGCCAAAATACACCACAAATAAAAACGCAGTCAGATTTTGATTTAATTTTTCGGGGGAAAAAAACAATATTATTTCAAGGAATTCAAAACGCATTTTGTAACACATCGCTTTGTGCGCAAGTCGTTTTACAAAGTGCGTCAAATAGGAGTCAGGACATAAATGAAGTGACACTTAAAGACCCAAATTGAACGAAAATGGCAATAAGTGATCCTTGAATTTCAGAGGAGATAGTTGATTTAGACCTTTTCCACTAACTTGTACACCTAGAGGTTCAACAAATTATGTATGTGGTAGCCCTATCTTGATGATGTTAATTCAATAGGGAGCCTTGTTGTTTTATTGATGTGGTATGGTGTCACCAGGGGGGCGGGGGCGGAAGGGGTAGCGCCACTAGCGCGCCACCTACATTGAAAATAATCTCATTCGACCATCGCGACGCGACGTGGACTGGTCGAAGCTCCCCACATACAAACGATGTGTGTGTATGCACAGTACACGCTATTTGAATTTACGGTTGCTCTCCGCTGCGCCATGCCGTTGAGACTGCCTGGACGAGTCCATTTTATCAGAGGGTATTGTTATCTTCAAATGTTGTAAATTCACAAAATCTTTACACCAGAAAACATTTGTAAATTTTTTGTTTGCCTTGCCAACTGCTTCAGTAAATTAACTATTTAATAAACAACATATATTTAACCTAAACGACATGTATAACATATCTGTTTAAGATGTGTATGTTGCCTCAGAATTACAATTACCTGCGGCAAATGTTCCCGTCCGTCAACAGAGATCGTTTGAACGCAAACAACGCAAACTAAGTATTGGCGGGATCCATTCTCTCCAAAAAAACTTTTACAAATCGTCAAATATCTAGAGGATGTACCGAGGGATTTTGATTAAACTTTCAGGAATGAAAGATCTATTCCTAAATATTACGTTAATGGAAAAAAATCAGAGGATGAACGATAATTTTTTTTCACATTATGTCGATATTTGTAGCCATTTTAGGGGAGACCATTTGTAACGAAATTCCCACCTGGACCATTCATACACGTTAGCCGCTGCAATAAACCAACGGAAAATTTTCGATAATATTTTTACGCACTTTATTTAAAATTAAGCATCTCAACAATTGAAAATACTCTTACGATATACACTGTTATGTTTTCAGTGCTGATAAAGAGAGAATTTTAACGGTATACATGGATTTCTTTTTGTTTTTTAATGGTCATTACCTATTTTTAAAATGAAGTGTACCCAAACAGCGATCGCAAACTCTAATCCATTTTCATTGTTGTCTGATCTTGATGAAATTAATGATCTTACTTCTGGTAATGAGGAAAACACAGCTCCAAGAACCTCCACTCCCATAAAAAACTCAACCTATCATCGTAAAGTGTATACTCCCCAAAACCGTAAACATGGACTAAAATCTATGATCATAAACTGTAACGGCATCAAAAGCCAAGCCAAACAAGCTGCATTTCGTGCTGCAATTGACCAACACCAACCAGACGTCATCCTGGGGTGCGAGTCTAAAATTGATGGTCAAATGGCTACCTATGAGCTGTTTCCAACAAGCTACAGTGTGTACCGTAAAGATCGTGATGCACATGGAGGTGGTGTATTCATCGCAACTAAGGACTCCCTTATAACATCTGGTGAACCTGACCTTGACGCAGATGGTGAAATTGTATGGGCTAGTATACAGTTTAGTAATGCCAAACCTCTATTCCTGGCCAGTTTTTATAGACCACCAGGTAATAAAATACAGTCCCTTGATACTTTGTACACATCTCTTCCCAAAATTTTCAACAGAAATCCCCGGCAGCACCCAAATGTTCTAGTTGGTGGGGATTTCAATCTACCAGATATAAATTGGAACACCTGGCAGACAACCAGTAGCAGAACCAAATCGCTGCATGAGAAGTTTCTAGATTTCTTACTTAATAATTCTCTTTCACAACTTGTTAACAATATTACTAGACCCATATCCAATAGCATTTTGGATTTATTGGTAACAACAAATCCCAATCTTATCCATGATGTACATGTGCTTCCCGGCATATCTGATCATTGTCTGGTATTGTTTAACATTAACATGAAACCGAAATCCGTCAGAAAACCTCAAAGAAAGATCTACCAATTCGATAAAGCTGATGAACTGGTACTGAGATCCCAAGTACGTGACTTTGTAACTGAGTTTCTTGCTTCAGATCCACATAACGACTCAGTGAACTCCAACTGGGAATGCATCAAAATTAGATTATCTGAAATTATAGAGAAAAATGTTCCGTCAAAACTAACAAAAAGCAAACATAACCTACCATGGGTAACAGTGGACATCAAGCGCAAAATGAGGAAAAGGGATAAGCTATTCTCCAAAGCACATAAATCAGACAGACAGACTGGAAATCATACCGTTCATATCGTAACTATATCACCAAACTTGTGCGCAACTCCCATCATGACTATGTCAACAATGTCATTGGTAAAAACTTATCTGAGAATCCTAAGTCTTTCTGGTCGTATGTCAAGCTCATGCGAACAGAAAACTTGGGTATCCCAACTCTAAAAACCACTGACAAAATGTGTAGTTCAGATTTAGATAAGGCTGAAGCTCTTAACTCACATTTCAAAAGTGTCTTTAATAAACCTGCCAATAAACATTCACAGGTACAGTACAAGGGGAAGTCACCATATAACTCCATCCCCCACCTTCATATTGGCACAGAGGGAGTGGCCAAGCAACTCTCAAAGCTCAACCCATCTAAGGCGTCGGGCCCAGACGAAATGCCTCCACGCTTTCTTAAGATCGTGGCGCCTGAGTTAGCCCCAGCTTTAAGATTTCTGTTCCAGCAATCTTACGATACAAGTACAGTCCCAACTGATTGGCGACAGGCTCTGGTGACAGCAATATACAAGAGCGGTCCCAAAGCTGAAGCATCCAATTACAGACCAATCTCGTTGACATGTATATGTTGTAAGGTAATGGAGCATATTGTGCTAAGTCATGTAGCCAAACACCTCAACTCCAATAATATTCTAATTGATGACCAACATGGATTCAGGGATCGCCTATCAACGGTTACACAATTGGCCAACTCAACTAACGACTGGTCTGAAACACTCAACCGTAGAAGCCAAACTGATGTCATCCTCCTTGACTTCAGTAAGGCCTTTGACAAAGTTTCCCATCACCATCTAGCTGTAAAACTCGGGTACTATGGCATCACAGACAACACACTAGGCTGGATCAATTGTTTTCTCTCGCATCGTAAACAAGCTGTTTCTGTTAATGGGTCACATTCCTCATGGATTGATGTAACATCAGGAGTCCCCCAAGGATCTGTCTTGGGCCCCATGCTATTCCTTTTATACATCAACGACATAAATGAACACATTCACTCAAACATCAAACTCTTTGCAGATGACAGCATTGTGTATAGGCAGATAGAGACAATAGAAGACCAGCAGATTCTTCAAGAAGACCTGAATACCCTGGCAGAGTGGTCAAGCAAGTGGTTAATGAGTTTTAACATTAAAAAAAGTGCAGTTCTCACCATTACTCGCAAACGTAGCCCGAAGATGTATCAGTACACTCTTCTGGGTGAGCAATTAACCCGTTGTCAGAAACATGACTACCTTGGTGTCACTATTTCCCATGACTTAAGATGGACAGATCACTGCTCTAAAATAAAACATAAATCCAGTCGCACACTAGGCCTTCTCAGAAGGACCCTATCACCTTGCTCACAACAAGTTAAGGCAAGAGCATACACAGCATTAGTTCGACCACAAGTTGAGTATGCCTCTGAGGTTTGGAACCCCAACAACACAGTTACGGACATAAACCATCTAGAACAGGTCCAGAAGAATGCTGCTAGATTTGTCTTTTCTGACTACCGAACAACAACACATGTATCACCGCTCGTAGACCAACTAAACTGGGATGCACTTCACACTCGTCGCCTAATCCAACAATGTACACTGTTCTACAAAATCCATTATAACTTAGTCAATATCACATTTCCCCAGTGTCTCCAGCACGCTGCACATATTTCACGACGAATCGATCACCCACTCAAATACTTCTCTAATAATACCTACTATCAACATATACAAGTATGCATTCTTTCCAAGGACTATGTCAATCTGGAACAGACTCCCACCATCTGCTGTTCTCCACATAGTCCCATCCACACATGCCTTCCAGAAATCAGCCATCCCAGCCATCAGAGCAATGCGGCCTCTGCATGGCAACAACATCCTTTAATTTCTTTCATTCTTTTCAGCACTTGTACATAGTGCACCTTAGTTCTTTTTCACCTTTTGCACTTTTCCTACTGGCTGTTGACGTCACTTTGCACAACATCCCAGTTTGGCTCAGTTTGAGCCGCTAGAGGGATTACCCTACCAAGTAACATGCTGCATGTGATCTAACAGGTATGTATTTGAAGTAACTTTGAATTGTGGTCAGGAGTGTGGATTTTTCAAGTACTTATCAGATTGTATCCGGCGTGCAATTATAAGGCAAAATGATTACCGTGTCATTCACTGTAAAACAAATAATGTATATTAACGGAAACATTTTGCGGAAACTCGTCCCTAATTAATATAAACGTTCAACTTGGAAATTAGCCTTTAAACCTTGCCCCGCCCATCTCAAAGTCCTGGATCCCGCCCTGAAATTGTCACAAGTTACGCACCAAGTAAAGCAATCGTTTATCAACAGGGATGAGATTTGACGAATGTGTAAAATGCTGATAAATGGCTGGCGGGCCTGGGTTTCCCCTTATTGCTGACATTGAACCTTTCAGATGTTACAACTCAGAAGGTTTACGGACTCTGTGCATCATCATAAATATACAAAACTACAGGTTTATACAGTGACTATATTTCCCTCTCCCTTAGCCGGCTGCTTTACTTCTTTCAATAAAATCTGAAGGCGCGATGAGATCTTGAGAAAATCCTGAAATTTGGAAAAATTCTGAGAAATCAGACTTCTGTTATAAACTTCATAGCAAATATTGTTATTTCTTCCCTTCCAAGTTGACTTGTTACATATTACTTGCGCTAATTATTGAAGAGCCCTTACTTTAAGCCGTTGAATATTGTTGCCAAGGTGATCTTTGTTCCATGCACATAAAAATTATTTATAAACCAAAGTGTAATTTCCGTTAACGACAGGGTGAACTTTTGGTAATCACTCCATAGGTTAATGACCAATCAAAACTTACTTGGTTAAGAGCACTGGAGAGCTGTTTACTATAAATCATTGTTAGAAAGTACCCCTTTGAAGTAACGTAGTTTTAAAGAAAGAGGTATTTTTTCACCCCATAATTTGAATCTGATAAAGGCTGCAGGCATGAGGCCTTAATTGCACTTTGGAGATTTCCCATTTCCCTCACTTCAAGGTTGAAATTCTGGATCTGCTCCCCTGACACCCATTCCCAAATCTACTCAGTGGCAGCGTGTAATAATAGGAAAAGTTCTGATGTAGGACCAATCAATTACAGCAAGTAGATACTATTATCACAAAATGTTATCGCAAACCGATCGGTAACACACCTGTGAGTCGACAACCCAATATTCCGACACCCCTAGCTCCGGGTCGACATCCCTACTGAGTGTTTTCCTAATCCTAACCCCCAACCCTAATCCTATCGTGTAAATCAAGAAGGGTTATCGGAACGTAGGATTATTGGAACATAAGGTTGTCGGAACAGAGGTATCGGAACACATAGAGTAAACACCAACGCCCATACTATTTGTACTGTCTTATTTAATCTATTCTTTTCTGCACTTTTTCTCACGCATGGAAACGTTCGAAAGATCTCAATGTTATTGGAAAGTCTGCTTCGCAAAGTACAAGAACAACTGCATCGTCACATCAACCATCAGATGCCCTTGATGGCGAACTGGGCACTTTTTCGCATACTGGTAAGCACTATGAATTTTCGCTTAGGTTATAGGCTCAGAAAACACCTTCCCGGGCCCTTCAGGGTTGTCTTTGAATTGTCGAAATCAGACTGTAATTCTGAGGAGAAGTTAATTTTTTATCAAGCAGTCATTTCCCCTTGTACTCTATGCTGATATGAGGAGAAGGCTGAATGAACCGACAGCCAAATTAACAAAAATCATTTTGTTGATTTGGTTTTTTTCCTCGCAATGGTACGTGCCGGCAGCAATATTGCGATATTGTGCTTCAATGTTACAGAAAGGCTAAAATAGGCCTGGTATTTTTGTGCATAAAAAGAAAATGGGCGGTTGGCTATCTCCACCCGGTCAGTTCTTTGCAAATGCACTAGAAAATGATGTGGGAACCTTTAAAAAAGAGGGACTCCAAGGTCAAATTCAGTTTGGAGATCCATTTATTTACAATATATAGTCTTCACAAAAGTTGGGGAAAATAACTTGTCTATAAATTAATGCAAGTTAAAATGGTGAAAAATGTAACTTGAAGGGTATCAAACAAAGTGGCATTATTAGAGACTTGTATTTCCCCATTTTCAGAATGACTTTATCTATTTGAAAATGATTGCGTCACAAAACTACATTTGACCTTTGGGCTCATTTCATGCAAATTTATTAGGGGCGGCGCCAGGGTATTTTTATGGGGCGACAAAGCTTCAGAGTAGTAGCAGTTACGGGGTCCAGGGGCCCACTTAAGGTCCTGGGTGGGGTTCAGGGGCAAAGCCAGGGGTGGGGGTTCAGGGTCGGAGCTGTTTGGTTTTGGCAAGTCTGAATGGCCTACACTGTAAAAACGGCGTTTAGAATCTAAACACATTTCTAAACGCCTCGCTTGTACCCACTTTTTTCACACGTTTAGCCCTCAACATGTTTAGATTTTGCGTTTCTGTGACATGTTTACCCCGAGACACATTTAGCCTGTGATACGTTTAGATTGAATGTGTTTAGGGTTCATAGTGAGTGCTAAACATGTTTAGAATCCAACACGTTTCAGAGAATAAGCTTAATTTTTAAACACCTGAAGAAAAGAAAAGAGAAATGTTGCAACATTCGCCTGCCTGCTTACTGAAACATAACGCTCAAGCTACGCTCGGCATGAGAATCGATAAATCATCATCATCTCAACGGGTCATCGAGATGATTTTCATAGAGATGATTTGAGGAGCAATGATGCCATAATTTCAGTCATACTGAAAACGGTCATTTTGAAGTCTCAGAATCCGTTCCAATTATATACATTTTGGGCTTTACTTTCTACCCATGGTGTGAATCTTTGAAGTGCTGGCCAATATGATACAACAAAAATTGCTTCAATTGAATTACACACATTAAAGTGTAAACTACTGCGCAGGAAAGGCTGTTATACCTACAATGGTTTTGAATAAACACCGAGATCTATATTTGTGCATATTTAATGAAACCCCGCCCATTTCATTCTAAACAAACTGATGAATTTAAACACATACAAAACATGTTTACAAGCAAACATGTTTAGAAATATGTTTGTAAGCTAAATTGGTATCCCTTTAACATGTCAAAAAGCTAAACGTGTTGCGATCAGTGCAGGTTTGAACTGGTTTGAACATTCAAATACACCAGAATGTGTGTTCATCATTTTAGTACGTTTGCTACCTGAGCAATTTTACTTGCCATGAGGGGCTAAACGTGTGGAGCATTTTTGATACCTTTGTAAAGTTACGTATTACCAAAATGCGAATTATTTTAAACCCTTTTAATTATGTGTTTATACCATATAGCAAAAACGCTCTCCAAGGAAGGCCTATATGCCTACGTGGAAGCCTATCATGACTAGCTGCTTAGCTTTTTCATACCAATAGCAAACGTATTCAATTGATGTAAACACATTCTGGTGTATTCAAATGTTCAAACCAGTTCAAAACACGTTTAGCTTTTGACATGTTAAAGAGATAGCCATTTAGCTTCAAACATATTTCTGAACGTGTTTGCGTGTAAACATGTTTTGTATGTGTTTAAATTCAAAACTGCATTTCAAACAAGGACAACAAATCTCAACCCGTTTAGCTTTTTGACATGTTAAAGAGGTAGCCATTTAGCTTCAAACATATTTCTAAACACGTTTGCCTGTAAACATGTTTTGTATGTGTTTAAATTCAAAACTGCATTTCAAACAAGCACAACAAATCTCAACACGTTTAGCTTTTTGACATGTTAAAGAGATACCCATTTAGCTTACAAACATATTTCTAAACATGTTTGCGTGTAAACATGTTTTGTATGTGTTTAAAATCAAAACTTCACTTAAAACAAGCATAACAAATCTCAACACGTTTAGCTTTTTGACATGTTAAGGAGATACCCATTTAGCTTTCAAGCATATTTCTAAACATGTTTGCGTGTAAACATGTTGTGTGTGTGTTTAAACGCTAAGCGCCGTTTTTACAGTGTAGAAAAGCTCTCCTTTTTGCATTATGTAAGATAAAGTTTTGATATCATAATGTACACTTTACAAGAACTCTTGAAACTCAAAAATATACTTTGAACTTCAGCTTATAACATTATGTGTAGATAAATTCACAATAAACCACAGGCCATAAGAGTATTCAGCCCCCGAAAGATTGTTAATTTTAGAGTTTTGTATGGTGGCCCTGAAGGGACACGCATATCGCAAACGTGTGCGCACACGTATGCAATGTCGTGAAACAATTCGCGAATATGTGCGCACACGGTATGCAATGTCGTGAAACAATTCGCGAATATGTGCGCACATGTCTGCGAATATATTTGCAATGTCGTGAATTTTATTGCATACCATGTCGCATACCTTTGAATAAAATGTCTAATGATCTGGGGGTTTCTTGCCTACAGTGAGATAAGTGGTAGTCATTGCAGCGGTAGTCATTGTTGTGAGGCAAGCGAGGCGGGTGGTCTTCGTGCGAAACTTGGCCTGGTGCCAAGTTCCTGGGTACACATTATTGTACAGTCATGCTTACAGTATCCTGACTGTAGTGCCACGTACTCCCTAGGTCACTAACAAATTGTCCGCAACTATGACATCACCCCAAAGGTATGCGACATGGTATGCAATAAAATTCACGACATCGCAAATATATTCGCAGACGTGCGCGCACATATTCGCGAATTGTTTCTTGACATTGCATACGTGTGCGCACATATTATTTGCGAATTGTTTCACGACATTGCATACGTGTGCGCACACATTCGCGATTTGTTTCACGACATTGCATACGTGTGCGCACATATTCGCGAATTGTTTCACGACATTGCATACGTATGCGCACACGTTTGCGATATGCGATGTCCCTTCAGGGCCACCATAGTTTGCAATAATAGCCAGGAGACTGGGTGTGGTTTTTTTTTAACGAAGACCCATTTAAATACATTTTGTGAATCATTTTTACAATTGAGTTTGAATTAACCATTGCTTTTTGACTATTCCAATGACTGGTAACTTTGTCTCCCACAATAAACATATTCAAACAGTCATTGGATGGTTATTTATCAGACTCGGGGAAACCATTGGGCATAAACTATAATAGACAACGCTTCTGCCCCTTCATCTGGCTACCGCCTGAAATTGTTTCAAATTTCCCGCACTCCCACAAACCTAATGCTGAGTCACTTAAAGAGGAAGTGAAGTGACTAGTTCAATTATGTTTTGTACTCATTTTCTCATAGATAGAGTCCTCATGTGAGTGGGGAAGAAAATGTGTGTAAGGGGAAAGCGAAATCATACATGTAGCCCTGTGTGCAAACAGACCATAAGATGAGACTAGTGTGACCACACAAAAAAACATTTTGATGGTAATATATGCATCATATAGAGTGTTTTTTAGAGGACACGCACAAAAAATAGTAGGACCGGAACGCACTCAAAGTGTTTAATAATATATAATAAAATTCTTCCCTTGTTAATGGAGAATCATGTATGGAAACTACGGCTTTAAAAACGTACGTGTATAGTTCTTAATAGGGATGGGGGGGGGGGGGGGGGTTTAAGTAAAAGGGCAAAGACACAAGTGGAACAGGTGTTGGTAGGGGGTGGGGTTTGGATAGGAAGGAGGGTGTGAGAAAGAAAGAGACTGACCAATTAAACTTAAGCGAAAATGCACTGTGGAGCGGGAAATTTGGAACATAATTCCGGTGTTCTGTTAGCTAAAGATAAATTGGCAGAGAGAGGTAGTGAAAAGGAAAACACATGTTATCGGTGTGGTCTCTGGTAATAAATAATCCCTTGACTGTTTGGATGTTGTTTTGGTGGGAGACTAGTCTTGATTGGCGACGTTCATTTGTTTAATGTGGTACGATATCGCAACACGAATTACTGTCCGCAACACGAATTACTGGAGAAGAGATATCTGTATCACACGAACATCTGGATCAAACATCCAGAATTATAGACTTGCCCAGTCCTCCTGAGTCAGCCTCCCAAACAGTCAATGTAGCGCCCTCTACCGGTGGCTAATACAAAAAACAGCGTCGCCAATCAAGACTAGTGGGAGACAAATGTCTCCGTTTTCCAAATAATCAAGGCAATGGTTAAAACAGATCCAGTCTTTGATGTTTTTATGCATCTACACGGAAGAAAGAGTGGGGGGGGGGTGGGGTTTAGAAAAAGGAGAGTGGGGTTTTGGAAGGGGAAGAGGTTGTTGGCACTCAGTAAATAGAAATTTTATCCGGTGATAATAATTATGTTGAGCCACTTTTTTCTGTACCTTTAATGGAATGGCTCAAAACATATTTTCAGTGCGTTACCATTTTGGCTTTAGTATCCTTTTTATGAAAGTTTTGCAACAAGGAGTGATCAAAATCTAGCTTGTTAGGGCAGAAGGATCCAGAGAGATTAGTATTTTTCGTTTGTTTATAATTTACGTAATCTCGTCTTGATACAAGCCCTGATCTTTCTTTAATTCTCTAACCTCACATTAAAATGGTAAAAATTGCCTTTTCATTAATACCCTTCCAGTGCAACAATTTGTAAACATCCAAAACAACTGATGACATTTCTGAGAAAAATGGACCTCAAAGTATTTGCATGGGGATGTTTTGGTTGTCCTGACTTTCAATAAAATGTAACCCTCTCATGCGCATTGTCCTCATTTGAGGACGGATACTATTTGTCTTAATTTAAATATATCCAATGTGCCCAGGACTGCATTTCTTGCATCACGTACTAAAGTAAAGGCACCCGCATCTGTTTGTCGCCCTCAAGTGACTGATAGAACTGTAGTTTCCTTGCATATGCACATTGTTTAGTGTATTCAGTGCTCGTTCCACGCTCAGCGTAAACCACATGTTTTCACGTTTAGTTTTTATCTTTCTTTCTAAAATTAGCCGGTAAAAAAAAATATTATTGGTGAACATGTACCCTATAGAATATATCTGTTTCCATAATTGTCTCAATTCATTGCCCACTTTTTAGGATTCCTTCGATTTATATCTGTCCTCATTTGAGGACACTGCGCAGAAACAACAACAAATTATGCAACATAAACAGCGCCCTCACGTGCTCATATAAGGACAATGTTATGCACAGTCTCTATAGTGGAATGGAGGGGGCGGGGAAGTGAGGGAGGGGAGGGGAGGGATTAAACGTGAGGGGAGGGGAGGAAGAATACATTATCTTGAAAAATAACTAAAGGCAGCCATTTATAATGTCACTAATATGTATTTGTGTTTTTTATCATTACATAACCGGGAGCGAAACCCAAAATATAGTTGACCCGCGGGAGGGGGTGGGAGGGGGAGGGGGGAAAGAAGAGGGGAGGGGATGGGATCGGAGGGGAGGGGGTTATGATGGAGGAGGGAGTAATAAAAACCACAAATGAACACTGCAGCTCATTTATAATGGTATAACGGCATGTGAACAGTATATTGCTATTGTTGGATTTGTTGTCATTGGTGCGCAGTGTTCTCAAATGAGGACATGTGAATAACTAATTAATTTTTTTTTTGTCGTATGCTTTTTACTACCCAATTTGATCTCAAAACAAAAAGTATATATATTTTTTTTTCCAGCACTCAGAAAATAATTTGCGCATGAGAGGGTTAATCAAATCAGTCTTAAATGTGAAATTTTGACTGTCGAAAAATTCCTCCTTGGAATGTAAAGATCCGTTAGTTGTTGATTTACAATGACGTCATGTTTCAAATTTCGCTCACAAAAGTCAGTTATGAACCAAAACATCCCTTTGCAAAAACGTAGTGACCCATTTTTCTCAGAATGATGTAATCAGGTGTTTTGGATAATGTCAAATTTTGCACCGGGCGGGTATCGAATGCAATGGCAGCTTACACCATTTTAATGTGCGGTAAGAAACTTGTAATTCCCCCCCCCCCCCCCCTTCACATGAGGACTCTATCTATTGGAAAATGAGTACATCACAAAATTGAATCGGTCACTTCTCTTCCTCTTTCAGATAATTTGTTGGCAGAACAGTGCCTAGGCAAACAGTCTCCTGTTTTACACACCCTTCCTCCTTTCCGTCCTGCCCCCACCACCACCCTACCCCCACCATCCCCCTTATTTTACCATTAGTTTCGTACGTCACGCAGTGCCGCCTCACAGATTGTACTGGGCCCACTTTCATGGCTCTGCTTGCTTACCATAAGCGAAAAATCGGCGCTAGCGGAAGCAGGGAATTCCGCACTTATGTCATAACAGGGAATGTTTGCTTGTGCGCTTGCGTAGTCCACTTTACTAGGCATTCTACGCTTACACAGCTAGCGAATCGGTGCTTGCTCGGTAAGCGGAGAATGGTGATCGCAAGCGCATAATTCAACGGTTTGAAATTTGGCCCATCAGGGCATCTGCCGTTTCCCTTCAATGCTCCTTCACCTTTCTATTCCACCTTTTTCACGTGCACCTCTTCTATAAAGAACTGTACCTGATGCTTTAAAATTGTTTAAGACATTGTCTTATCATCTATTTCTCACTCGACACAGGGAGAAGCTTTTTAACTGACATATGCCTTTATAAGCTTTTTTTAAAACGATTTTGAGTGCGTTCCGGCCCATTTTTTGTTCTTGCTTATCCCTTCATAAAAACATCTTTATGATGCATTTATCAAATACCATAAAAATGTTTTTCGTGATCGCACTATTGTTCTCAGTTCATGACTTGCTTGCACACGGCTCCGTGTATGATTCACTCTTCCCTCTATAAACAAACATCCAAAAGTGACACAGGGGAGACTGTTGCAATCGGGATCACTATGATGATTTGATAAACTTTTACCCATTTGTAACTGATTAGGACTGTAGGTAACATGATTGCCCCTTTAATTTTTTCCTTCTCCCTTTCTTTAGTTCCTCTTCTTTTTCAATTTTTCTTCTTCTTTCTTTCGATCAATGATTCCTTTCTTTCCCTCCCCTTCCTCTCCTTTTCTTCAAATGATAGCGGGCAGCCTCCCTCTCCCCCTTGTAGCGCCACACCTTTATTATGTATAAGCCTCTGCAATCTAATATTTATATACCTCTATTATTGAAGATGGCGAGGTTCACGGTACAGAAGGCTTGGTATTCTTTACAGTTGGCTAACCTCTCCACTCGGTCAATTCTTCGCGAATGGAGCAGAACACGTTTTGTTTGTTTGCATATTATATAAATGAAAATGCCTCTGCAGCATAATATTTTCTACACCTCCATTGCAGAGCCTGACGACCCATATCCATGGTGGCGACTGGACTTGGGTGATGAACACTGCTTGGGTAAAATCATCGTAACACTCAGACAAGACTGTTGTGGTAAACATTGTGCTGTTCATTTCGATAACGTTATGGTTAAACCCCGCTTTTTCTCAACCATTCTTAGAACTGCCAAACAAAATTTCTGAATGGTAAGCGCTTTGATACGCCTCAAATGGGTTGAGATAAAGCGCTTTTTAAGAACCCAGTATTATTATACCCTGTACCCAAATGGTCCATCAGATGGTTGCCAATCAGCAGTCGTTAAACAAGGATGGCCAATGTTCGTATTTAAAAAAGATCATTATTAAATAATCTGAAACATCACGAGTCCCTTTTGTGGCTTTCCGATCAGTTCTAAAATTACCATATTTTTTTCCTTTAGAATCAGTGTCTCACAGCATTCGGCATAAAGATGAATATTTTGAAATATCAGCATCATCAAGTTAGTTTGGCCCTCGGACAAAATAAGAGCCATCCGACAAGTTGAGATCCTGAGCTAATAATTACTGCAGGATGATGACAAAAATGTTAGATGGCAACATCTTGGGATGATTTATCTCGTAATGACGTAATCCTGAAGTAAGATGTCGTCTTCCCGATTTATTTAATCTTGGGATGTCAACATCATAAAAGTAAGATGTCAACATCCAGAAATAAGATATTTTTGGGATGACAACATCCTGAACGTAGGATGTCGACTTCGCGAGATAATTCATCTTGGGATGATCATCGTGAAAATGTCGAGAACCCAAGATAATTTATCTCAGGGAGACAACATCCTACTTTCAGGATGTCGTCTTTCCGAGATGAAATATATCTGGAAGACGACATTCTATTTCAAGATGTCTTCATCCCGAGATAAAATTATCTCGGGATGTCGTCATCTTATAGTTTATGATGTCATCATCCTGCAGAAAATTATCTCATGATCTCAACAAGTTGGATGGCACTTCCAGAGCTCCGTAGTTATTTGACGGATAAGCACAATGTACATTCTCAATGAAACCCATAGGCCTAATACTGCCGACAATTTGATTTGTTCTTCTCTCTATTCTCATCTTGAGATCAAAATCGCTTTTTGGGTGCTGTGGCAAGAGCTGGCGTTCATCCCACACACACCGAAAACCAGCAGTGTGGCTCGCCGGCCACCGAGGCTCAGTCTGTTCGGGGAACAGAGACGGCATTAATGTGTGACCCGCCGAGGACTGCCAAGTTTGTCAGCTTCGACATTGACCGATCTAGACCACATGTCACAAACGCTTTTCTCATGTTGGCAGAGGTGGAAGTTCAAGTGTACACATCTGGGGAATGTGACAAGGGTAAGAGCAACGGATGAAGAAACAAACAAGCGAACAAACAATTACACCCAAAATCAAGCACCCCCCCCCCCCCCCCCCCCACACACACACAAAAGTGTGTAACAGCCTGCAATCGTGGACCCTCCGGCCTTTGTTCAACTCTTTGTGATAGCAACCGTGGACCACAATGCTTTCCTTTGTGATAGCAACCGTGGACCTATTGTCCTCTTTTGTTATAGGTGCCCGGTTTGAATGTGGTTCCCTACTCATCACACACACACACAGACCAAGCGTTGGCCCTAGGACCCTTGGTGAACTTGGTCCACCCACGTCCTATACCCACCATCATTAAGTGTGGCCTTTGAAAACATGAGGAAACCTGCCATTCGTCGACTTTGGGGTGATGGTCAGCAGGACTAAGTTACCAAAGTCAGCGAATCCAGCGAGGTGACCCTAATTTTGTTACAGCAGACTAAAGTGCGTGTATTTCCTCTACAATAAGAAATGAAGTGTGTACATTGTACAGTGCGTGTTACTTGATACAAGTCGATCGCTTCGTTCGTGTTTGTTTCACTTTGTTTTAGTAATTTCATTATATTAGGCTAGTTTATTTCTATACGACAATTTTTACCGTTTTTATCCTGTGCACCTTCCACCAGCCACCAGCCCCTCCCCCCAAAGGGAGGAGGTTAATGTGTGAGCTGGAATCGTACATAGCCATGTACAAAAATGCAAGGTACCTCCGGAGTCCCTTTTGAGGACCGTCCATATTAACCTCAATAAAAATTAACACGGGTTTTTCCTGTCTATTTCAGCAAAAATTTACTCAGTTGCATTAATAAACAGGCATTCAAATTCGCGCATGTTTTCTATATAATTCTATTTAGTTTCTAGGCTTTCAAGACTACATTTTCACCATTCTTCAGTTGAATTTCTACTACTTAACAGCTGTCACGGTATTTTCACAAGAACGTCGAATCCATCACGTTTAGCGAGGCGACAGCGGGTACCAACCGCATCGCTGGCCGCAGCATTCGCGAACGGACACCTACCGTCAGAAATCTGAAAAAAAATATTCATTCATGAATCGCTTCTCATATTGAAATGTTTCTGGTGAAAAACTATCCAAGCCATTATATACTTCGAAGGGAACCCTTTCTCAAAATAGTTTACACTATCAACAGCTGCAGCTGCAGTGCTTCTCACTAGATGGTCATCAATATTAGGAGTATTCATAATGATCATATCTTTAAATTGAACGAAATTTTGATGAAATCAGCCGGGAAACCTATAATAATGAGGAAATGTTTGGGTTTTATTTCCTTTTTCAAAGATGCCTGGATGAAGTCTAGAGTGTTCAGCAGAATCTACGAAGGACGGTCAATCGGTGACCATAACCCGCTCTCAACAATGACGGCCACAAGCCTCCTTCAATGTGCCCATTACTGCATGAGCAACGGCGGGTGTATGTCCTTCGACTTCGCGCAAAGCAACGGTCAATGCCACCTCCATAATCTTAACTCAACCGACATTGAGCCGACTGACGACGAGGATTTCAGTATCTTTTGGTCTTAAATTACCAAATGCTAAAACTTAGTACTTAGTGTCAATTTATTCAGTTTAATTTCTTCATTTTGTTCAGCGCTTTGTGGTATAGTTTACGTACGACGCGCTCTATAAATTACACTACGGATTTTCACGCTCAAATTAACTTGGCCATCCCCAGCCTATTTCACCTTCATAAACTCATAGGGTTTTAGCCTCTTCAGTTAAACACCCATAGTCATAGGGTTTTAGCCAGTTCAGTTGAAACCAACGTTCAATGTTACTTTGACTTTGAGGCAAGCGAATGTGTACAGCATTAATAGTCAATTAAACTTGTAAGGCGTTCTTTTTTTCCTAAGCGAAATCGGCATTCAATATAGCAAAGTGTCATGCAACTAGATTTCTGCAAAAAGCTGCTGCGAATTTGAAAGCAGTGAACTGTTAAATTGAATGGTTATCTTTTCATACCGCATGACGCAAAAGTTCATTTGCTGATGACACATTATGTGAAATTGATTGTCTGTTTCGAGGAACTTTCAATTTCGCAAGAAATAGAATAACACTATGTTAACATTATGTTATATTATATTACCGGAAGAACCTAAATAGTACGAAATCGGTTCCGTGAATAGACATTATGCACGTGACGTCATTTGAGTAGGGCGCCCTCGGCTAGAGGTCAAATGAAGGTTGCTTATTGGTCCATCCTCTGCGCTGCGCGTGCATAGATGTGCGTTTCATCAATGGTTTCCATATAATTGTTTGACCTTTAAGAAGGCAGCGTGATGACGTCAATGCATCATTGATGATAGTGGCTCCATGAACATCAGCTTAAAAGCATTTTTCGCCCAGAATGCCACTTTGGAAGTTCATTTTTAATTGAACCAAATTTTATAAAGGCCCTCAGCAAAATGTAAAACCCTTTTCCTGAATTATGGGAAAAGGTTAAACTAAGTTTTGTATGGCTCTTTTTTGCCGACAGGCATAACACATTTTCCACAAGTCTAATGGCTGATTGACACGAGATAATGTCAGGATCTGGTGTGGCAGGAGATTCTGTCTCTCCGGAGATTCTTTACTCATACGGCGAACTGTGTATTCTTCTGATAGTGCCCCTTTTTAAATCATCCTCCTTCAGCCCATGTTAATTTCCCATATGGGGGACAAAATCTCCGGGAGACAGATTTCCCTATATCACACCGGCAATATATCATCTGTAGCTTTTATTTAACTAGGGCCTACCATTCACCGCATCTCAAATAAAAGCTTATAACTTTCTCGAATCTATAACAATAGTCGTTTATCCAAATTTAAATATAATTTCTTTCCGGTCAAATCGGACAAAAATCGGATCTGTCATATTCCAGAGGAAAATTTGAAATTCCACAGTATAATTAATACCACCATCGTAAAAAAAACAAAAAACCACCCCTAACCAAATTCAGGCTAATATATACAGAGGTAAAGGCCTACGCATTATTTTTGTTTTTGACGGGCAAAGTGCACAGTCAAATATAACTTCCCCTGCAGCTCCTTTTCCTCCATTCTACCCTTTCCCATGTTCTCATCTTCCTCTTTATGTTGTGCATGAATGTTCTTGACAAAATATTCTCAAATGTCTGGTGCCATTCATCTTAGTTGATTTTTTTGGTAAAGTTTAGCGAGAAACTTCGCCAAATGTGAACAATTTCAAGAGACTCAGCAAAAACTCATTTTGTACTCTTTTAACGCATTTTCTATGTAGTAGCCTATCGTAATCAAAGCACATGTGTCACATTGGTAATTGTCAAAGACCTGCATCCACACTTGATGTGACACAACATATACATAAACAAAAACCTGTAAAAGTTTAAGCTCAATCGGCCATTTAAACCACGATAAAAAAGTGGAAACAACCTACAAATGTTTTCACTGTTTTCAAACATTGAGTTTTTGACTCGAGAGATCAAAACTAATTGTTTTACTCATTTTCTCAAAAACTATTGCATTTCTAGCAATAATATTTTAAAGGGAGTTTCCCACCATGACCAACTTTATATATACCACGTAAGTTGTATGCTAATCTGTGAACATTTATATATACCCCGTAAGTTGTATGCTAATCTGTGAACATTTATATATACCACGTAAGTTGTATGCTAATCTGTGAACATTTATATATACCACGTAAGTTGTATGCTAATCTGTGAACATTTATATATACCACGTAAGTTGTATGCTAATCTGTGAACATTTATATATACCCCGTAAGTTGTATGCTAATCTGTGAACATTTATATATACCCCGTAAGTTGTATGCTAATCTGTGAACATTTATATATACCACGTAAGTTGTATGCTAATCTGTGAACATTTATATTTTAACTCTAACCAATCTTATGCACATTTCTTTTATAAATAAAGGTGTTGTAATTGTTTCGATTGACTAATTGATTGACAGATATAGATTGATTGATTGACAGATATAGATTGATTGATTGAGGAGTATTTTCTACTGTATGTACATACTTTAAGAATTGAGCAAATAAATAGCAATCATTTTGCATGGTCATAAAAAGAGGTTAATGCGAGGTCACAACAGCATCACAAATAATTACCCGACGGCAGAGTTTGTTTAATGGGCAAAAATGTTTTTTCATGACAAAGAAGTTACCATTTGATGTGGCTGCTTTCTTCTTACCCCCAAAATCATACATTTATACTGGTATCGATTTTTATGTTTTCAAAAAACTTATTGACATTCGAAGAAAAACTTCTTAATTTTGTTAAGTTTGTGTTCATTTCCAACATGTGTCAAATACCAAACTCATCTCATTATGCTAAAATGTGTTGCCACTTAATAATGGTTTTACAGCATGATTATAATGGACTCGCCTTATTAATAATGTGAAGCACTTGAACGTGTTTACACATTATACAAAATAAACTTATCATGTAAGAACGTCACATGTGAGTAATTTGCATTAGTTAGACTATGTCGTCATGATCAAAGCAGGCACGTGAGTCATGTGACTGTACACGTAAAATTGTTACCCCCCCCCCCCCCCCCCCCCCCAGTTACCGCTCTGTATGCGGGGGGGGGGGGGGGGGGGGGCGGGGGGCGTGTGCTGAACTGGGTGAGAGTTCATACAGGTACAGCCACAGGCAGGCGTGGGCCCAATTTCATAGAGTTGCTTAATCGCAAAAAGTAGCTAATTAGCACATTACAAAATTATGCTTACCAGATAAAAGTTACCAACAAAACTATCATGTGTCACATGAATAAATAACGACTGGATATACTGTTCATTTCTGCTAAGAAAAAAATGGTTAAGCAATACGTTCTGCTTTGATAGGCGTAAGAGAGGTCCCATTCAACTAGATTGAACAGCCTAAAGAATGGCCCTCGAACTCTAGTAGACTAGATCAATGCTACAAAAAATATGTCGACGATGGAAAATCACAAATTCCGATGAATTTTTACCGTACGTTTTTGTGTTTTGTTTTTTTGTCAAAGGTATTTTTTAATGGCAATAACAGTGTGAGGAGCCGGTCTTCACTGCTTGTTAAAATGACATTGGCTGCCTGGTCCTTAATTTTACCAAGCAGTGGAGACCGGCTCCTCACTGTTATTGCCTAATTAAAGAAAACTTAAGGATGGACATGAGTTTATTTTTTGCAACGCAAACATAATTGCTTGAAGTGTTTAGGAGTAAATTAAGTTTCGGCCATAGGGGAAACATTGGTTGGGAAATGGTAGGGGGGGGGGCAAAGAAAGTAATTGGAGGCATTCCCATAATTGCCACCCCCCCCCCCCCCCCCGTGCCGATATATATTGTCTTCATCCAATAACACGTCTTCGTCTTCGTCTGTGCTCCTCCATCCAGAACACGCAGCTCATGATTTCGTCGCTCTTCCGGGTGTCTTGTACTTTTCGCCATAAAACTTGAGGAAAAAGCCTCATGATGATGATGTCTTACCATCCTTTCTCTTTAACTTCTGGACTTGTGTGTTTGGATTCCGTATGATTTGGCTTCTACGTCGAAATTCTCGCTCTCGATCGATCCTGTGCAGCGTGGCAGCAGGATGTGCTCACTCGTCACTCCAATGTTTAAGATAGCGCGATTCCAATGTTTAAAGGGTGTGTACAACATTGGTAAGAATGAAAATATAAATGTTCACAGATTTGCACATAACTTACATGGTATAAAGATGGTCATGGTGGAAAACTTCCCTTGAAATAGTTTTGCTTGAAATGCCATAGTTTTTAGGAAATGAGTAAAATAATAGTCTTTATCCTGCAGGATAAATTCCGATGTTTGAAAAGAAGTTAAAACACATAAAGGTTTTTTTCACTGTTTTCTCATGACTCCGAAGACCGATTGAGTTTAAACTTTCACAGGTTTGTTATTTCATGTATAATGTTGGGTCACATCAAGTGTGGATACAGGTCTTTGGCAATTACCAATGTTGTACACACCCTTTAAGATAGCGCGATTCCATGTAGGGCCCACGAGATTTGTGGGAGGTAGGCTTTATCTTGACAGCACTTGAACGCCCCGCAAGCATAAACTATCACTAGCATCACCAAACATTCCACATCGTGCTATACAAATAAGTACAGTGTATAAATATTTTTTGGCCGTCTCCACTTATCCCTTAAATTTATGTGGGTGCACTTTGCCTCCCCAACACACTGGCTGCGCCACGATCCATTCCACAACACAAAATTTAAACTAAAACATTTCTGTTCGTTAGTTATTCATAATACAGTTAAATCCTATACAAAGCAAAAAGAATCTAGTATTTTGTAGGCGAGTCCCCCCCCCCCCCCCCCCCTCCCTCCTCCACCCCCGGAAGCTCTTACATGATGTAGGCTAAAACAGAGCAAGGATGATGTACATGTACATGTAGGTAACCTTGTTGACTGTACGTAGCGTTTCATCAAGTCTTTGGTGTTAAGCATAGGTGCTAAGCATAGGTGCTACTTTATCATTTTTTTAAACATATAAATCCTGATAAATAATTACTCAAACAAATTTTTTATTGTTGATATATACTCTAATGTAAAACAAAAAAATCTATTTTCAGATGCCTTTAAGCTATCTGGAAAAAAACTCATCAGAATGTGCTGACAGCATACCACCGGTATGTTGCAACCAAACAGAGGTCCCTCGAGCTCGCAGCAGGGCTAGGTTTAACCCCAAAAAACCAGTTGACATTATTTGTATAGCGCTATCGGACACCTTGATGTTTGGTACACAGAAAATAATAACAGGTAGGCCTAAATACCAACGTTGGTCTATTAATATCGCAGTGCTGCCTATCTGTATTACCGCTACATCAGAAATTTCTTTTTTGCCAGTCAACGATCATTAAAGTACAATCTTTCGGTAAAAGCGTTATTTTCCCGCCGGACAAATTTTGCCTGGAATTTGGTTTTGTCCTTTGAAATACCTGTGTATTGATATTTTTTTTCACTTGTAAAAAACAACTGACCTCGAAAGAATCTCAAAATTTAGTGTCCAAATTATAAAACCCTTTTAAGAGGGACAGGGGGAAATTGATCATACCACACAATGATTAATTAAGCCATATCTCCAAAGTGTAACAACCATGGGGAGTCAAATTCAGTGATAGCCTCATCTGGACCATTCCACATATCTAAGAGGGGTCATGCAGGTCCCAGATTTATTTTTTATTTTTTATTTTTTTGAGGGACAGAAATCCATTTGTACCCATGATACACACACGTAAACATCACGTGTCAAATACCATAGAGCAAGGACAGACCTACCAAGATAAAACCCTTTCATTAGTGGAACCGTCTGTTTATCGTGTGTCTGCTTATGATGTCTTGCCAACAGCTGTGGCTACAATGTGTCTGGTTTTCAACACAGTCCCCTACCCCCCCCCCCCCCCCCAATAAAACTGTGTCAGCTTACTGGGGAAATGACTTGTCTGTCATGTTTGTCTAGTTTGAAGAGAGAGAGAGAGTTTACAGATGTTTTGTGTTGTCATGGTCGGCTGGGTGTTGTTTATTGCTTGTGGTCAGCGCTATTACTGGATAGCTTGCCCCCCCCCCCCCCCCCCCACAGTACTTGATCGGTCATTCACACACTGAGATTTTGTATATATAATAAACTTTTTTGGCACGAGGCGTCTTAGTTTTTGTTATTATATAGTTTTCTGTATTTCTTGGATTGCGTAACTTGTTTATTTCTCCTTTTGTTTTTATATTTATATGTATTTTATGTATCCCTTCATTCCTTACATTTTTTAAACTTTTACTTTTACTAGGCCCTATTACATTTTGTTTTTTATTGATGTGTTGAGAAGAGGAGAAAAATAAACCACAAACAATTCAATGAAAACACTTGGCTCTATTCTATTTTTAATTAAAACATAATTAATTCAAACAAAATTAATTAAACAATTATTTAAAAAGGGCAAAAAGGTTCAAATAATCTTAGACAATAGCTAGGCATGAACATGTAAATGACATGATAGCTCATTAAAGTTTGTCACTCGACCTGTGCGTATTTATTCGCTCCGGTTTTTCGGTGATATCTCAAAAACGCGATCACCTTTTGAAGTGAAATTTTCACAGGTTAGTTTTATTGTATATACCTACATTTATGCAAAAAATAAGTTAGTGGCCTGACGTTTCGGCCCTATAGCAGAGTCTTTCTCGAAGGCTAAATGACAACACAACACACATACAAGCAGACAAGAGTTGCAAGAGTAGTCAAGTGGAAATACATGAATAGAGAGAGTGGAGGGAGAAAAGCAGAAAGCATTTAGAGAAGGCAGGGGGTAAGCAGGGATTATGAAGACAAAGGTGGGGGGGGGGGGGGGTTATGAAGGGAAGGGGATAGCTTGACCACAAGAAGTTGGGAACACAAAGGACAAAATGGAAGGTTAGAAGAGAGGTAAATAATTAGTTAATACAATGTGGGGCAAACTAATAAAGTGGATATCTGTGTGGGAAAAGGAGAAGGCAAAGACAAAAGGTTATTAGTCATTTCCTTCTTGGATATTCAAACCATGGGGCTGAGTGGTCTTTATGCGCCTTATCCAAAGTTTTTCCCTACTCAGACGGACAGTCTCTCTGCAGTACTTACCTAGTGCCTCAATGCCCTGTAAATTCATGTCAGAAATGGAGTGGTTAGGAAGGTTGAAGTGGTGTCCTACATTTATATAGGATTAAAACAATCAAACGGTTCAGGGGCGGATCCAGGATTTTCCAAACGGGGGGGCGTGAAAATTTACCAAGCAGCAAATGGTGAATGCAATATGTGGCGCCTACGAGCGCATAATGCGAACCCCTAACGGCATGGGCCGGTTCCGGGGCCCGCAATGCTACGAAACAGGATTTTAGATGCTCTGTGGTACGATCTCATGCAATATCCGACCACTTAAACCAATTTTGTTTTTGCAAGATCATTATTAAAACATTATTTTCGAGTTGGGAGTCATCGATTTGAATCGGCCATCCTGAGTTATAAAATCAAAATGCAGGCTACAACTTATACTTATTCAGGGGGGAAAACTGTTGGCGAGTTAAACGATAGTGCAATTTTTTATATAACCAAATAGGGTCTCTTTGTCATTTAGTTTTCACATACTTGAGGATTAGAATGTGACACAAAATAACAAGCTGTGCTTGTCTTCAGTGACAGCGCGATCGAGCAACAATAACATTAATGTACGACAAGGTGAGGGTAGGCCTACTAGAGGCCTAGCCCCCTCCCCCAGCCCTACATCGTTGTACTATCTGCACAATTGATAATGACTAGTTTGAAAGAAACACAACGGATATTTACCCTCTTTCTTGAATACGAAAAAAATCTGTGATTTTCTAAACAGAGTGAGACACCATGATTATACGATGCTATGTCTTCACTAGCCCCATGGTAGGGCCAATCCACTTCGTTCGTATCCTTGCCAATTGGGCCTAAGCACCATTGCAATCCTATTTTGTGCCCGATGTAGTTTTTAATCCGGGTTATGAAACTTACCGATCGAATGCTACTGTAGGCCTACTTGTAGAAAGCCCAAATGCTAAACATTTTTTTTAAACATCACAGATTTTTGGGGAAAATTGATTGCCTTTCTAGTCGCGAGAGTGAATTTTTTGATAACGCGTATTAACAACTTGCGCGAGAACCTAGTTGGGTTCCCTTAACAATTTCACAACATTTAAACTATCTATGGGGACCAGACTGATTTACATAACGCGCTGAACATATTATAGACCTTTCTTTTGCAACGTCACAGCCCAACACAGGTTGAAAAACTATGGAAAGCCATAACTGCAAATCAAAAACAGATTGCCACATCACAGTTTGTAGCAGTGTTTACACAAAATATTCAAAAATAGTGTTGAATTTGTTGGAAACAAATCAACCAATCATGGAAGGTATTTCCGTTCATGAATCTTTACAGAAAATGTTGAATTTGGTCACAACATTTTTTAACACGAATGAATGTTTTGGCAACATTCGGCCGTCCATGCCAACCGGCGCACTTTGTTTATCAACAAAAGAAAGGTCTATATCTTTCCCAGACGGGCGTGAGATGCGCACAGCATTACACGTATTTCACAAAACCTTGATTGCGCTCGGCGGCGGTGACTAAATCAGTCTGGTCCCCATTAAATATCAGCAGTTGATCGTCTAACTGTTGTGGATTGTTGAGGGAACCTGACAATGGTTTTCCCGCAAGTTAATAAGTGGGGAAAAAATCACACTCGCGACTCGAAAAGCAAACAATTTTCCCAAAAGATCTGTGATGTTTTAAAAAAAAAAAATCAGCATTAGGGCCTTCTACAAGTAGAGTAGCATTCGATCGGTACGTTTCATAACCCGGATTAAAAATTAAATCGGCCACAGAAAAAAAGGATGCACTGGGCCAAGGATACGAAGTAGATTATCCCTATTCATGGGGCTATGTCTTCACTAGTTTCCGGAAGTTCGTATTGTAAAAGTCACATTGTAATTGTATTTAGCGCGCGCGAGTACTGACTTTCCATCCAGAAACTTCTTTGCACAATGCACACACACACAGGTGGCATGCATGGTCGACTCACGATGTGGGTGAATGATCTTCACGCCCCCGGATCCCCGCGCCAGGCATGTTCAGTGTGTGAGAAAAACACACTTTCCACACAGTACACAAGATTCACTGTGAGACAATGTCTGACAGTGAAATAATAGTGGTCCACAAATGAAACAAAGTGTACTAGGTACGGATTTTTAGTAGCTTTTTTGAAATAAAATACTAGGTCCCTACCTTAGTCATTAATTTTGTCTCTCCCTCACTTTTCTCCTTGATGGTGTCTCTTTTTTTCTCAAGCAAAAGGGGGGGCGTGCGCCCCCACGTCCCCCCCCTGTATCCGCCGCTGCGGTTCCAAAAACCTAATGTATACTTTGCCTTTAAATGTAAAACATCACCGGAAATGCACAGAAAACATTTTCAATAAATCTTTGATGGTGTGGTAGAATCTATTTGCCTTTTCCATCATTGGCGTAAAATCAGGGGCGTTACCTCCTTTAAGGGTTTTAATAAAGGACAGAAACATTTCGCGGTGCACTTCCCGGGGTGCACCACACTAAATATACAAAAATTCATGCGCCAAGCTGATTATCATAATTCATGTAGGCCCTCAAAATCTTTTGAATTTTAACGGTTTTTTGTTGGGGGGTCATGAAATTAATAGATTGTGTAAATATAAGAATCTATCACAACCGTGTGTTCTGTGCTTCAACGTTTAAGGAGACTTGATCAATTTAGGCGTTAAAGTTGACCCTATTTGACCTGGGAAGTGGATAAGTGCTTCACGAAAACTGGCATGCATATGGAGGTCGAAAAGTGGACATCTGCTTTCCAGCTTTCTAATTATGAAAAAAACCGGATTGAACGGTTTTTCTGGTGCATTTTTCTACTATTTTGCTTTTTGTTCCCCTGTAAAGTAGATTGAACATTTTTGTAGTTTCCATTTTTCTACCTTTTCACTTTTCAGTTCCGATGAAAGCAGGTTTTACTTATTCGCCTACACTTACGGTCGAAAAGTGGACATTTGTCTTTTGGGTTTCCTAGAAGCAGAAAAGCAGGTTGAACGTTTTAGATAAATCTAATTTTCTACTTTTCTGCTAGCCAGAAAGTAGATTGGACGTTTTGTCACACAGTGGCACAAAAGCGGACATCTACTTTTCTGGTTTCCAACAACCTGAAAAGCCGATCGTACGCTCGGGACCATTTCACTTTTCTGCTTTCCTGCTTCCCAGAAAGTGGATCGAACGTTTTTTGAACAGAGGTTTGAAAGTGGACATCTGTTTTACGCACCAACAGAAAAAATGTATTACTTATTAGCAGTTAAATTTACACCCCTGTTGTACGAATGCACGACTCCACGGCCAATGCGTGTCACTGACTGACACGTGCATGTCAAACAAGGCACATACAAAAATTGTTGTTTGTCAATTGAGGATCCTCAAAAGATAAAGTCGGAAGGTCGAATTTTTTTTCGTGGGAGGGGAGCTTCGTCCTCAAGCTCACTGATTTGAAGTTAGTACAACCTTGAGACACTTTTATTCTCATCAGAAATACTGTCAAATGTCGATAGTAATATTTTGAGGACTCAAAGTTCTTGCTATTTAAGCAACCTGTCTGGATCCATGCGTATTTTGAATGTTGCTGCAAACGAAACATGATGCTCTGTCCGTAAAAGTCCAAAAACAAATCCCTGGGCAGAACATGAATGATTTTTTGTCGTTTCATTAAAACGTGAACACAGAATTTGCTGCTATAGTTGTTTTTGATTTCTTTCATCTTTTTTATTCATTGGTGTGCGCCTAGCAGGCAGACCCATCTGTAAAAAACCTCTCCAAAATTCTGGTTACTGAGCAAGAATGATTAGGCAAGATTCCTTCTTCAAGCCACTAGTTGTTTCGTTAACAACCATTGATCTCACTGGACTTTGCTGAAACAGGTTTGACATTTAGTTGCTGTGTTTGATCTCATTTGAACAATTTTACTTCTTACATCACTACTGCAGTCGCCATTGGTTTCACAAAACTGCTCAGGTGGAACATTGAAGACTTCCTTACACTGCTTGTTTCTATTGTCTGGACAAATCCCAACAATGAAGCTATTCACACTGAGCACCATTGTTGCTATTGTACTGTTGTTTAGTGGCGCATTAAGCCTTCCTGCTGGTGATTTGAATCTTCACTTGAACCAAAGTCTTGGCATAGAGCATCAGAAAATACACACACAAGCAAAATTCAAACTTCTCGGAAGACATTTGCACTACTACCCCAACTGTTCTTCAACATTTCAGTTGAAGGTACTTCTTTCCGGGGATGTACACCCTAATCCAGGACCAGTTACCCATGACTATCCCCATAAAAATCATGAAAATCCTGAAGATAACCACAGCTCATCACAAACTGCTAGTATTAGTATTAGTATCGATTGGTGTATGGCAAATCCTGTCTGCTGCGAATTCAGCAGGAAAATACTCGCCTACGATCAGCACAGAAACTCCCCGATGACACATGGTCAAACATTACTTCTCTTGGGTTGTCACGGAAACGAAGATCTCACAGAGGAAAACGTGCGGGGAGAAGGAAGCAACATCAAATTCAGGTTGTTTCATCTCACCGGGTGGTTGGCCACATATCTAACAACCAGTGCGGTGTCAATCATTAAAATCTACGATACATCCCAAAACAGGAACATAACACAAATCAACTCAACTCCAGAATTAGTGTTTGGAATGCCCATTCCCTTAGGAACAAATCACAATCCACATGTGACTACATAGCAGAACATGATGTAGACGTCATTGCAGTCACTGAAAGTTGTGCATGGCTGTATCAAGATGACCCTGTTGTCATAGGGGAGTGCACTCCTCCTGGATACACCCTAATAAGTGCACCACAAAACGGGACGGGGTGGAGGAATTGCAGTTATCTTCAAATCAGCCCTCAAGCTGTCATTTAAAGACAGTTTGAAGGATTATACATCATTCGAGTCAATTCATGTTACCAACATGGCATCAACACTCAACCTCATTGTCATCTACCGCCCACCGCCATCTCCAGCAAATGGCTTTACCTTTCCTGGTTTCATTGACGAGTTTGATGACTTTCTAACGGAGGTCGCATTTGTACCCGGAAGACTACTGATGGTCGGAGATTTCAACATTCACGTTGATTTGCCATCCAAGCCGGAAGTTGCCACCTTCTTACAGACTGTCCATTCGGCCGACCTCAAGCAACATGTAGTAGGGCCGACTCACACATTGGGCCACACCCTTGACTTGGTACTTACCCGATGTTCTGAGACTTTTATTGACAACTGTTACGTGCATGAGGCACTCATGTCCGACCATCATGTTGTCAACATAAACGTGAAAATTGCAAAAGTAAAAGCAGAACAAAGAATTACATCAACAAGGAACTTCAACAGCATTGACAAGCAGAGTTTCTCAAATTCAGTAACTCACATCATGGATTCATTCGATCATCAGGGTAATATCAACTCCTCATTTGAATGGTATAACAAGGAACTCAGTCAGCTTCTTGATTCTGTAGCTCCATCTATAGTTAAATCACGCGCCTCCAGAAGCAGAATGCCGTGGTACAATGATAACATCCATATTGCTCGACGTGTAAGACGTATAGGGCCGAACGCAAATGGTTTAAAACACGATCTCCCGGTGACCGCGATAAATTCCTCCACGAAAGACGAAAAACATCAAACATGATAAGTCAGGCTAAGATCAGGTACTGCCAAGAGAAACTCTCTTCATGTAATACAAAAGAGCTCTACAGAACACTGAATTCCCTTTTACATAGAAAGTCAGCAGCACTTCCCGTTCATGATTGTATTGAAACATTGAGCAATAAGTTCTGTCTATTTGTATAGCGCTATCGGACACCTTGATGTTTGGTACACAGAAAATAATAACAGGTAGGCCTAAATACCAACGTTGGTCTATTAATATCGCAGTGCTGCCTATCTGTATTACCGCTACATCAGAAATTTCTTTTTTGCCAGTCAACGATCATTAAAGTACAATCTTTCGGTAAAAGCGTTATTTTCCCGCCGGACAAATTTTGCCTGGAATTTGGTTTTGTCCTTTGAAATACCTGTGTATTGATATTTTTTTTCACTTGTAAAAAACAACTGACCTCGAAAGAATCTCAAAATTTAGTGTCCAAATTATAAAACCCTTTTAAGAGGGACAGGGGGAAATTGATCATACCACACAATGATTAATTAAGCCATATCTCCAAAGTGTAACAACCATGGGGAGTCAAATTCAGTGATAGCCTCATCTGGACCATTCCACATATCTAAGAGGGGTCATGCAGGTCCCAGATTTATTTTTTATTTTTTATTTTTTTGAGGGACAGAAATCCATTTGTACCCATGATACACACACGTAAACATCACGTGTCAAATACCATAGAGCAAGGACAGACCTACCAAGATAAAACCCTTTCATTAGTGGAACCGTCTGTTTATCGTGTGTCTGCTTATGATGTCTTGCCAACAGCTGTGGCTACAATGTGTCTGGTTTTCAACACAGTCCCCTACCCCCCCCCCCCCCCCCCAATAAAACTGTGTCAGCTTACTGGGGAAATGACTTGTCTGTCATGTTTGTCTAGTTTGAAGAGAGAGAGAGAGTTTACAGATGTTTTGTGTTGTCATGGTCGGCTGGGTGTTGTTTATTGCTTGTGGTCAGCGCTATTACTGGATAGCTTGCCCCCCCCCCCCACAGTACTTGATCGGTCATTCACACACTGAGATTTTGTATATATAATAAACTTTTTTGGCACGAGGCGTCTTAGTTTTTGTTATTATATAGTTTTCTGTATTTCTTGGATTGCGTAACTTGTTTATTTCTCCTTTTGTTTTTATATTTATATGTATTTTATGTATCCCTTCATTCCTTACATTTTTTAAACTTTTACTTTTACTAGGCCCTATTACATTTTGTTTTTTATTGATGTGTTGAGAAGAGGAGAAAAATAAACCACAAACAATTCAATGAAAACACTTGGCTCTATTCTATTTTTAATTAAAACATAATTAATTCAAACAAAATTAATTAAACAATTATTTAAAAAGGGCAAAAAGGTTCAAATAATCTTAGACAATAGCTAGGCATGAACATGTAAATGACATGATAGCTCATTAAAGTTTGTCACTCGACCTGTGCGTATTTATTCGCTCCGGTTTTTCGGTGATATCTCAAAAACGCGATCACCTTTTGAAGTGAAATTTTCACAGGTTAGTTTTATTGTATATACCTACATTTATGCAAAAAATAAGTTAGTGGCCTGACGTTTCGGCCCTATAGCAGAGTCTTTCTCGAAGGCTAAATGACAACACAACACACATACAAGCAGACAAGAGTTGCAAGAGTAGTCAAGTGGAAATACATGAATAGAGAGAGTGGAGGGAGAAAAGCAGAAAGCATTTAGAGAAGGCAGGGGGTAAGCAGGGATTATGAAGACAAAGGTGGGGGGGGGGGGGGGGGGTTATGAAGGGAAGGGGATAGCTTGACCACAAGAAGTTGGGAACACAAAGGACAAAATGGAAGGTTAGAAGAGAGGTAAATAATTAGTTAATACAATGTGGGGCAAACTAATAAAGTGGATATCTGTGTGGGAAAAGGAGAAGGCAAAGACAAAAGGTTATTAGTCATTTCCTTCTTGGATATTCAAACCATGGGGCTGAGTGGTCTTTATGCGCCTTATCCAAAGTTTTTCCCTACTCAGACGGACAGTCTCTCTGCAGTACTTACCTAGTGCCTCAATGCCCTGTAAATTCATGTCAGAAATGGAGTGGTTAGGAAGGTTGAAGTGGTGTCCTACATTTATATAGGATTAAAACAATCAAACGGTTCAGGGGCGGATCCAGGATTTTCCAAACGGGGGGGCGTGAAAATTTACCAAGCAGCAAATGGTGAATGCAATATGTGGCGCCTACGAGCGCATAATGCGAACCCCTAACGGCATGGGCCGGTTCCGGGGCCCGCAATGCTACGAAACAGGATTTTAGATGCTCTGTGGTACGATCTCATGCAATATCCGACCACTTAAACCAATTTTGTTTTTGCAAGATCATTATTAAAACATTATTTTCGAGTTGGGAGTCATCGATTTGAATCGGCCATCCTGAGTTATAAAATCAAAATGCAGGCTACAACTTATACTTATTCAGGGGGGAAAACTGTTGGCGAGTTAAACGATAGTGCAATTTTTTATATAACCAAATAGGGTCTCTTTGTCATTTAGTTTTCACATACTTGAGGATTAGAATGTGACACAAAATAACAAGCTGTGCTTGTCTTCAGTGACAGCGCGATCGAGCAACAATAACATTAATGTACGACAAGGTGAGGGTAGGCCTACTAGAGGCCTAGCCCCCTCCCCCAGCCCTACATCGTTGTACTATCTGCACAATTGATAATGACTAGTTTGAAAGAAACACAACGGATATTTACCCTCTTTCTTGAATACGAAAAAAATCTGTGATTTTCTAAACAGAGTGAGACACCATGATTATACGATGCTATGTCTTCACTAGCCCCATGGTAGGGCCAATCCACTTCGTTCGTATCCTTGCCAATTGGGCCTAAGCACCATTGCAATCCTATTTTGTGCCCGATGTAGTTTTTAATCCGGGTTATGAAACTTACCGATCGAATGCTACTGTAGGCCTACTTGTAGAAAGCCCAAATGCTAAACATTTTTTTTAAACATCACAGATTTTTGGGGAAAATTGATTGCCTTTCTAGTCGCGAGAGTGAATTTTTTGATAACGCGTATTAACAACTTGCGCGAGAACCTAGTTGGGTTCCCTTAACAATTTCACAACATTTAAACTATCTATGGGGACCAGACTGATTTACATAACGCGCTGAACATATTATAGACCTTTCTTTTGCAACGTCACAGCCCAACACAGGTTGAAAAACTATGGAAAGCCATAACTGCAAATCAAAAACAGATTGCCACATCACAGTTTGTAGCAGTGTTTACACAAAATATTCAAAAATAGTGTTGAATTTGTTGGAAACAAATCAACCAATCATGGAAGGTATTTCCGTTCATGAATCTTTACAGAAAATGTTGAATTTGGTCACAACATTTTTTAACACGAATGAATGTTTTGGCAACATTCGGCCGTCCATGCCAACCGGCGCACTTTGTTTATCAACAAAAGAAAGGTCTATATCTTTCCCAGACGGGCGTGAGATGCGCACAGCATTACACGTATTTCACAAAACCTTGATTGCGCTCGGCGGCGGTGACTAAATCAGTCTGGTCCCCATTAAATATCAGCAGTTGATCGTCTAACTGTTGTGGATTGTTGAGGGAACCTGACAATGGTTTTCCCGCAAGTTAATAAGTGGGGAAAAAATCACACTCGCGACTCGAAAAGCAAACAATTTTCCCAAAAGATCTGTGATGTTTTAAAAAAAAAAAATCAGCATTAGGGCCTTCTACAAGTAGAGTAGCATTCGATCGGTACGTTTCATAACCCGGATTAAAAATTAAATCGGCCACAGAAAAAAAGGATGCACTGGGCCAAGGATACGAAGTAGATTATCCCTATTCATGGGGCTATGTCTTCACTAGTTTCCGGAAGTTCGTATTGTAAAAGTCACATTGTAATTGTATTTAGCGCGCGCGAGTACTGACTTTCCATCCAGAAACTTCTTTGCACAATGCACACACACACAGGTGGCATGCATGGTCGACTCACGATGTGGGTGAATGATCTTCACGCCCCCGGATCCCCGCGCCAGGCATGTTCAGTGTGTGAGAAAAACACACTTTCCACACAGTACACAAGATTCACTGTGAGACAATGTCTGACAGTGAAATAATAGTGGTCCACAAATGAAACAAAGTGTACTAGGTACGGATTTTTAGTAGCTTTTTTGAAATAAAATACTAGGTCCCTACCTTAGTCATTAATTTTGTCTCTCCCTCACTTTTCTCCTTGATGGTGTCTCTTTTTTTCTCAAGCAAAAGGGGGGGCGTGCGCCCCCACGTCCCCCCCCTGTATCCGCCGCTGCGGTTCCAAAAACCTAATGTATACTTTGCCTTTAAATGTAAAACATCACCGGAAATGCACAGAAAACATTTTCAATAAATCTTTGATGGTGTGGTAGAATCTATTTGCCTTTTCCATCATTGGCGTAAAATCAGGGGCGTTACCTCCTTTAAGGGTTTTAATAAAGGACAGAAACATTTCGCGGTGCACTTCCCGGGGTGCACCACACTAAATATACAAAAATTCATGCGCCAAGCTGATTATCATAATTCATGTAGGCCCTCAAAATCTTTTGAATTTTAACGGTTTTTTGTTGGGGGGTCATGAAATTAATAGATTGTGTAAATATAAGAATCTATCACAACCGTGTGTTCTGTGCTTCAACGTTTAAGGAGACTTGATCAATTTAGGCGTTAAAGTTGACCCTATTTGACCTGGGAAGTGGATAAGTGCTTCACGAAAACTGGCATGCATATGGAGGTCGAAAAGTGGACATCTGCTTTCCAGCTTTCTAATTATGAAAAAAACCGGATTGAACGGTTTTTCTGGTGCATTTTTCTACTATTTTGCTTTTTGTTCCCCTGTAAAGTAGATTGAACATTTTTGTAGTTTCCATTTTTCTACCTTTTCACTTTTCAGTTCCGATGAAAGCAGGTTTTACTTATTCGCCTACACTTACGGTCGAAAAGTGGACATTTGTCTTTTGGGTTTCCTAGAAGCAGAAAAGCAGGTTGAACGTTTTAGATAAATCTAATTTTCTACTTTTCTGCTAGCCAGAAAGTAGATTGGACGTTTTGTCACACAGTGGCACAAAAGCGGACATCTACTTTTCTGGTTTCCAACAACCTGAAAAGCCGATCGTACGCTCGGGACCATTTCACTTTTCTGCTTTCCTGCTTCCCAGAAAGTGGATCGAACGTTTTTTGAACAGAGGTTTGAAAGTGGACATCTGTTTTACGCACCAACAGAAAAAATGTATTACTTATTAGCAGTTAAATTTACACCCCTGTTGTACGAATGCACGACTCCACGGCCAATGCGTGTCACTGACTGACACGTGCATGTCAAACAAGGCACATACAAAAATTGTTGTTTGTCAATTGAGGATCCTCAAAAGATAAAGTCGGAAGGTCGAATTTTTTTTCGTGGGAGGGGAGCTTCGTCCTCAAGCTCACTGATTTGAAGTTAGTACAACCTTGAGACACTTTTATTCTCATCAGAAATACTGTCAAATGTCGATAGTAATATTTTGAGGACTCAAAGTTCTTGCTATTTAAGCAACCTGTCTGGATCCATGCGTATTTTGAATGTTGCTGCAAACGAAACATGATGCTCTGTCCGTAAAAGTCCAAAAACAAATCCCTGGGCAGAACATGAATGATTTTTTGTCGTTTCATTAAAACGTGAACACAGAATTTGCTGCTATAGTTGTTTTTGATTTCTTTCATCTTTTTTATTCATTGGTGTGCGCCTAGCAGGCAGACCCATCTGTAAAAAACCTCTCCAAAATTCTGGTTACTGAGCAAGAATGATTAGGCAAGATTCCTTCTTCAAGCCACTAGTTGTTTCGTTAACAACCATTGATCTCACTGGACTTTGCTGAAACAGGTTTGACATTTAGTTGCTGTGTTTGATCTCATTTGAACAATTTTACTTCTTACATCACTACTGCAGTCGCCATTGGTTTCACAAAACTGCTCAGGTGGAACATTGAAGACTTCCTTACACTGCTTGTTTCTATTGTCTGGACAAATCCCAACAATGAAGCTATTCACACTGAGCACCATTGTTGCTATTGTACTGTTGTTTAGTGGCGCATTAAGCCTTCCTGCTGGTGATTTGAATCTTCACTTGAACCAAAGTCTTGGCATAGAGCATCAGAAAATACACACACAAGCAAAATTCAAACTTCTCGGAAGACATTTGCACTACTACCCCAACTGTTCTTCAACATTTCAGTTGAAGGTACTTCTTTCCGGGGATGTACACCCTAATCCAGGACCAGTTACCCATGACTATCCCCATAAAAATCATGAAAATCCTGAAGATAACCACAGCTCATCACAAACTGCTAGTATTAGTATTAGTATCGATTGGTGTATGGCAAATCCTGTCTGCTGCGAATTCAGCAGGAAAATACTCGCCTACGATCAGCACAGAAACTCCCCGATGACACATGGTCAAACATTACTTCTCTTGGGTTGTCACGGAAACGAAGATCTCACAGAGGAAAACGTGCGGGGAGAAGGAAGCAACATCAAATTCAGGTTGTTTCATCTCACCGGGTGGTTGGCCACATATCTAACAACCAGTGCGGTGTCAATCATTAAAATCTACGATACATCCCAAAACAGGAACATAACACAAATCAACTCAACTCCAGAATTAGTGTTTGGAATGCCCATTCCCTTAGGAACAAATCACAATCCACATGTGACTACATAGCAGAACATGATGTAGACGTCATTGCAGTCACTGAAAGTTGTGCATGGCTGTATCAAGATGACCCTGTTGTCATAGGGGAGTGCACTCCTCCTGGATACACCCTAATAAGTGCACCACAAAACGGGACGGGGTGGAGGAATTGCAGTTATCTTCAAATCAGCCCTCAAGCTGTCATTTAAAGACAGTTTGAAGGATTATACATCATTCGAGTCAATTCATGTTACCAACATGGCATCAACACTCAACCTCATTGTCATCTACCGCCCACCGCCATCTCCAGCAAATGGCTTTACCTTTCCTGGTTTCATTGACGAGTTTGATGACTTTCTAACGGAGGTCGCATTTGTACCCGGAAGACTACTGATGGTCGGAGATTTCAACATTCACGTTGATTTGCCATCCAAGCCGGAAGTTGCCACCTTCTTACAGACTGTCCATTCGGCCGACCTCAAGCAACATGTAGTAGGGCCGACTCACACATTGGGCCACACCCTTGACTTGGTACTTACCCGATGTTCTGAGACTTTTATTGACAACTGTTACGTGCATGAGGCACTCATGTCCGACCATCATGTTGTCAACATAAACGTGAAAATTGCAAAAGTAAAAGCAGAACAAAGAATTACATCAACAAGGAACTTCAACAGCATTGACAAGCAGAGTTTCTCAAATTCAGTAACTCACATCATGGATTCATTCGATCATCAGGGTAATATCAACTCCTCATTTGAATGGTATAACAAGGAACTCAGTCAGCTTCTTGATTCTGTAGCTCCATCTATAGTTAAATCACGCGCCTCCAGAAGCAGAATGCCGTGGTACAATGATAACATCCATATTGCTCGACGTGTAAGACGTATAGGGCCGAACGCAAATGGTTTAAAACACGATCTCCCGGTGACCGCGATAAATTCCTCCACGAAAGACGAAAAACATCAAACATGATAAGTCAGGCTAAGATCAGGTACTGCCAAGAGAAACTCTCTTCATGTAATACAAAAGAGCTCTACAGAACACTGAATTCCCTTTTACATAGAAAGTCAGCAGCACTTCCCGTTCATGATTGTATTGAAACATTGAGCAATAAGTTCTGTCTATACTTTTCGAACAAGATCACAATGATTCGCCAAAATTTAGATTCTGTAAGAAGAAAGAATGGATGGTTTTGGTGATCCAGATCTTATCCATTTTGAGCCATTGTCCTATTTTATTCCAGCCACTGAAGATGAAGTTCTGCGAGTCATCCGTGCTTCACCTAATAAATCTTGTAGCCTAGATTCAATTCCAACTTGGCTGTTAAAGGAAAACATTGCATCCACCCTTCCAGTTCTGACTTCAATTATAAATAAATCTATGACTGATGGCGAATTTCCAATTGGAGCTCGTTACGCCATTATCAAGCCTCTCTTAAAAAAGCCAACCTTGGACAAAAACATCCTCAGTAATTATAGGCCTGTATCTAACCTGTCATTTGTTGGAAAGATCATTGAGAAAATTGTTTGTTCCAGGCTGATAGCTCACATGTCAAAACATAAACTTATGGATCCTCATCAGTCAGCGTACAGGACGCACCACAGTACAGAAACTGCACTCATTAAAGTAAAAAATGACATTATGACCGATCTTGGTTTAAAACGGGTTACCTTTCTTGTACTTTTGGACCTGTCGGCAGCGTTCGACACAATAGATAGAGAAATCTTACTATTCCGTCTCTCATCAAGAATTTGTGTTCGTGATGTTGCACTCAATTGGTTCAAGTCTTATCTTGCAGACTGGTTAACCAGTGTAGAACTTGAGGGAAAAAAGTCACATTCTATTAGAGGTCACGTGGACTACCACAGGGTTCTTAGGCCATACGGGGTAAACTGTATCTTGTCGTCCCGTTCCGACCCCTGTGGGTCTAAGATAACTCTACAGTTTTTAACAGAGTAATTGCTGGAGATTACGATTCCGAAAGTTCTCCACAAAAACGCCAGTCAAATTTGAGAAATTATCGACCAAACATTGCACTAGATAATCGACAGCGATCGAACACTGTTTACGGTTGTGATACGTCGGCTCGTTACATTTTATTTGAAACACCTGCGCACGGTCACCATGTGATCTAAATTCGCCAATCACTTCCTAGGTCACACGTCATGTGACACCCCAAAACAAACATGGCGGCGCCCATGCCTCGCTCGGGTGAGAAAGACTCCGTGATAAATCCGAAGTGTTTTGTTCACCTAAAATCTGTCAAAGCTGAGAAAGCACATATATTTTCAGGGAAGAGTAAAATCATGCATGAGGCCGTGTTCAAGCGCGTCGTCATGAGATGAGATCATGTGTGTGAGATCACGAAAAACACAGCATCTTTTGATAGTAGGTCCCGTACTCGATATAGGCCTATACAGCATACAGTGCATAAAGGACCTCATGCGCTAATTTTTATTAGAGAACAAGGACATGCAAAGAAAATAGGACCGTAACGCAGTTAAAATGTTCAATGTAAATAATGTTAAATAAATAATAAATGTTTGTAAATTATTAAAAATGTAGCTTCTCCCAGTGTTGAGTGAGAATCATGTATTAAGGCAAGCTTGAAGAAATGAGGCGTCATCATCATAGGGCCTATATACAGTTCTAAAGAGGGTGGTGGATACAAAAACAATTGTTAGGGGCAGGCCTGTAAAATAAATTATTCTTCTAACCTTTTTTTTTTTTTGGGGGGGCGATTTTTAATTTTTTTTAATTTATCTATTTTATTTTATTGTTATCTTTATTTATTATTAATATATTTTTTTTTGGGGGGGGGGGGGCGAATATGAAAGAAAAGGACATCGGCACGTTATAAATTAGCGGCGCCCGTCGACGAGAGGGAGGGGGTGGGGGCGCTGGATTTTTACTTTTTTTTGATAATGAAGGCCCAATTCCAGCCAATTTTGTAAATTTGTTAGTTTTTGTTTGGGTTTTTTGAGGGCACCATTTTTTTACATTTTGTGTGGACTTTTTCTTCCTTTTTTGATCTTGGTGGGTTTTTTAATTATTTATTTATGCCTTTTTATTGATTTATTAATCTTTTTATCAAATGATAAACCATAAGGGAAACTGACTGGGTAAATTTTAAACGAGTTTGGGTTGAACAAAACAAATGTACTAGCTAGAGTGGAATTTGAACCAACGACCTCCGGATTAACGTACCGGCGCTCTACCAACTGAGCTAGACCTATGTTGGCCGTCTCCCTATTTTTGTCAATAATTATCCTTGTTGGGGGGTTACCAGTCAGAAGCTATTCAAAAAGTGTAGCCAGGGATCACATCCAAGTACGATACAACCTGGGAAGCTGCAGCCAGATATTGAATTCACCACAAAGGAATTTGACTGGGTAAATTTTAAATGATTTTGGGATGAACAAAGAAAATTATACTATGAGCGGCTCACCCCCCTAGTTACGGGCCTGGTAAGGGAAAATCCACAAGAAAGGGGTGTGTGTGGGAGGGGGGAGGCGGAAAGGAGGGAGGATCATGAGAAAAAGGGAGACGGTGTGCCTATAGGTACTTTCCTGCCCATTAATAGTGTTCCGGCGAGAGACATCGACAGAAAAATGATCAGAAAAGCGTTGAAAACCATCCTATGGATGTTGTTTACAGTGGGAGACAATGGTCTCCCTCGAAAAGTCAAAAGGCGATAGTTAAACATACTTTTTCTTTGATGTCTGCATGCACCCTCACAGAAAAGGGGGTTATAAGTGGTAAAGGGGAATGTTTTAACTTAATAAAACAAACATTTCCCCCTTTTTTTATTTTATTTTATTTTAATTTTTTATAGTTTACCTTAGGCCTTATGATATTTTTTTTTGCAATAGGCCTAACAGTGATAGGTGTTTTAGGGGAAAAGTATCCTATTAATTAGAAATCAAAGGTCAAAAGAATAAGACAAAAAATTGTCAGTTCCTTAATTTTGTTGACAATAGTTGGAGCGACTCATCATTCCATCCTTGTTGTTCAATGACTAGCCTATACATTTTTTAAACTAAGCTCTTTAATTATTCTTGGCACAAAACTTTGATGGCTAACCATTCAGTGATGTTAAAAAGACACGATAGTCTAGTTTTTGAGAAATAGGCCTACAGTTTTAAACGTGGCCTAAACCACACAATTGATGTTGTTGGACTCGACGCAATTTTTTTTTTTTTTTTTTTTTTAAATAAAGGATATAGGCCTATAATATGTTTTACGGCCCACACACCAACGGGGGGAATCGATACGGCGCGCTGCCCATGGTCAATACCGTGTCTCAGCCGCGCAATTTGATTTGTGTGTGTCGGAAGACTTCAGTTCGCACATTGCGCGCGCGCATTTTCACAGATTGCGCACAACAACGTTTTTAGCAAACTTTGCCTGTTTTTGCAAATTTGACTGGATATTTTTTGGAGAACTTTTAGTATAGTGTTTAGTATGTCTACAACTCACAAAATATACCTTCAAAAAGTAGACCCACGGGGGTCGGAACGGAAATCATTTTCCAGGCATCTTTTCGTTTACACCGTACGGCCTATCTGTCTTCGGACCCATAGCCCGGTATCATGGTGTGACACATCACGGTTATGCTGATGACATACAATTGTATATTTCGTTTAATCCAGCGTGTTCCGAAGATCGAATCCATGCTCTCGCAACCTTGAATAGATGTCTCTCTGATATTAAATTATGGATGACTTGCAACAAACTCAAACTTAATGAGAACAAAACCGAGTTTCTCATAATAGGTTCACCTTTTAACTTAAAGAGTCTGCCCGAAATTGTGCTTACAGTAGGTGATTCAGTTATAAGACCTTCAGAATCAGCTAGAAATCTTGGCGCATACTTTGATTGTACTATGTCCATGACGCGTCATATTACTCATTTATGCAATATTGTCCGGTTTCATCTTCGCAATATTTCAAAAATTAGGAAATTTATTGATCAGAACACCTGTCATCACGCAGTTAGAGGTCTCATTCTGTCTAGGTTAGACTACTGTAATGGGCTTCTTACATCCGTCCCAGCAGGTCACCTTAAAAGACTGCAGAGCCTCCAGAACTGGGCAGCCCGCCTAATTCACAGAGCACATCGAAGACAGGACTCCACTCCTTTGCTGCAGTCACTACCCTGGTTACCCATCCCCAAACGAGTTCGTTACAAGATATTTCTTTTGGTATACAAATTATTTCACAACCAGTCACCAGATATGCAATCCTGCGTTCTGCGTTACACTTCCTCCAGATCAAACCTCCGGTCTAGTTCAAACCCCTTTCGTCTGACTTTCCCACGCACCCACAACAAAGCTGGTGACAGAACCTTCACAGTCACTGCAGCAAGGGAGTGGAACAGTCTACCCTTTTTGGTTCAAAATGCCAACTCAACCGACCAATTCAAGAAGATGATTAAAACATATCTCTTTCAACATTAGTCAATTTATTGCAGTCAATTAATTAATCTATTATTTACTTTTTGATTATTGTAAGCGCTGTGATTTAGTTTACTAAGTAGAGCGTCTTTAAATGCCGATTATTATTATTATTATTATTATTATTATTATAATTATTGTGCTAATTATTTGTTGAAACGTAGAGAATGAGAATGAATTTAATCACCAAACGCAGATTGCTAGCGACCTGCTACTCCCAAAAACCTTGGCGGCTTCACAGAAGAAAATTTCGTTTTTTGAACTTTCCTATTCCTGTTTGTGGGCGGGCGGCCGGCCTTGCTGAACTAACTGTGGGCGCTTCATCTCTAGCCGGTGCGCGCCGCCATTCGTTTATTTGTAGGGCTCGTCCACTAGAGGAGGGGGGGGGGGGGTGTCCTACAATTTTCTTCCCGCGGTCCTTTCTCTTTATAGTCCGAAGCATCTGTTTCAAAAAACGTTCGATCCACTTTAGAAGCAGGAAAGCAGAAAAGTGAAATGGTCCCGAGCGTACGATCGGCTTTTCAGGTTGTTGGAAACCAGTAAAGTAGATGTCCGCTTTTGTGCCACTGTGTGACAAAACGTCCAATCTGCTTTCTGGCTAGCAGAAAAGTAGAAAATTAGATTTATCTAAAACGTTCTAAATGCTTTTCTGCTTCTAGGAAACCCAAAAGACAAATGTCCACTTTTCGACCGTAAGTGTAGGCGAATAAGTAAAACCTGCTTTCATCGAAACTGAAAAGTGAAAAGGTAGAAAAATGGAAAGTACAAAAATTTTCAATCTACTTTACAGGGGGACAAAAAGCAAAATAGTAGAAAAATGCACCAGAAAAACCGTTCAATCCGTTTTTTTCATAATTAGAAAGCTGGAAAGCAGATGTCGGCCACTTTTCGACCTCCATACATGCAGCAAGTCGGTTTTAGGAAAAAGCACAATTTCGTGGGTTTTTTTTCTGGGGTAGTTAGCAAAAATTCCAAACGGCTGACCTGCCAAAAATTGAAAAGAATTCTGAAGTTCAGTCGTCCGAAAATATGTTTGATTGGTTTTCAAGAGGCTGCAGAGAGTGAGAGACGTATTACACCATTTGTTGAGTATTGGTTCCTATGGGAGTTTATTTAGTGTGGTGCACCCACTGATCTAGTGTGTGTCTTGCTTGACCTATGCCCCCATGGCCTCCATGTCACAATTGACCAATTTCACCAGACATCTTCACAACAATCTTGGTTGCGCCATTTTGGGAGTCAATGTCATCAGGTGTATACAGTTCAGAGCAGTATATATTTAGAGATCAGTGGGTGCACCCCCCGGGCGTGTAAAGTGCGCCCTCAATATGTGCAAATCCTCCAATGCAATGTAGTCGGGTTTTTACACTGATCTCTATAAAAAATTATAGAGATCAGTGGGTTTTTACGACGAAGAGCTAGCGGAGCGGTGGGGACCTGTACCTGTGAACACAACTTCAAGTGAATTAAAAGGTAAAAACTTTCGTTATTGCTGGGAATGTTAACAATGCAATTTGCTTAAGATGGTGTATTTTCATATTATCATTGAGCTGACTGCTGAGCTACGTTACTGTAGATGAAAGTGCTTTGCAGGCCATTTAAAAGCCGGCCCTTCCCTTTGTGATTTACCGCCAATCAATTTTTGACATCTGGTACTTCTATTCCTACCTCCATGGTATAGCCCAGGTTGGACTCCTCCGTTGCATACAACGCGACGGAGTCCAGGGTATAAAGGTCCTCTGCCATTGCGAAAAAATTTATAATTTTTTTTTTATATATTTGTACCTTTTTGAGGAAGCTGAAACTTGACTCACATATTCCTTGTGTCCTGAACTTTACGCCTGCTCTATTCAGAATGGTAAATTTTATCCTTGGATGACATTATTTCCGAAAATAAATCCGAGTTGTGCACTGGCGATGTGACAACCTCAACTGACATGGAGCCAAGTCCACAAAAGAGGGCGCTGTCTAACCCGTAACACTCAACGTTTTTACTTCCGGGCGGCAACACGACCGAGTCACAGCGCCAGTGCACAACTCGGACTTATTTTCGGAAATAATGTCATTCATGGATGTATTTGGTTGTTTTTGAACTCATCAAAAGAGTAGTTAAGGGCACCAAGAATAAATGAATGGAGTTTCAGCTTCTCAAATTAGGTAAAAATAGGAAAAAATTGTACTCAAAATTTTGTTCGCATTGTACAGGATCTTTATACCCAGGACGTCAGTGCAGTGGCACTGACTGACGTCCTACCAGGGCTAGTAGTAGTAGTAGTGAGTATCCTCCCCTGTCCGGTTTTCGATGTACTATGCCTTTTTCTTTGAATTGAAAAAAAATAAAAATATTCCATAATCAACTGATGCCCTAATTACCTTCCTTTGTTTATAAGAAATATGCAAACATATATCGTAGGACGCCCTGTATTCAGGGGGTCCCTGAAATCGAGGCAAACCTTTGACCTCTCTGCGCGCGATGTAAACAGTCCCTAGATACAATTTTTGTGGTTTGACTTGCCAAGCAAAGAGTCTCCTCTCATTTGACCAAAACTTAGAAACATGAAAGGCTCCACTGGTTAGTTGCACTTGTAAATGCAAAAAGTTGTGGTATTTAGGCATTTCTGCAAGGTACAAAAATATGTCATACTGTCGGGGCCATAAAAAAAAAATTCCCCATCGAAAAAGTTTCATCAAACACTTTTTCAATTCACAATTCACGATGATCAAATCATGTGACTGAACATTCTGCTGAGCATTCTGGGGAAAAAAATACAGAGGCTTAAAGAAGCCACGTGCCTTATATCATTTTCTAATAGTCTGGATAATTTTTTTTTTGTAACACTATCATTTTTGTTATTAATATTAAAATTTAAACATCAGCTTTGTGATTCGATTATCACTGTTTATTTATATGCTTTATTTTAAATGTTAAGAAACATAAAAAGACACAAAACTAAATAAAAATAAGATTTCAAAGCCAAGAATTATTTACATTTTTTTTTTTTTTTTTTTTTTTGAAAAATACCATGGTTATTTTTAGAACTAAATAAAAAATATGTTGAATAAAATGAAGAAAACTGCTGGCTATAGAGTCATACACTAAGTCTCACAGAACACTTGTAGTCACTGCAGATGTTTCTTCCACGTATGGCTTCACCCGGACACCATACTTTCTTGTTTGCATCGAAAACAGGTCAAACTCAAAACAAATGGGACGCTATTGAAGTCATCGAAGATCGGTGCGTGGTGTGAAAGTTTCAATGTCCATCACGTTTTAATATATGTTTGCATACTTCTTATAAACAAAGGAAGGTAATTAGGGCATCAGTTGATTATGGAATATTTTTATTTTTTTTCAATTCAAAGAAAAAGGCATACTACATCGAAAACCGGACAGGGGAGGATATTAAAACGTGGTGGACATTGAAACTTTCACACCACGCACCGATCTTCGATGACTTCAATAGCGTCCCATTTGTTTTGAGTTTGACCTGTTTTCGATGCAAACAAGAAAGTATGGTGTCCGGGTCAAGCCATACGTGGAAGAAACATCTGCAGTGACTACAAGTGTTCTGTGAGACTTGTGTATGACTCTATAGCCAGCAGTTTTCTTCATTTTATTCAACATATTTTTTATTTAGTTTTAAAAATAACCATGGTATTTAAAAATAAAAATAAAATGTAAATAATTCTTGGCTTTCAAATCTTATTTTTATTTAGTTTTGTGTCTTTTTAATAAAGCATATAAATAAACAGTGATAATCGAATCACAAAGCTGATTTAAAGTTTAAATTTTAATATTAATAACAAAAATGATAGAGTGTTACCAAAAAGAATTATCCAGACTATTAGAAAATGATATAAGGCACGTGGCTTCTTTAAGCCTCTGTATTTTTTTCCCCAGAATGCTCAGCAGAATGTTCAGTCACATGATTTGATCATCGTGAATTGTGAATTGAAAAAGTGTTTGATGAAACTTTTTCGGTGGGAAATTTTTTTTTTATGGCCCCGACAGTATGACATATTTTTGTATCTTGCAGAAATGCCTAAAATACCACAACTTTTTGCATAACAAGTGCAACTAACCAGTGGAGCCTTTACATGTTTCTAAGTTTTGGTCAAATGAGAGGAGACTCTTTGCTTGGCAAGTCAAACCACAAAAATTGTATCTAGGGACTGTTTACATCGCGCGCAGAGAGGTAAAAGATTTGCCTCGATTTCAGGGACGCCCTGAATACAGGGCGTCCTACGATACTAGTACTTGGTAGACCATCCATGCAGGAAGGAATTCCTCCATGGGTAGACCCAGTAACTGGGGCGCTGTACACCTTTTTCGAAATTTTGACATCGGTTTTTTATTCCTCCCTCCATGGTCGTACTAGCATGTCAAAATTTCGAAAAAACGAGTACAGCGCCCCAGTTACTGGGTCTAGACACTGTTTGTAGGCATGGTGTTAGCCAGAGGGATGTCTGGGTGTCTTTTGGACACCCTGTTTTAAATTTAGACACCTGTTTTATCTGTCGTTTACATGCAAATTACTAGTGAACAATTTGGACACCAGTTTTAAATTTCCAGCAAATTTGGACACCCTTATACCAAATCCTGGCTACAACCTTAATTGTAGGAGCCTATAAATGTAAAACATGTTCAAATACAAGCAGAGAGGAATGCGCACATTGAGACTGAGAGCAACTATTCCTCTAGTCTTAGGTCTCTCTTTTTTAGATTACCATCATCTAGACTGGGCTTCTGGACTTGTAGTTTGAATAACTGCTAAGTGTCTCTCTTGTTTCTGTTGACAAATTAACTAAGTTTAAAATCCAACAATGACTTTGTTTTATTTGTATCTTTTGAACTCAGTGTTGAAGTTATGGGTAGACCTCATGTGTAGCAACCAAGATGACATCAGCAAACCCAAGAGCTGCAGGTGATGTTCAAGAATCAACAGATAAGTCCTTCATTAAGACAGTCCTCCATCCTGGTAATGGATTGATAAGACCTAATGAAGGAGCTATGTGTGTAGTCTGCATCACTAAACCAGATGGTGATATCACAGATGATGAGGCATTACTTGGTTACCCATTGGGAGATGAAATAACAATCAAGCTCGGTGATGGTGAGGGAGAAATGTCTCATATTATAGATACATGTATTGAGATGATGCTACCAGGTGAGACATGCCAGATAAAGCTCACATCACAAAATGAACCATCGCTGCCAAATATAAACAATCTATCCAGCAGTAACCAAGAATCTAATAAACATGACAAACTTCCAAGTATCAAGCAACCTGTAGTGTTTGAAATAGCATTGAATTCCTTCACACGGGATAAAGATATCTTTGAAATGAGTACAGAAGACAAGGTCGACAGAGCCATCAATTTCAAAACAAGAGGAAGTAATTGTTTTACTTGTGGATTATTTGGAAAAGCTGAGAAGTTCTACCTTCGTGCTTTGAGATACTTGATAACTATTGATCCGTTAGACATGGAGGAAACAATTGATGAATCCACAGTACTAATCAATACCTTGAAATGTGCATGTCTGTTGAATATTGCAGCATGTAAACTCAAAATGAAATGCTATGAACATGCTGTTATTCACTGTACGAAGGCCTTAGCACTAGACAGCAATAATGTTAAAGGTTTGTTTCGTCGAGGGATGGCGTACATGGAACTACAAGAATATGAGAAATCGCAACAAGATTTGGACCATGCTTTGCATTTACAACCAACGAGCAAACCAGTTAAATTACAGAGGCAGTTACTACAGGAGAGAATGAAAAAACTGGATGCAAAATATGCCAAAGCTATGAGCAAGATGTTTTGCGGACAATGAATACATGGTATGAAGCATTAAAGCAATAAAGTACAAATATTATCCTTACTGAACGATCAAACTTCTTGGCAATTGTGAATAATTACAACTTGTGTTTTGTATGTATTGAATGATTGCACTCCTAGTGTATATTCTCAAAACCAGATCTGTAAATGTTAAATCTCATACGTGCAGCCATTAGCCAGTCATATTATACAAGCCTTATAAAAAGCATAGCAGTTGCAAAGATGTTGACAAAATTTGAAATAGACCGAAGACAACTTTTTTGAGGTGAAACCCCAAGTCTTATGGTACGAGACAGATAGTGCCGACTCCAAATTTGTACACTGTGTAATATTACATGTGTTTCACAACTATCATTGGTTCTTTTCACAACGGCCCAAAGCATCATATCTATCATGTCTATGGTGTTATCTGAACCTTAAGCTGCGTTTGCATTGGATTAATATTTAATTGAGACCAAAGGTATTGGGAAATCTTACCGGTGTCCTCACTTGGATTATTTGATGTCAGGTAAACTAACCAAAACGATGGTGAAACAAACCGACTCAATAAATATATCGCATGGGACGAGGTGTCTGCACTTGACTTTTTAGCTCGGTTAGTTTGACCGGGATAGTTTAACTGGGCAGAAGGTAATCGGTTAAACTACCCATTTAAAGCCAAGGGCCCCTTAAATGCATTAGCCCCTTACACACGCACCTATCCTGTCCGCCATTTTGGAAGTCAAAATATACACAAAGGAATTGACTCCCATAATGGTTGAAATGGTAGACGCGCTTTGTGCGGAGGACCATTCCCTGTTGTGCCAGGGGTCAATACATTTCTTTAGAGACTGGTATACAAGGTGTTTCTAACAAATAATTTTAATCATGATATTGTTGCAATTGCTTTAAAGCAATGGTTTATTGATTATAGGCCTTATATTTGACTATTACAGTTTGTTAAATTGATATATACATTTTAACTGTCATTAATTTTAGTATAGTACACTTTTACCCCAAAAACATGGCTATAAATTATTTTACATATATGTACAGTATGTCAGGAATTTTCTGCATATGTGCATATTGGGCTAATTTATTCAGGGATTAGAAATGTCAAACTTGTATCTGAATTCAGGATGTCCGACTGGTCAGCTGGTGAAAGGAATAGCTATTATGTTGTTACAATATGAAAGAATCCTAACAGCTCTTTCATCTACTTCTCAGTGTTGAGAACACTTTTACAAAAAGCTCCTTGAACTCTATGGGATTATCAAAAGGTTGAAATGCCATCTTTTCAGTGTACCTCCTTAACTCAGAGATGTGATAGGCTGTTAACCTGAACTGTGAGCGCAAAAGCTTGCGAGCACGAAGCCCACTATTAACATTTATCTTTGGTTTTAAAAGCCCTGCAATCTGGGGGTGTTCTACATGTATATGGTTTTATCTACATTTTTTTATGAATTTGATCTTAAGTAAACAAAAAAATTGATTTCTGGTAAAAAAACAGAGAAATCACATGTTAACTTTGAATCCCACTTCTACAGTACCCCTGTTTATTGTGACATCCAGAATAAGGAGAATATATATCTTCAAATGCTACATCTTCTCAACTTGAGCTCAGTATTTATTTCTGATGGGAGTGTTTCTCAGGTGGATTGATACTTGTGAAAACATTAAAATTCAAATGAAATTTAATAATTTCTGTTTTGATAATCGCTAATCCTGTACTTTGTTTTTTGATGTTAGTTTTGTATTCCTTACAAACCATCACTGCATTGCAAATTGAAGTTCAGACAAATAGGACTAGCATTGAAATCTTATAGATTTAGCAGGGCTTGAGTTTTATACTGGACCACAAGCCCCCGAGGCCAGTGGTTTTAGTGTGAGGCCAGTAGACTTATGACTGGACAAGTCTGACAGTCTTGCAATTGAATAACAATACATGTTCCTCACTGTGTTGTTTAACAGAAACAAATTATATGCAAATGTTGGCTTTGAGTCTGAAAACTACCTTCTAATTCTATTGTGTAATGAAGTATACTTACATGTAATACCCCAAGAGACTGATGAGATAATCTTCTCATAAATGTCTTAGTGTTCAAATAAAAACAGTTAAATGCATGATTGTCAGGACTCAGGAAGTTTTATCTCATTTTGAATCTGGTCTTGTACACAAATTTCTGGTCCAGTAAACATTTTGAGCTAGAAGTCATCTGAAAGGCATGCTACCTAAATGTACCCAATGGATCTTGATCATTCTCAGCACAAGAAAATATATGTATGGTTTGACAGCTGACACTTTAATAAAAACTGAAACACACAAATGAAACATTCGATTTAGGCTTTTTATTTTCAGATGAGTTGTGGCCTACATGTAATGTTCCAGTGACACCAAGCAGAAATACATTGCTAAAAAGTTCTCTGCTAATCTAAGCAACATCAAATAGAATTTGGTTGGCAAACTATATACCCACCCATTAACCAAATTGTTATCAACAATAAGTGCACATGTATGACAAGCGCAAAACCTTTACGGCTAGGGGTTCGGACCCACATAAGGGCCCTGAATAATGTTGACCTCTCCTCCTGACCTTTTGCGCCAATGTTGGAAATATTGGTCAACATGACATTTCATTCAGTGTGTTCCTTAATCTATCTTCACTGTCTATGCGCCTATTCTTGACTCAATTCAGCTAGTTGTTTGCCGCTGTATCCCTGGAGACCGACCATCCCACAAACAAATATTTACATTATTGTACCTCAGACCTATAAAAGTGAACGTAATTTTGATTGACAGCTTCTATCATGTCACTACAAATTTTTTAAATTGTTGTCATTTAAGTAATTGGTCGTAATACTCGCACAAAGGAAACTGATTTGAACAAAGAAAAATTGCTTGGAGCAGGATTTGAACCTGTGACCTCCAAATTAAAGGGAAGGTATATGTTTGGTAATGGCAATAAAAACTTACTTGACTAGAAGTACAGCAGCTTTGAATTGTATAAAGCATTTTGAGAACTTCAGAGTAATGTGGTTTTGATATCAGTTTTTATCCCCCAAATTTGAATCTGAGAAACGTTACGATCAGTAACGTTTCTCAGATTGTGCATTCCAATGACAGATTATTCTTCCTACGTGGACATAACTGCTCCTTATTTTTTGGAGGTATCTCAAAAATGCTAACGCCTTTTGAAATGATAATTTTTACCGGTTAGTTTTAGGATTAAAACAGTCAAACTGTTCCAAAAACGAAAGGTATACTTTGCCTTTAACCATCTGAACAATCTAGCCCTAATGTTAGCGGTCTCCATATAGATGTTGTCTTTGTTCAACCCAAAACTAAATTAAGTTAATACAAGTAATAACCTAACGGATCGTGTGCACTCTGCACAGAGAAAAAAGTACAGTGAAATGTTTTTGCATTAATTTGTTTTCCCCCCTCTCTCTTTTTTTTATTGGGGGGAGGTTATAAACAGTTTGCTAAAAAATCTCAAATTAACAGAACCAGACATTTGTCAACATGCCAGTCAAGAGTACCTGATCACAGTCAGCTAAAATACTACGTGTAAGTGGAAAGAACAATCATTTCCTTCATCCAACTACATGTACAGTGCATTCATAAGAAATCCAATCTTGGTCTTTCAACAATTAACTTAACAATTATTATGAATTACAGCTGCAGAAAATCAGTGAATACACAACTAAAAATATGTTTCATAGTAAACTATTTTGGTAAATAAAATCAGATTTTGAAGCACCAGCAAGTATGGAAGGTACCACCACTCTTAACTTGGCGTTCCAATGTGTAATATGCCTGGAATGGGTGATAACTACTTTCACTTCATCACTTCATCAATCAATGGTTTAAGTACAACATGTATATAATACAATATCACTCAAACTTTAATTTACAGTGATTTCCTGCAAGAGACCTTTATTAAGTTGCATCCAAATCATTGTAACCAAACTGAGGCTGGAAGCAATGAATACTAGCATCCATTACATTGATTGCATATAGGGAACATTGCCAAGATGATAAAGGTCTGGAATTCAAACCAAGCAAAGCTTTTAGGCACTTTGGTGACAGCGCTATACAGAGTTAACGGAATGACTCAAGACTATTGGAAATCTCTCTGAGAAAGTCTCTGAGATAAAAGCTCAAATATTTACAAATAAACAATTCCACCTCAAACAAACTTCAACAAGCATGTGTTTTTTTTTAGCAGTGACTGCTATTTGTGTTTAGCAACAACACTTGATAGTAAAATGTCTCGACAATAACCGAAAAATCTGAACTCAATAAGAAAGTAACAGTATTTCAGTCTCAAGCTGATTCCAGGGCCCAACTTCATAGCGCTGCTTAGCACAAACAAAGTCATGCTTACTAGTCTAAGGTTACCAGCCAAACACCATGTCACATGTAGTATCTGTAACCTTGGTATCCTGCTTATTTTCGCTTAGCAGATAATTATCAGCAATATTTTCTTCCTTAAGCAGCTCAATCAAATTAGGCCCAAATAGCTAAATACAAAATGTGATCCATAAGACGTCCAAACTTGGTAAGTGAAAAGATTCTAAACATTGAAGTTTATTTATAGCTATCAAATAAACAGCATTTTGCATACTTTGTCTTACTTTGCTAATGCAAATGCTTAATACTTGTCAAACTATTACCCTTTGATTTGTTCACATCATTCTTCAGCGTTGTAGTGAAGGCTTTAAAACACTAGTACACTTTGTCTCGCTCTAATACTAAAGGAATGTCAAAAGTTTTTAAAATGTCACATTATTTCTAAACGTTTTCATAATATCTTACTTTTTATATCATAGACTTTCTATTTATAGTCAAAATGTACATGTTTAAATTATTAGTCTGACTTCATTATTTTTGAAGAATTTTTTACCTTTTTCCCATTTGAGTACCTTCTTAAACCCTGATACAACTTAAAGACATTGTGTTTTACACTCTAGTGTCACTGAATATATGATTGAATCTTCCTTTATTTACACAAAGATTTTGTCAGAATACTCAGCCTTTTTAAATTTTTAGCTTTCAAAAATTAGCCAGGAAAATATTTTACATAAAAACAAATTGCAAATTATGATAAAAAGTTAAATTTCTACAAAGAAAACACTCACACTCACAGCAGGAATGGCATGTTTAGCTTTCTATTGTCTATTGTCATGGGAGGTCATGTCTACATCACTATTGCACAATGATTTAATACTAAAAAGAATCAACCTTCAATTCTACATTTCATTCTCTAGCATTGGAATTTGGCACAAATTAATTCATATTAATTTTTCTAAGTGGTGAATTTGACTTACAAACAGCACACAGTTATTTATCTAAACAGCTTTGTATCATATATAAATTTGCATAAAGTAAATATGACTTAGTGATTACTATTAGTGGATCTTCTATTAATGTTTGGAAATACATCAGACCCAAAGTGTATGGGTTACTCACCACCAAATTCTGAGCTTATGGAGCCCTGTAATTCTATGGGCCATAAGCGTATTTATACTCCATGGTAAGCAGCACAATGACATTGGGCCGAGTTGGATCAGGCACTAGTTTGTTTTCATACCACTTCTATCAGAGCTGCCAACATTTGCATCTTGCAACCAGGGAGATGTGTAGAATTAAATTCAATAGGTCCCTATAATATATTAAAAAATCCATATTCAGGGAGATTGTCAGATTTGTTCATCAGAACTTGAAAAAGTTGGTTTATTTTCAGGGATTGTGTAGAATCAAGGAGCATCAATATTTTCATATTGGATATCAAAGAGAAAGTACAATGTTAGTTACAATCTGTTTAAACGATTTGGTTCATTGAGACTTTTACAAAATCTACAAAAACTAATTAACCCAATTATTTAGCTTTTTGAATTTTGGTTAATACATTGTTGTGATTCACATTCCTCAGGCAAGTTTGATTGTATACATGTAAATATTTGGTTTTAGTGTATGATTACCCAGCAATCTAAATACAGATTCAAATACTGGTCAGTGAAATTAAAGTTACTGTTATAGTGAAGCCCAACCTACATGTACAATACGTCATTATGTGGTCAGTTCTAAATACATGACAAGACCACAGTGTTTTAACTCCTCATTATGTTAAAAATACATCCAAGTTTGAAATAATTCATTAAAAAAGGTTAAAATCAACTGAGCTAAAAAGGGCAAACAATATATAAAAAAATATTGAAGCTTGTATGAGTGGGTCTTGGAGGACTGTTATTTTGACCACAGTCAAGTTGTTTGGCCCTCTATCAACACTGCCACATTAACTTCGGCATTTCAAGACATGTATAATAATGTTCACATAATGTTAGAATCTTTCTGTCTAAGCTGTGGAAGTAATCAACACACACAGATGGTCGTTTACAATGGAAGCGCTTTATTATTAGAGAAATGAAAGATGCTCAGAGGATCTAGCCAATAGATGTCATCTCATTGATGTCCACTTGTTAATGTCCACATTGTTGAGGTCCAAACACTGTTGTTATACCATGGTAAGTAATAGATAGTGAATTTTGTTTGCCATTTGCCCCAATTGGGTGTAAACATTAGGGACCCCATCACAGTGTGCAACAATTATATATTGCCTCTCATTTATGTTCACTTGTTGGTGTCAACTTATTGATGTCCACTCAGTGATGTCAACATGTTGACGCCAAGTCATTGATGTCCACTTGTATTGATATCAACTCATGGGTGTCTAATCTCATATATGTTAACATGTTGATACTCAATGACCAACTGTCAAGCAACCTTCTTAAACACCCTCTTCATGGGAACGATGCACTACCACTTTGAGCCTGCATGCACAAAGCAAACAAACAATCCATCTCAAGTTAGAAACTCAACTATTAACAGAATCTCACATACAAGTCAATCTCATATTATTGTATAACGGGTTATTTATTATTTCTGGCTGGCCAGGTTTTTAAATAGCTGTTTCGCAGCGTAGCGCAGCGGAACAGCTCTTGTTTTCGTTAAAGTTTTTTTATTTATTTGTCTAACACGACCGGAAGTCATTCAAATAACGCACAATTCGTTCTAAGCGGCCTTTTGCATAGTTCCTAAAGAGCAATTGCAATGAAACTTTCATTGATGAAAGGCATTGGTGCAATAATGTGTCTAAAACAAGGATGTCATGATGACGTCATCACCTGTCACGTGACGTCATCTTAAAGATTTATATTTTAAATATTTGAAAATGCGTATCAAATCAGCCACAAGAGACCGTAGGATTCTGTTTGCAGGATTGGGTAGGGATTAATTAGGGCTTCATTTTATTCAGTGTGCGTGACCTGACGTGACCTCTACTTCCGGTTCTTCCGGTCGAAACCGGAAGTGCCCTCGTAATTCAAAAGTGGCAAAAGTTGTGAAGTTGCTTTTAACGATGTTAGTGTGCGGCCAGGATGTACTTTCAAAAAAAAAAACCAATGACGTCATAATATACAAGAGCGCCCTCTAGTGGCAGTTGGAAAACTGTTCAAATTGCACTTTGAGAAGATGTGCGTGGCGAAGTTTTTTGTAATCGCTTCAAAATTGATACACATGATGACCGTCAGGCAGCCAACATATGTATGAAGTTTTAGATTGATTACGTCATCAGGGGTCACGTGACGTGACACTAAAGGTGCACTTTTTGAAGTCGTATATCTCCAAAAGTAAAGGTCTGATTACGTTGAAACTTGGCAAGTCGTTAGATAATGGCAAGTTCCTGGTAAACTTGTAATGATGACGTCATCACAAGATTGTTTATGATTTTTTGCCCCTTTAAGTCATATGTTACTAACGGAACATGCTAAAATCTAAATTCTTTTTTTAATAGGCTTGATACATCATAACTTTTTCAAAAAAATTTTGACATCATCATGACGTCATCATTTGTCAAGTTATATTACCTTAAAAGTACAGTTTTACAAGATATAATTATAGACAATGAATTCGATCTCACAAGGTATTTATTACTGTAATATTAACTTGATTATGTACACACTATAATAATTGGATATTCAGATGAGTAATTTGAAAATATTATTAGTGAAACAGCTCTGCATTTGTGCACAAATGCAATGTCACGTGTCTAGTTTTGTATTGTCTTTGTAGTACTTAATGTTTGGTTTTGTGAGCATTACATTTTTAGTATTACCTTGTGATACTACCGACTATGTTTTGTGTTTTTAAACAGAAATAAATAAATAAATAAATGTATAAATAATCTAAAGTTGACCTATTTCAGCTTGAATCGATGCCGGAGAAGCTCACATTATAGCTAGCAATTGACTGCTCAGTTCAAAGTTGAACTTCCAAGTGAGGTTTTAGTGGTTTCCAATTCCTAATCAAATTCTTTGGCAATTCCTTATGAATTTTTTTATCATACAGCATTGATTTGGGAAAGAAAATAGCAATTCTAATCTTCTAGTCTTCAACAAACACAACCAGTGAACGATTTCCCTTGTATAGAAGAGCAAATTGCTACACAAAATGCATGAGTTGCTTCTCAACAATCAGGAGTTGCTACTCAGTATTAGCATTCAGTGTGCACAAAACAAGTCAAGTCTAAATATTTTCCTATTCAAAATTGCTGGATGAAATCGTTCCCTGACACCTATTAACCTATCTGTAGAAATTTCATCTAATAAGGTGGTGATGTTTTGTGGGAAATAGTGAATAATGGTTTCTGTTTTATCAGGTAAAAAAAAACAACACTTGGTATTAAGGAAAATCTGTTGGCACTAAGCAGAATTTGACAGGGCAGTCTATATCACAACTATTATTTCAAGGACTATTACAATCTTACCTCCAGGTTACCTCTAGCTTGCCTTAAAACCTGATGTGTCTGGGACACTGCAAAGGACAAGAACAACTCTGTTAAGCCAGTTTAAGGTTTGAATTAGACAGACAGCATTTCACAAATAACCATACATGCTAGAATTTACTTGTGAAAGACAGATCATCAACCAGTCAAAACACTACACCAACTCAAACATTGGCAGACCCAGGGAACCGATCAATAGACCCTTCCCTTGAAATATGCTAATTACATGCATACAGACACTATTGGTTTGCAAACGCCATAGAGACGTTCACTAAGCAGAAGCACAAACGCGTCAACCATCAGCACCATAAAAAAGGTGCGATGTTCCATTATTTTGCCAACCAAAGTGTTAGTGCGCACGAGCGATGTGCAATTTACATATCTCATGAAGGGTCTATTGAAAAAGAAATATGTAAGTATGATACAAATATATACAAATGTAGTCAACAAGAAAAACTTTAAATATAAAAATTTGCAAAACAATTCTTTCGAAAACCTAAAGTAGAGTGTTTAAATAAGTCTATTAGGATTGTCCAAACCTATGACCACAACAAACCCTCATCTACTTACATTGCTGTATCAAGGCCAATTCCATGTCTTCTTTCAGCCGATTGGTCGAAGTCAGTCTCTGGAGGGCCTCCTTCATTAGTGTATCCTGTTCCTTCAGCCGTCTTCTCAATCTTGCTACCTGATCTCCCTGAGGTAATCGACCTTTCCAGAAGCGTGCTAGCTGATGATTACACTCATCTAAATGAGCCTTTAGCTTAGGTACTTCATTAAACAGATTAGGTACATCTTTTGAGGACTGAAAGATCAAGAAGGAAAGTAACTACCTCAAGGTTCTTATTCCACACCTTTCTTAGACTTGTGGACAAGTCGTTAAATGTTTGTCGAGATGATCGCATTCCGACTCTCCGCGATTCTCGCAACACTGGCGATGTTCTTGAGAGGCTGCTGGCCCCAACAAGACTCTGCTCTTGCAACGGGAGTAGCAGTCGGGAGCCAGCAGCCTCTTGCGAGAGCAGTCTTTTATTGCGGAGAGCTGAGTGTATTACGCTGTCACAGCGCTCAACTATCACCGCAACAACCATTTAACATCTCACCATTCTCCCTTCACAGTGGTCAGCAGGTCAAATAGAACAAGCGCTAAATAGGGTAACATTTTAAGGGGTAAAAGGGGTGCAACATTTTAAGGGGTAAAAGGGGTGCACCATTTTTTCTAAGCGGGGCACTTAATACTGTAAGTTCCAATTGCATTTTTCTTAAACAAGCCCCTTTTCAGCACTTTTATAATACTATTTTTGTAAGGTAATCTGATGTGAGTGGAACAACAAATACATTGTGTGTGTGTGTGTGAATGGAAACAAGTTTTAAAAACATTGAAGTTATCAAATTAAAGCTTACAAAATGTATCATTTTACTCTCGTAATTTGTAATCTCAAAAGTCAAGATTTAAAAAGGGGGGGGGGGGTGGCCCGGCAAAGACACCTTTCAACGGTTAGATACCAGGGACCTCTCCTTTGGAACCAAATTCGATCTTCCTGCCCACTGACTTCAATTAGAGCATGTAAGAAGTACTATAAGAAATTTCTTCTTAATGTGGTTAATGATAACTAGGAGTTTTAGATAATTATTAATTGGATTGCCATGTGACACAATTACTGAAATCCTTTAGTTAAAGATGGCTATTTATTTATCTTCAACATTGTATTTATTGACTTATCAGGTTATGACTTTATTAAATTAAATTATTTAATAACAATAGCATATAATAATTGCTTATTTATTTGGAAACTCATGATTGTAACTATTATTTATATGTATCTTTTACGAAGTGGCCAGACCTTGTACAAGCTTAGGCTTCTTGTCTGACCGCCCCATACTATTAATAAGTTCCGATAATTATTTTCCCCCTTATATTGTACTGCCTAATGGTATGGAAATAAACCTGAAACCTGAAAACCTGACATCAACCCCTTAGTTTCGTCACTGATTAGAACACCCACAGAAGTTGTTGAAATGAAGTAAAGGCAACAAACATGACAATCAAGGATTTCTATTTGATCTCCCCTTGTTTTACGATGTCCCCATTGGTTTTATAAAGTCCTGCGTTTCGATTAGTAGGCATGCTCAATTACAAGAATTATCTCATAATTCATTCCACCATGTCCTTACCTCTGTGTGTAACCTGATCATCTCAGACAACTTGTTATCAATTACATTCATAACGATCCTTGCATCTCGTAGATTATGCTTCAATGTTTCATAAGTAGCTACAGTAGCTATGGCATGTTTATCCCCCTCACATCCCTCATGTACATCAGCATTACTGCTCCTTGATTCATACGTTGTGTTGGTTACTAAAGATATCCCAGCACCATTTCTAAGTGGTGTCACTCCTGCAGCAAATACACAAACAATAATTAGTCTCATTCTCAAGAAATATTAGCGTTGATTTGTGATACAAGTAAAGATAGAGTCAAGAAAGTATGCATTTGATAACCGCACAGTACACATTGGGGTTGCAGTTGTAAATGTTATACCAATAAATATTAACTGTTACTAACTGAGCTTTATTTCTAAATCCAAACAAGAATGTGAACAATATATGAGAATATTGAGATGTAAATACATCGCAGTGGGGAAAGAAAAACAAATTACAACAAAGCTTGAAAGTGGAGGGGTTCTAGAAAGCACAGCTTGTTGAGTAATGGGCCCCCTAATTTATGTTGTTTATAGATAGGGTACATCAAAGGATAGGAAGGACCTCAAGCTACAACCAACACAATAGAATACACAAACAATGAACATAAACAATAGAATGACAGTGGAGAAATTACGAAATGTATATCAATCTTAGAACGAGAAACAATAATCAACCACACTTACTTTCTCTAATTCAAAATAAAAGGTAAATCATTGTTTTTGTTGGAAAAAATAGATCTATTCTCATCATCACGTTTTTAATAATAAACCAATTTCATTTTTTAAGTTAAGTGAATCCGACTTTGATTGTCGTGGTTGAGCGGATAAGAGCACCGGATCCAAGCTCTGGTGTTTCTGATCAGCAGAGTGTGGGTTCGAGTCCCGGTCGTGACACTTGTGTCCTTGAGCAAGACACTTAACTATAATTGCTTCTCATCACCCAGGAGTAAATGGGTACCTGTGAGGGCAGAGATGGTTCTTGTGATTGATTTAGCTTGATGCGCTACATATTTGGCAGCACAGGCTGTATACTCCCCAGGGAGCTGAGATGGTTAAAGGAATGACACAAAAATGGCCCAGTGACCAGGGGTAATAATGTTGAAGCGCTATGAGCGTCACTGAGTGACGGACCTGAGCGCTATATAAGAAGCCACTATTATTATTATTATTATTAAATTAACCGAAAAACGATTCAAGTTTCCTCAAAGATTTTCAGCAAGTTTTTTATACCCACCTCTTTCGATTGCAGTAATCAATATGAGCAACATATATTTCTGAGTCTTGAAATTATTATTTGTTTTCCTTCATATTTCAGATGAAAATATCTGCTTGGAGTATTGGTACTTGTGTGAACTTTTGAATTTTTCAAATTCAAACAGTTCTATTTGTATTTCTTGATAATTAGCAACCCTGCTCATTTTCTTCAATTGTCCAGACTCGATCAATTAATAGTAAAGTTGGTTCAACAGCTCGGCTTGAATCACACTTTGTTCATTTCCAATAAACCGTGCAAGTTTTGCGTGATTCGAAAACTAGGACCTGTTAAAATTCGTGAGTTTGTTTCCTTGACGCAATACATGTAAAGCAATGTCATGTAAAGCAATACATGTAAAGCAATGTCATGTAAAGCAATACATGTAAAGCAATGTCATGGAACCAAAGTTGTCCCAAAATTGTTTGAATACGCACAAGACTTGCACAGCATATTCATGAATTCCAGCTCGTTGAACATTTCTTCTATTTTACACCATTCAGGCATGATATTTGTTTCATTGGATGAAAAGTAGGAACATTTTATTGAGTACATGTACAAGGGCTGTCCTAAATATACACATGGTATAGGCTAGATTTTTCAGACTATTTTTTCTGATTTTTCCAAGGGCAACAAAAAATCAGAAATCAGACGTAGTAAAATATCCTGCCTGGTCATTATAAACACTGCTGTAGCAACTCCATACCTGGAATATCATAGTACTCCTCATCTTGTGATATACCATCAATCATATACATGTAGGATGTAGCCTGGCAACCAGATAGGGTTGTTTGGCAGGCTACATCATGTCTGCGAACACCATCTGAAATGCAAACAAGAACTCTAACAATTTAGCATCCAGAAAAAACCCAGAAGAATTATATGTACCACCCTGGTACATGTGTATATGTAGCCACCTTGGCTCATGAACCCCAAAATGCTACAAAATCTTGTTTTTTTCTCTCTGAACAAATTTTGACAAATGATGCTGTTTCAAACCTAAAAACATACACAAACTTTTGCATATGCCACAGACAATGCATGAAATACCTGTAACATGCAAAATTGTTTGGTCATGACTGATGAACGAGATTTAAAGTCAGGATCCCAAAATTCATGATATTTAATTTTTAGTTTTTAAATAACTACCACTAATCATTAGAACATTTTTTCGTGCAATACCTGAAGTGAAAGCTTGTAACTTTCTGGAATATATACAAATAGCTATTTAAAATGTAAATCTAAATGTTTGGGACAAACCAGCTAGAAATTGAATCTAGCACCTTTACTTTATTGTTATTACCTCCAAACAGTTGCCGTGGAGTAAAACTCTTTGCTGCCTTACCAACTCTATCCCTCTCTGAAGCTGTTGTCATGGTGACAGTCATTAAGGAACTCCTCTGGCCCTCTTGTGGTGACTTGATGACTCCCTGACCAGTAGTCTTCATCATCTCTTCTAGCTTGAGTCTGAGAGCGTTGTTAGTATCGATGCTCCGTTCAAGCTGAATACGAAGATGTCTCATCTCTCTAAGGAGCTCCGATAAGTCTAATCCAGTACCTGGGTCTCTGACTGATGGTAGATGTGGGCTGGCTCCTCTTGAACCATGTGGACTCATCTGAGAATCTGAAGTAATCAAACAATTGCATCAAAGGCAATTACATGATGCAAGTAAGAATCAAGATATGCAGGGGGGGGGGGAAGGATCTCTCAATTTCATCAAAAGCAAGTCAATAGTGTAACTTGGTCACGTTTATGTAATTGTTTATGCGTTACATACAAAGTGTGGACCTAAGAACAAAAGAGGTCTAACAAATGTAGGGACTTGAAACACTATGTGGACATCACAGTATTTTCACACAAGTGTTAAATCAATTGACGTTTAGTGAGGTGACAGCGGGTACCAACCACATCTCTGGCTGCAGCATTCGTGAAAGGACACCAAGCCTCAGAAATCTGAGAAACAATTCATGCATGAATCGTTTCCCAGTTTCAAATATTTTTGGATGAAAATAATCCAAACCTACTTCGTAGGACTTTCTTGCTTATCCGCTGCACTATTATACTATGGACTGCTGCAGTACTTCTCACAAAGTAAGTTTTGATGGTAATTCATTTTTGGAGTATTTACCAAAGGATGACCCTACCTTTAATGAGGGAGATTGAGAATGAAGACAATCATTGTATTAGATGGCAGTTGAAGTATCATTTCTGAAGCTACACACAGGTAATATAATAGTCAATCCGAACACACAACAGTATCAGTTTGATTGCTCAGCCCCGTGTTCTACATTCCTAGCCACAGCTTCTACCTACATGTACCTTTGGTATGGATGTGCTCATAAACACTGAGTTCAAATCGAAGGGATTCAGCTAGATGTGTGTTTTCTTCAATCTGATCTCTCAAGCGTAGGCTTTCAGCTTTGTACCTGATTAACACATAGGTGCCAGACATTATCAACTTGCTAGTTCATTTAAACAAAAGACAGTCTGTCTGATCAAATGTATTTTCTCATAAGTTGTGGAATTCTTTGCATTCATTGAACCATTAAAGGCAAAGTATACCTTTGGTTTTGGGATCCGTTTGATTGTTTTAATCCTATGTAAATGTAGGCCCTGTATATACAATAATACTAACCTGTGAAAATTTCAGTTCAAAAGGCGGTAGAGTTTTTGAGATATTGGCGAAAAACTTGAGATGTTATGTCCATGCCGGAAGAAGAAATCGGTATTTGGAATACACCATACATGTATGAACAAAATTTCATGCAGATTGAAATATTTTTGAATCCCTCTCTCTAAAACCACATTCCCTTGAAGGAAATTGTTTCTCAAAGGGAAAGGGCTAGGGATTCAGTTGGTGCTTTTGGTTATCAAACACATTTAATACTTGCTCAAGTGTGAAACACCCTATTATCAAGCTACTAGAGCGTAAGAAGTAAATAGCCGGAAGTTTTGTATTTACCTTTGCACATCTTTTCTTGCCAACTTCAGATCATCCTTAAGATTGGAAATGGTACGATCCTTTTCAATAACTCCCACTTTTGAGGAATGAATTTGCTGTAGTTCATCCCTTAAACCCTTAATGGTATGGTCCTTGTCAGATTGTGAAGAATAATAGTTCTGTAGTTTATCCCTCAAGTCTTGAATGGTACAGTCCTTCTGGTTTAGCTCAGACTTTAATAACTTGGAGTGCTGTAGTTCACCCCTCAAGTCCTTAATGGTACACTCCTTCTCAGATAGTGTTGTTTTCATAGAGTTGTTTAGTTCAGTCAGTTCTATATTGGATTCTTGAAGATGGATGAATGTTACACCTTCTGCAATTTAATCAAGAACAATATACAAGGCTTGGAAAAAGTCCACAAGGGAAACTGACTGGGTATATTTTTAATGATTATTGGTTGAACTAAGAAAAATTTACTTGAGCGGGATTTGAACCAAAATCCTCCGGATTAACGTGCAGAAAAAACATGTCCCTGGCAACATTTGAAATCTGGATGAAGGTTCTTCTTCTTTTTTTATTATGTTTGTGGGGCTGGTTATAATATATTCCTTTTTTACGTTTTTAGCCTTCGAAAAAAAATCTGCTAGGGTCTAACCATCAGGCCAGTAACTACTTTTTGAATATATATTCCTCCTCTGAAAATTGGGGTGTGTGGTTTTTCTGTGTTTTTAAACTCAGAAATTTGGACAGTCCCAGTTCCTAAGAAGAATTGTACAAACGTAAGAACATACCCTTCTTCAACTACTTATAAAATTCAAGCCAACTTGAACACATTTTTTTCATTTCCATCAAAACTGTACAATAAAATTACCTGAAACAATTCAGATGTTTTTTTACTTTTGTGCTGACGTATTTGTGTAATTACAAACACAGCGCACTCAACCTTTGATAACAACATGCATGACACAAACAACTTTTCTAAGACATGTTTTCCTAAATGATGGCTTTCAGCCATTAGGTAAGACATACCTGACCTCTGTCCCATACTTGCAAGCTTTTCTTCCAGTTGCTGTCTCAATCTATCATTAACTCGGATAGATTCCTCCAACTTCTTCCTTAATTCTCGAAGCTCCTCCAAATACACTTTAAGGACATCATTAGGATCTTGTTTACCATCTTCTCTCGCCTTGCTGCCTGGAATATCCCCATCACCCAAGACTGACTTGTAGATATCTAGTTCAGCTCTGAGTGCCGAGTTGAGTCTGTCAGAGTCTCTTAGCTTTGATCGAACGTGAGTAAGTTCTGCTGCGGTGTGATCCTGGCCGCTACCAACATGAGGACGGCTTGATGTGAGAGGGTATGTTTGAGTAGATGCTGTGATGGGATGAGTCACTGATGACAGTTTCCTGGTGGAGGTCAAAGGCCCCGATTGACCGACTGCTGATCCTCTATCATTCATCCAATCAGATTGCTTTATCTTAGATTCTCTAGGATTACTAGTTAATCCAGAGTCAGGGAAGTCCTCCTCATCATCCTCAAACAGCCCTAGTTGTTGGTCTCTGCTAGCATTGGGTGCACTGTGTGGACCATGGCTGTCAGTAGAGGGTGCTCTCCTCTTAGAAGTCTTGAGGGATTCTCGTAACTGGCCGTGAAGCTCAGAAATCTTCTGATTCTTTTCTTCAACCTCTCCTGACAATCTGTCCAATTCAAACAATTGAGATTATTTGGTAAAATTTTACAATGTAAATGTAGAACGATGTCAGCTCCAGTTCCTTGTATTCAAATAGTTTACTAATGTCAGCCCCTGAAAGTCTTAACTTAAAAATTTGGAAGTCATTTCTAATGCACTGAGTTTTAATAAAACAAATGGCACTCCAGGGGCCAATTCCACAAAGAGCTAAGATTGATCTTAACTCTGAATCAATTGCTAAGCAAAGTGTGATGTCACAATACAAACCACTATGGTGATATTGACAACTCATCTTAAGATGAATCAGAGTGCATTGTGAAATCCAGCCATGGTGTAATGAGAGAAGTCTGCTTATAACCACATACAAAACTAAAGACCATAGCAATAAATTGAGTTTTAAGTCATGAAGTCATAATCTAAAAGTCTATTGTTTTAAGATTATCTATAACCCTCATGCAATAAGCAGTACATTAGCTTGACTGTATACAGTATCAGTGCCTTGAACCAACCTTTCCAGATCTTGTCTAGTCTCTTCAGCTACTCGTTGATTCTCAGTAATAAGCTCTCGTAGTTTATGGTTTAATTGTTTACGTTCTTTGACTTCACGCTTCAGACGAGATATGTCCTTATCCTTGGCTTCAAGACTGTAATTAGAAATCAGACAGTACATCAACCAACCGAGGCAATATCTTCCATTTGTGACTCAAGAATACTTCCATGCAGTTGTTTAAACTTCTTACTTTACATAATTTTCGGCCAAAAGGTTGACCAACCATTAGGAACCATTCCAGTGCATAGGTTGTGTATAATGTACTGTGTAGATGCTTTCATACACCATGAAGCATGCCATGGCCGAGCGGATAAGACCACTTGACTCAAGCTTTGGTGCTTCTGATGAGCAGAGTGTAGGCTCGAGTCCCAGTTGTTACACTTGTGTCCTTAACCATTATTGCTTCATCCTTCGGATGGGACGTAAAGTGTTAGCTTCCATGTGTTGCGTAAAACAGGCATGGTATTTGGTCCTTTGAAAAAAGTAGGAAAATGTTATCGAGTACAAAGCCTGACCTACACAAAGCCTGGTGTACACAAAGCCTGACCTACACAAAGCCTGGTGTACACATGATTCAGGCTTTTAACAGACTTTTCTTCAGGCTCTTAAATCATATTTTTTAATGATTTTTCCAAAGGCAGAAAAAAAAATGGAAATCAGACTTAAGTAGTAAGAATATCATGCCTGGTAAAAGAATCCAGTGGCGTGTCGTGGCCGAGCGGTTAAGAGCACCGAACTCAAGCTCTGGTGTTTCTGTTCAGCAGAGTGTGGGTTCGAGTCCCGGTCGTGACACTTGTGTCCCTGAGCAAGACACTTAACTATAATTGCTTCTCTCCACCCAGGGGTAAAATGGGTACCTGTGAGGGCAGAGATGGTTCTTGTGATTGATTTAGCTTAGTAGCGCATATATTGCAGCACAGGCTGTATACTCCCCAGGGAGCTGAGATGGTTTAAGGAATGAAATAAATGGCCCAGTGACCAGGGGTAATATAATAATGTTCGAAGCGCTTTGAGACGCCCTTGGGTGTGATAAAGCGCGATATAAATCCATATTATTACACTTATCGTAAAGAGAAGGGGTTCGCCCCGGTGTTCATGGTTTGATTGGCTGCATATTGGGCCACTTTGTAAACCATTACATGGTGCTATGCAAAAGAAAACATTCTCATACATTGCATGAACAATTTCTAAGGATGTGGTCTGAACGAAATGGCGCTATATAAAAGCCCAGTGTATGAATGAATGGGTTCACCACATAATTGAAGATTTTTTTTATTGCAGACTGGCAGAGTGCATCTGACATTTATAATGCATGATATACAATGAGTAGGGGTGTTAATGGCTTTATTTAGTAAAACTACACAACTTTTCACATTGAACAGGTTGACTTTCACTAAGATAGTCAAACACAAAGTGGAAGCAGTTGGCAAAGTCATGAAAAAAACAAACATGAATCTGAGTAGGGATTGATTTCATGGCTTTGCTCACCGTAAGCAAAGAATTGCCACTTACGAAAGCAGGGAATTCCGCGCATACACAAGCAGATTTCGCGGGTTAGCAGGGAACTTTTGCTTGTGGGCGTGTGTGCTCATCGTTTTGTCTTGTATAAGATGTATATTTAAACCGACATGCAACTCTGTAATTGAAGAGAAAGAGGATCAGGGCCCAGTGTCATGGCTCTGCTTACCATAAGCAAAGAAAATACGCTTGACGGAAGCAGGGAATTTTGTGCTTACGTTAAGCATATTTCACGGGTTAGCAGGCAATTTTTGCTTGTGCGCGTGCATACTCCACATTTCTTTGCTTACACAGCTAGTGCAGAAAGCGGAGAATGGTGATTGCAAGCGCAGAATTCTGCGTTAAGCAGAGCCATGACATTGGGCCCTGATCAACCACTGCACACAAAGCAGTGTTCAGTGTTTTTTCAGTTTTTAATGGTACTAATAATTAACGAAAACAAATGAAATCAGTTGAGGATCAGACTCTTGTATTCTCATGTCTTTCTCTCATACATTACCTTTCAATGTACAGTGGTCTTGTATTAACATCAACAAAGGAAACCTTGGAAGCATGAACTGGTTCTGCAAAGAGACAACAAAGATACTTCATGAAGTAAATCTCATCAGATCTCAGACAATATTAATGTCTCCTGAGCTCAAGAAGGAATCAATGGCCTTTATTTGGGATTACTCTTCATCAAGGTGGCAATTAACAGTCCTGGAATTTCATCTTTGAGAGGGTGACGCCATTTTCATTTTACAAAGGGCACCAAGGCAAGCCGAGACGAGGGCAAGAGAGGCCATGTCATTACAGGCCTGAATAAAGGCCTGAAAGCCGAATGCAAGGCCTGAAGGAAAACAACCCAATGTTGCATTGGTTAAACTCTGATATACCGTAATTTTCGGATTATAAACCGCGGTTTATACGTTGATTTTGACTTTTTTTTGAACTCCTGCGGTTTATTCTCCGGGCGGCTTATACGCCGACGTATAAATATGGAAGAAAAAAACCCAGCATTTTTATAAAGAAAGATCGTTTGTAAAATGTTCTAAATAAAAACAATGTTCTTAAACGATAAAAAATCCTGCAAAACATGCCTGTGTGGTGACAAAATCCTGTTGAAAATGCCTGTTGAAAATCCCGCCTCATTTGTATTCCGTGTTGCCTTTATAAAACGTTTATCAACCGCCCTATTGTTAGAGTTCAGTTCCCCCTCAGAGATGAACAATCAGCGAAACTCGAGTTAGACTAGACTGGTCCCCTGTCTATTTATCCCAGCGATCTCCATATGCTGATATATCTCCGATGCTCCATATGCGATCTCCATACGCTAAGCTTGGGCGATATACCACGATATTATCGAAAATTGCGATACAATTTTTTAAACGATTACGATATCGTGTCTGTTTTTTTAAATCGCAATATCGGCAAATCGCGGTTTTGATGAATGATCGCGATGCATTTCCTAATCGAGATGATATGAGCTGTTTAAAAACATAAAAAGGCACCGACCGCAACCGCAAGATTCCCTACTATTGATCCCCGACTGGGATTCTTCGAAAAGACCGACATCAAACAGACGGTCTCATACAGACCAACATCAAACAAACGAAAACTGTGCGGTATTGCTCACGCACGTACATGTATAAAAACGTTCCTCCGACCACGAGGTGATTTCTCACAAAGGGAATTTCCCTTGCCTTTTCGTTCCCACAGCTACACGCCGCCATTCCTTCACCCCCTAACTATAAAGTTTACCACGTTAGGAGCATGCAAGCACATCTGCGGGATCGAGGTGATGAATACTATGGCAGTGCTGTGAGAAGCACTACGTCATAATTATTCACGCGATCGGCGAATCGGAAAGCTGTGAGAAGCACTACGTCATAATTATTCACGCGATCGGCCAATCGGAAAGCTGTGAGAAGCACTACGTCATAATTATTCACGCGATCGGCCAATCGGAAAGCGGCCGGTCAGGAATCAGCCAATCAGCCTGTGCCAATTGCGCTCGTGGTGCTTCGGGTAACATGAAGAATAAAACCATGGCTAGAATGGAGAGCCTTACAGCCTTTATCAAATTTCCTTACATCAATAACCAATTCGCGGCACTTCAGTTTTAACACTATTTTAAAATCTGAAGTGGGTTCCCTTATCAACTCACGTCACAAATTAACCGCAATATCATCGAATATCGCGATATATATTTGACGATGTATCGTGAATGAAAAAAAGCAATATCGCCCAAGCTTACCATACGCAGTTTTGCGAACTTCACTTCCGTGTTTTGAGGTTAGTTTTTTTTTACATTTTGGCCGCGGTTTATACGCCCGCGCGGTTTATACGCTGACACCTAAATATTTTTTCCATATTTTGGAGCATTGCGGTTTATACGCCGGGCGGTTTATAATCCGAAAATTACGGTAACTGTACATTGTCAACTGTTATGCAAAGAGGCTTCAAAAGCTGCAATAGACTGTGCAAGTGTCCGGCGGCTTCCGACATTTCTGTCATCCTTCAGTTCTCACATACATTACTTTAAAATGTGGAGAAAACAAAAGTATGCAACTTAACAGGTCCCATAGTAACTACAGCAATATTTCAAACAAGAGTTTGGATTTGTAATCAGGGTCTGAGCAAAGATGAAAAAAAGGAATGAATGGAATGTAACACGTAACAAATGAATTGGTTAATACAGAAAAACCAGCAAGCAGGATGTACACATTATAAAGGAAGTGACTGAAAATCAAATAACCACTACATTTACATAATCATAACAAAACTACAGTATCAATCAAATGTTTTTGAAAAGATTGTTGGGTATAATAGGAATTGCTAGTTCATAATAGCGCATTTCACTATAGGACCTGATGTGCCAATGCACTTTACATTAGTGGTCATTGGGCCAATAATATTCTTTTAATCTTTCTTGGCTCCCTGGGGAGTATACACTCCAAGCTGTCGTAAAGCTCACACCTGCAAGGGTAGAGGCTTAAAAAAAATCAACCTCTACCCTCGTTGGTACCCATTTATACCCCTGGGTGAGGAGAAGCAATTATAGTAAAGCATCTTGCTCAAGGACACAAGTGTCAATACCGGGATTCCAACCTACACATTGATGACTTAACCACCAGAACTTGATTCCAATGCACTAAGCTCAGCCATGATGAGCAATAATTACATGCATGGCTTGATTTTTCAGTTTTGTGTAATTCAAAATGTCTTGTATGATTTCAGAAATAAATAAAAGCAAATGCATAGTTTTTTCCATCATACGTGTACTTAAACACAGAGCAACCCTCATGAAGTGAGAATATTCCATAAGCTATTTCACAGAAACAATTTGTTTCAATTCCAATGTTACAGAATGGGGGGGGGGGGGGAGTCGATAGAATAAACTTTCCATTATTTGTTGCCACAAATACACGTAATATTTAAAGGTAGGGTCATAGATTGATAAATACTCCAAAAAATAATGACCATAAAAATGAGTTGGTGTGAAGCTGTTGATAGTATATACTTTAATGAGAAAGGATTCCCTTGGAAGTAATATGGTTCGAAAAAAATTTCAACCAAAGATATTTGAATCTGAGAAATGATTAATGCATGAATCATTTCTGAGATTTCTGAGGGATGGTGTCCATTCGCAAATGCTGTGGCTAGAGATGCGGTTGGTACCCGCTGTCACCTCGCTAAACGTGATGGATTTGACGCTCCTGTGAAAATACCGTGACAGTTTTTTGCTGTTTTCTCAGCAATGGACACTGTATTCAGCTGTATCTTTCACATGGGACTTTTATTGTATCTTTCAATATAATTTTGCCTATAAATGAGTATTATGTTGATAAAAACCAATCTATGATCCTACCTTTAAAGACATTCACATTAGCATTTTAATCTACTTAGAAGTGGATAAAGTTAATGAGATATGACTGACCTTTAAGTACTTGATTGAGTTTATCAGCCAAGTCCCTGCTCTTCTGCATCTTATACTGGACATGACTGATCTTACTTGGTGAGATGTTGCGTTCCTTCTCTTTATCGCCTCCATGTTTCTCCATGACGTCCTCCATAGCTTGTAATGCCTCATTCATCATTGACTTCAGTAATTCACACAGCCTTTGAGATTCTTGTAACTGCTTTTTCAGCACGTCAATTTCTCCTCCTTGTGACTTGAGCATCTCATCACTTAAACAGCGCCCTCTAGAGGCTGTAGCAGCATCGACAACCTGCAGCTGATCTTGTAGGTCAGTGTTTATATGTTTGAGAGTAGCATTAGCTTCGTTGGTCTCCTGTACCTGTGCTCTTAAGTTATCTACTTCTTGTTTGAGTCTCTCAAAGGCATCCTGATTTGCTGTGAGTTCAAACCAACCACTAGAGCTACTATCACTCATAGGGCTTGGAGCTCTATTTGGACTGCGTGAATGTTCCTCGTTACGGAGTCGGCGCTGCAGGTGCCTGATAATGCGTTTGTAACGATCAACTTGATTTTTCAGCATTGAGATTTGCTGTTTGAGATCCTCTACATTATCAGTATGCCCAAATTCACTAACTGACACATCATCAAGTCCCCCTCGTTCAGATGGGCAGGGACTTGTAGATGTCGAACTGTCACCTTCCTGTGGGACAAACATGCTGAGATTAATACCTGAAAGCCTATGTGGACTGACTCCTCCAGAATTACTGAGATGTAGCAGATTTGAATCACTGCGTACTCTTTTGGGAGTTGATGGAGGTGCTAAACCTGCATTATGCATCTCTCTTCGATAACGATTGATGCGATCTGCCTGGTGATGGACTGTCCCTTCAGTGGCCTGAAGTTTTACTTGGAGACCTCTGTATTTACGCTTCAAGTCTTCAAGCTCAGCCTGAGATTTCATAAGCTCTTGTCGTAAGGCTCCAAGTGCATTAGCATCAGCAGGTGGCATATTAAAGACACTTTTTTTGGTTTCTTCTTTTGCTCGTCCTTTTGAAGATGAAGTATTCTTTTTGTCCTGTGGTTGACTGAGTTGATCTTGAAGTCGTTCTATCTCCTTTGCCAAATCTACAATCAATTCTGGATTAAAACTAGGTTGGTCTGTATCCTGAGAGCTGTTCAGGTCTATATGTCTCTTTAGAAGCTCATTCAGGTTGTGTGCATTTCTCAGCTGCTTCTGGAGTCGATTGATCTCAGGATTGATACTCCTTGGGGTTGCTTGCTTCAAACTTTCAAGCTCACTGTTTATCGCTTCAAGTTCTGCTTTCAACTCTTCTGCTCCTTGGAGGGCTTGGTTTAACTTAGACTTCAAATGTTGGTTCTGTTTTTGTAATTTATCAATGAATTCCTTGCCTTCTTCAAGAGGAGCATCAGGACTCATTCTGAGGAGCTCTCTCAGAATTTGATTTTGTCGATCCTTTTCTTGGATCAATGCTTTGGCTTGATCCAATTGATTTTTGAGAATAGGAACTAGATGATCCTCTTGTGATGGTTCACCAGTAGGAGGGTTTTCTAGCCGTTGCTGTAAGGCGTTGTTGACCTGATGGAGTTTGTTGATTTGAGTTTGAAACGACTGCAGCTGTCGAGCCAAGGTTTGGTTCTTATCAACCAAATATTGACCATCTTGTTGCAATCTAGCATTCTCCTGATGTAGATTGGCAAGCATACTCCGTCCAGGATGGATGGGTGAGTCTGGTCCAATCCCAAGATGATGCCTTAGTGACTGATTCTGTTGCTCCTTCTGTTGAAGCTGATGATCTTTCTCTCTGAGTAGTGTCTTGGCTTGGTCAAGTTGCTGTTTCAAGATTGCTACAACTGGGCCTTCTTCTTCATCTCCCCTGGATTGATTCAACAAAGCTGCTTCTAACTGTTGCTTTGCTGACTGCTTTTGTTGTTCACTATCCCCTAACCTCCTCTCTAAATCCTGAATCCTCTTTTGATAGGCATTAGTCAGAGCTACACTTGGAGAGTCTTCTTCTTGGCCAGGAATACTACGTAGACTCTCAACTTCCTGGCGATCCAGGGCATCTTCAAGAGATCTCCTCCTATGCTCAGCTTCTTGAAGCTGGGTCTTCAGCGATGCAACTTCCTGCTGTAGTTCAGGAATGGTTTGAGGTGGTTGTTGCCTCGGGTCACTGCTCTCCATGCCAAGAGGAATGTTTTCATCATTGCCTGTGGTCTGCTCTGGGTCCACATCTCTGCCCACTCCACCCACTCTTTGTCTCATTTCATCTAGTCTTGATTGTAAAGAAGCATTCCAGCGGCTGCCGTCTTCCAGCTGGTTACGTAACGTCTGTATTTCTTTGGATTGAATTGCTGCTGATCTGGGAGATGAATCTAATGAAACAAATCAAATGGGACAACAACAAAACATCAGATGATACCCTAAGTCTACACTTGATGAAACAATGAAATGACTTCATGACACTTTGTACATATTTTCGGTTGATAAATCACCTTATCATACAAACAATTCACTAAAAGATAAGCAAAAAAGATTGAATAAATGTTTGACTCAATGGAAGGCAAGCAGCTTTTCATGACAAATGATGTGAGTAATATTTAGGCCTTTTCACACTATCAAAGTCCAATCTGTGTTGAAATCTACATGAGTCAACTCTGTGAAAATGAAATAGGGATGCTGTGAACACTGGACTAGTCAACCGTACCATATGGAGTGAATTTTGACTGATCCTCAGACGTTCAAACTGGCATTTGGCCAGCGGACAACTGTTATGGGAGAGCGCTGCCTCTAGTTCTATTATATAACTATTAATGACTTATGCCCTTATGCTAATCAACATGATACTGAACTGGACTGTTTGACTACCTCTATGATCATCTTGATTCACTTGTCTCTCTAACTGCTCCCTCATTGCATCATTACGTCTTATCCCATCTTCTAGTTGTCTTCTGAGTGTTTGTACTGCAGCTAACTCTATAGTCAGACTGTCACCAGAACGTGGGCTACTCTCTCTGTCCCCACTGCCACTCTGTGTAATGTTAACATACAGCTGTCTCTCTGCACGTAGAGCATCGCTCAGTCTACCCAACTCTCTCATCTGGTCCTGTAATATCTGCTGAAGCTGTCAACATCAAAAGATTATTGGCAAGAGATTAATGTGGGTCGTCGATCCAAGTTGCCTGTAAATTGTTTTTCTGCAGGACTCCTAAATTACCAAGTATACAGTGTTTATCATACATTGGTGAAGGGGTTCAATCTTAATTATTGTTTTTGACATTCTTGTTCATCTAACAAAGTAAGTTTGATTGATTCATTCATTTATTTAAACGGGGTGGCCCATTCAGTAGAATCTACTGGTGTTCCATGGGTCTGTACATAAAACCACATTAAATAACAAACGTACAGAAAATACACAAACTACACTTCCCCCTGAAGCCAAAGAAATCAACAAAAGCACATTAAGAGCTGTTAGAGGAAAATAATTCACCCCAAGACAATTAAACGCACACATACAAAAATAAGAGTAGGTAAAAATCTAAACTGATGGTGATCTTAACACATACCTGATTTCCTTCAACCTCTCCACCCATTACTGCTGTCCTGACTGGTAGATTAGTCTGCTCTAAGCGAATCTCCTGTGAATTCAATAGAAACAACCACACAATAAACAAATGGAATGGTCATATAGTATTATTATATTCATTCATTCATTCATGTAACTATCACAAAGAGCTAAAGTATCAAAATAGAAAATCAGTAACGATCAATTTCCTTGCTCATTCGTGTTCAAGTGGACAATATTAGGATAATAGTGTTTATTCAGAGTTCATCTTCATCATCCTAATGTACCGGGCAGAAACCTCTTCTGTAGTACACACACATTTTGGGTTGCACCCTAACACATTCTGTATCTGTATCTAGATATTACATGTAGATGACTTACCTTGATGATATTATCTTTGACTTTACCAGCATGTGTTAAAGCATCAATGTGATCCTGCTTAGCTTGAACCTCACTTTGTAACTCAATTATCTCACGTCTCAACTTACCCTGATTAATCAATACAAACAATACAATCAATACAGTCAGTACAATCGATACAATCAAGATAATCAGAACAATCAATACAATCAATACAATCTATACAATCCAATCAATACTATCTCTTGTTACAAAAGAACAGCAACAACAACAACCCAAAAAACAAAAACACAACACAACAACTCCTACCATTTCCAGTTTGCTTTGTTTTTCCAATTGCTGTTCTTTTTGGAGAATATCAATGGTGTTTCTGAAAGAGAAATATTTCAAAAAGTTAAAAACATTCAATAAACTCAAGAATCTTCACTCAGGCGTTTTCTCAGTATCTTTAACATCCCTTCCATCTTCCCACCCACTAGAAGGAGGTGACTCAACATGCTTATGCTTATGCAGTATATTCAATGGTTTTTTAACAATGCATTAATTTAGTATTATGATTGTTATGCACTTACTTGGCTTTGGTTAAGAGTTTATTCTTATTCTCTAGTTCATCTCTGAGGGATTGCATGAAGCCAGAGTCAGGCTGATCACTTTCCAACTCTCTGAAGGCAGCTACAAAGAAAATCAACAATACAGAAAATAAAAACACTTATTTCATTCATTACAAAGCAAAAATATATTATTGTTTGGTTTATTTCAGAAACAAAAACTTCACAGCCCTAAGGAGGCTGAATGGAGTTTTATGTTTACAATATTAAGAAGAATTAGAAGAATAAACAATCACAATATAAATAGACAAAAGCTGGAGAATTAAAGTTTTGTTTACCAGAAAATATAAATGAGAAGAAAAAAAAGGTTTTTGATTCACGGTGAATGCAAACTCATATTTTCTTGTAAGACAATAATGCTCCAGGTGCTTATTATAAGAGATCTAGTTGTCTTTCCTTTGTCAAGTCAGTAGTTCATTGTTGACAATGGTATTTTCAAAAATAATGCTCCAAAGGTTCCGAAAAAATAATACCTCACAGAAGGAGGTAAAGCATGTTTAAAACTGACCCAAAGTGCTAAGAAACATTCCAGACTGGTACCATCTGAAGATTTGTGTCAACAAATGTTTTCAGTATACAAGTACATCAATTTAGTTGTCTTGTTTCTGACCTTCTTTATCTCGCAGAGCTTTCTTGAGAGTGCTATTCTTGTCTTTAAGAGTGGCTAACTCAGTCATGATAGTAGGACTAGGAGACTGGTGATTGGTCGATTGCTGAACCTCACGGAATAGACGATCCTTTTCTCTACCACTCTCTATCAGTTTCTAGAATGTCAGTAGGAAAAACAAGATTTTTAGCTAGAAAAAATATTGTTACTGTACACACTCATTATTATTATTATTGTTAGTTATTTTATGGTAATAAAACCAACGATGCCTCATGAGTGAACTTAATCACTGTAGCTCCCAAGCCTGAGGAAACCTGTAAACAAAAAATGCTAGCAATGAACCAGAAACACTGGGTTTAACCCCTACTCTTCCACGATAAGTGTTCTGGTTTCTTTTAAGTGCACTACCAATCCTAGTACACAGGACCTGCAGCTCAATGTCCAAGGACAAAGCAACTATGTAAATTATCTTGCTCAAAGACACAAGTACCACGACTGGGACTCAAACCCACACTCCACTGATTAGAAACACCAGACCTCGAGTCCAGTGCTCTTAACCGCTGTCCAACAACATGCCGAAAGGTCAAACTCTTACACAGTGACTTGCTTATAAATGACAACAGGATTCAAAATGGAGGTAGGAGAAAATCAATCAAGCTCCTTTAACAAGCCAATAACTAAATCCTGATTTAAATTTGAACTTGCTCTGTAAAATACTTACGTGAAAAGTTTTGTTTACAAAAACAAAACAAAAACAAACAATTTTAAAGTAAATAGTATTTATCAGTTATATATACAGGAATATGCAGGAATAAAAAGAAGATACTTGCTGACAAAATGTTCTCTGAAATTGAAACCATACCTTAATCATCACATTCCATAAACATGTCTGTGCCTAGAAGGCTTAATATTTGTTCGTATCTAGAATGAGGAGTTAGCGCTCTAGTCAATGTATATGGGATTTGAGGCATTGCATGGTGAGGTATCAATGTATATTTATTTGCGGTACACAATGTGTACATCTACTTGCTAGGTAGATTTTGTTCTTTGAGAACTTGTCTTGCTATTTATTCCACTGCCGCGGAGTAGATTGTTCGGAATTCAGGAGACTTCAGGAGACTTCTCAGTTCTGAAAAGAACTGTTCTGCTTATTAAGTACTACCTGGGCAGGAGGTAGGCAATCGGCCGGGACTACTACTTTCGCTTAGTGGATCGAGGGGACTTCTCGTTATTAACTTCGCTGCCACGGAGTGAGTTCTAGTCAATGTACATTGTAAAGCTCTTGGTATATTGATGTGATATGATTAGGAAATTCTCAATGTGGCACTAGTACCTCAATTGTCTTGTCTTTGTCAGCCATTGCACTTCTCATCTTATTCAGTAAGATGGCTTGTTCTTGTTCAGCTCTACACAAAGTATCCTCTGCAGTCTGGAGGAGAACATCATAACAATGAATTATTGGTAACTATTCAGTTTACGAACAGGACTACTTCCAAAGATCATTGGGTCACTGATATTTCAACAACATCTTAACTTCTTTAGCATATGATGCACTGGGTGGCTATTAATTACAATAGGCTGTACAAGTCTCAATTCTATTTGATCAATTGGGGCCCCCCCAAAAAACATAAAAATGTTCAAACACACCCATAACTTGCACAGTATATGGCACACTACAGGAAAACTTCATTACAGAAAGAAGCTAAAATGAAACATCCTTTTAGTCTGACAACTCACACCCGTTATCGCCATGTAATTCCTTTTCCAAACAGTGGACTTAATTGGATCATGTGCAAACCAGCAGGGCTGCTGACTGCCCCAGGCAGATTAACTGCTCATCCATTAAGTTTAATGACCCAAGTAATTCAATGTAAACACACCCACTCTGTGAAATGGTTGTATAGCCTACTTTCCGAGATTTTGTGGCCAAACGCAGAAATTATTTAATTGAGCTTTCCAGCAAAGATTTTACACTTGTCATGCACCCTGTGCACGAGCAAGATCTAAAATATTAAGCCTTCAAAACTGAAGAGAGACAGTGAACAACTTAATTAATCTTACCTTAATTTCTCTCATCTTGAGCTACTTACCTGAATGCTGTACTCCTTGTCATTCAGCTCTCTCTGTAGCTCCTTAATTACATTATTCTTAATGGCGGTCAGTCGATTCTGTCTGTCATGAAGCTCCTTAAGTATCAAATAAAAAATGTCAACAAAACAGGCACTGATTAACAGAACAGGCAATGATACACAGAACAGGCACTGATTAACAGAACAGGCAATGGTACACAGAACAGGCACTGATTAACAGAACAGGCAATGATTAACAGAACAGGCAATGATACACAGAACAGGCACTGATTAACAGAACAGGCAATGATACACAGAACAGGCACTGATTAACAGAACAGGCAATGATACACAGAACAGGCACTGATTAACAGAACAGGCAATGATACACAGAACAGGCACTGATTAACAGAACAGGCAATGGTACACAGAACAGGCACTGATTAACAGAACAGGCAATGATACACAGAACAGGCACTGATTAACAGAACAGGCAATGATACACAGAACAGGCACTGATGCACTGAACAGGCACGTACACTGATACACATAACAGGCACTGATGCACAGAACAGGCACTGATTAACAGAACAGGCACTGATACACACAGAACAGGCACTGATACACACAGAACAGGCACCGATACACAGAACAGGCACCGATACACAGAACAGGCAATGATACACAGAACAGGCACTGATTAACAGAACAGGCAATGATACACAGAACAGGCAATGATACACAGAACAGGCACTGATTAACAGAACAGGCAATGATACACAGAACAGGCACTGATTAACAGAACAGGCAATGATACACAGAACAGGCACTGATTAACAAAACAGGCAATGATACACAGAACAGGCACTGATTAACAGAACAGGCAATGATACACAGAACAGGCACTGATGCACAAAAAAGCACCAATGCTTGTAGCAACCTTTGAATACCCAGTGTAATAAACATAGATTTTACACAGACAGTTTGTTTTACACAGATGAAACTACAAACCACTGATACCAGCTTACCTTACTATTTGGGCAGACACTCAATGGCTTGTACCATTGACCAGTCTGCAACACCGAGACACTTTGTATCTCTAACATGTCTAACATTGCTACACTACTGAGATACATCAATGTGAATTATATTTCTATGAACAGGGTCCAATCTCATAAAGCTACTTAAGTACAAAAAGTAGCTAAGCACAAACCAAAGGCAAAAAAAGCATTTCACATGCATCTAGTTTCCTGCTCAGTAGAAAGTTGTGAAGCAAATTTTTTTGCTGGCGCAACTTTTAGAAATTGGGCCCTGCTCAATGATGTTGATGAACAAAGACAACACCTGCCATGAATATTTAACAATAAGCAAATGACCTAATTACCTTGATTTGATTATCCTTGTCTTTGATTGTATCAAGCAGATCCTGTGTTGCTTTCTCATTGGCTGCTGCTGCATCAGACCGTTCTGCTAACACCTCCTAAAAATAACATGTTTAAAGCACATGTACAACAATGGTAATTGTCAAAGACCAGTATCCATCCACACTTTATGCGACCCAACAGATACATGAAATAACAAACCTGTGAAAATTTATGCTCAATCAGTCATCTGAGTAACAAGAAAATAGTGGGAAAAAACCCTGATATGCTTTAACTGCTTTAGAACATCAAGTTTTGGTCACTCGAGATCAAAAACTAATGGTTAAAAAAAATGTCAATGTCCATTGTTTTTGGATTGATCTCACCCAGGTATACTTGAGTAATTTACGAGACAAACAAACAAGGGGAATGTGGGTTGTTTGCATTTAAGACAAGCTTAAGCTGTAGTTCCTCTGTGTTGTGTCATGCATGTAAAAGAATCTAGTACACTTTTAGTTTAAGAGAAGGGATTTGCCCTGATGTTTCTGTCATGGCTGGCTCCAGATTGCATCGCATCACCTTGTAAACCCTTACAAGATGTTACATTGTACATGTACACGGATATATGGGTCTTATAATTAAACATAGCTATGCATACTTGTCGTAAAAATAAGACACCAGTCCTTTATGATAAAGCCCAATTGTACACACACCCTGTACACTATGATTAATATTATTGTTATTATTTATTGGCCCCCCAACAATAAACATATGAAAACAAATACAAGGCAAATCGAAGAACAATAAAACCAAAACAGACACAACTAAGCAAGAAACAAAGGCCTAGCCCAAGAAACATACAGAATAGCAAAGTACAAATAAGATGATGACAGGAGGGCAACTAGATGACCATGGAGAACAGCAGAATTATTGTCATGGGGGAAAATGAAAAATTAGTGTATGAAGGGAGCATGCAAATACAAGAAGTCATTCTGGGAACACCACAAAATTTTCCAAAAATACTATGTGGTCAGGGCCTCGGAAGAGATGGGAAAATGACATCATCACTAACAGCAACTTCTACATGGATCACCGATTGATTGGTGCAAGATTGATTGGTCAGGGACAACAAAAGTAAACTAAATTACTGTTGCTCGGAAGCATGGTATTATCACCTACCTCTAACATATTATCTTTATCCTTAAGTCTCATCTTAAGTTGATGGATGAATTCATCTCTTTCTTTAGTAGCATCTCCATCTTCTTGTCTCTTGGTATCTTGTAATTCACTGAATGCCTTCTCCTTACTCTCTAGAGATCTCTGCAGCTTCTTAATAATGCTGTCCTTCTCAGCCAATGATCGACGCTGATTCTCATCTGAATCCTACAAACATATCAACAATAATTGTGTTTGTTTGAATTACATTAGTTCCAAATTCATTATTAAGGTATATTCTTATCATCTGCCATAAAAATCTGGTTTGATAAATAGCTAGTTCAGTCTAAACCTGACAGCAGGGCTAAATCCAAATAAAATATACTTCAAGGAAAAGAACCAAACGAATCATCTGTTGATTTCACTGACAATGACTTACAGTGTAAGACCGAAAGTATGACTGATAAGCCATGGCTCACAACAAAATGCAATTAGAAACAGTTTTTTGTGAGCAGTCAAACACATTTTGTACGTCAGGTACTATAAAGTTCCAGAATACTCTTCGATTTTATAGAGTAAGAACCTGTTGATGGAATGGACTTGACCATTCATTACAACCAACAGATTTAAGAATCTCTCCCAGTAATTAGCATAGTAAATTGTCTGTATTTTCCTTAATTCAATTCAATTCAATTTCAAAAACTTTATTCATCCTAGATTAGGCAATTACAGGCGATTGGACAGCTCTATTAAAAACATTAACAAAATGACAGCTTAGGGATTAAAAGATGAAACACAACAAGAAGTATACAAAATTACTTTTACATATTTACATACAAAACCATATGCCTTTCTACTTGTTTGTAAGTATGATTGTTTGTATAGTGTTGGGAGTTACATGTAGGTATCCTGATATTTTGCATTTAATTTATATCAAAGGCCTTCTTTTCGCAAATGTTGGCTTCTTGTGGGTATGCCTTCATTCATCAGGTTTATTTTATTACATATCGTTAAAGGAAGTGCTTATAAGATATGGAAATAAACATTAATTTCTGAATGGTTGAATGAATGAAAATATATGTAACCATTCAAGTAAAATCCAAACATCATTGTCATTGTAGTCTGCTGGGATTGTAACTTGTTTGCTTACCTTATTGGATTGAGTCTGTGAGGACAGTGATTCATCTAATTGCTTTGTCTTAGCTTCACTCTCTTTCAGGTCACTCTGAAGTTGCTATAAATAGCAAGACAACAAAGAAATCAATTAACGTAAGAAAAACCATTCACTTCACGTTTAATGTAAGAGAAATTGGTAAAATATAAAATGCAAACATTACATATCACTGCATTTTCTACATTCTGTATTTTTGTTTTCTTATAATTACGGGGATTAAAAGAGTGGGGAAGGTCCTAACCCGCCGTTTAAAACCAGCAGGGTTGTGGCGATGTGATGAATGACCGATGCCAAGACCCTGCAAGGTTTTAAACAGCCAGTTAAGACAGTATCACTACTCTTTTATACCCATTCATAAATGCCCTTTTTGTTAAAAAGCGTAACAATGTTGGAAAATGTGTAACACTTTTCTGTAATTTTTCTATTCCTGTCACGTCCTCGGAATCCATTTTGAGAAGGGTCAAATTGCATGCGACGCTCAACAGTTAAGCGTACAAACAGACTTTAAATTGATTAATAGTATGTACTGATTGTGTTATGTGCGAATTAGCACCTGCAAAAACTTGCGCACCACATGTATGTTTAAACACTTCTCATCGTAATTATATAACGCGATTAAACTTGGCCATGTGATCTCCTCTCGACCAATCAGAATGGATAAACTGTCTCAAGTATTTATGAATATTACACACACAAAATTGTTTATGGTCAATATAGAATGAATCTAAGATGTTGTTAAGCACTTGCTACCCAATAAGACAACATAGTTATATTCATTACATTGATTTTATCTTCATTCTGCAGGACGGTACTCTGAGCTCGTTCTAGATCTCTGTCACGATCTCGTAAGGCTGTTCTTAGCTGGCGTACTTCAGCCTCTTTAGCATCCACTGCTCTCAGCTTATCTTCAAGTGCTTCCTGTTGGAACATTGAAAGCAGGAAACCAGTCAATCCTCAATACAATCACATCTTGTTTTCAATAATGTTAAAGATTTTAAAGTTAATATCTACATCAAACAGTAAACAACCTAAATTAGCTCATTTGAAAGATCAAGTACAGGGTTGGTAATTATAGAAAAGAATATTAGTTTCAATTTGAAAGCTCATCTATTATTAAAATTCAAATCAGTACAAATCCAGAGCAATATTTCTCACTGATATACTGTCAAAGTCAACAAATTAGTATATGAAGACACCCCAAATCATGTTGACCAGGGAATTAGACAAAACCCTCCCAGGTTGGTTGCATGGTGTTGAAAACTAGACAAGAAGGATTATTATATAACAATTAATTTCAGTCCAATTTCATTTGTCCTGATCCGCTTTACTGATACACTCTTAACTGGGATGCTTTTTTGCTCACGCACGCATTCAGTGCAAGTTTTAAATCGCATCATGCTGGCATTTTGTATAGTTGTGTCAACATCAATGACTGGAAATGCCCATGGTGCGTAAAATAAATATACTACTGGCGTATTTGCATCTGAGTAAAGGAGAAAAACACTACTTATCTAACTTTTTTCTTTAAAAAGTATGTACAGCTTTGTTTAAGTGCTCATTTTCAGGGGCCAATTTGATATTGCTGTTAACAGTACGCAGTGACTGAGCTTTCTTAATAAATATTACCTTACACAAAAAACTTATCACACAGGAAAAATAGGTTGTGTGCATTCCTTGATTGTAGATTTACATTGCTCACTCTATGCAAGTAGCACTCACCGATAGCTAAGAAAACTTTTCTCTTGCTTACATTTACCAGCACAAATGTAAAATGTGCATTTAGGAACAGTTTGCCATTAAACAGCACAGTGAAATTGGGCTAAGATTATCTACAAAGAAGTGGTTAAAAAGATTGTTTGCAATTTACCTCCACAGCTTTGTCTCTGTGTTTGAGTCGTTCTCTCAATGTATGAATCAATGTACTGTTACCTCCATTGTCATCCTACAAATAAAATAAAACAAATCAGTATTTCACTTCATAATGTATTGCTTCGCACCATTTACAATTAAGCACTTCATGTTGATGATATTTTAGGTAATTTTAAAATTATGTTCAAAATTTTTACACATTATTATGTGCTCCTTACTTATCTTTTCCATTGTGAATGAATGGAAATAAATGTTATTGACTGCAAGGATCTATGAGATCTATTCAGATCTAGTCTACCAGACTTCTTCTATCTGATCTCATCTATCAGACACAGTCTGTTAGGTTTAGTCTATCAAATCTAGTCTATCAGATCTAGTCTATCAGATCTAGTCTATCAAATATAGTCTATCAAATCTAGTCTATCAGATCTAGTCTATCAAACAGGGATGTGATAGGCGGTTGAAAACAAAACCTGAACTCTGAGCGCAAAGCACGAAAGCATGCGAGCTCGAAAACCTGCGAGCATTAAGCCCAAATAATAACATTTATCTTTGGTTTTTAAAGCCCTACTCTGCAATCTGGGGCGTTATATATGGTTTTTTTTTCATTTATTAATGAATTTGATCTTTAAAAAAAAAGATATATTATATAAAAAAATAGGGGGGGGGGGGCAAAAAAAACTGAATTTCTTTTTTATGGAGGGCAAAAAAAACGGAATTCCGGTTAAAAACGGAGAAATCACATCCCTGATCAAATCTAGTCTATCAGATTTAGTCAATCAGATCTAGTATATCAGATCTAGTCGACTAGATCTATTCTCTCAGATCTCATCAATCAGATCTAGTCTATCAAATCTATTCTATCAGATCTAGTCTATCAAATCTATCAATTAGATCTAGTCTACCAGATCTATTCAATCAGATCTAGTCTATCAGATCTTATTTATCAGATTTAAGTCATCAGGTCTAGTCTATGGGATTTGGGCTCGATTTCACAAAGAGTTAAGATTAATCTTAACTGCCAATCATTCTTAATTGCTAAGTAAAGTGTGATGTCACATTACAAATCACTATGGCATTTTTTTTTTTACTGACAACCTCATCTTAAGATGAATCTTGGTGCTTTGTGAAATCAAGCCCTTGTCCATCATATCTTTTTTATTCATAGAGCTGTTGACCAGAGTGCTAACTTGCCTGGTGTATTAAAAATGTGTGGACCCAACTTGCCTTGTGTATTGAAGCTGTGTGGACCCATCCACATTTGTGAACATACATTGCTTTATTCAACTACAAGTATTTTCATATCAGTACTTTCTTCATTACCAGTGTTTATAGTATCAATATGACAAACAACTGAACAATCAATTAGTCAATGTGTTCATTTGACTGTGCATTGTAATGTAAAAGTTATCCTGAAGGATGTTTTGTAATTTACATGGCCCTGCAATATGAATACTTGGCAAACATGTTCTCCGAATTTGAAATCATCCGGCATATTCAAAGAACATTTCTGCGCCCGAGAGGATTAACAAGAAATTGTTCATCTAAAAGAAGAGTTAACAATTTAGCAACAGATAAATGCACTTACATGTGTTGGTTTATTAGCATCACGAGCAAGTTCCATGTACTCCTGCCAAATGCACATATCATTAAGTTAATAGTTAGCTTCATGCAAACATGCTTACCAAGAATTGCTTCAGTAAAGTAGTCAAGTCAGCAAGATATTGCAAATAAAACATTTTGCAGAGATGCTTTTATTTGCTATAGCCTTTCTGCTTGATGGAAATTCAATAAATTTCTTTTCAAAAAGTCACTTTGAAAGTTACAGCTTAATACAGTGTCTACTTGCTGAGAACACGGCAAAAAACTGTCACAGTATTGTCACAAGGGCGTCGAATCTATACACGTTTTAGCAGGTGACAGGGTGTACCAACTGCATATCTGGCCACAGCATTCGCAACCCTTAGAAATCTAAGATTAATCGTTTCTCAAATTCTAATGTTTTGGGGCGACAACTTTTCCAATATTACTTTAGGGGATCCCTTCTCAAAATAGTTTATACCGCCAAAAGCTGCAGTGCTTTTAACCAAGTAAAGTTTTTATGGTCATTAATTTGTGGAGTATCTTCCAATATACCACCCTAGATTTAAGTATAGAATCAGCTTTTAATGTATGTATCTAACCCAATCAGATTTAAGTATAGAATCAACTTTTAATGTATGTATCTAACCCAATATCTGTAAAGTTAGCTCAAGTAATGGCATTAGTTTTTAGGCACAGCTCCATATATACTGAATGCGATTAGGAATGGTTGAAGAAAGGTCAAATCATAGAAACGTCACTTTTATTGAAGCTGGTTTCATTACGGACAGCATGCATCAAACGTTAAAATCTTATTGACAAACTTATTTCTTATACATCATGATGAGTTAGTAAGGAGTTAAAAGATTAGCCAAGCCATTTGTTGCAAGTGAATTAAGCTTGTTGGTGAAATTACTTGCTGGATTAAATTGTGTTTCTCAACGTTTGTAGCAGTGTACTCTCTTCATTTTGAAGAGAAGTCTACAAGGCCTGCAATCTTAGTTTTAATGAGAGATCACCGAACATCACAAGGCCATAGACGGCCACTTCTCAAATGCCACCAGGGGCACGTTACCACCTACCTGTACCAAGCGATCCTTGTCTTGTAATCCTTTGGTTAATCTCTGGATTGACTTATCTTTATTCTGAAGCTGTTGTTGAGAATCTTCCAGCAAACCCTTTCAGTTAACAATCAAATATAATCAGCAAGTTGTATCCTACATACATCCCAAACTAAATGTACAAGCAGAAAAAGTATCATACACAGAAGCTTCCGAAATTTCCCAGTTTTTAGATGCTTGGATTATTCAAGATGATGGTCATCTTGTAAGATAAATGAAGTATTTTTAATTCAAAACAATGACTTAACCTCCATGTAAAAAGCCATAGGAAGGACACTTGATGGCATATCATTACCTTAGGATATACCAATGACCTAAGGCACTCAAGTTAAAAACCAGATGTCATATGATGTAATAAAAGAAACAAGATAAAGGCTATATCGGGACTAAGACTAGAGCAAGCTTGTTGACACGTTGAGAAGATCAATACAGTTCCTATATGAACTATACCTGATAAATCACACTTAATAAAAGCAAGTAATTTTAGGTTGAACAAAGAGAAATTGACGAGAGCAGGACTTGAACCTACGACCTCTGAATCATAGTGCCGATGCTCTACCAACTAAGCTACCTAGCCCTGTGTTGGCAGTCTCCCTATTCTGTCAACATCTTCGTTTGGGGAAGCCAGTCGGAAGCCATTCAACATGTAACTGCCGTATATAGCCAGGGATCACACCCAAATTTACGATACAACCAGGGAAGTGGCAGCCAGTGGATCACCTTAAGGGATGTAACTTTTTATTTCAAATATCAAGTGATACTGACTGGTCAAATTTTAAATAATTTGGGGTTGAACCAAGAAAAATTTACTTCTCCACCAAATGAGCTAGATTGCCCTATGTTGGCAGTCTACCTATTTTGTCAATATCTTTGTTCAGGGATGCCAGTCAGAAACCAGCAGTAAGTGAAATTAAACACACAGTGTACTCAAAATAGAGACCCGTCATATCAGTGTGTATTAGGTAAAGATGCTATTTAATACAAAGTACCTGGTAATGTTGCTCTACTGCATCAACCTTCTCATCAGTCTGTAACTTGGCATCCTGTAACTGACCTTTCAACTCCTGTCAAGGGTCAAACATTAATACAATGGTTAAAGAAATGTTTAAATACATCAATTTGTTTTCTCAGAGATGATTATGGACCATTTTACTCCAATAGGTTAACACATTTAACCACCTACTTTTTACATGAGTGATTTAATTTATCAATAAGACATAACCTTTCACTGACAAAGAGTTTACACATTTGTTATTTATTTATTTCTTGTTTATCCGGGGTAATCCATTCAGTAAGAAAAACTCACTGATCTCCCATGGATCCCAGCTGACATAACAACTTACAAAATTGCACTTAAGATAAAATACACAAAAGGTTAGAAGGGGAAAACATTGCACAATACTGAACAAGGCTTCTATGATTTTCTAGATTCAATGAGACAGAATCTACAGTATACTCAAGCTGGATTCGAACCTATGACATCCAGATTCTTCAGCAAATGTTACTTCACCACTCACAGTGAAAATAGACTATAAAGAGTCATATAGGCCAGCTAGCGACCCATAGATCAAATTGAGTCTCCTGATTTGTCTTTCACTGTTGTATCAAAACTCTCAGCGGCTACTTGGTAATTAACCTGGCTTACAACATTTTATAATTAGGGCTTAACTCTTTCACTACGAAATCGATTGTGCAGCTGACGGAATTGTTTGTTCAAAGCCTGGTAACTTCCCCATTTTATGTTGTAATTACAAGTTGTTTGATACTAAAATAAACCTTGTAATGTACTCTTTCTTAATGGGGGACTTTTGGGACGCTAGGTGGCAGCAGACTTATCAGGTAAATCCATTGTTCTCGGTAATGTGCGCATGCTCAGAAGTCTTTAAAAACAATGAAAATACACCTGGTAAGTTTGCGACCACCTAGCGTTCCAAAGTCACCCATTGTGTTGACTAGGAGCCACTGGCAGCGGCTTGCTAAGGCATGGTGTAATTTACCGAGCCGTTGTGAGTGGCACGCCGTAGTGAATAAGTTAATGATCAATCAGTTTATCGTTAAAGTTATCACTCTACTTCGGCTGGTTTAGTGGTTAGCATACAAGACATTCATAGAAACAAACACTTGAAATCTGACCTTGACAGTCAACTCTCTCTGCTCTAGAAGGTCATTCAGGTGTTGTTCAGCTTCATTCCCATCTAGCCTCAGTGTACCCAGCTCATCCTGCTTCCTAGTCAGGCTCTTTTGAAGTCGCTGATGTAAATGGTAAAAAATAAAGGTATTTTAAGTTGCTATCAAAATAATTAACAGTGCATTCATACCATAAACTTAAAGACAAAGTGCATTGTGAAATAAATTGGACCAGGTATTTTTTTAGGGGGGAATTTTCATACTTCTATTTGAGATATTATTTTGTTTGAAAAACTGTCATGTTTAAAACTGTTCTTCAATCTCAGATTTCATTTTAATTTAACCGAATTGAGTTAAGCATATGAATGTGAACACAATCATATTACTATATATACCTATACCGATATGTGTCAGGCATATTAATCCAGTGTACAGTACAGAATACACATTGGTGTATGGGTAAACACAAATAATAAGCCTTTCTCCATTTGTTAAATTTGTCGGGTTGCTTTCACCTCAATATCCTCTCTTACTCTTGTTCTTTACCTCATTCTCTAGTTGTTTACCAAGATCATCTAATTTACCTCATTCTGTAGTTGTTCACTACGATTATCTTATTTACCTCATTCTCTTGTTGTTTACCATGATTATCTTAGTTACTTCATTCTATAGTTGTTTACCATGAATATTGTATTTACCTCATTCTCTAGTTGCTTACAGTGATTATCTTATTTACCTCATTCACTAGTTGTTTACCATGGTCATCTTATTTACCTCATTCTCTAGTTGTTTACCATGAATATCTTCCTTACCTCATTCTCTAGTTGTTTACCATGTAGGGTTGATTTCAACTCCGACATCTTGCCTTCGATATCTGACATTGCTGCTTGGTATTGTTCCATACCCTGTTATCCAAAACAAGACATTATTAGTCTAAAAATAACATCATTTCCTCTTGTTACTCAGTGTGATATGCACAATCTGTAGATGTGATCACACTACTTACGGATTAGGTTTGTGGGGTCCTGCTATTGTTGTTCTTTTATTCCCTTTTCTAAAGAATTCCTCTGTGGGGTCCAAGTTGAACAAAGCAAAACTAGGTTGGGTCTATTGTTTCATTGTGTAAAAGACCACACAAGGGTCCTTCTGTAAGCACACATCCCCAAACATGCACAGCTGTGTATAATCTACACTGATAATGTATTTAAAATATCACTGAAACTCTGAACCAAACCCATCCAATCCAGATCTCTTTAATGCATATACAGGCTTTATATGTACCTCAAATTTGTTTTTCTGTGCTTTGTGCGTGGCTTCTCTTGCCTGCATGAGGGCGCCCTCACGGTCATCAGCTTGATCACACAGCAGTCGAATCTAAAGAGAACAAAACAAGCCTTCCAGTTAGCCTTCACAATTGTTAGCACAAAATACAATACATGAAGAAGAATTATGAGGGATGATTTTCTGTGTCTATTTTGTGTTTATTGTTAAACAAATTTCAAATTACAAGGATCTATGTGTGAGTTATATAAAACAAACATTGATTGCATTCATGCATTGTCACAGAATATAATCACAGGTTGGTGAAATCTGGCTTTTCCATTTCACTTGGATTTAGCTCATGAAATGGATTAGCCCAGATTTCACCTCGTGATTATATTGTGCAACTATGCACTCAGATGCATCCGATGTTTGTATGATGTGAGAGGCCATACCTCTGGCAGAGAAAGGGAAATATAAAGAGTTGTATGCCAAAAAACATGCACACTGGAGAATGCATAATCAAGCCATCAGGACCCAATTCCTTAAGTTGTTAACAAACTAAGGCGCCTTGTCAAAACTCCCCAAGAGTTCCTCCGCCTACAAGCTGCGTTCTGAACAGCAAATACCGCGTTGCTAAGGACAGCGGACAGTCAGCGGAAGAACAGCCGTGTGCGTTGAAGCGCGGCGAAGTTTAATGAGCTATCCTTGCCGGGGCGCTATTGTTGGTATAACAATAAGTCTGATGAATTAACTAGTTGAATTTTCAGGTCATGAATATCAGCGGCTTGGGCGCAGACTGGCAGACTGGCCGTGCTGTCCCAGAATAACAAATTTTCAACTCATGAATATCATCGTCTTGGAAGCAGACAGGCCGCACGTTCGATGTGCCGGCCGACCCTCATGCACAACATGACAATCGCGCACTATCTGACAAGAATAAGCAAGACCACGGAAGACTCTTCCACCACACACAGAAGGCTACAGGCAAACAATAGGCGTAACAATAATTTAATTTAGCACAATCTGCACATTGCACACGATTTTTCCAATCAGTCTGCACAAGATTACTCTCGTACACCACCAGGCCTCAAAATTACCGACGGCACTGACGGCAATTGCCGTCAGTGCCCTATGCCATTGCCGCGATGCCCTCAAAATCACCGACAATTCACGGCAATATATTGCCATGCCCTTTTTATCCAACTGTCGTCAGTGCCCTTATTAAAATCGTAAGATGCATACTAAACATCCGATTATTAGTTTATATTTTGACGGTTCCGATAAGCGTAGAAAAATTCCTCAAAGCATGGACCGCATTACGATCACAATTTACACAACGCACACAGTCACGTCGTTTCAATTTTTCAGGTTCATAGTCTTTGATCTCATCAATGGTAGGGAACATTGAATGCTAGAGGGCTTTTCAAAACAATGCGATACTATTGGAGAAAAGGCCCTCTATTGGTGAAATATCCCAATGCATTACGCGAAAGATAACAACACCTGATTGAAACGCCTTGACCGAAGACTTTACCTGTCTGTGCATGCTTTGGGGAAAAAGGTTTTTCCCCCGAATTGAGATCCGAATTGCAATAAACACCATCGCTGGTGCGAGATCTCAAACCTTGCACGGGGCAACGAAGAGCGCGCTGTCAAAAGACGCATCAATCTTGTGATACATCTAACTGTATGCAGTTTAGGGTGACCATATAAAAACACGATTCATTTGAAATGTATTGCATTAAAATGCGTTCATTTTTACACGCGCCTACTAAGCGTTCGAAAGTTTTTAACAAGCGTGCACGGAGAGCAGTCACTTTTGGTGAGCCAATCAGCGTTGATTTTTAGTGCTTCCCTTCCAGGGGTTAGAGACGTATGCAGAGTTAACGGGTGTTACGGCGCGCTGCCCATGGTAGCGAGGCTGCCAATAGTCCTCTTCACTCACCTCTTTATCTTTAGCTCGAATGGCTTCAGTCAAACCTTGTATGGCTTTGTCTCTCTTCATGGTGTTGCTCTCCAGGTTTGTTAGTTCTCTTTCCTTGTTCACGACCTCATCTTCGAGGTTCTGCATGTTGGTAATAAAAGTCAAGTCTCATTTGTATTAATACTGCATATAACTGTTAAATCCCTCACTTTTCTCTGTTATGCATCTGTTATAATATATTCATAAATACCTTGGAGAGTTTATGCAATCTGATTGGTCGAAGACTGATCACAAGGGGTGTATTAACATGTGACACAGAGGCAAACTTTGTGAACTAGCGAATAAATGGCCACTGAACAAGCATATTGTTGTGTAAATGTTCTGTAAGCACTGTACTGTGCACACATGATTCAAAGCGCTTTGACAAGTATGACAGGTAAGCTTGAATTATGGGACCCTTTTTATAGCACCCTGTAATGATCTACAAGGTGCTGTGGCGTAATCTGTGCTCAAACCAAACCAGAAACACCGGGGCAAACCCCTTCTCTTAATGATAGGTGTACTGGATTCTTGTAACATGCATTATACACACAGGACCAACAGCTTTACGTCCCATTGGAAGGATGACGCAACAACGGCTAAGTGTCTCGCTTAAGAACACAAGTGTCAAGACCGGGATCCAAACCAACACTTTGCTAATCCGAACATCAGAACTTGACATCCGTGCACTAGACCGCTTGGCCATGACACTCCACTATTATGCTACTGCTAATGGAAGAGTATTTTAAATATAGTGGATGATATATGCACGACATATTTCTGATGCAAACAGAGTAATTTTAAAATAACAGACATATTGAAGCTCATCTTATTTGAAGGATTGGACAAAATCATATAATAAACCATACATAGTCCCAGGTTTCATGTATAAGTGTTCAGAGTTGCCCTAGCACGTTTCTGGTTTTTTTTTCTTCCTTTTTTAAAGTGCTATTAATGATGGCTGTTCCTGCTCCTAGCCTAATGTTTAATACTCCATGAGTTTTTGTTCTTGCCCATCAGTGCTATTTGTCATGTATGTATGACAGTAGTTGGCGGGATTGGGTTGTGTATAAAAACATTATTAAATAAAAAGAAAACAAAATGTAGTTTTGCACCTTTTTTTGATGTTCTGCTTTCCTGAGGGAGTTTTGTAAATCCTGAAAAAAAGAAATAGAAAGTATTTAAACTCTTATGGTTTTACCAATATCTTTAATTGGGAAAGCATTCAATATGTAAAACCCAACCAATTAGGTTAGACTGTACATGTAATCAATCTACAAACAAATAAATCAAACATGAAAGGGAGTCTTAGGAAGGAAGCAGTAGAAGGTGTCTGATATTTGCTTGTTTACACACTGCAATACCCATCATCATACCTTGATATCTTTGTCTTTGTTCTTCAGCTCTTGCTGCATGTGTTCTGAAGAAGTCTCCAGATCTTTGAGTCGTCTTTCTTGTTCCTTGTAAGCATCCTGATAGAAGACACAAAAACAAAACGTACATCATTTAAATTTATGCAATTTCTGAAGAAATGAGAGTCCTTCAAACTTTCTCTCTGCTAGGAAAAGTTGTAATATCTCATCACTAGCAGCTGGCCCTAACACTAAAAACAACCAACAGGGCCCAATTTTATAGAGCTGCTGAAGCAGAACATATAGTTTACAAAATTCTGCTAAGCGAAACTAAGCAGGACATCAGTTACATTTTGTACATGTAAAATGGTATTTAAGCTGGTAACCTTTTATTCTGGTAAACATCATTCTGTTGCGATTTGCCACTTTTTATGCTATTTGAAAATGGGCCCTGATCTATCTACAACTTTTTTATACACAGAGATGTGTGTAACATGATGAGGTTGAATGCATACATGTACTCCTAAAACAGATACTTGAGAGATTTTTTTTTACAGGAATACTGTTTAAACTTGTTTGTAATGTGCTTGTTTATCATTTAATTGTAATTTAGATATTTTTTGTAATTATCAATCAAAAAGTTAGGCCCCAACCTCAAGATTTTTAAAAACTAGAAACACTTCTACCGTTGGCGGCGTGCGTCAAAATGACAATATTTTGACATTATGTGTTGGAGTTTGCTTTGTTATAGCTCCATGCTGCAACAAAGCGGCTATACAAAACGGAGCTCCCATATATGACATAACATGAGTGATGACGTAACGTGGCTTTACACAAATCTTTCTGAAAAGCACCTGAGAAGGGTTTTCAAAATGATTGTTTTTTTATATAATTAAAATCTGTTTAATCTCATGTGAACTCAATTTCCTTATTGATTGAAAACATTTGAAATGAATTTCAGCAAAGATCACTTGTTGCCATTGTCGTTCAAGTAGGTCTTTAACACATTAAACTTAGTGTATTTCTTCTGTATCACCATCAATAATATTATAGTAATACACAAGTCTACGACTAATTTTCATGGTTTATAAACCACGTTTTGTAAACAATGTTTTATGATGCTTAAATGTTTATGGTTTATAAACCATGTTTTACAACGCTTCAGTTTTCATGGTTACAAACCATGTTTTATGATAATTCAATTTTCATGGTTTATAAACCATGATTTAAAAACCATGTTTTATGATTGATAATTCAATTTTCATGGTTTATAAACCATGATTTAAAAACCATGTTTTATGATGAATTCAATTTTTATGGTTTATAAACCATCATTTATAAGCTTTGATTGTATATTCATACATGTAGTATGTAAAACACACACAAAAATTGACAGTATTTTCTATGGTTTACATCTAACTGTTACAAACCATGGTAAAAAAATGTCAAAAATACGCTAAACAATTAATTGACAAACGACGCCCCATAGAAATATCATCAACAAAAATGCATGGTTTTATTGCTGGGTGATAATTAATGAATGTCAACTACTTGATCGATATGTCCCCTGTACTGACCTCATACTGCCTGTCTCTCTCCCTACCATCAACCTTCTCTCGGTCCAAACCATCCTTAATTGCCTGTAAAATACCATAACAAATACATCCACATGTTAATCATTAAACACACAGATAAGAATTTCCATCAATGTATATTTGTGCGACCAAATTATTAACCCTCCTACTGTGGAACCATTGAATATCATACACATAGTTTTAAATGATACATGAAGATGCACTACCTTCTTCACTTGTTAATTTTTTAATTTTTTATTTAGCAGTACCCGCTGCTAAAATATAGAATTCAACCTGCTGCAAGGTACCAGGCAAGCTCGGTGGTCTAGTGGCAAGACATCTGCTCTACAATGGAAAAGGTCATGGGTTCGAATCCCACACAAGTAATATGCTTGTGGAATTGTTTTCACTGGACTAAGGAAAGTACTCAGTATAAAGTGCTTAACACAAATTGGTGCAATGGGTAAAACAAAAATAATAACTTGTTATCTCTGATGCAACTTAAACATCTATTAAATCATTGAGGGACCCGCTGCTAAAAACCTGCAGCAAGGTACCAGGTAAGCTTGGTGGCCTAGTGGCAAGACATCTGCTCTACAATGGAAAAGATTGTGGGCTCGAATCACGTAAGTAATATGCTTGTGGATTTTTTTCACAGGACATGTGAAAGTACTGAGTATACAGTGCTTAACACACATCGGTGTTAATATTAACATTAATTTTGAATTGGTCACTCCTTCCCAAGTTTCCTACTTTACCTGCAGCTGAGCATTCTTATTGTCTAGTGTCCTAGATAGCTGTTGTATTTCTTGTTGAAGAGGTTCCAACTTCTCTTCAATGCCATATTGCTTCTCTGCTTCTAGCTGGGTTATCATATCATCTTTCAATCGAACAGCAACATTTAAATCTTCAATTTGTCTGCAGAGATATATGTAGCATAATGGATGTATAAAAGTAGCTGTATTTAGGATTCAAAATGGAAACAGTAAAAGATAGAACATACCTGCTCAGTATGAGTGGCATAAATCTCTTATCTGTTACCATTCAACCAGAGTCAAATCAACGTTAGGAAATGCTCATTATTATTTGACTTTTAAAGAGGAAAGTCTACAGTGTAGTTGTTTGTTCTTGATTCGTAATTGGCTTTAGTTAACTAATATGGCCAATACGGCTGAATTATTAAAATTTGTCAGTCCACATTGTAGCTGATTTCACATCAACTTGTCGGTCAAATCATCCAAATGTATACCACCAATTTTTGTTAACTTTGGTCAGGCAAATGTTTGCATTGTTGTACTTTGAAGACAATACTGTATCAAGAGCAAGTGGAATGTCCTTCAATCCATGCATGGTGGAGAACTTGGGTTGCGAATCTATGCTTATTTTCCTAAATGCTTAAATGGAACTGATGACTTCCAAAGTCAATTGCTTGCTTGGCCAACAAAGATTGTAGCAGTAAATACATGAACATAATTTGCTCCTTCCATACCTGTCTTTATCTTGCATTGCCTGACTGTGACCTTCTTGAAGTTGTGCAGTATGATCTATCTGAGGACTAGTTGCTTGATTAGTAGCCTCAGTCAGTCGCTTCTGAAGTATCTCATTACCTCGTTTCAACGACTCACATTCCTTCCAAAAACAAAGAATTCAACTATAATACGTTTCTTTCATAGTGTTTGCACAAAACGATCTACCTCGAAATACAACATTGTTAACCAAAAACTAATGGCCATTATAGTTTGTAAATGTTTGGGTCTCAATAGAGCTTGATGTTTCAAGACTTACTTGTCTGGATTGCTGTAATGCTACTTCAAGACGCTCTCTTTGATCAGTTAATGCGCGGTTGTTTTCTTGTCTCAGTCTGTCAGTCAGTGTCTCCTTCTCATTGGCCAAACTCTCCACAGCATTTCTACATCAAATCCACACATGTTCAGAGCAATAATGGCAAAGCTTTAACATGCAATGTTATTGTTTCAAAAACAAATTACAAAATTAGTTGAAATTTCTCAACAACAAAAATTAAGGTTTAACTGTATGAATTGTTTTCAAATTAAATTTTGTGATGCACTCATTTCTAAAAAGATATAGAGTTCTTATAAAAAGTGGCGGGACAAAGTTACAAATTCCTCACCCTAAAATGGGATAAAATTGCCATTTTATTTTATACTCTTTCACAGCAAAGTTAGAAACATGACATCATCGGATGTCAACATTAAATGGGTCTGTACATGTACATTCTACACAGGAAAGTTTTGTTAGTTAAAAAAGGTCAAATTCAATGCCATTTTGAATGAATATCATGAAAATTCAGGAATGAACTAAAATTTCTCTACACAAATTTACAGAAACATAGATTTGACATTGGATAAAATGTTGAATATTACCAAATTATGCACTAGACAAATGCTAGATGTGTATCAAATACAATGGCACACCGCTTTTAAAAACGCTAGGCAAGAGACTTGCAATATTTTTTTTTTCTTTCATAAAGACTCTATTTATTGGGAAAATGAGTGTAAGACATAATTGAATTTGACCTTAGAGCCGCTCTTCAACCTCCCTACTCTTGAGAACATTTTAAACCATTCAACTGTGGGGTTGGGTATAATGTAGACACAATCAACACATATTATTTAATATTGCAAGCTGGCATTACATTCCAAACCACAGTGGATGATATTGAATGGTCACATACAGTAGTAGGAGGTTTAACAATGGATTCAGACCATGAGTTCACGACAGCACAAACACTGTTTCATACCACACAAAGACCAGTGGCCCCAACAAACCTACATCATACATTTTAGCTGCATTTCGTTCTGATTAACTAGATCAATTTCTATTCTTTATATATTTTTATATTTTGAAATTCCTTTTTTTTAAGTTAATTTATTTTCTTATTTCTTTGTTTGGTTTGCTGGCAGTACTTTAAGGAGATCCACTCAATTGTGATTTAGTTTGCATTTGGTAATCCTACAAGGGGTACTGTCAACAGGTTTTACTTTTTACAGTCTTGTGTAATCTTTGTATCATTTAAACGTATTTGTATTTTCAATGTTTGTTTGTTTTGTAACTGCTTTTTATGTACAATGTACCCTGTGAAATAATAATTGAAATAAAATGAAATCATTTGTCAAAATTGTTAGTTCACTGAAAAGACTTAACCACAACTTATTTTCAATCATTTCGTTACCACTGGCTAAAAATTACAATATCCTCCCCACTTCAGATTTATGTCACTGATAATCTACTATTTGCAGTAGCTTACTCTGAGACCAGAGGTTTATTATGTGACTTTGTAAGAGCAATATATAACTCCTTTTTTATATTGTATTGTAACTTACGATGCTTTGACTAACAGCTGTTGCTTCTCCATCAGATCCTTCTTCAAACTCTCTACTTCAACCTTCAGTTCAATATTCTGAAAATACAGCATACACGTAAAGCACAATTAACAAAAATATATAGTAGACATTCAAAGATAAAGTTGTAATATTCCCATCGTCAGGCCATTAAAGATTTTTTGCATTCCATTTTTTGCATTCCTATTTAACTGCTGAATTAAAACCTAGATAAGCTAGGGCGGTTCTGGCGGGAACCTGGATTTTGAAGCGGTACTTTGGTTTTCCTTTCTTGTAGTATTGAACACCCACGCTCATTGATTCTGATTTTCCGATTCCGGTTCCAATATTTAAGAGCCGTAAGCCTGCAGGTTAAGAGCTACGCGCCCCGCTTGAAAGCCAACCTCTATGTGAAAAAGAGCTCTCTTTTGTACCACTAATGTGCCTGCCAATTTCAAACTACCCACTGCAAGTAAGTGGCTAAGGCATCTGGTATATCAGCCCCAGTGAATGAATACTCCAGGGGCCGATTTTACAAAGAGTTCAGATTGATCTTAACTGCGTACTAATCTTAATTGCTAAGCAAAGTGTGATGTCACATCACGAATCACTATGGTAACACTGACAACTCATGTTAAGATGAATCTTTAGTGCTTTGTGAAATCGGCCCAAGGTTAACTTGAGACAGACATGTTATTTTTACCTGTTTCTGCTTGCATACATGTATATCGTACTGATTGATCCACATAATGCCCATTATAGCTTTTCTTTCCAATTAAATATTATCCCATTAAGATTACACAGTATTTCTTACTGTCTTAGTGTCATCGTCAAAGTTCTGTTCTATCCTCTCCTCCATGAAGTAGATCCTCAGCTTCAAGCTAAAATTCTCTTTCTTCAGCTCAGATATTTGCTGCAAAAGTTTACAATATCAAAGTTGTAAAGTACCACAACTATTAACAAGTACTAGAAAACACTTGACTTTGACAGCCCCCTCATATGGTAAATATTTACATGTAGAACAATGTATAAATGTTGTGATTCTTCCTGAAGACAATCAGTCCAACCAACTCCAAAGAGATTTTGCACATGGTGTCACCATAAACCTCTCCCTATTGTACTCCCACCATGCAAAAAATCAAATCCTACTTGCTGTGAGTATAATCGTTTGCACAGTCAATCTAATTTCATAAATCAAAGATCAATCGAGAGGTCTCTTATCCAGTCTCGTGTCGAGGCATCAGGGCTGATGAGAGTGGAGAAGGAGCCAGGTGCCTTGTGGGTGGTGCACTCGGTCACCACTTGGTGGACTGTCTGGGACTGATGCCCACATGTGCAAGCTGTGTCAGCTTGCATGCCCCAGCATGAGTCATGTGAATACACAACTCTTTTGTTCTGGAACACAATGTGGATTAGAGTGGTCTTAATGTATGTAAACAAATCTGGTCTAAGCTGGATTGGCCAGGTTCAAACCTGTTTAACCAGTGTAAGACTAAACTTAATCAGAATAATTTCACATTAGTCATGTCAGTCAAGTCTAAACCTTTTGGACTAGTGAATGCAGTGGTCTGCAATGGTCTGACAGGACTAAAAGCTGTTGGTCCCATGTGTTGTGTAGGCAAGTAGAAGATCACAGTTACACTTATCGCTAAGAGAAGGGGTTTGCCCTGGTGTTTCTGGCAGTGGCTGCTGAATGCACCGCCGTACCTTGTTAACACTTACAAGATGTTACATAAACGGTCGCATAATTCATAAACTTAAAAGACTTATCTGGAAATAAATAAACAAATACCGTATTTTCCTGCGGATAAGACGCTCGGCGGACAAGACGCAGGACCCTAAAATGACCCCAAAAAAATTCAAACGTCAACAGAAAAGGCGCACCGCCGCATAAGACGCATGTTTAACAGCACACAGAAGAACACCAGGCGCCACCCGGTGTCGGTACATTGACACAAAGACGTCATTTTGTTGCCTTTTGGAGCGTTCACACTATTCGAAGCATGAATGAAACCGTAACCACATGGGCGTGTAGAGCCATGCAGAAAAGACCAACGTAAATTGATACCGACCTTCGTCCATCCATTCAGCCAACGCTGCATGCGCTGTGCATTGTTAATAATATGAAGTCCGGCCCAATCAGCGACCAGAAACGATGGTCCACGCACTGTCTGAAGATATTGCAACACGAACCCAGGCCCTCCTAGCCTGAACATCCGACGTCCCACAACGAGGATCCTTGCTGATAAAGACAGGTTACCAGTCTAAGTCCCTCCGAGCCAGTAGATGTTGCACCCTCTACCGGTGACTAATACCAAAACTAGCGTCGCCTTTATATATAGGCGCGGCCTACCTTACGCAAATAATCCCGTCACACCCGGGAAGACGTAACAAAATGTTTTATTATATATATTTGTTTAAGTTTTTGTAATTTTTTTTTTTGTATATAAAATTCTTTTCCATTATTTCAAACCTTTAATTTGCTGTAATCTCGTTCATAAGATTTTGTTTTAAAGTTCTTTTTATTTATTTCAAACTTATAATCTCGTTCATAAGATATTTGTTTAAAACATCTCTCCTCTTCTTTAATAATGTTAGTTTTGTTTTCAAGGATCATTACCTTGTTTTCAAGGATCATTTTTTTATTTGATAAATGAAATAAACGAAACAGACACATGAACCATCTCTCAAATGAATATTTGAACGTTTAATCAAACAAACGAAAGTGCAATTCGTATAGGTAGGCCAACAAACATTGGTACTTAATTATCCCATCCTTAAATAGTACGTCAAGCCTAAAGCACACTTCGGAGATATTCTGTACAATAAAAACCCTCAAAGTTCACCACACAATAGAGGTTGGGTGAATGCCGTTTGTACAACAGCATTGACAGTAGTGATTGCAGCATTTTCGGAACGATTACGCGGCCACACAGAAATAAGTTTGTACGACGCCGACGTCTGTTGGACCGAAAGCACCAACGCATTGCGGCATTGTTGGAATGAAAGCACGGTCATGGGGGATCAACACGTTGCGGCATTGTTGGAATGAAAGAACAGTCTGGGGGATTGCGGCATTGTTGAAACGAAAATACGGTCTCAGTGTCTGGATAGTTGAGTTTTGTTTGACCGCATTATTGAGTAAGGATTCTTCACACAAAGACCGTTGATTTGAACTGGACAAAATAAAGGTATTATTTTACGCAGTGATCATCCCAAAAAAAATCAATCGTCAGCAGACAAGGCGCATCGAAAGATAAGACGCACCGATGTTTTGGGGGTCTAAAAAGTCAGATAAGACGCATCTTATCCACAGGAAAATACGGTAAGTGCTTGAAGACGCCAGTAGATAAAGCGCCATATAAAAAAAAGTTATTATTATTACTAATATTATTATTAACTATGCAAACCTGAATAAATTCACATCAGCTCATTTCATAGAGTTATATGTCAGTATCAGAGCTAGAGAGTGTACAAAACCATTGAGACACTGGTGCTGATCCATCATATTACACCAGCGTTATAGCTAAACAATTTTTAGTGGTGGGTGTGACTTCACTGACTTGGACCTGTTTGCGGAATGAGCGAAGCGGTTCCAGCAAACGGAGCCTCGCGATTAGCGAGTGTTGACACTGACACCAGAGATGTAAGAATCAGTAGAATCAGCACTGCGTGGAATTATGCCATTTAAATCCTAATCCTGACTGCTACACTAGCGCTAGCTCACGATCACACACGTAACACGTGCGTATCATGCAGAGATGCCACTGTGGTAACGAAAACAAATCCGACAAATATTTTTCCTTAGGCCCAAAAAATCAAACAAATCTGCCGAGCGAAAAATACCCACAATTCAAAGCACAGCGAGAACGTGTTTACACGACGGTGCGCAATATGAAGATTGCGCAAACTGGTGCTTGATACGCTAGTGTAGCTGCCTATTCTGCATAGCGCAAATTTCAGATTGCGCAAAAGTTTCTCCAATTTGTTGTGGCGCAAATCTGTTGATTGCGCTCGACAGATGAACGAGAGTGGACGTAACATCAGACAACAACACGCGGCAAAACGAAAAAATTATTTATTTTTTCTCAAATTGAAAACATGTTCCCTGTACAGTTGCAATTTAAACAAGAATAAAGACAGAAATACGAATGTAAGTACTACTTTTCTTCACAAATAGTTACGTTTACAGCAGTTTTTTATGTGAAATTAGTGCCGGTCGGAAGCAGTGTTTTTCATCAGAAGTGGTGGGCGGAAATCCTCGGTGCCGGTCGGGCCCGCCCGGCGCCGACCGCCGTAGCTGGAACACTGTATTACACTGATTACTCCTCGGTTTACACAACAAACATTTTCAATGTTGACATTCGTATGCAATTTACCCATCAGGATTTGTTCCCATGGCGGGTCAGCTGAGTTCCGTACGCGACACAGTGAGTGCTTCCTATAGTTCTTATAAATACATAACTCTATGGCTCATAGCGAGATGTGGATTAGTCTAGTATAGTATAGTCTAGTATAGGTTTACTATAGTACCTGTTCATAGTCCTTCATGGTATGCGCTCTTATTGGAGACATTCTCCCACTGCTTGTCTTCTGGATGGCTGGAAAGAGTAGAAACAATAATGTTTAGCTGTGGTGTAATTCTTGTATCAGAGTAAGGGGAGCAGTTCAAAAGTAGGGTAAGATCTACATGTAGGCGCAAAAGAACAGTGCTGTGGGCACACGTATGTAGGCAATCCACCGCTGGACTGCATCATCGTGCTGAAATACTGGAGCAATCCTACCTGAGTGAATACGCACATTAGTATTTTGAACGTTTCAATGGAGCGTTCCTGCGGTCCAACGGAAGCGTTGGAATACTTGTCTGATCCGATTACAACGCTCCTACCATTCAGAGCTTTGAGACTTTCCTTTAAGGAACCATTAACTGTACATGTACATGTACAGTAGGTTTATGATGCAGCTGGATATTTTGAAAGCATTGTATTCTCAGAGCTTCTGATTCTTGCAATAAAAAGGGCATCTCATTTGGCAAACAAAAACCACTAACTTCCACATTTTATAACATGTCTTAACTTGTAGATTACCAAGTTTGTTTAATACCACAATCTATAAACTGCTTTCAATTTCCATGTGGGTTTCCAACCTTTGTTGATCTAGATTGCCCATGGTTAACAAATCTTAATTACTGTGTGCATAAACTTTGCTAAATTGACATATTATTCATTGGTCCCCACCCACAACAAGCACATGTACAGTACATGTATCAACATGAGAGACCATCAACTGCTGAACACCAGCATTCTCCCTTAACACTAACAATGGCTCGCTTGCCAAATGCATTAGTATTTAAATCACCTGAGGACTAGTCAGAATTCACTCCAACAAGTGGTTCAGCTGGTTAGATCAGTGTTAGAAATCATCCTTATTCAGGGATGTGATAGGCTGTTGAAAAAAAACCCTGAACTCTGAGCGCAAAGTGCGAAAGCATGCGAGCACGAAACCCACTTACAACATTTATCTTTAGTTTTAAAAGCCCTACTCTGCAATCTGGGGCATAATATATATTTTATCTTCATTTTTTATGAATTTGATTTATTTTATTTTTTTAGGGGGGGGGCAAAAAAACCCAGATTTCTTTTTTTGGAGGAAAAAAAAAAAGGATTTCCGGTTAAAAACGGAGGAATCACATCCCTGCTATTTGATATAAGGTATGAACTACATGTATGTACAATGTAGATAAAAATGCTGGCAGACCAGTGAAATGATAAGCTACATGTAACTAGTCCCGCTGGCTCGCCACTGAAAAAGTTAAGGGCATAGCCACACAACATTTCTTGACACTGTCTCTTTTAATTTAAGTGAATTACTGAGTCCCTAATGTGTACATGTGTAGCTCAATTTGCTCAAAATCTAACGTCCATACGCAAGCTGCTTGACTCTGACTACTGGTGGTTTGCCTGATCAGATGTAAAACATGATCAGTTTACTAATGCAATCTTCAGTACAGATTCCTCAATTCAACATAATCAAACAAAACATGTATTGGATTTTGATGGGCTGGGGATGGCTAGGCTCAAGGGGTGTGCTTTATTGGGCAAGTCCCAGTGTATGTGTCTATACACCACATTTGACCTGAAAATACTACATTCTGCTGAAAGAGCTTTCATTGCTGAATTTGACTTAATTTACATAAAGTACACAAACCATCTGCTCAATGTGCTTACCTGGCATATTGCCATCTGGAAAATGGTCACTGAAATTAGCTGCTGTAATGTCAGGTCCCGTGGTCACATCAGGTAGGCCAGCCATATTGGCACTACATGTATGTATACAAGGAAATAAAGAAATCTTAATTATTAAACATATCACAATCACAAATTTATAATGTATCGCCTCTGGAATGTGTCATCCCATTTTAATCCTAGAGTAGTGTGGTTAGTGTGTTTGTGTTTTTTCATCAAAGGACTCGGCAAAGCACTGAGGATACAGTTCTTATCACACATTGGTGCTGGGTAAAAAATAATCCTTTATCCCCCATGCAATTAATACAAGAAAAAAGCTGTCTAAGAATTTGTCATCAGTTTGGCAAAGAAATCATCTACCAAAAAGGTCTGAAACTAAGTACTTAAAGTCACCTGGAAATAGATTTTTGTTTTTTTTTATATAAGAGTATATGTATATTAACAATAAAACAATTTTTTGAGTAATTGTTTGTCAGTATTTATATGTTAAAAAAATAGATAAAGTTGTTTGGGGGCGACTCCGCCCATCCCTTTTTGTGACGTCAATCGAGGAAGACTTCGCCTCGATTGAACATCGACCCCACTCGAACTTGCCTGCATTTACGTTGTATATATACACGTGCAAGTAGTGAGATTGTACGTTTCGTTTGGTTATCCAAAAGGGGTTTTTTCTTGCATTTTTCCAGCGAAAATTGCTGCTGGATGCAGCAAAACGACTAAAGATGGGGTCAGCCAGCATTTTTTTCCTGCAGATCCCAAATATAGGCAGTTACGGGCATCGAAAGTTAGGCTAACGAGGGCAAAGTGGTCCGGTCCGACGTCGTTTTCAGCGCTATGCAGCGAACACTTGGATAGCCCGGGGATTTTTTCGTTGGTAGTAGTGTGCAAGGGAAGTTGCAGTGAAGCTTAGGTTACCAGCGAAATGTTTCTGGTGGAAAAACAATACCTCGTATTATCCATTTTATCTTCAGTTTTTAAGACATAGAAACGCGCATGGGACAGTTCGGGACCGGTGAAAAACCTCGTATAAACTGGCGTCTCGTATTAGTCGACTGTACACTGTCCTAGGATTGCATTGGGTGGTGACGTCCGAATACGAAAACGCATCATACTGATCAGGTACCCAGACGTAATGTACGGGGCCAGACTACACATTTTCTCCTGCCTCGATTGACGTCACGAACAGCGCCATGTAAAGGGGGGCCTATTTTTTAATTTGTAATTAAAAGAAAAATACAATTTTTTAACCTTAGTAAATTGTTTATTCACATTCCACTCATAAAAATGTATATATTAATGACAAAAGCTTTATTTTGAAAAAATACCACTGCCAGGTGCCTTTAATAAGGGGTCATGTTGAAATAATGGCATTTCCACCATTTAGTTACCCCCTGGAGTTATATATTTCAAGGAGCAGTACCCTGAGCACTAGGGAAGTAAATTAAAAGAGCATTAATTCTTTGTTTCTGGAAACAATACTTTTTTTTCACCTGGCAGACATCAGCAATTAGAATTCAGATAAGACTCAAGAGTGAAATTTCTCATCCCTGCACAGGATTGGAAATGTGTCTCGGGTTGTCAACTGTTTTATTTTACGTTCTGCTTGTATTAGGTCCAATCACCCATTTCTTTAGATTTACATGTACAACCTTGTATACAAACTGAGAGCAACATTGACACAGTTTATACATCCCCCATGTGTAGATTGTAATATAGTGTACTAAGCTTGGGCGATACCACGATATTATCGAAAATCGCGATACAATTTCTTAAACGATTACGATATCGTGTCTGGTTTTTTTAATCGCAATATCGGCAAATCGCGGTTTCGATGAAGTATGACGATGCATTTCCTAATCGAGATGATATTGCAACAACATAGAGCTGTTTAAAAACATAAAAAGTCACCGACCGCAATCGCAAGATTCCCTACTAGTGATCCTAATTACCCGACTGGGATTCTTCGAAAAGACCAACATCAAACAGACGGTCTCATCATGCTCCAGACCAACATCAAACAAACGAAAACTGTGCGGTATTGCTCACGCACGTACATGTATAAAAACATTCCTCTGACGTTTCCCAACCACGAGGTGATTTCTCACAAAGGGAATTTCCCTTGCCTTTTCGCTCCCACAGCTACACGCCATTCCTTCACCCCCTAACTATAAAGTTTACCACGTTAGGAGCAAGCACATCTGCGGGATCGAGGTGATGAATACTATGGCAGCGCTGTGAGAAGCACTACATTACGTCATAAATATTCACACGATCGGCCAATCGGAAAGTGGCCGGTCAGGCAATCAGCCTGTGCCAATTGCGTTCGTGCTGCTTCGGACAACATGAAGAAAGAAAACCATGGCTAGAGTGGGAAGCCTTACAGGCTGTATCAAATTTCCTTAAAATGATAAGCAATTCGCGGCATTTCAGTTGTAAAGCTATTTTAAAACAGAAGTGGGTTCCCTCAACGCACATCACAAATTAATCGCGATATCATCGAATATCATTTTTGACGATGTATCGTGGATGAAAAAAGCAATATCGCCCAAGCTTATAGTGTACAAGCAAACTACTGTATGTACATAGTAGACTACATGTATTGTAAAATATTTATAACTAGAAAGTACAGAGTTCAGAAAAACAAACACAAAGAGGCTTTGGTACATGTACATGTACATGTAGAAGAAAAAGAAAAAGTCCTAACACAAAGGACTATTTTATGTAATATAATAAATTTACAACAAAATTGCCATTAACCATCCTCTTTCTAAACATGATTTACTTGAACTTCCTGTGGAAACCACAAGGCAAGGTCAAATAGGGTCATCATTTTATAAACAAAATTAAAGAACCCCAGTGGAAAAACAGCATTTAGGCCAAAACCCCTTGTAAACTGGATAGTGTATTGTTATCAATGTTTTTCATGACTTTTGGCAAACATGTTATGATAATGAAAGTAACCATACAAGCACATGTATTTCCTTCCTCCATAACAGAGTACAACAATAATAGACTACAAACTACAAGTACAGTCGTTTGACCAGTTCTGGATCACTTTTTGAATTCACGTTGTTTTTTGTTGCAATCTCTTTGACATCTTAAACAAAAAGTTGATCAGTTTACCTAAACATGTCATAAAACTCACCAAGTATCCACTGCCAAAAAAAGATTAGTACTTTTGAAGTGGCTTTGAAAAGTATCATCACCTGTTTGACCAGTTCAGGATCAGTTGATTCTATTCTGAATCAGTAGCATGCCCCCTATTGCAAACCCATACTCCCAATCATAAAACTGTCTCTCAAGGAAACGAAACTTCAGAAGTGTATTGGCATGGACTTGGACTTTCTTTCTTTAGTGAATGTCATTCAAGTGTTTTCAACAGCAGTGCAAAAACCCAGCGACAAAAATAAAAAACAACAGCAAAGTGAAGTGTGCCTAAAAGCAACATTGACCCCTCCAAGTTTCATTTTCTCACACACAAAAAACAATCTACATTGTGTACAAGAATTTGTTGAAGTAATGTATCTCAAAAGCAATAAATAAATACCGGCAGCAGTATGATTTTACATGTACCTCACTTAGTAAGTTAGTGCAGCACCATTTGATGCAATGAGATGTTGAGTGATCCCGAACTGGTCAAGGGTACAATGTACAATGTCCCCCCTAAAGACCATTTTGGTAATTTCGTCTGCTCAAAAAAACAAGACGACTGCTCAGTATTTACGTGAACTATTTTTTATACATTCTTAGCATTTTACATAAATGTTTTTCGCCCTGGCATTCAAATTCTAAAGATGAGAAGTTTTAACAGCGTTTTTCAACCAACATTTTAAAACAAAATAATGATCAATATCGCAGACAAACTTCAGGAAAATGGCCATAATTTATTTGCCGATGATGTTTGGCACCTTATTTTGGGTTTGTTGGTTTAATGGATGTTATTCTTCACAAGTATCAACAGAAATTGGTAATAATAACAACTAGTTCTTATATAGCGCATTTTACAATAACGTATCAATGCGCTTTACATTAGTGCCCTGGTCATTGGGCCAATAACATTCCTTTAATCTTTCTCAGCTCCCTGGGGAGTATACAACCCTGGGCTGCCGTGGCGCTCCGAAGGCTTTTTCAACACAATATCAACCTCTACCCTTGCAGGTACCCATTTATGAGAATAAATTATAGCAAAGTGTCTTGCTCAAGGACACAAGCGTCATGACCGGGACTCGAACCCACACCCCGATGACTAAACCACCAGAACTTGAATCCGATGCTCTTAACCACTCGGCCATGACACCCCAATGTGAGAAGTAATATAATTATTTGGTTATTGCAAAGTTGAAGTGATCCCGAACTGGTCAATGATCCCGAACTGGTCAATGACTGTACTTTCTGATTGTGAGTTCAACAAATGACTTTTAAAAGTTTTCTAACAATTGTTCCAGGAATTCCTTCCTCCATAGTTACTCGGACCATGAAGGAGATTCTTCCTATTAGGCCACATGTGGGCCGTGTTGACCTGAGGGATTCATTAACCCTCCTACTGATACACCATTCAAAACCATTCAAAATTCACTAACGTTTACAACCCAATTGTTTTTGTACACACATGGCAGTACCATTTGACCTGTATTGATGATAAGCTGTGTCACCATTCACAACCATTCAAATGGTTTTGAGTGGTGGATACACTGCACTGTGGTATGCCCCAAGGCTAAATGGTTTTGAATGGTGAATGTACTGCACAGTGTTTATCAGTTCAGAGGAAAACACTGGCACTGTGTTTACAAAAACATTGTAACCCTAATTGAGTTCAGCTGACCTGCCATTCAAAACAATGCACTCAAAATCACCACTCCAAGGGCAAACCATTCCACCACTTGAAAGTATCCATACTGGGCTATAGATAAGCTGACATACCATTTGAAACCATTCAGGGGGTCTACTCTATACACAGTTAGCTCACCACTGGACCAAATGGTTTTGAATGGTCAGTCAACTCAATAACAAATTGTGTTGGCAGTAGGAGGGTTAATAAAGTTTTGTTCCACTCATCATGGCAGTACACAAAACTGCAGTAGGTAATGACATCTGGAACAGGAATTGCATTGTTCTTTTTAATTTAACTGGCAAATATTCGGGAATACATAATTGATGTTTGTAAACAAAAATTGTGTTAACATTTAGAACCATCATTTCGACCTATTAGGCAACAAGGGGCCTAGGCCCTAGTTTTTGGTAATTTGCTTTTATAACAGAAATGTAGTCCTATGTTTACATAATTATCATCTTACCAGATATTTAGAGAGTAAAATATGGCACCAAATATTGTGGCCAGACAAGAAATATAATGTGTTTCTCTGTGATAGTATCTTTATTTTATAAAAATTTTCTTTCTGTATGTTGATCTGTACATAATATTTTCCTATCATGCTCTGACCATGGAAGAAGTTCCATCCTCCATTCTCGGACTTCTGATAAGCCTTAATTAGCCTACAGGGGAAATCTGAGTTGTACATGGGCCTAAAGTAATATTTTAGTACATGTACATGTAGGCCAGTTGGGTTTTTATTTTTAGGTTTTCATTACCGCTCGTGTGAAAATTTATCAGTGATAGAGACTGGACACAGGGGATGGTCTGGCCCTGTGATTGTGTCCAGGAATCTGCATGCATAATGTCTGTGGCCTGGACTACTTATTAAGGGTGGACGATATGACGATATTATCGTCGCGATGCGATATTGAAACAATATCGATAATGTCGATGATGGTTTTTTTAAATATCGAAATATCGCGATATTCGCGATATTATACATGTATAAAATAGACGATATGGTTTTAAAGAAAGCTTTATCACGCTTTTTTCCGTTCGAAGGATTCCAATTTTTGTAGGCCATTCAATAATTTGGACGGCGACCAGGCCTCAATATTTGTAAACGCTAGTTTTCTTTTATGTAAATGCCGCAAAATCAGACTTAGTTGACTGAATTGGGGCTTTCGAATTCTATAGCGAAGGAAACCGGTCCCATTGTGTACGTCTTCCCATCTACATGTAGCCATGGTTGTCTGATTGCCTGATTTCTGACTGGCCGCTTTCCGATTGGCCGAAATTCACTAGATTGGCGTGAATAATTATGACGTCATGCTTCTCACAGCGCTGCCATTCAATAGTATTTATCACCTCGATCCCGCGGATGTGCTTGCTCCTAACTTAGTAAACTTTGTAGTAAGGGGGTGAAGGAAGGGCGTGTAGCCGTGGGAGCGAAAAGGCGAGGTAAATTCCCTTGATGAGAAATCACTGCGTGGTCGGGAAACGTCGGGAGAACGTTTCTACAATGTACATAACACGCACATGTACGGGATCGGAATAAACGTTGAGGCACCAGCTTTTAGAGAGCGCAACGTTCAATCGTTGAGGTAAAACCATGAATTAATTGTGTCGGAGCCAGTTATAAAAAGCACATAAAAATGTAAGACGTTTTGTTTTCATGGAATATGGATATTAAATTCAGTGATTTTATCTCAGCGGTTTATCCATACAGTCATGTCTTGTTTGTTTATTCTATTGCTCATGTCCTCCCTGCAGTAAAATCGTTTTTCCAATATATCGACATAATCAGCGATATTAACCCAACGATATATCGCCAGTCAAAATTTACGATATCGTCCAGGGCTACATGTACTACTTATACATGTAGTAGTCAGGCCTACAGTAATAAGGAGGCTATGGATAAACAAAGAAGCATCAGCACAGGCCTGTAAGAAAGAGCTTTTGTTCCATCACAAGAACCAATTTACTGAGGGCATTTCGGACAACGTAACACACAGAGAAAGATGTTAAACACACTTAACATAATCCTTTGGATTTCACAGTTCTGATGCTAAACTATTTTAGGATTTAGCATCAGAACTGTGAAATATTCAAAAGCCCTTTGAAATTCACAGGATTTTCAACATTCTTTTTTTCCCCCATTTGTCTAGAAACAAGGGATAGGCTGAACTGAAAAAACCTGAACTGTGAGCACAAAGAAGGAAAGCTTGCGAGCACAAAGCTCACTAATCTTTGGTTTTAATAGCCCTTCTCTGCAATCTGGGGCGTTCTAAATCAAAATCAGAGAAATCACATCCCTGAGAAACACATGTAGACCTCAGAGTCACAAGCATGACAGATACATGATGTACAATTACAAAAAAAATGTCAACAATAAGTCAGCATCAATTTTTCTCATTATAAAGAAGGTCTATGTTATAAATTAAAAGAATTTGGCACTTTGGGATACAAAGGCATTTGAAATTAATATAGTAATGAAACTAATAAAGTTGGAGGTTGTTTAAAAAGTTATGATTCACACAAATATCCATCAAAATTGTGTGGTTTTCCTTTTACCTTGTTTACATCATGAATAGTCAGTGTCCACCATTTTGTAGACCCAAATTTTTGACTCCACAAATATATAATACGAAATAATACGAACTGTGTTGTTCATGGAGCAAAAGGAGAACCACTTGATTTCGGGGGACATTTCAATTATTTGTGTTTTCATACTCTACTTTTAAAAATCTTTCCAAACATTATTTCATATCAAATTATTTTTATATACTATATATCGTAGGACGTCCTGTACATTGTATTCAGGGCGACCCTGAAATCGAGGCAAATCTTTTACCTCTTTGCGCGCGATGTAAACAGTCCCTAGATACAATTTTTGTGGTTTGACTTGCCAAGCAAAGAGTCTCCTCTCCTTTGACCAAAACTTAGAAACATGTAAGGCTCCACTGGTTAGTTGCACTTGTAAATGCAAAAAGTTGTGGTATTTTAGGCATTTCTACAAGATAAAAAAATATTTCATACTGTCGGGGCCATAAAAAAAAATTTGCCCACCGAAAAAGTTTCATCAAACAGTTTTTCAATTCACAATTCACAATGATCAAATTATGTGACTGAACATTCTGCTGAGCATTCTGGGGAAAAAAATACAGAGGCCATGTGCCTTATATCATTTTCTAATAGTCTGGAGAATTTTTTTTGTAACCCTCATATCATAATATTATTAATATTAAAATTTAAACATCGGCTTGGTGATTCAATTATCACTGTTTATTTATATGCTTTATTATAAATGTTAAGAAACATAAAAAGACACAAAACTAAATAAAAATCAGATTTGAAAGCCAAGAATTATTAGGAGCCCGAACAACTCTTTGTTATTTTTTTATATTTTTAGTTTGTCTTTTTCCTCTCGATGTCGTTTGTCCGCAAGAGAAAGCATAGTAAAAAACCTCGAATGCACTTGAAACTTTGCATGTAGTTAGAGTATAACTAGCAGATGATCCAAAAGTTGTGATGTCATTATGACGTCATCAGGTGTCAACTTACAAGCCATTTAAGCTCAAAAAGTGCCCTCATGCTAATGCCTGTATGTCTCTGAATAGTAAAGCTACAGTATTCATAATTGGGCATATGATAGATCAAGACACGGGCAACATTTGAAAACTTAACGCCAAATTCACATGACCTTTACTTCCGGTCGTACCGGAAAGTCAAAGTTTGCCTTTCTGCAATTCTTAACAAAAAATCATTTCCTGGCAAAAATCTTAACTTCTGTACATCTGATCAACTTCAAATTTGCACCATGTTAGAACCTTGATAAAACCTCCATCAAGTAGTTGTGACGTCATGATGACGTCATCAGGTGTTGAAATACAGTAAATCAAAGTTTAATAATTCAAAAATTAATAACTCGTTGAATACACAATGGATTTGTACAATCGACACATCATCGGAGAGGTTTTTTAAAACCTAACAAACGTTACACAGAGTGTGACCTCATTTTACCTTGACTTACGCTTCAAAACAGAAGTTGAAAAATTCAAAAATCATACCAGAAGAACTATCCGGCCCGTATGTAAACCACACGAAAAGTAATGCATTGAAAACCCGTAACTAATCCACGTGGCATGTTGCGCTCCGTTGACCAAAAGGTTCAGAGTCCATCAATCCTGCACACAACACGGCTGGCTGCTCCGCTCCATTGTTCATAAGGTTCAAAGTCCACGAAGACTGTGTTTAGGCCTGCATAACACATCCATGGTGGCGCTATATCAAATTAGTGGTCAATTCAATGAATGATTGGCTTCGCGATATTTAATGCCGACTCTGAAGTCTATTTTGTTCGATGTTAGTCCATTGATAGCTCAGTGCATAACCTTCGTGTTAATGGTCTTTTGTTGGCTTGGCGGTAACTGGCCTGTTTTGGCTGATTGTATGACTTTTGATAAATGACAAAATGCAATCGGCGAGAGATCGACATTAGTTTGACTCTGATCAACAGCGGTATTTACCAGAATCCAACTTTTAGATCTTTATGAATACTTCAATAAAGTACTGTGTGAACAACAAAATAAACTTAAACAATGGCTATGCCTTGAAAAACTTGACAGACGTTTAATTAATACACGTTCTATCTAGAGCTCTATGCAGTCTTAAGTAGTAATGTTAGCACTTGTTTCCCGTATGAACTATAATTGGTACAAACGCAAGAGACTTGCATTTTACTTTCTTTGACAATTCAAAAGCTATCAACAATCTTTTCATCGATTCAAAGGAATAGTTCACGCAATAAACGCTAAATCTCTAGTTTACATTTTTTTTTTTTTTTTTTTTTTTTTTGCAAATTACCATGGTAATTTTTAAAATTTAATAAAAAATATTTTGAATAAAATGAAGACAACTTCTGGCTAAGAGTCAGGAACACAAAGTCTCACAGAACACTTGTAGTCACTGCAGATGTTTCTTCCACGTACATGTATGGCTTCACCGGGACACCATACTTTCTTGTTTGCCTCGAAAACAGGTAAAACTCAAAACAAATGGGACGCTATTGAAGTCATCGAAGATCGGTGCGTGGTGTGAAAGTTTCAATGTCCATCAATATAAATAAAGGAAGGTAATTAGGGCATCAGTTGATATATGGCATCATTTTTATTTTTTCAATTCAAAGAAAAAGGCATGGTACCTCGAAAACAGGACAGGGGAGGATACAGCGCAAAGGAAAGCACCCAGGGGAGGCAAGCCCAATGCCTTTTCCTTCCTCCATGATCCAACATGTCCAAAGTAAACCCGTGTCCCTTTTCTAATCTAAGTTTAGCACAGAAACCTTGGCCAAACCATCACAACACACAACATAACATATTAACAACATAGTTATTGGCTAATGGGGCGAGCAAAAATGCAACCAAATTGTGATGTTAATAAATCGTCATGTTAGACATGGATGGGGGGGGGGGATCAGACATGAACGAATGACGTCAACCACAGTCATTGAGTCAACAACAACTTTTTTAGTTTAGTCTACCTCCATGGTTTAGTCTACTACTACTAGAGTACTACTCTTAGGTTAGAACATGTCTGAATTCCATAATGATTTACCTTTCCTCAAAGTTGACTGGCAGTGTAGGATCATCCGCCATCATAGAATCCATGTTGAATATTTGGGTAGAAAACTGTTTCAGCCAAAAGAGCTCAATTTCCTGTCATCTGTGCTGTCGGTTTGTAAACCCGCCATGTTGGCAAATAGCTTAGGATCATGGGAATTAGTTTGGTTTTATTCGCCGACGGCTGTTTACGTTTTGACAGACAATAGAGGGCGTACTCTGTACAGCTGTGGTTGGTTGCACCATAGAAATAGAACCCGGAGAACGCTGAGTGCGTCATTGTGCGTGCGATTTCGTTGTGAGACCATTTTTATGGACGCGCGTACGCCATTTTTTTTACGCGTGTATGGCAAAATTAGCATTAAGCCAGTGATAATATTTTGCCATACAGTAGACGTCATGAACATTGACCAATGAAAACACGTAGAAACAGTCTCTGTGCGTTGCCATTTTGCCATACACGCGTGTCACGTGATGATCATTTTAATAATAATAATTAAAATAATAATTAAAACTTGTAAAGCGCCATCTATCTAAGACTAAACTTATGCCGAGGCGCATAAAAACCAAACAAAAACAAAAAACAGAGAGAGTAACCAAAAATATTACAAATTACGTAGCTTAGAAAGAAATAAGAGCACATTGAATAAAACAGATTTACATAAATGTGTGTCGGAAAAAACAAGGGGAAAAAATAACAAACAGATATAGTCAATCATAAGAAATATTGAACAGGTGAGTTTTTAGCAATGTTTTGAAAATGTCCAGAGACTTTGTAGCTCGGATATGTAAAGGAAGAGAGTTCCAGAGAGTGGGTGCAGATACAGAAAATGCGCGAACGCCGTTGGAAGTGGTTGTATTAATAGGGACAGTTAAAAGAAGTTGGTTTGTAGAGCGAAGATTGCGAGTTGGCGTATATGGTGAGAGAATTTCTTTGAGATAGGGAGGAGCCCTATCATTCATAGCTTTCCAGGCAAGCAAAATGATTTTGAATTTAATTCTTTGACAGACTGGGAGCCAGTGAAGCTGTTTCAACACAGGTGTGATGTGATCATATTTACGTGTTTTAGATAATACCCGAGCAGCAGCGTTCTGGACATTTTGCAGTTTTTTGATAAGATGCTTGTTAATACCATAAAGCAATGAGTTTCCATTATCAAGCCTGGATGTAATGAAAGCATGTATAAGGATAGAGGCAGACTTTTTATTGAGGACTTTACGAATGCTGCTAATGTTTCTAATAATTATGGTAAAAAGCAGATTGACAAATTTTCTTCACATGGGATTCCATGCACATAGTGTTATCAAACATGATCCCAAGATTGCGAGCATTTGCAGATGATGTAACAGTAGCAGTGCCAATTTGCATCTGGTGATTGATTATTTTGTCTTGGTTATGTTTAGACGTTATTATGAGCAGTTCCGTTTTATCATCATTGAGTTTTAATTTATTATTGGTCATCCATGACTTTATATCAGAAACACATTGCTCAACACGTTTGCGTTCAGATTGCTCATCAGAACAATTTAAATCAAATGAAAGATACAGTTGAGTATCATCTGCATACAAATGTACATGGAGTCCTTGGTTTCTTGCAATTGCAGCTATTGGTTTAGAGTAAATGGTGAAGAAGAGTGGCCCAAGGACAGATCCCTGGGGAACACCAAACAAGAGCGTGGCAAGTGATGATAAAACTCCATTAATGTTGATGGCTTGAGTTCGGTTGCTGATGTAAGATTTAATCCATTGGAGAACTGGTCCTTTGACACCCAAAGATTTCAGGCGTCCCAGAAGGATAGTATGATCTATGGTGTCAAAGGCTGCGGAAAGGTCTAAGAGGACTAAGAACACACCACGTTTATCATCCACAGCGCGAAGAATATCATTATGCACGCGCAACAATGCACTCTCTGTCCCATGATATTTTCTGTATGCAGATTGAGAGGTCTCATACAGATTGTGTTCAGACAGATGATCAGTCAGACGGGCGGCAACTACTTTCTCAATTATTTTCGACATAAATGAGAGATTGGAAACTGGGCGGAAATTGTTGAGATTTTCTGAGTCAAGCGATGGCTTTTTAAGGAGTGGAGTGACGATAGCACTTTTGAAACGCTGAGGAAAAGCTGCATTATGAAGCGACAAATTGACAATTTTGGTGATAGGGGTAGACAGGACAGACAAGTGCCTTTTCAACAGCCAAGTTGGGATGGGATCAATGTCACAAGATTTTGAAGGTGATGAATTTATCAGTTTCCGGATTTCAACTTCAGAGGCCGGTTCAAACCTGTCGAGTGTAGGGATATTGGGGTTAGACTCGTATATACCTGCACTGATAGACTGAGTAGAGGCGGATGTGTCAAGATCAGTCCGAATATTTCTTATCTTGGTGATGAAGTAATCACTGAATTTCTCAGCCAATTCCATAGTGTCACTGTGAGTTGGTAGCGTGGTTTTACTTTTATTATGCAATAAAGATTCAACAATCCTAAATATTTCTCGTTGATTCTCACAGCAAGATAGTTTATCTTGGTAATATTTTGATTTAGCATCATTGATCATGTGGAGAACGCGTTGACGTTGAGCTTTAAACAGGTCTCGATCAGCCACAACATTTGTTCTCCTCCAGCGTCTTTCAAGTCGTTTACGCATTTTCTTTGCTTCAGCAATCTCAGTAGAGTACCATGGGTTTGATGGTCTGATGGTCAGAGCGAGTTTTTAACGGAGCATGATGGTCAAGAAGAGATTTAAGTATACAGTCATACTGATCAATGAGGTTATCCAAGTTATCTGAAGGATTGATTATCAGATCAGACTTGCAAATATCATCTGCAAAAGCATCATGGTCAAGGCAAGCATATTTGCGATATGAGATTTGTTTTCTAGTTGGTAGGGGCTTATTCAAGTTTAGTGAACAGTGTATGGCCGCGTGATCTGTTAGAAAACCTCCAACATTTATCGAGTTTACAAGGTTATCGGATGGGCGTGCAATAACAAGGTCTAGAATATGACCGCTTATATGAGTCGGTGTACAAACAAACTGTGACATAATTATTGGTGGATTCGAGCATGTCTTTTAAACGAGTAGCATCAGCATCAGCATTAGCAAACATCCAGTGAAAGTTGAAGTCTCCAACAATCAACAATTTATTGAGAGACGCGGAAAGTATTGCAACATATTCAGAAAACTCATCAAGAAACATTCAGGGGTAAAACGATTTTTTGAACTATACGGTGGTCTATAAATGATGACAAGCTTGAGGGGGGAAAAAGAACCTTTGGTAGTCAGATCACAGCATAAACTTTCAAACATCGAACCATTATATGATGTAACAGGCCCTCTGGGCTGATTATATTTTCCTTGTGTATGAGAGCTATGCCTCCACCAGATCTGTTAACACGCGGCACATGACATAAATCATATCCCGGCAAACACAAATCCCCGATGACTTGCTTGTGTTTGTCTGTGTTAGTTAGCCAGGTTTCGGTAAGCGCAATGAAATCAAAATCGTGATCCGTAATATAGTCAGTGAGAAGGTTGGTTTTATTGCACACGGATTGTGCATTTAGAATGCAGATATTGGATAACTTCACCTGTTTACCAGGCCTGTTAGTAGGTGATAGGGGTGAAGAGACATCCGTACAATCAACTGTATGAGTGACGCGATTAGCAGTAACAGGAGTATAGCAATGCTTAAGTTTGGATTAGTCGTGTGTTTCACCGATCGCCCTCGACGTGTAATACTAGGAGCTTTAGACGAAATTTTCAGTTCTCTCAGGGTGGACCATGTAGCAGGGGTAACAGGCAGCTTTGCACATTGGGATGCCTATTTCCAAAAGTTGAGACCTATCATACTGATAGGTAAGTTTAATGCTGCGGGTGGTCCTAGTTATTTCATCAGATTGGGGACCTGGATTAGGTTCTATGTCTCCACAACATAGCAGTACAACATTGAAGCTAGCAGTTGAGTTTTGATAATATGAAATTGGTGATTTCAGGAATCCTTTGGTGAAAATTTTCTTTCCAGACAAACAACAATGTGAAAAAGATACACAGTTACTGGTTAGATAGAAGATCCTTTTTGGAAGGAGTTGAAGTACTGCAGACTTGCAAAACAAGAACACACAGGAAGGTTGACTTGATGAGGACCTCCATTGTATTAGCCACACAAGTTACACACAGTCAAACTATTGTTTAAGCAGTTCGGCCTTGAAGGTTGCAGAGTGAGTCATCATAGTCAGTAGAAAGGCTACAACACACAATAAGACTTTAAAGTTGACTAATGTTTCCATAAATGATTCAAAATTGATTCACAGAACATGAAATCCAAAGACAGTAGAATATTCTCTGGTATTAGCTCTACAAGATGGTATAAAACATGAAGTACAGTAGAAACAAGCAGGACATAAACATCAAAAAGCAGAGAGCAAAAGAAGGTGTGCAACCTACTATAGATAGTTCCCAGTAGACGCCATCTTTACGGGCAAATCGCATTTTGGCATGCAGGCGCGTCAAGCGCTCAAATTATTAACGCAGCCGCGTCGTTCACTAACCAATCACGCAATGAGTTTTGTGAAATGTGCGCGTGCTGCACGCCGTTCTCACGCGTAACGCATGACTGTGTGTTCCAAATTGCCCGTAAAGATGGCCGATTTACGTCATATATAGACTGTGCAAGTCTCGCGCGTAAGCGAACTTCCGGGACCATTGTGGTCCCAACCATATGGAGTTTTACGTTGGCAAGATTTTGTTTCGTCTATTATTTTAGTTTAACGTACTTCATGACCATGAAAATTAAATATGTTGTTGGGAATGTAATACTAAGTAAAAACAAGTATCAAAGTAAAATCAATTCAACAATACAACGAAGAAAACCAAAGAATTAAACTTGACCTCTGCTTCCGGTTACTTGCAAAAAATTAAGAATTGTGCCCACACCTCCGATCACCAAAATTTGTTTTGGTCGCGCGATGATAATCACCAGACGCTGTAATTGTCAGACGCTAAGCCTTTTCATTGCAGTCGAGGCGTCAGCGTCCTCTTCAAACTGCGTCATGCGTTAATTCTGTGCCCGTGCGATCATCGCGCGTCTGCGTTTAAACATGCTTTTAGTGGCTGCACGTACTCAGGCGTGGATTTACAAAAGGGGTTCCTAAAAAGTTAAGATCAAAATAAGCATCCTTGTCCCAGAGTTTTTAGTTTGTTTCAACAAAAACTAACAAATGATTCGTGTGTTTATTATGAAAGCTAAAACTCATTTTATACAAATTGTAATGATTATTTTTGTTGGTCAGATTTTTTCATAGATCTAATTTAAAAACAATGATTTGATTTCAGAAAAAAATATGTTCTTCGCTTGACGTTTTTTCTCGCTCCGATACGCGCGAGACTTGCACAGGCGATGGGACAGTGCATTTACCAAACTATTTCTTGCAAACCCTCCTTTCTGCAAAAATAGTTTCGTCCATATGTAGTCTGTCTCTGGCACACTGGAGGTCGCCCTTTTACTGTTTTCTTTTTCTATTATTAGCGTGAGTATTTACCAGCACGTCGTCAACTTATCATACAACAGGGTGCGGGTCATCATTTGTCCATGGGTATTTTTGAAAGACATCAAGATGTCTTTACAACAGCACTTGTCCCATTTTGTGAGCACAATATCAGATATGATATTACTGTCGGCTGACCGAATGCAGAAATATTTTATATCTGGATATTTTTTGTTATTTGTCCCGTTTACAACCCCAGTTATTTTATTGGGGTAAAATGAGCCAATTTGTCAACAACTTAATATCAATAACCTATCACGGTAGGGGTAAAATGGGATTGGGACGCATTTAATTGTTTGAAACAAAACTGTAAACAGATTTATTTTTAAAATGCTCAAAGGTGTCAATTATTGTTGAATAATATAATTTTGTTTAAAAACGGGTTTTTTAAAACCTAGTTTTCACACTATAAAAACTCCCGACAGTTTTATTGTAGTAGTATTACTACTAGTAATGGTCATGCAATTTTTGTCATTTGCCCCAATTTGACCCACATTAATTTCCAATATCCCACTTAAATATTTCTTTCACCCATCATTACAGTGCATGCATCCCATCGTGACTCAAAGGGGGGGGGGGGGGGGGGGGTGGCAGGAAAAGTAAAGTTTTAGTATCTAAAAACCCTTGAAATTTCATTAAAATGTTACAATCTAACCTTCAGTAGTAGAAAGCCCACATGACAGATTAGGGTTAAATTAAATTGTTATTATCTAAAAACTAACTATCTGTCCCATCTTACCCCAGTATTTAAACAAAAAACGTGGCAAATGTTCAAAATTATGGTTTACGGGCCGGGGGAATTCCATGTCAACTCAACACTCGCACATGGATTGTAAGTTGGAACAATATTTGGTGTTGACTTACAAAAAAATTTAACTTTTCGGAGCTTGTGGTTAGTCTTTGATATATAAAGAAAAATCTCAAAACTTATAAAAGTATACATGGAGAACCTAAAAACAAAATTTTCATTGTTTTAAAGGTCTTTAAATGGTCTCCATTTCATAAAATTAAACCAAAGTCAAAGCATGAAGCACAAAGAAAACCGTTATGCTTAAAATTTCTTTAAAAGTTTCTTGTGTTTTTCTTTTCCTGATGTCTATGAGAAAACGCATTGTCAGTGAATGCTCCTACAGAATTTGTAATAACAACAAAAATAAAACAATAAAACTATACTTTAAAAGAATGCAAACAAATAAATCAGTCAGTGAGTGAAAAGTTCAGTTCAGTTCAGTTTATTTTTTCAGAGTATCTGTATCATATAGACAATCAGAATGGGAAATTAAAAGGTGTAGATAATTTAGACATGACATGGCACCAACAGAAAAGTCAATGCAAGACCAGAAGACTTTGCATAACAAAAACAAAACAAAACTTGAGTCGTTGACAAGGAAGGACAAAAGAAGACAAGGACAAGGCAAGAACAAAGCAAAACACAAGTTGACAATAATAAAATCATGTAATAAAACTATCTCATCATGGAAAAACATCCACCTTCAAAAGGACAGCACATTCTGCAAAATTACTTCAGGGATGATATTATACAGTAATTCTTTACAGTACCTCACTTTTAACAACCTGACAAATCTCAATGCAACACATGAAATCAAGTCTTATAAAATAATGTCCCTTTGATACAATTATCATACTTAGTGGAGGTGTAACCCCCCCAAAAAATGGATCACTTGAATAAAGTAAATCAAACTTAACACTGGGGAAACAAATAAGAAACCACTAAAAACAACAGTGCCAAAGTAAGTCATAGATTAAAATCAAAATGGCTTTAAAACCTGTGTAAATGAAACACAAAGAAATACAATTAATCAAAATACAGTTTTCAATCACATTTAAGAAGAAAAACATAGTCTTAAAAAATCGAATCCAAACAAGTTCATAACAAAAGATATTTCCAAATCAGATTTTCTAAAAATACAACTTTAGGAATGAAAATCCAAAGAAAGTAATGAGTATTAGGCCTATGATTGTCAAAATAAATAACAATACAAAGTTTAAGCTTACCGAGTATGAATTTATTGACGCAGGCAAAACATAAAGGGTCTGTATATACCTTTGGTAATGACTCTGAAAATTAATGGCAATAAAAACTTACTTGGTAAGAAGTACAGCAGCTTTGGGTAGTATAATGAATTTTGTGAAACTTTTAACTTCGAAATACTACGGTTATGGAAAAATATGTCACTTTTTATTACCCAACATTTGAATCTGATAAGCGTAATTGCCATAACACCTGTGTGGAAAATATTCGCTCCGGAGTTTTGGTAATATCTCAAAAATGCGACCACCCTTTGAAGTGAAATTTTCACAGGTAAATTTTATTGTATAATACCTACATTTATAGGATTAACACAATCAGTAGGCTCCAATTACCAAACGTATACAGCACCTTTAAAACATGAAGAACCCAGACATACAATTTAAGAAAATTAAATAGGTGATGGTGGAATAACACATAAATGTGGAGTATTTTCATTACGCTGCCAGGCTGCTATCTGAAGTAAACTATGTACAGGGGTGACTAACCACACAATACAAGGAGCAAGAGGGTTGTTTAGTACAAAATATTCTGAAGAATTTAACTTCTACCAGGGTGCTATAAGAGCTTAAGGTGGAAATATAAACAGTGGAAGAAGGGTAATTAACTCCATCATAAACAGTGGGTCTTTCTACAGAACAATAGTCTTTCTACACCTGTCACAGAGGATTTAAATTTTTTTGAATCATGACAATTTCAATTGTTACTAATGTAAAATTTACCAAGAAATAAACCATGAGGGAAACTGAATTGGCAAATTTAATTCCCTTTTGGGGTAATTAAAAAAAATTACTCACATGGGGTTCTAACATTTGACCTCTGGATTAATTATCATGATGTTGACACTATACCAGCTTTGAGTCTCGTTGTCTGACCTGTTCTATCAAAGCATGACTCTTCAAAATGATCAGAGCAGATAATTCTTTTCTTTGATGGGCTCCAATTGTCCCGCTTCATGCTGATCCCCCATTTCTTTAAGATACTAGGTTGACTGATTGGAAAGCTGAAACAAATGGAAAGAAACAGTTTAAACATGTTTTTCTTTATTTTTTTCTATTTTTGTTCAATTAACAATATAAGAACAAGAGTAAATATTTAGAATCAGCTGTAAGTTATGATAGTCTACATTAGTCTAGCACCATATATCACTATAAAATGGCTAATGAAAAAGCATCATCTCCAACCTGCATGTTGTATGCCATGCCAAAGGAAATGCACACAATCATATACTAAAAACAACTATCAGTTCAGTTAAGTATGGGTTCTAAAAGCTACAAAGGGATAGAGAAGAAATGGACAAGCTTGCAGTGATTTACCTAACCCCACTCTTGTGGCAAACTTAGAGTCGTCGGCCTCAAAAGTGGGGCTATGATTTACCGTAAACTAAAATTCTCAGTTGGTTGGTCATCTGCTGTGATCTGTGATGCCAAATGTAGCTAGAACAAAACCCCAACCTTTCTGTCTAAAGAAATACTAACTTTGCAACATTTTCTGATATAGTTTATGGATATATCAAAACCAAACAAAGGGGTAGTCAAGTGAATGTGCACACAAATCCATGGATGTTTGTCATTTTGCCAACGATATGACCAACCAATGCCAAATGTGTGCAACTGCAAAGTGCAAGCCCAAGTCAAGACAGTGTTGGTTGTTAATTCAGATAAAAATAGTTTATAGATACTTACGGATACTTACGGAACCTCGGGCTCTGAAGTTGTGCCCCCCTTGAATTTGAAGTACGTGTCACACCAGTTTTTATTCATAAAATCATATGATTATCATTATGAATCATATTTTTCTTTAATTAATAATTGTCACAAATGTTTGTAAATATCGTTTCATAAGTGACCTTCTTCATACCTGGAAATCGTGCGGTGTTTATTTATGAAAAACGAAAATGCAATTCAGGGCCAGGCGACATTCTCGCCGTAAAAAGTACAAAGACATGACTACAAGTACAATCATATATGTACATGTACCAATCAATGTATGTACACAATACACACGTTTTATATCCTTCGACGTGAAAGATACACTACAAACACTGCTTACAAGTACAAACAAATTAGGCCTACATCGTTTTAAAATCTGTTTATTCCACTTAAAGGAGCTCTATACTTCTGGTAAGATACAAAACAAAAAAGCTCACAGATTCACACTAAACTTACATGGTTTAAAGATATTGATAGTCGAAAGCTTCCCTTAAAATATTAGTGGCTGAGGTGCTGTAGTTTTTGAGAAATTAGTAAAACAATATCACGAAAAGACTTTTCGTCTCACGGAGACGAGAAGTCTTTTTTGAAGACAATTCGTTGAATGCTGCCCTCACACACTCGATAATAGTTGTACATTTTCACTTGGAAATATTCGCAAATGGTTCATGTTTATGTTACCTCGTACCCAGTAAAATAGGAGAATATCTATTTTGTATTTGTCGTGTATAGTAGTGAGCACAGTTTCCGCGCGTGCGAGGTTGTTTGGAGTTGCTGTGTACACACATACCAGGCTGAAGTGAGCACCGAATTTGGGCCCAGCACCGAATCAGGCCCAGCACCGAATTTCTCCTCAGCACCGAATTTCAAAATTTCCGCTAGAGACCGTCACTACATGTCAATAACAACACAAAGACGGTGTGTGCTACATGCCTACTTTAAATAAGGTTGTGTCACCTTTAATTTATGAAATTTTAATATTTTTTTTCATAGATCTGTTTGTTATATCCCTGGCCATATCTCTCGAGCGGAAACATATTCTCAGGCCACTAATTAGCTCAGCCCAACTGATTAAAGATTGTCTCAAATTAGCAAGTGTTTACCTTGATAGCCACATAATGTACAAAGTACGTGTAACATACCTAACTTTGACGAAATTTGTGTCACCTTTAATTTATGAAATTTTAATATTTTTCTTCATAGATCTGTTCGGTACATCCCTAGCCATATCTCCTGAGCGGAAAAATATTCTCAGCTCACTAATTAGCTCAGCCCAACTAATTAAACATTGTCTCAAATTAGCAAGTGTATAGCCACACAATGTACAAAGTATGTAAAACAGACCTAACTTTGACGAAAGTTGTGTCACCTTTAATTTATGAAATTTTAATATTTTTCTTCATAGATCTGTTTAGTACATACCTAGCCATAACTCCTAGGCGGAAAAATATTCTCAGACCACTAATTAGCTCAGCCCAACTAATTAAACATTGTCTCAAATTAGCGCGATAGCCACACAATGTACAAAGTATGTAAAACATGCCTAACTTTGACGAAAGTTGTGTCACCTTTAATTTATGAAATTTTAATATTTGTTTTCATAGATCTGTTTGTTATATCCCTGGCCATATCTCTCGAGCGGAAACATATTCTCAGGCCACTAATTAGCTCAGCCCAACTGATTAAAGATTGTCTCAAATTAGCAAGTGTTTACCTTGATAGCCACACAATATACAAAGTACGTGTAACATACCTAACTTTGACGAAATTTGTGTCACCTTTAATTTATGAAATTTTAATATTTTTCTTCATAGATCTGTTTGGTACATCCCTAGCCATAACTCCTGGGCGGAAAAATATTCTCAGGCCACTAATTAGCTCAGCCCAAGTAATTAAAGATTGTCTCAAATTAGCAAGTGTATAGCCACATAATGTACAAAGTATGTAAAACATATCTAACTTTGACGAAATTTGTGTCACCTTTAATTTATGAAATTTTAATATTTTTCTTCATAGATCTGTTTAGTACATACCTAGCCATAACTCCTAGGCGGAAAAATATTCTCAGACCACTAATTAGCTCAGCCCAACTAATTAAAGATTGTCTCAAATTAGCAAGTGTATAGCCACATAATGTACAAAGTATGTAAAACATATCTAACTTTGACGAAATTTGTGTCACCTTTAATTTATGAAATTTTAATATTTTTCTTCATAGATCTGTTTGTTATATCCCTAGCCATATCTCCTGGGCGGAAAAATATTATCAAACCACCCTGCACCTCAAAAACCATGAAAACCTCCGTACTTTGCGCTCCACGGCCCTTTGGGTTCTAGCGGCACTCAGGCCGGGCAACCCCCGGGTCCCGCGACAACGGAGGACCCTCCCCCCGGGAAAGGAAGGAGGCCTGGAGGACTGGGACCCGGCGCACCGGCAAGTCGGCCGGAGAGAGACAAACAAAATAAAGTCGGGTATAGAGACGAGAGTGACCGAGAAGCCTGACCGCGGCAGGGGAGAGAAATCGCCCGCCCTTCCGGCCAGTGTGCAGGCTGGTCGGGGAGGAGGACGAGGACCCACCCCGGGCCGCGGAAACCGGCGTCTCCCCTCGATATCCCCCGCCCGAGCCGAGAGAACGGAGGGGAGTTCGCGCCCACATGCAAGGGACACCCGACTGCAGTCGGACTAACCCCACCTTGTTGCACGGCGGTACCCCCCCCCCCCCCAACTCGCGGCCGGTAAACAAGCAACCATCCCACGGCGAACGAGAGCAGGCATCCCCCAGGCACTGGGTCGATGTAGAAGTAGAGGGTTGAGAGAGGACAGGGTGCCTTCATTCCCACAATGCATTCTGTTCTCGCGCGTATAGAACGCCTCAAATCCTCAAAAAATACCCTAAATTTTTCCTTAGGTTCTTATGTCTAAAGTACGTAGTCTGAGGTGTTCGGAGGAGAAGGCGACCGGGAGACAAGGTCCTCTGGGCTACCCCTGCCTGTATGCAGAGAAGGCCGCAAAGTACGGAGTCGGAGGCGTTCGGAGGCGCAGGCTGATGGGGACCGGAGATGCTGCGACACCCACGAAGCAAGGCAGCGGTAAATAAAAGACCGAGCGTGCATGGGCTGCGAGGGTCAGCCACTTTCCCGAGCCGCTGGGCAACCCGTTGTCTGGTCGAGGTGAGGACCCTCCGAGAAGACGGCAAAGTACGAAGACGGAGGCATTCGGAGGAGACGGCTGATGGGGGCTGGAGGCGCTCAGACACCCACGAAGCGGCTCTGAGGACAAGGCCCCGGTAAAGCAAAGCGAGCGTGCAAGAGCGGCGAGGGTCTGCCTGGGTCCAGAGCGCTGGGCTACCCCTTGCCTGGGTCCAGAGAGGACCCTCCTGGAAGTACGCAAAGTACGGACTCGGAGGCAATCGGAGGAGAAGGCTCATGGGGGCTAGAGGCGCTGCGACACCCACGAGGCGGCTCTGAAGACATGTCCCCGGTAAACCAAAGACCGAGCGTGCCAGGGCGGCGAGGGTCTGCCCGGGTCCAGAGCCGCTCGGCTACCCCTTGTCTGGGTGCAAAGACAGCAAAGCACGGAGTTTTATTCGTTTGGAGGCGCAAGGTGATGGGTCACGGCGGAGCTCCTGCCGGCACCCCTGGCCGGTCAGGTTGGCCTCGGGACACAATTTAGAGGTAGCTGGCAAACCGGGCGAGGGTCTGCCTTGGTCGCGGGCCCCGGGGGTAGCCTCCCCTGGGTGCCGCTAGGGCCCAAAGAGCAGAGTTACAAGCACCGAGAAGGGGTGGAGAGTTCTGCGGGGAAAGGACGAGCTGCGTCCCGCCAACCGGCGGTGCGTTATGGCCACACTACCTGGACCCCAGAAATTCGAGGGGAAAAAATTTGGAACAAATACAAAATTTGAAAAAAAAATTGGGAAAATATTCCTCGGAAAACAAATTTAGCGGGCCGAGAAAAAAATTCCCCGTGTGAGACGGCCAAAAATTGGCTGCACACGCTCTTGGAGTAAAAACATGAAACTCCTCGGACTTTTGCCAAAAAGGGGCCCAATAAACGGACAGAAAAGCAGATTCTCCGAGGTTCGGGTAATCGGCTCGAGTTCAGAGGCAAAAAGTCCTCAATACGGTAGGCTTTTGGCGGCGCTCGCTGCGTTCCGAGGAAGGGTCCTCTTCAGAGCAAGCGGGCTCGTGGGTGGTGGCACCCACGAGGGTGTTGGTGACCGAACCCAGCGACCTGTTTTGGGCCTGGACTCCGGGAAAAGTGCATGGGCGACTGGTCGCTCTCAACCCTTGTGGCTACTATACGGGGGTAGGGTCCTCTCGAAAGGATACAAATTAATGTTCAGAAAAATATAAAAATCCTTCCCCTCGGCGTCAGCGGCCCGGGATGCCTCCCTGGCCATGGAAAACGTGTCCCAACCCGGTTTCTGAGGGCCGGGCGGAACCTCCTGGGGGTCTCTGGTGACCTTCCTACGGCCCTTGCGACCGAGTTACCGGCTCTGCGGGTGGATCGCGCCGCTTCCACCGGTGGTCGCCCTCCGGTCCACGGTGACTCCTGGCGACTACGGGAAGTCCCACTCCTAGGAAGGGGAAACCAGCGGGCACGGAGGCGATCTCCCCGTGGCCCACGGCGCATTTCCTCCCAGACCCGCTTCGGCGGCGTTGATCCTCGGTCTATCTGGCTGGGCCTTTCTCGGAGAAAATAACCACCGGGCGGAGAGAAAACCACGCCGTGGCAGACGGCTGAAAATCGCCTGCACGCGCTCCCGGAGAAAATCCGAAATGTCCTCGGACTTTGACCAAATCTGGCCCAGAAAACGGACAAATAAGCAAGTTCTCCGAGCTTCGGGAAAATGGCTCGAGTTCAGAGGCAAAAAGTCCTCAAGAGATACGTAAGGCTGTCGCCGGCACCCGCTGCGTTCCGAGAACGCCTCCTCTTCGGAGCAGAGGCATTCGTGGGACTCCAGACCCACGAGGGCCTTCGTGACCTAGCTCAAAGAGCCGATTTTGGCCCATAGTCCCGCGGAAGTGTAGGGGTAAGAGGTCGCCCCCAACCCTAGGGATGTTGGGGCTACTATAGGGGGGTAGGGTCCTCTCGGCTCCGCTGAAACATTTTAAAAAAAAGGGAAAACCTCATAGCAACGTGCACGAATCGGTCCTCTCGGCTCCGCTGAAACATAAAATAATAAAAAAACAACAACAACCTATAGAATCGTACACGAATTGGCTTTCCATGACGGGCGAGAGCGGAGCCGGCGGTCTCACGGAGCGCAAACCTACCCCAGGGGCGGCGATAGAGGGAACTAGAGTTGGGTTTTATACCTACGGGAGCGGTCCGGGCCTGCGGTTCACCGGGACCGGAGACGCTTCCCCTTTTTAATCCTGAAGTAATAAATGGTCATATACACAGCAGGAAGACGGTATCAAACTCAAATTACGGATTGCTTTGTATCGTTGGGAAATGCATCCCCATTGTTTTAAACCACATACCTGACAGTTTTCAGATGTGTGGCCACCTATTTTTTAGAAAAGTTTCACAGGATGGTTTTGCTTTATGTCTGTGTTGAAAACACTGATTTGGAATGACATGGATTCGTTACAAAACAATATTCAACCATCTTTTATAGTGCATACTGAGTTGATTAACATATGAAAATGCGTATGATTGGATGCTTCCAGACGGCACATTGAATACCAAAGCATTGAGGTGTCGGGTATAAGTATGAACTAAATACAGAAATAACATAAAAGAAAGGTTTAACCTTCCAATACTACACAATGTTTCAAATTTACAAAAGATTAATGTAAAACGTAAATCACAAGAAACCTAAATCAATGCTGTATTATTTTGTTAATGTCTTTACATGGTTTTCTCATGTTGAGTGTCGATAGAGCCTCTATGGAAAAGAAAGGAAATATCCAAACATGTGTTTAATTTTCAATTAAAAGTGTTGTCCGTCAGCGCTGTCTTTTTTCATTAAGCAATACGATCGAATTGACATTGATGGATATGAGATTACAGCTATACGAAATGTTAAATACTCATCACAAGGTGAAAAACAGAATGTCATAAACACCACTAACGTTATGTAAATGGCGATATACGATATGACAGATAAATAAAAGGTTGTGAAAGCGAACAAAATTTATATATTGGTGCACACTTATTGTAATAAACAGAAACAGTTCATCTGTGCTTTGGTGATTAACTGACATTTGATAAAAAGCATTTCCAAAATATTAAAATTTCATAATTTAAAGGTGACACACTTGCTAAAATGAGAAAATCTTTAATTAGTTGGGCTGAGCTAAATAGTGAGCTGAGAATATTTTTCCGCTCAGGAGATATAGCCAGGGATGTACCAAACAGATCTATGACAAAAAAAATTAAAATTTCATAAATTAAAGGGGACACAATTTTCGTCAAAGTTAGGTATGTTTTACATACTTTGTACATTGTGTGGCTATCGCGCTAATTTGAGACAATGTTTAATTAGTTGGGCTGAGCTAATTAGTGGTCTGAGAATATTTTTCCGCCTAGGAGTTATGGCTAGGTATGTACTAAACAGATCTATGAAGAAAAATATTAAAATTTCATAAATTAAAGGTGACACAACTTTCGTCAAAGTTAGGCATGTTTTACATACTTTGTACATTGTGTGGCTATCGCGCTAATTTGAGACAATCTTTAATTAGTTGGGCTGAGCTAATTAGTAGTCTGAGAATATTTTTCCGCCCAGGAGTTATGGCTAGGGATGTACCAAACAGATCTATGAAGAAAAATATTAAAATTTCATAAATTAAAGGCGACACTAATTTCGTCAAAGTTAGATATGTTTTACATACTTTGTACATTGTGTGACTATACACTTGCTAATTTGAGACAATCTTTAATTAGTTGGGCTGAGCTAATTAGTGGCCTGAGAATATTTTTCCGCCCAGGAGTTATGGCTATGGATGTACCAAACAGATCTATGAAGAAAAATATTAAAATTTCATAAATTAAAGGAGACACAAATTTCGTCAAAGTTAGGTATGTTTTACATACTTTGTACATTGTGTGGCTTTCGCGCTAATTTGAGGCAATGTTTAATTAGTTGGGCTGAGCTAATTAGTGGCCTGAGAATATTTTTCCGCCTAGGAGTTATGGCTAGGGATGTACTAAACAGATCTATGAAGAAAAATATTAAAATTTCATAAATTAAAGGTGACACAAATTTCGTCAAAGTTAGGTATGTTTTACATACTTTGTACATTGTGTGGCTAGCAATGTAAACACGTGCTAATTTTAGGCAATGTTTAATTAGTTGGGCTGAGCTAATTAGTAGCCTGAGAATATTTTTCCGCCTAGGAGTTATGGCTAGGGATGTAATAAACAGATCTATGAAAAAAAATATAAAAATTTCGTAAATTAAAGGTGACACAACTTTCGTCAAAGTTAGGTATGTTTTACATACTTTGTACATTGTGTGGCTAGCAATGTAAACACGTGCTAATTTGAGGCAATGTTTAATTAGTTGGGCTGAGCTAATTAGTAGCCTGAGAATATTTTTCCGCCCAGGAGTTATGGCTAGGGATATAATAAACAGATCTATGAAAAAAAATATTAAAATTTCATAAAATAAAGGTGACACAAATTTCGTCAAAGTTAGGTATGTTTTACATACTTTGTACATTGTGTGGCTATACACGCGCTAATTTAGGACAATGTTTAATTAGTTGGGCTGAGCTCATTAGTGACCTGAGAATATTTTTCCGCCTAGGAGTTATGGCTAGGGATATAATAAACAGATCTATGAAGAAAAATATTAAAATTTCATAAATTAAAGGTGACACAAATTTCGTCAAAGTTAGGTATGTTTTACATACTTTGTACATTGTGTGGCTATACACGCGCTAATTTAGGATAATGTTTAATTAGTTGGGCTGAGCTTATTAGTGACCTGAGAATATTTTTCCGCCTAGGAGTTATGGCTAGGGATATAATAAACAGATCTATGAAAAAAAATATTAAAATTTCATAAATTAAAGGTGACACAAATTTCGTCAAAGTTAGGTATGTTTTACATACTTTGTACATTGTGTGGCTATCGAGCTAATTTGAGGCAATGTTTAATTAGTTGGGCTGAGCTAATTAGTGGCCTGAGAATATGTTTCCGCTTAGGAGATATAGCCAGGGATGTACCAAACAGATCTATGAAGAAAAATATTAAAATTTCATAAATTAAAGGTGACACAACCTTATTTAAAGTAGGCATGTAGGACACACCGTCTTTGTGTTGTTATTGACATGTAGTGACGGTCTTTATCGGAAATTTTGAAATTCGGTGCTGAGGAGAAATTCGGTGCTGGGCCCAAATTCGGTGCTCACTTCAGCCTGGTTACACACATCGCGTTGTCGATACAAAATATCTTTGCAATCTTCATAAGTTATACCACGGCTTTTATCGATGTTAGAGTCTGAAAGGTCAATTTACTAGATCTAAACTGGATTCAACAGTTGCCAATAAACCCAGGAAGAAAATTGGGAGGCCAAAGTTGACAGAATAGGCCCTAAAACGATGAAAGAGTGCGTCGGTCAAACGTCATGTCAGGTATAGAAAACTTCAAAAGTTGTTACTTCCAAGTTCCATCCAGCATGAAATTGAAAGGGTCCTGTGTCGTCGGTGCTTGGACCATCTTGGACGTAGGACTAGGATTAATTAGGAAGATACCTGGACAAGTAAAGCCATGGGACATGAGTCTTTCGAACGCTGACCTGGCGAGATTGCTGCTAGATATGCACACACAAGTGAGTTTTCTTTATATAAATCTTGATTATTTTAATACCAATGTGACCACTCTGTTCTGTAGGAGGCATTTTGGTTTGCCAGAAATCGTGGGCCTATTTTGATAGTGTCAAAGTGTGCCATTTGATTGAATGAAAAGGCTCTCTAAGTATTCATACTTTTTAACAGTAAAACAATCACATAATCATAATGCTGCCATGTATTTCTATTTATTTTTATTGATATATATTCTTCATTAGGTCTACTTCTTGATTAAATTTAACACAAACAAAAATATTTTTAACTTTTATAGATCTGCTGTCCAATCATCAGTGCCACTGCTACCCCCCTTTTGAGCCACCGGTTACGTCAACACCATCGTGGAGTTGGACCAGAAAATGTTGAAGGGGGACATTTCAGAATCTTCCAATGTGTAAGTTTATGTACAAATTAAAATCTTTTAAAATAGGCGAGACGAGTTGTTGGCCAACAGCCAAGCACCTATAATTTATTGATTAAAAAAATGTTTTATGAGAACATACAATGATACATGTACGTACAGATGTAACCATTACCAGCTGTCCATCAATTACAGTATATCTGTAGTCCCGCCGTATGTAGATCCAGATGACTTTTTGCAGTTTGTTTGAAAGGATGCAATTTCAAATTCTTGTTTGTGTTTATTAACTTAACATGAAGTTAACGTGCATTCAACAAGAAGTACCATGTATGATGTGTACCGTATTTTCCTGCGGATAAGACGCGTCTTATCTGACTTTTTAGACCCCCAAAACATCGGTGCGTCTTATCTTTCGATGCGTCTTGTCTGCTGACGATTGATTTTTTTGGGGATGATCACTGCGTACAATAATACCTTTATTTTGTCCAGTTCAAATCAACGGTCTTTGTGTGAAGAATCCTTACTCAATAATGCGGTCAAACAAGGCTCAACTATCCAGACACTGAGACCGTATTTTCGTTTCAACAATGCCGCAATCCCCCAGACTGTCCTTTCATTCCAACAATGCCGCAACTTGTTCATCCCCCATGACCGTGCTTTCATTCCAACAATGCCGCAATGTGTTGGTACTTTCGGTCCAACAGACGTCGGCGTCGTACAAACGTTTTTCTGTGTGGCCGCGTATTCGTTCCGAAAATGCTGCAATCAGATTTACTGTCAATGCTGTTGTACAAACGGCATTCACCCAACCTCTATTGTGTGGTGAACTTTGAGGGTTTTTATTGTACAGAATATCTCCGAAGTGTGCTTGACGTACTATTATGGCTTGACGTACTATTTAAGGATGGGATAATTAAGTACCAATGTTTGTTGGCCAACCTATACGAATTGCACTTTCGTTTGTTTCATTAAACGTTCAAATATTCATTTTTTAATTGCCTCTTTTTAGTCAAATAAAAAAAATTATCCTTGAAAACAAGGTAATGACCCTTGAAAACAAAACTAACATTATTTAAGAAGAGGATAGATGTTTTAAACAAATATCTTATGAACGAGATTATAAGTTTGAAATAAATAAAAAGAACTTTAAAACAAAATCTTATGAACGAGATTAACAAATTAAAGGTTTGAAATAATGGAAAAGAATTTTATATACAAAAAGAAACACATTACAAAAACTTAAACAAATATATATAATGAAACATTTTGTTACGTCTTCCCGGATGTGGGGATTATTTGCGTAAGGTATATATAAAGGCGACGCTAGTTTTGGTATTAGTCACCGGTAGAGGGCGCAACATCTACTGGCTCGGAGGGACTTAGACTGGTAACCTGTCTTTATCAGCAAGGATCCTCATTGTGGGACGTCGGATGTTCATGCTAGGAGGGCCTGGGTTCGTGTTGCAATATCTTCAGACAGTGCGTGGACCATTGTTTCTGGCCGCTGATTGGGCCGGACTTCATATTATTAACAATGCACAGCGTTGGCTGAATGGATGGACGAAGGTCGGTATCAATTTACGTTGGTCTTTTCTGCATGGCTCTACACGCCCATGTGGTTACGGTTTCATTCATGCTTCGAATAGTGTGAACGCTCCAAAAGGCAACAAAATGACGTCTTTGTGTCAATGTACCGACACCGGGTGGCGCCTGGTGTTCTTCTGTGTGCTGTTAAACATGCGTCTTGTGCGGCGGTGCGTCTTTTCTGCTGACGATTGAATTTTTTTGGGGTCATTTTAGGGTCCTGCGTCTTGTCCGCTGAGCGTCTTATCCGCATGTTGTACAGATTCATTCAACTATTTTTATTTATTTTGTGCATCTTCTGTAGTTCTGTTATTTCTGGAGTTGCACCATTTGAATCACCAACAGAAAAGTGGTAGGTGCACACATTTTTATTTCTGTTAACTTCAGCTCTATTAAATGTAAACTAGTTAACTGGTAAGTTGAACTCGTTTCTCGTTTAATGAATTTGGCCAATATTCATGTCGGAACATACAACGCAATTGAAAAAAGGGATGTATACTATGCCAAGCCAATGAGGAGGAGGCAGAGATAGCAATTATGTGAAAAGGGCACCACGGCATTTTTGTCTGAATTAGGGGGCATCATGGCAAAAACAAAATTTAACGAGACAGGTGAAAAAACTAAGGCCCCAAAAACGTTGTACACAAAAACAATGCGTCTTAATAGGGGGCGACTTTGTAGTGGGCAACTTTGGAGTGGGGAGTTGACAGTAACGACACTGTAGCCAATACGTTTGTTGTAAACACAATCCTTTGGCTGCTTTTTATTCGTTTTGTCTTGGTGTGATCATGCTGAATTTTGTCATTACAACAAAAGACAAAAACCTTTTTTTTTAGTCCAGAGATAGTAAAACATTTCCTTTATCAGAAATGCATGAAATACAAGTGCGCCCAAGAAGTTTACCAAACATTCATCATTGCTTTTATGTACACCATGTATGATGATCATACGCAAAGTGATTTAGCCTTTTTTCCCTCTTATTATTTTAGGTATGATAGTATTGTGCAATACAAGTCTTTTATTCGAATTGTACTTTGTTTTATTGCATTTATAGTACATTTTGGTCTTGACTTGTCCCAACTGGGTCGCTGTACTCAATTTTTTTTTAAATTCTGATATCTGTGCAGATGCAAAAATTCAGTCTTTAACTTGACCATTTACGTTCAGGTTAAGACATTTCTGTGCACAGTAACCCTGGTTATTTCAATAACCTTATATTATTTTGAGTCCATTTTTGGTAATTATGTTACCTAACCTGGTACTTTTTTTTTACCTCAAATTTCAGGCCTCTCTGTGACTGACCTACCGTTGTATCACGTTAAAGTTTTGGAGGATTCTGTCCAGAGGTACTTGCAGCAGGAGAACTTGACCAGTGTCTGGTGTCTTCCTGATATTGTAACCCGGCCAGATTTCTGTGGGTTGGTGCAATGGTGTCCCGTTCAAGAATGCTGCAACCAGAGATATCTGTCACTTCGCTAAACGTGGATGGATTTTGCGTTCTTGTGTAAATACCGCGAAAGTTTTTGGCTGTTTTACCAGCATTTTTAGACACTGTATTCAGCTGAAACTTTCACATGTGATTTTATAGAATCTTTCTGTATAATTTTGCCTATTAATAAGCCTTTACATAGAACCAAAAAAAAGCAATCTAAGACCCTACCTTTTCGGTCATTTATTATTTATGTTGTAACAAAGTACTGCTAGGTAATTGCCTAATTGTTTGTTTATTAGGTGTTATAGAGGATTGGTACAGCCAACAAAAAATAGTTGCAGACAATATTGATGTTTTGTGTGATCAACCGTATACTTGAAAAAACAAATCTGTGAACATTTTTGCTCAATCAGTTGTGTGACTCAGGAGAAAATAGTGAACAAGTATGCTCAGTTGTCAGCACGTAAATACATTGTTGTTATTTTGGGTTCTCACAACCGAAATCAGTAATATAGTGCATTTGTTTTAAGAGTTTCAGATACAGTTTTCTTGTTTATGAATTCATATTTCACAGAAAAAAAAGGTTCCAGTGTGAACTTCATAAAGTTTTCAATTCTGTATAATGACTTTTAGATAAAGAAAAATCAATGTTCATTGTGGATTTAAGATAAAGAAAAAGCCACGTTCATTGCTTTCTGTGGCTTCCGTTTAGTATCAATAGTAAACTTATTTTAAGCAATACTCACGACCAAGTGTGCCAAATGCTGTATTGCAAATGGATCCACTCCAGAGATAAGAGGGAACATACAACAAATATTTCAACATTGATGCTTTATACCAGTCTACTAATTGCCTGGGCGTCCTTTAGTTGCTTTTTATTATACTTAGCATTAATATTTAAATGTTTAATATAATTAATTTGTACTAGTGTACATGTAAATGTGGGTATGTGTGTGAGAAATTCATGCAGCTGAAAGAAGAAACTTAAAATAAATGAATGTTTCCATAAAACAAGAAAACAAATGTGAAAGTGTTGTCATTATGGTGGTAAACATTTATTAAAATTGGTTAACTGATCATAGGTTCCCTAGAGAGAAGGGTAAAACAATATTATCTACTTATATCGGAGGAATGGAATTATGCTTAAAAATATTTGTTTATTTTGTTGTATTATATTTGTTTATAGTGGGCTTGCGGGATTAGGCCTCTTTCTTTAGACGAATGCACCAAGCATTTGGAGAGCCAAACGTACGTGAGGAAGCCACAGTGAACAGTTTGTAAGATAGTCGGGCACCTCAATGTTTACCCAAAACCGCATTCAGTTCTGTGTAGTAAGTAAGGAGCCATACGTTTCCTTACGCAGCAGCTGATTGGTTACAGCAACATAGCACACAGTTTGGTTCACGGTTTTACCAATCAAGTAAGGGCTCTCATTTACAAACGAAATATGGCGGCCATTTCGATTCTGAACGGTATAAACGCTGACAAAGACGAATTCTTAAAGTATTCTTGACTGTTTCGAGAATCCTTAGAAATAAAGAATACAGTGAAAGACTAGATCAATAGTGTAGCTAACATTCTATGAGTAAAATTCTTCTGCCCAATTCCGTTAACTATTAAGCAAATGACTTTTCCGGAGACACTTATTTCCGCACACGGATGCTTTGTTTTTGGTCTTATATTTCTTTATTTTGAACACAGAAAATTATGTCATAGTTTTTGTAGGTATAATGAAACATTGTTGCTTCGTTATGTGATGTTTTTGTTTTGTTACAATAATAAATTTTCCCTAAATGAATTTTTGAAAACATGTCCTCCAAGCTCATTGTTTATGGAAAACCGTGGCGGTCATGCAAATAAAAGGAAGCACTTTTCTGACCCCTACATACACTGACTGTTATTTGAAAACCGAACAAAAGTAATTACTCCAGCAGCCCACAAAACCACCCTCCAGCATATAAGTGTATAACAACACTGTACAACTATTGAAAGATTTGTTTGAATGCATTACTTATTACGTGAAGCGCCAAGCATGTGTAATTATAAATCACAGAGTAAAAACCAGTAATCTTTACACACAGCTATGCCGGTGTGTAGTTCATAGCAATAGTCAAACATCAGAACCCAGCTTCGTTGCAAGTAGTACATAGTACAGTACACATACAAACATTACACGATGACCAGACCCGTGTGTACAGTTCAAAAACCGCAAACATTTTATAAGCTATTATTAGCACACAGCGCGCAACACGGTGGTGTTATCGATCGCTGGGGCGATGGCAAGTGACCTTTCATGACCGCGAACCCGATCTCTATTTTTAGACGGGCAGTCAACTTTCGAATTCATACACAAGTAAGAATCGCCGGTTCACGAATCATGAGTCTCTCACTGCAAGAGGGCGCCATGCCAATAATTGTAATCTGCAACGGATTTACACAACTTTCGTGAAAAACTTTCGTGTAATTTTCACTTTTTTTCTGAAAAACCTGACGACTTATGAGGCTGAAACTTCTACAGGTAAATTGTATTATATACATCTTTATTCACAGTGAGTAGGGATTCATTCCATGGCCTAAAACTAGAAGTATAGAGCTCCTTTAATTTCAAAATTAAAAAATAAAACCATAAATGCTTACACATAAAATGTATTTCCACATCCTCGTTGGCATTGTTGAATTCAAGAACGATGATCAAAAGGAGACAAGAAGACAGGACAGTCTACTCATTTTTATTCATCAGCCGTTTGTTGACAATAGTTACCGGATCGGACCGACCGATGATGTGAGTAGTAAGATGGCGGCCCGATCGATGCGGCGCCTTCATCACACGAACCCGAAGCGCTATCCAGTCAGTATAGAGATCAGTGGTTGCACCCACTGATCTCTATAATAGGCCGTACGGTGTAAACGAAAAGATGCCTGGAAAATGATTTCCGTTCCGACCCCCGTGGGTCTACTTTTTGAAGGTATATTTTGTGAGTTGTAGACATACTAAACACTAAAAGTTCTCCAAAAAATATCCAGTCAAATTTGCAAAAACATGCAAAGTTTGCTAAAAACGTTGTTGGGCGCAATCTGTGATGCGCGCGCGCAATGTGCGAACTGAAGTCTTCCGACACACACAAATCAAATTGCGCGGCTGAGACACGGTATTGACCATGGGCAGCGCGCCGTATCGATTCCCCCCGTTGGTGTGTGGGCCGTAAAACATATTATAATTATTGTTAAACATATTATTTTTATTTAAAAATAAAAATATTTATTTGTCTTTTTATCCTGTCTCCTTAAGTGAGTCACGTTTGCTTCACATTTTGTATTTTGGTTTTTGTATATAACTTTGTAGTAGAGGATTTTATTGGGTCTGACACATCTATGATGACAGTTTTTTTAACTTTTGTCTTGACCCGGACAATTTTTAAAATGTATATACATGTACTTTTGTCCGAAGATTTAAAATAAATAAATAAAAAATAAATAAACTAGACTATCGTGTCTTTTTAACATCACTGAATGGTTAGCCATCAAAGGTTTGTGCCAAGAATAAAGAGCTTAGTTTAAAAAATGTAGTCATTGAACAACAAGGATGGAATGATGAGTCGCTCCAATTATTGTCAACAAAATTAAGGAACTGACAATTTTTTGTCTTATTCTTTTGACCTTTGATTTCTAATTAATAGGATACTTTTCCCCTAAAACACCTATCACTGTTATTGCAAAAAAATATCATAAGGCTTAAGGTAAACTATAAAAAATTAAAATAACAAAAAATAAAAAAAGGGGGAAATGTTTGTGTTATTAAGTAAAAACATTCCCCTTTACCACTTATAACCCCCTTTTCTGTGAGGGTGCATGCAAACATCAAAGAAAAAGTATGTTTAACTATCGCCTTTTGACTTTTCGAGGGAGACCATTGTCTCCCACTGAAAACAACATCCATAGGATGGTTTTCAACGCTTTTCTGATCATTTTTCTGTCGATGTCTCTCGCCGGAACACTCGCTAATTCGTTAAAGATTAATGGGCAGGAAAGTGCCTATAGGCACACCGTCTCCCTTTTTCTCATGATCCTCCCTCCTTTCCGCCACCCCCTCCCACACACACCCCTTTCTTGTGGATTTTCCCTTACCAGGCCCGTAACTATAGGGGGTGAGCCGCTCATAGTATAATAAGTTTGTTCATCCCAACATTTAAAATTTACCCAGTCAAATTCCCCTGTGGTGAATTCAATGTCTGGCTGCAGCTTCCCAGGTTGTATCGTACTTGGATGTGATCCCTGGCTACACTTTTTGAATAGCTTCTGACTGGTAACCCCCCAACAAGGATAATTATTGACAAAAATAGGGAGACGGCCAACATAGGTCTAGATAGCTCAGTTGGTAGAGCGCCGGTACGTTAATCCGGAGGTCGTTGTTTCAAATTCCACCCTAGCTAGTACATTTGTTTTGTTCAACCCAAACTCGTTTAAAATTTACCCAGTCAGTTTCCCTTATGGTTTATCATTTGATAAAAAAAATAATAAATAAAAAGAATAAAAAGGCATCAATAAAAAGGCATAAATAAATAATTAAACAACCCACCAAGATCAAAAAAGGAAGAAAAAGTCCACACAAAATGTAAAAAAATGGTGCCCTCAAAAAACCCAAACAAAAACTAACAAATTTACAAAATTGGCTGGAATTGGGCCTTCCATGGGCCTTCATTATAAAAAAAAGTAAAAATCCAGCGCCCCCACCCCCTCCCTCTCGTCGACGGGCGCCGCTAATTTATAACGTGCCGATGTCCTTTTCTTTCATATTCGCCCCCCCCCCCCCAAAAAAAAAATTATTAATAATAAATAAAGATAACAATAAAATAAAATAGATAAATAACAAAAAATTAAAAATCGCCCCCCCCCCCCCCAAAAAGGGTTAGAAGAATAATTTATTTTACAATACAGGCCTGCCCCTAACAATTGTTTTTGTATCCCCCACCCTCTTTAGAACTGTATATAGGCCCTACGATGACGCCTCATTTCTTCAAGCTTGCCTTAATACATGATTCTCACTCGACACGGGGAGAAGCTACATTTTTAATAATTTACAAACATTTATTATTTATTTAACATTTATTTACATTGAACATGTTAACTACTGTATGCTGTATAGGCCTATATCGAGTACGGGGCCTACTATCAAAAGATGCTGTGTTTTTCGTGATCTCACACACAATTCATGATCTCATCTCATGACGACGCGCTTGAACACGGCCTCATGCATGATTTTACTCCTCCCTGAAAATATATTGTGCTTTCTCAGCTTTGACAGATTTTAGGTGAACAAAACACTTCGGATTTATCACGGAGTCTTTCTCACCCAAGCGAGGCATGGGCGCCGCCATGTTTGTTTTGGGGTGTCACATGACGTGTGACCTAGGATGTGATTGGCGAATTTAGATCACATGGTGTCTGTGCGTAGGTATTTCAAATAAAATGTAACGAGCCGACGTACCACAACCGTAAACAGTGTTCGATCGCTGTCGATTATCTAGTGCAATGTTTGGTCGATAATTTCTCAAATTTGACTGGCGTTTTTGTGGAGAACTTTCGGAATCGTAATCTCCAGCAATTACTCTGTTAAAAACTGTAGAGTTATCTTAGACCCACAGGGGTCGGAACGGGACGACAAGATACAGTTTACCCCGTATGGCCTAATACTGACAGTATTCCATACTAGACAGATTTGAGAGCCAAATCAAACGGACAGTGTAAAAAGTTTGCCCAATTTATTGTTCAATTATGTTGACTTCCACTTTGAGGTATTTTAGATGACCTAGTCCTAAAAAATAGTCCTATACTTCCCGGAAGGTGTGGCGTCATTAAGTTTATTTTTGATGCTCCATTAAATGATGCTCCATTGATGCTCCAGTATCATATTTAAATATCAGCAAGGTTTACAGAGAACCAAGTGCAACGCCCCAAGAAATAAAAGTGACAGGCCAAAATTGCGACGAAAAAAGGGTTAAAAATGAAGCAAAAATATAAAACAAATAAGATAAATCTAAAAAATTGAACCCTCCCCCCCCCCCCCACAAAAACCCAAATACATTCCCACGAAAAACAAAATTAAATGCAACGCGACAAATAAACAAAAAATTATATTGCATAATCATTTTTATCTGATTTGTGTTTTGCGAAGAGGTGAAAATGTGTAAACAATGTAAAAGTTACTACAATTGAGAAAGTTTTTCGCCGTGACGTCATGAACTAGGGTCAGCCCCAAGTAACCCGCTCCACGAGCAGGGCACTTGGGTTTCACCCGGGTGAGCCACAGCAATGACGTCAGAGCTATTCGAACGCACTGGGGTCAGACCTTGGTGGGTCGACCCGGGGAAGCTAATCGAACGCACCCTGTTTAAATCATGGAGGTAGAAATATAAATGTAGATATATACCATAAAACTAACTTGTGAAAAACTAATTTCGAAAGGTAGCCGCGTTTGCGAGATATCGCCGAAAATGTCCACGTAGGAAGAATTCTATAGGAATACTAATCTGAGAAGCGTTTCTCAGATTCAAATTTGGGGGCATAAAAACTGCTATATTTATACATAACCACATTACTTCGAAACTAGACTTAAATTTTTGTTGCATAACAAAAACGAGGTGTTCGGCATGATGTTAAAATGTTGGTCGTAATACATCCCAGCTGTCGTATTCGTAATTTTAAAAAAGCCACCACTTGTCAAGTAATGGACAAAATATATGACAAGTACTGTACACGAAGTAAATTGCGACGTTTTTTGTAAACGATGATATTTACATAAATCAAACAATTTTCATCGCCGTGTCTGAGAGACATGGTCACGTCGATCAACGTGCCGTCGGTCTCGATGTTTGATGAGAAGCGAACCAATTTCGATCTTTTTCAGATTGAGTTTAAGTCAGTTATTAAACGTCATACATATTACTAAATCAGGTGGACATCTCAGTGAGAACTCGTCTTCTGTTCGTTGTTTACCATCAAACGGGTAAAAGGGAAATCACTTAAGTTTAACTTCGCACGAGTTAATATTATAGAAATATTGACTGCTATGAGGGGCACAGTTAAAATTATAGGCCCAAGGTAATGTCAAAACCATGACTATGCCCGAAGCGAAGCTGAGGGCATAGTCATGGTTTTGACATCACCGAGGGCCTATAATTTTAACTGTGCCCCGAATATTAAGCAGTCAATATTTCTTTTATATACCGAAGAAAGGACATCAGTTCGCGCCGTGACACGAACGTATACAACGCGTACAGAAGTACACAAGTGACCTATGAATACAGTGTGTTGCGACTGGCGGACACAGTCGATTGCTGTGCCCCGGGCACAGTTAATTATGACGTCATCTTGATATTAAAATGGGGCCCAGCTATTTCAATGACTCCACTTTTAACCAATCAGATTAGAGGATTATATATATGAGGTATATAAAACCAGCTTGATTATACGCTACAGAAGAACACAAAGTAACACACAGTTGTTGGTAGTTGAAACGTTTATTTACTCAATGCTGGTGGAGGCTCTCACTGCCTACTCTCTGACTTTCACCCGGTATTTATTGTAAAACCCAAGACCACTTGTTGCAGCAAGTACAACCGTATTAGGACTTGTTTTACACCTCATTAACAATACATTTGAATAATTACACAATAAAAGAATATGTATGGATGGTTTAAAGAAAGGGGTTGTACTAAACAAATTAGTTGGAAGAGGTTGCCCCATATTTGGGTACGTTTGACCAGTGCCTGGCACTCTCTGTCATCACAGTGGAATGTGAAGACCCATACACACTTGGCACTAAAGTTTCCCTCTAAAGTATAAAACAGACTCTTTGAGATTTATGTAAATAACACAAGGTTTCCTGTTGGTAGTCAAAATATATTTACGACAATTTAACCGAATATTGACTGAAAATGCCACATCCTGTGCAGCATCTTGAAATAAGATAATTATTGATAGCAGGAGGTGGGATTGAAGTCTTATAAGTTGCCCTTCGTGATGTGACGGCCAGTAGGCTACATGGGGGCAGTTACTGGTTCAGAGTTCACAATTCCATGTACAGCCACTCATAGGCTTGCTATGATCATGACAGTCCTTATTCAATCATGGTTCTGAAATACTCTGTTATTTTTTGTCACTTAAATTGTTATGTGTCTGCGAGTGAGTAACCTTGTAATTTCTTCAGATTAAATTTGAACCAAATCTTATTATCTTTTTAAATAACTAATTTGGTCCGTTCTTACCCCCAAAATATGTTTTTATTGAAAACACGTACAGAAAACTTGTTATTAATTTAATTTTTTTTTTGTAATTAGAAGTTTTGAAATTTCAAAATTTTAGATGAAGTTTGATAAAATTTAGTATTCCTCATTTTCCCTCTTAGCTCTACTCAATATATTTCCTAGATTGGATACACTAGTATTTACTAGTAAGCTAGATTTGAAATATCTCACAGTGTTTTGTTTAATCTGTAGCCATGTACTTTAAAGCTGCTAAGTGCCTAAAAACATATACATGTAGTGACAAAAAACACAAAGCTCATCTTTTGACATGTCTGTGTGGGAATAATTGGGCCAAAAGGGCTATTATTACACTTTATGAATAGTCGATAAGAGCTTTAAAGGTAAGGTCACCATAACGTGTGATATAAAGACCGGCTCTGTGAACTACAGTCTAGCGAATAAATTACCCCTAAACGAGCATCGTTGTGTAAAAGCTCATAGTGCACTTATGCATGTTGTGCTGGGAACTATCCAATCAACTGTTTTCTTTTTGTGCGTATTTATTAGCTGTTCCGACGTGTTAGTCGGAACAGCTTTTGTTTCCGTCGAGATTTTTATATTTTTTCCTATTATTATTATTTTTCTTCCTTTCCCTAAAACCCTATTGACTTAACATTTGACTTTTCTGACTGTCATGTCTCTCTTAGAATTATCAAAAGTAGACAAATCATACACCATATTAAAGCTTATGCCCAGACTTAAATTTTATATGTAATTGAATTAAAATTCTTAATTAATTATTTTAATTAATTATTCACGTGACAGCGGTGTGAATATTTAATTAGCCAATCTTGTTACCACCATATCTCCAGAAGCACAAGTCCGATCCTCAAACTTTTTTCAGTTATGTACTTGTCTTGTATTATAGATGTACATTCTGGCCTAACATTCTCATTCACGTCATCATGACGTCATTTGTAGGCGTGTTTTCTTTTCGTGTACAAACACAAACGTTTTAGAAACGTTTAGGTGGTACGAAACACAAACCGTGGCTACAACGCCGTGCTTTTTTGATTGGGTCCCGTCACCTTCAAAGAAGTTATTCTGGAATAATTATTGTTTGCAAATTGTGAAAGCCTGCCCAGAATTAGACTTATCTCAGTTCTCCCATAAGTAATCCTTAGATGTTATTTACAAACAGTCTTAATTAGTTATTCACTTGATCGCTATGTGAATTTTTAATTGGATATCAAATAATAAACCACATGGGAAACTGACTGGGTAAATTTTAAATGATTATGGGTTAATTTTTAATTAGCCAAACTTGTTTCAGTCATTATCTCAAGAAGTATACATCCGATCCTCAAACTGTTTTTCGTTATGGACTTGTCTTGTAGCTTAGATATTACTGGCCTAACGTGACGTCATCATGACGTAATTCTTAATTAATTAATCACGTGACAGCGGCGTGAATATATAATTAGCCAATCTTGTGTCTATCATATCTCAAGAAGATATCAAATATATCCCTTGTGGTTTATTATTTGATATCTGATATAAAAAGTCGCATCCCCTTAAGATGATCCCCTGGCTGCTGCTTCCCAGGTTGTATCGTATACTTGGGTGTGATCCCTGGCTACTTGCGGTTGAATGGCTTCTGACTGGCACCCCCGAACAAAGATATTGACAAAATAGGGAGACCGCCAACATAGGGCTAGATAGCTCAGTTGGTAGAGCGCCGGCACGTTAAACCGGAGGTCGTTGGTTCAAATCCCGCTCTAGTAAATTTTTCTTTGTTCAACCCAAAATCATATCTCAAGAAGTATACATCCGATCCTTAAACGTTTTTCAGTTATGGACTTGTCTTGTATTGTAGATGTTAGTTCTGGCCTAACATTATCCGTCACGTCATCATGACGTCACTTTTTGTGCTATAAATGTACCTGGTCAAAAACGCAATATTTTAAAAATATATTAAATTTGAATAAGTTGAATATCATCGTGTTCCTTATCAAATTTGTTAGTACTAAAAACATATTTTTTTAACTGACGTCATCAGGTGTCAAATTACGGTAATTCAAAGTTTATTACTCAAAAAATCATATCTCCCGAACTAAAAGTCATAAAATTGTAATGTTTGTTTTGTGTGGTAGCTTTTAACAATTGCAACATTTTTATCTAAAGCGATGACCTTACTTTGACCTTTATTTCCGGTCTAAACAGGAAGTTCAAATATTGAAAAAATCATATCTTCCGACCCACTTGTCATAAAGTTGTAATGTCTGTGTTGTAATGTAGCATGCAACACTTGCGACAATTTATTTAAAAGGATGACCTTACTGTGACCTTCACTTCCGGTCCAAAAATGAAGTTCCAAACTTAAAAAGTAATATCTCCTGAACCACATGTCATAAAGTCGTAATATTTGTGTTGTATTTTAGCTAACTACACTTGCAATATTACATTCAACACGATGACCCTACTGTGACGTTAACTTCCGGTCCAAACAGGAAGTTCAAAACTTTAAAAAAATCATATCTCCCGAACCACAGGTCAAAAGTCGTAATGTTTGTGCTGTACTGTAGCTTATTTTGACCTTTACTTTCGGTTTCAAACAAGATCCGATCTTGTTTGATTTTTCTACACTGTGATGAACACGCTTGATAACATGCATTAATTTCAAACACGATTACAGGATACACACAAAATACATAATTAGTTCAATTCTCGAGCTACGAAAAAACTTATTATGGTCAACAGAACGGAACAGCTCTGTGATTGTAAGTTACAATCACATTTTTTATTATTATTATTTTTATTTTTTTGGGGGGAGGAGTTTTTGGTGCAACATGTCGTTGCACCAAAAACTCCTCCCCCCAAAAAAATACCACGCGTATGTGTGCAAACAATGTATCAATTTAAAGGGTGTGCACACCATTGGTAAGATTGAAAAAATGAATGTTCACAGATTTGCACATAACTTACATGGTACAAATGGTCATGGTGGGAAAACTTCCCTTGAAATAGGTTTGCTTGAAATGCTATAGTTTTTAATGAAATGAGTAAAACAATAGTCTTTATCACATGTGATAAAATCTGATGTTTGAAAACAGTGAAAACATATACATGTAATGGGGTTTTTCACTGTTTTCTCATGACTCCGAAGACTGATTTAGCCTAACCTCTCACAGGTTTGTTATTTCATGTATGTGTTGGGTCACATCAAGTGTGGATACTGGTCTTTGACAATTACCAATGTTGTACATTTGCTGTAAGGTAGCTGGTACACACATGAAACTAACATATTGCTAAGCATAAAACCAAACACCAACCAAAGTATTTCCATAAATGTTAATTTTCTGCAGCCCAAGGATAATAAAGGGCCAACTTTTCTTGTTTTATAAAAGAGGTTTTTTAATGTCAACATTTTAGATGTTAAATTTGCATCGAGATGTAGATTCTTATTTGTGTTTACCCATACAATGTACACATACTATACACTAGATTAATAATAACATTATAATCGAACTACACGAAACTGTGACCAAAAAATAACAAGTAAAAATATTTTACAAAGATAGATGTTTAGCCATCAAGAAATACCTGTGAAATGTTTCAAATCATGATATCTGTGTTGGAAATTTGTGTGCATTTGTTTGCCAAAAATATAATCCAATTTATTTACATTCAAAACAATAATATTAGGGAGATATTTGTGTCAAATGCGAAAAATAAAAGTTCAACACTATGTCGAATTTAAACTTTGCATTGCATAAAAATTATATAGCAATGACATGAATGGCCGTGTTTAAATCAAGTGACTTCTGCTTCCGCTACGGCCATGTTGAACAATAGGACTTTTTAAGCTTGCAACCGAAACACAGCCATATCCATACTATAGGCATATTTTCTCTTCTTGTTTTTTACCAGACAAACTGTTTCTGATTGTCTAAAGAAATTTTTTTTAAAATAAAACATTCTCTGAAATAGTAATGTTGACAGATGATGCAGTTTCAAAAAAACACAAAATCAAGTTTTGCATACATTTACGGTGGACAATGTGCAAATTACATGAACAAAATTGTTTGTACATGGCTGAATGGACTTGAGATAATGTCGGGATCCCAACAATAATTCATTTTGAGTTTTAATTAACAGCAACTTAAACATCAATTGGCAGACTTTTTCTCGTGCAATACCTTAAGTGAAAGCTTAAATAACTTTCTTGAATCTATAAAAATAGTTTGGGGTTGAACGAAGAAAAATGGACAAGAGCTGGAGGATTTGAATCAACGACCTCAGGATTAATGTGCATGGAAGGGTGTTGGTTTAAATCCTGCACTAGTCGATTTTTCTTAGCTCAACTTCAAATTATTAAAAATTTACCAAGTCAGTTTCCCTTGTCGACTATTACTTGATCCATATTTTTAAAAAAACTTTTCAGGTCATATCAGCCAAAAAACGGACTTGGAATCTTTATTTATCTTGAAAACTTTATTTCATCACAATAATAAGCTTGTGTTTATTTATATGGGAAGCTGCATGAAATTGTAATCCGTATAAGTAGACTACTCTAGTCCAATGAAATTAAAACAGGTTTGCTGTAGGAATAAAAACTAATGGGTACACGTAGCAGTATGAATTTGCTTCTTCCAAAAACAATAATAAAACTTCTGGGTTTTAGCACCTTTATCATGTATGTACAACAATATGTACAAGACCAGCTTTTGTACATGTATTAAACAGAGTTGATTACCATTATGAAGTTGGACTTGCTACTCTAGCAATATTCTGCATTTCATCATGGGTTATATATCCCCCATCTGAGTCCTGTTTCTCACCCTTTGTGTCACCCTGTTGATCCTCAGGGTTTTCATTAACATCTTCCCCATCTGTTAGCTCAAGATCAAGTGCAAGAGGTGAGTCTTCCCCATTTAAGCTGAATTCGCCGTTAGTGAGATTTTGAGGAAGACTGAGAGGAGTAAAAGAAGGGATCTGATCAGGGGGGACACAAGTCGGATGGACTGAGCTAGCACCAATAGGGACATCAGTGGGTTGGTTCTCTGTAACAGCCTCATTTCCTTGGATCATATATTCGCTAGCACCCTTGATCTCATCATCTGATAGGTCGCCGTCGCTAGTTCCTTCACAGTTGTTGTTACTATTCGTAAAGGTTTCGTCACATAAGTTTGATGCTGGACCTGGTGATACAATATCAAACACCTGTTCTGAGGTGACATAATCGTTAGGACTCGAGGCTCCTGCCTGTTGAGGGTAGTTATTGACAGCAGGGACTGCTTCTGCTTGTGGCATGGGAAAGCTTTTAAGTTGCTCCTGATCAACATAGTCAGAATGAAGATTAGGTGGTCCTGGTGCATTCAAAGTATTTCTACTATCTGCCCTTGGGTTTAGAATGTCAGGTATCATTCCTTGAGTCACATACCCGTCCCCTTCTTGCTCCGTTTCAGTGTCTTCAAGTTCAAGACTCTCCGTATCACCTTGGACAGCTACATACCGTAAGAAGACATCGTCATTCGGTGACTCTGTTCTCATGGAACTAGGAATCTGTAAATCATCGATGCCTGTGACAGTGTCTCTGCTAATAGGTGATGGTGCCATTAACGGAGAAGCAATGCTGTTTAAGTTGGGACTGATCTGCAGAGAATCTGGTCGTGGAATATTTTGCAAAATATCATCATTTAAAATAAACGGGGAATCCTCAAAATCACTGTCCTCATTCTCTAGTTCATGTGGGTCTGAAGCCGGTGCGATAATTCCCATCCTCAGATACTCATCAGGGGGCCCTGAGCCTCCAGTCGCCTGATTTTGAAATTGATGATTGAGCGGAGAAGGGAGATTGACTCTGTCTCGCAGTCCAACCTGGCTGTAAGAATCTGTAGGGTTAGTTCCAAGTACATGAGGGGAATCTGCATCATCTTGAGAAGCTGAACTTGCAGCAAAACCTTGCTGGGTGTAGTTAGATACTCTACCATCACTGGCGTATGCAGCATTGTCTTCATTTGCATGAGCGCTTTCTTTTGGATGTCTCTTTCCAAACTGGGCAGCGTTAACCCTATGCTTACCCCCTGTTCCCTGAGTAGGCAGTAAAGCAGCCATTCGTGTGTATGCATCCACACTGTTTGAAGCACCTTCTTCACCGCCGTCATCCTCAGGGCGTGGGAGCAGCTCCTGAAATCCATCAAAGTCTCCTCCTGAAGCACCTTTTGTGCCTTCCTTCTCCACAGGAGACAACCCGTCTTTAGTCATTGTACGGTAGGCCATGTCGTCACTCCTGATGTGTGTGTAGCTTCCCCCACTACCTACAGAGACGGGACTACTTGCTAGGCCACCACCATACTCATCAAAAGAAAACTCTTCACTACTTGACCGCTTGTGCCTGAATCCCGGTAACAGGGGATGACTTTCAAAGGTTTTCATTTTGATTGTATCTTCAGACACTTTGATATTTCTTGGTTTATCTCCGATGTCAAACCCACTGGTCATTACTCCGTCCTCCGGAACCAAATTGACAAACAATCGATGTGGAATCAACTCGTCAAAAATTTCTGTCTCTCCGCTTGTTGTGTTTGCAGAGTACAAATTGTCATTCTGTGGCAGGGGAAAAAACCACAATTTTTTAAATACTTCAAAAACTCAGATTTTTGTCTAGCAGGGTTGTCCCCATGCACCGGCTAGCGTATCTAGCCAATACACGTGAATTGCTTGCCGATATGTGCAAAATTTAGTCGATATACAGAATGCTCCAAATTGCAGGGCTTTTAAAACCAAGATAAACCCAGAATAAAACTTTCTGAAGACCTTGTTTCAATTCAGTGCACATGCTTCGGCCGACCATCCAAAGATTTGGGTACAAAATGCTGCACAGTTTTGAAAAGACCTGGAGAGAACCCTGTCTGTATGTAGACTGTAGATGATCCTAAGCATACTGATGAAAACTTTGTTTCCACCACCAAGGCTTCAAAAATTAACACTGCTACTAAGCAGCTGCAGACCTCCCAAGGTTATAAGTTTATTCAACCCTCACTAGTTTATATCAGCTGTTTTATTTCCCTTTGTAAGTTGAAATGTAGGAGACTAATACAGGAGGTCAATGCAAAAAACGCTATAAAACTAACATTCAACCATTTACAAGCAGTAAGCTTTTTTCTGGAAGCGAGTGATTCACAAAAGTGACAGGCAGAGATTAATTTAACAAGGAAGGGGTTAAAAAAAAAAAAAAAATGCATAAAAAGTAACTAGAGCATTGGGACTTCTATGTGCAAGACGCAAAATGGCAATAGGTAAGTTATGTTTGAAGCTTCACATAGTGTGGATAATAAGATGTAACTTTAACCAGTAAACTTGTGGGTACAACCATGTGTACACTTTTTGGGGGAGGAGTGTTAGCTCTGAGAAGAGCCGTTGGTAAGGTCTTGATGTTTCCACCAGTATGCATTGATCATCTTTACGAGGCAACAAATGGATGACATATAACGCATTTTGACCCAAGTTTAACAGCCAACGAGGCTCGACTAATATCACAATCATAAAATTCAAACCATTTTTAAGCTTTCAGTTCACAACATGAAGCTCCATTTGCTCTACAAATCTAGGACCTAGCCTTTTGAAATAATTGTGAAACGAACGAAATACTTACAGTTAGTTGTGAACCAAATGCAATTTCTGGAAATCTAATCATGGACTTCTTAACCCTTTGGTAGATGCAAACCAGCAAAATGACCAAGCCGACAGTTGAGCCGCAAGCAACAAGGACTGTAAGTAAGCTGCTTCGAACCTCTGAAATAAAAGCAAACAAAAAGATCCAATGCTGTATAAACTTTAACCTTTGACTTATCTTAATACGTTCCTTTAACTTCATCTGAAATTGTTTAGTTTCAAGATTTTCTTTTATTTTGATGTATGGTTCCAATAAACAACATGAAAGAGATAGAAAGAGTTAAACTGGGACCCAAACCCACACTCTGCTAATCAGAAACAACAGAGCTTGAGTCTAGTGCGCTGGCACTATAAAGCCCCAACATGAAAGAGATAGAAAGAGTTAAATTGGAACCTGAACCCACACTCTGCTGATCAGAAACACCAGAGCTTGAGTCTGGTGCGCTGGTACTATAAAGCCCTAACATGAAAGAGATAGAAAGGGTTAAACTGGGACTCGAACCCACACTCTGCTAATCAGAAACACCAGAGCTTGAGTCTGGTGTGCTGGCACTATAAAGCTCCAACATGAACGAGATAGAAAGAGTTAAAGTGGGACTCGAACCCACACTCTGCTAATCAGAAACAACAGAGCTTGAGTCTGGTGCGCTGGTACTATAAAGCCCAACATGAAAGAGATAGAAAGAGTTAAACTAGGACTCGAACCCACACTCTGCTAATCAGAAACACCAGAGCTTGAGTCTAGTGCGCTGGTACTATAAAGCCCCAACATGAAAGAGATAGAAAGAGTTAAACTAGGACTCGAACCCACACTCTGCTAATCAGAAACACCAGAGCTTGAGTCTGGTGCGCTGGTACTATAAAGCCCTAACATGAAAGAGATAGAAAGAGTTAGACTGGGACTCGAACCCACACTCTGCTAATCAGAAACACCAGAGCTTGAGTCTGGTGCGCTGGTACTATAAAGCCCTAACATGAAAGAGATAGAAAGAGTTAAACTGGGACTCGAACCCACACTCTGCTAATCAGAAACAACAGAGCTTGAGTCTGGTGCGCTGGTACTATAAAGCCCAACATGAAAGAGATAGAAAGAGTTAAACTAGGACTCGAACCCACACTCTGCTAATCAGAAACACCAGAGCTTGAGTTTGGTGCGCTGGTACTATAAAGCCCTAACATGAAAGAGATAGAAAGAGTTAAACTAGGACTCAAACCCACACTCTGCTAATCAGAAACACCAGAGCTTGAGTCTGGTGCGCTGGTACTATAAAGCCCTAACATGAAAGAGATAGAAAGAGTTAAACTGGGACTCCAACCCACACTCTGCTGATCAGAAACACCAGAGCTTGAGTCTGGTGCGCTGGTACTATAAAGCCCTAACATGAAAGAGATAGAAAGAGTTAAACTGGGACTCGAACCCACACTCTGCTGATCAGAAACAACAGAGCTTGAGTCTGGTGCGCTGGTACTATAAAGCTCCAACATGAAAGAGATAGAAAGAGTTAAACTAGGACTCGAACCCACACTCTGCTAATCAGAAACACCAGAGCTTGAGTTTGGTGCGCTGGTACTATAAAGCCCTAACATGAAAGAGATAGAAAGAGTTAAACTAGGACTCAAACCCACACTCTGCTAATCAGAAACACCAGAGCTTGAGTCTGGTGCGCTGGTACTATAAAGCCCTAACATGAAAGAGATAGAAAGAGTTAAACTGGGACTCCAACCCACACTCTGCTGATCAGAAACAACAGAGCTTGAGTCTGGTGCGCTGGTACTATAAAGCTCCAACATGAACGAGATAGAAAGAGTTAGACTGGGACTCGAACCCACACTCTGCTGATCAGAAACAACAGAGCTTGAGTGTGGTGCGCTGGTACTATAAAACCCCAACATGAACGAGATAGAAAGAGTTAGACTGGGACTCCAACCCACACTCTGCTGATCAGAAACAACAGAGCTTGAGTGTGGTGCGCTGGTACTATAAAGCCCCAACATGAACGAGATAGAAAGAGTTAGACTGGGACTCGAACCCACACTCTGCTAATCAGAAACACCAGAGCTTGAGTCTGGTGCGCTGGTACTATAAAGCCCCAACATGAACGAGATAGAAAGAGTTAGACTGGGACTCCAACCCACACTCTGCTGATCAGAAACACCAGAGCTTGAGTGTGGTGCGCTGGTACTATAAAGCCCCAACATGAACGAGATAGAAAGAGTTAGACTGGGACTCCAACCCACACTCTGCTGATCAGAAACACCAGAGCTTGAGTCTGGTGCGCTGGTACTATAAAGCCCTAACATGAAAGAGATAGAAAGGGTTAAACTGGGACTCGAACCCACACTCTGCTAATCAGAAACACCAGAGTTGAGTCTGGTGCGCTGGTACTGTAAAGCCCTAACATGAACGAGATAGAAAGAGTTAGACTGGGACTCCAACCCACACTCTGCTAATCAGAAACACCAGAGCTTGAGTCTGGTGCGCTGGTACTATAAAGCCCCAACATGAAAGAGATAGAAAGAGTTAAACTGGGACTCCAACCCACACTCTGCTAATCAGAAACACCAGAGCTTGAGTCTGGTGCGCTGGTACTATAAAGCCCCAACATGAACGAGATAGAAAGAGTTAAACTAGGACTCGAACCCACACTCTGCTAATAAGAAACAACAGAGCTTGAGTCTGGTGCGCTGGTACTGTAAAGCCCCAACATGACAGAGATAGAACGAGTTAAACTGGGACTCCAACCCACACTCTGCTAATCAGAAACACCAGATCTTGAGTCTGTTGTGTTAGCACTATAAAGCCCTAACTGGGACTCGAACCCACACACTGCTGATCAGAAACACCAGATCTTGAGTCTGTTGTGTTAGCACTATAAAGCCCTAACTGGGACTCGAACCCACACTCTGCTGATCAGAAACACCAGAGCTTGAGTCTGTTGTGTTAGCACTATAAAGCCCTAACTGGGACTCGAACTCACACTCTGCTGATCAGAAACACCAGATCTTGAGTCTGTTTTGTTAGCCCTATAAAGCCCTAACATGAAAGAGAGAGAGAGAGAGAGTATAAGCCAAGAAAGATAAGTCTCACCTATCAATGGTTCAATGTTACAGTCGTCTTGTGGAGATGCTCCCATTGAGTTTACAGTCTGTATGCTGAATTTATAATGTTCAGAAGGATCAAGGTCTAAGGAGAAATCACATCATCAGATAATCAGATCAATTGGGATCAAGTTTGGCGATTGGGATCAAGGTTGGCGATTGGTATCAAGGTTGGCTTTAATAGTGGTGTCTCCCTACTGTGAACCCAGTTCAAGTCCAATCACTCATTCCAGCGGGCAACCAGATTTCTGAATGGTTGATGCTCTGCTTCATGTTCCCACCCAATTTTCCAGTGCAATTTTAATTTTGTAACTAGAGCTTAATTGCATTTGTGCACAAATGCAGAGCTGTTTCGCTAATAATAGTTTCAAATTACTCAAGTGAATATGGAAGTCTTTTTGTATTCGAAGCAGTTATGATGTATCAAGCCTGTTTAAAAAAGAATTTTGATTATAGCATGCTCCGTTAGCAATTTATGACTTAAAGGGGCAAAAAATGAAAAAATCATAACAAATCGTGTGATGACGTCATCATGACGTCATTACAAGGAACTTGGCATTATCTAACGACTTGCCAAGTTTCAACGTAATCAGACCTATACTTTTGGAGATATACGACTTCAAATAGTGCACCTTTAATGTCACGTCACGTGACCCCTGATGACGTAATCAATCTAAAACTTCATACGTATGTTGGCTGCCTGACGTTTATCATGTGTATCAATTTTGAAGCGATTACAGAAAACTTTGCAACACACATCTTCTCAAAGTGCATTTTGAACAGTTTTCCAACTGCCGCTAGAGGGCGCTCTTGTGTATCGTGACGTCATCGGTATTTTTTTTTTAACTGCACACCCTTGCCGGACACTAACATTGTTGAAAGCATTTTCATAACATTTAGCACTTTTGAATTACAAGGCACTTCCAATTTCGACCGGAAGTAGAGGTCATATGAGGTCACGCACACTGAATAAAATGAAGACCTAATTTATCCCTACCCAATCCCACAAACAGAAACCTACAGTCTCTTGTGGCTGATTTGATATAGATTTTCAAATATTTAAAATAGAAACCTTTAAGATGACGTCACCTGACAGGTGATGACGTCATCATGACGAATTTCTTTTAGGACCTTCCTTGCACCAATGCCTTTCATCACTGAAAGTTTCATTGCAATTGCTCTTTAGGAACTATGCAAAAGACCGCTTAGAACGAATTGTGCGTTATTTCAATGACTTCCGGAAGTCTGAAGAATAAAAATAAAAACTAGACTTATTTGCATTTGTGAACAAATGCAGAGCTGTTTCGCTAATAATATTTTCAAATTACTCAAGTGAATATGAAAGGTTGTAGTGTGTACATAATCAAGTTAATATTACAATATTTTATGCCTTGTGAGATCGAATTCATTGTCTATATATCTTGTAAAACTGTACCTTTAAGGTAATATAACCTGACAAATGATGACGTCATGATGACGTCAATTATTTTTCGAATCATTTATGACATATCAAGCCTGATAAAAAAAGAATTTAGATTAAAGCATGTTCCGTTAGTAATTTCTGACTTAAAGGGGCAAAAAATGAAAAAATCATAACAAATCGTGTGATGACGTCATCATGATGTCATTACAAGTTTGACAGGAACTTGCCATTATCTAACGACTTGATAAGTTTCAACGTGATCAGACCTATACTTTTGGAGATATACGACTTCAAAAAGTGCACCTTTAATGTCACGTCACGTGACCCCTGATGACGTAATCAATCTAAAACTTCATACGTATGTTGGCTGCCTGACGGTCATCATGTGTATCAATTTTGAAGCGATTACAAAAAACTTCGCCACACACATCTTCTCAAAGTGCATTTTGAACAGTTTTCCAACTGCCGCTAGAGGGCGCTCTTGTGTATCGTGACGTCATCGGTATTTTTTTTTAACTGCACACCCTTGCCGGACACTAACATCGTTGAAATCATTTTCATAACATTTAGCACTTTTGAATTACAAGGCACTTCCGGTTTCGACCGGAAGTAGAGGTCGCGTGTGGTCACGCACACTGAATAAAATGAAGACCTAATTTATCCCTACCCAATCCCGCAAACAGAAACCTACGGTCTCTTGTGGCTGATTTGATACAGATTTTCAAATATTAAAAATAGAAACCTTTAAGATGACGTCACGTGACAGGTGATGACGTCATCATGACGAATTTGTTTTAGGACCTTCCTTGCACCAATGCCTTTCATCACTGAAAGTTTCATTGCAATTGCTTATCGGGAACTATGAACAAAGGTGCTTGGAACGAATTGTGCGTTATTTCAATGACTTCCGGAAGTCTGAAAAATAAAAATAAAAACTTTCACAAAAACAATAGCTGTTTCGCTGCGCTTGCCGCGAAACAGCTAACAACTAGAGTTAATTGCATTTGTGCACAAATGCAGAGCTGTTTCGCTAATAATAGTTTCAAATTACTCAATTGAATATGAAAGTCTTTTTGTATTCGAAGCAGTTATGATGTATCAAGCCTGTTTAAAAAAGAATTTTGATTATAGCATGCTCCGTTAGCAATTTATGACTTTAAGGGGCAAAAAATGAAAAAATCATAACAAATCGTGTGATGACGTCATTACAAATTTAACAGGAACTTGCCATTATCTAACGACTTGCCAAGTTTCAACGTAATCAGACCTATACTTTTGGAGATATACAACTTCAAAAAGTGCACCTTTAATGTCACGTCACGTGACCCCGATGACGTAATCAGTCTAAAACTTCACACGTATGTTGGCTGCCTGACAGTCATCATGTGTATCAATTTTGAAGCGATTACAAAAACCTTCGCCACACAACACACATCTTCTCAAAGTGCATTTTGAACAGTTTTCCAACTGCCACTAGAGGGCGCTCTTTAATATTATTACGTCATTGGTATTTTTTTTTGAAAGTACATCTAAAACAAAAACTCTTAGTAAAACAATAGCTGTTTCGCTTCAAAGCGAAACAGCTAAATACATTCCTTTTCCTTTTTTTCCTTATCTTACATGTGTTTAATTTTGATTATGTTTTGTATGTAAACATGTATACGTAGTTTTACATACTTCTTTTTATTGTGGTGTTACTTATTGCCAAAGTTGGATTTTTTATGACTGTTTTTTATTATGGAGCTGTCCAATCTTTTATAATTGCCTACTGGAAATAATTTTTTTAATTATATTCAATTGACAGGCCCGTGGGAAGCTCAGAAACATTGGTCAGGCCCATTTGAGAAGCGGAGTTAGGAGCCAATGCAAGCACGAAGCGCGAAGCCATTACGGCGTGGGGTCCGGGGCCCGCTTAAGGGCCTCGGGAAACTTTTCATTCTAGATGCTCTGTGGTGCAATATGACCTAATTCCTGGCCACTTTTCCCTCACTTTTTGAGCAAATTATAAAATTCATTTTTGGGGTTTACTCTCTAATAATATTTCTTAAGTACTCATATTTCACTCTTCAAAATAGGGAGGGGGAAGGTGCTGTATGTATTGATGCATGTGGCACTATCCCTGGACATACTTGGGTAATGGGTGCACTATAACAGCTCATAATTAAGGCAACCTCATTTACTGTTGAGATTTTGTGAGCTCAAGCAAAATTTAGAGGTGCACCAGCCGGTTAAAAGAAATCATGTGTCTATTACGGGCATCATACCCAGCACTTGTGAACCCCGCCGGTGGTAGGATCTGGGCCATGGGGGGTAATACTACTCAATGAAAACACGTTGAAATTATATTAGTATTAAACATGCCCATCTTGCAAGCAGACAGCTTTACTATACTCAAATCCCCTCATTACGGCGTGGGATCCGAGGCCCGCTCAAAGCCACCGGGAAATTTTTCATTCTAGATGCTTTGTGGTGCAATACAGACCTAAATCCTGGCCACTTTTCCCTCACTTTTTGAGCAAATTATAAAATTCATTTTTATTGGTTTACTCTTTAATAATATTTGTAATTAATCTTGATGAATTATTTTTGCAACAATAAACGATCAAATGTCATTTATAAATCTCATTTAAAGGGTGTGTACAACATTGGTAAAATTGAAAATATAAATGTTCACAGATTTTCACATAACTTACATGGTATAAAGATGGTCATGGTGGAAAACTTCTCTTGAAATAGTTTTGCTTGAAATGCCATAGTCTTTAGGAAATGAGTAAAATAATAGTCTCGTGGCCGAGCGGTTAAGAGCACCGAACTCAAGCTCTGGTGTTTCTGTTCAGCAGAGTGTGGGTTCGAGTCCCGGTCGTGACACTTGTGTCCCTGAGCAAGACACTTAACTATAATTGCTTCTCTCCACCCAGGGGTAAAATGGGTACCTGTGAGGGCAGATATGGTTCTTGTGATTGATTTAGCCTAGTAGCGCATATATTGCAGCACAGGCTGTATACTCCCCAGGGAGCTGAGATGGTTTAAGGAATGAAATAAATGGCCCAGTGACCAGGGGTAATAGTATGTTAGGCGCCTTGAGCATCCCTTGGGGTGGATATGTGCGCATTATAAATGTTGTTATTATTATTATTATTATTATCCTGCAGGATAAAATCCGATGTTTGAAATAAAAGTTAAAACATATGGGTTTTTTTTTCACTGTTTTCTCATGACTCCGAAGACCGATTGAGCTTAAACTTTCACAGGTTTGTTATTTCATGTATATGTTGGGTCACATCAAGTTTGGATACAGGTCTTTGGCAATTACCAATGTTGTACACACACTTTAATGATTTTCTATATGAAAAATGAGTTCACTTAAAATTTGAAAGTGTTACAGAATCAGTTAATTAATTGTATCCTTCCTTAAATTCATTGGAGAAAACAAAGTGCAAAAAAATAATTTTAATAATTTGTAAGTTTCACAAATTATTTCAATAAAAGCAAGTTACACAACAATTAAAATATTTAATAATAATAGTTTCACGCTATAATTTGAATTGAATGAAGAATTATTAATGAATGAAGAATTATTAATGACTGTCTATTTATCTATAAATTATTCCATAATCGTTATAACAACACTGACTTCAACCCATTTAGTTTACATGTTCCTAATCGTCATACAAGGCAAGCCAACAAACACATCCTACATGTTCCATGGAATCGCGTTGAGGTGACTAAACGTGGATTTATATCCAGGATTTCATCCACCTACAACGGGTTCCATGAAACTTGTGATGTTTTTGGGGCACCTTCACTCAACTCATTCCGTAATCAGATTTCACGTGCTCTAGCAAGCTAGTACCAGTATCTGATGTCATTATTATTATTATTTGTTGATTGGTTTATTTATTTATTTATATATAAATTACTATATGTATCTGGGCATTAATTATATTATTATTATTTATATTATATTTATATTTACATGTATCTGTTTTCATGTTGTTGTTCATTTATTTATTTTTTATTTGTTATTTTTTTTTATATTTTTTTTTTTTGTACGTATGTATGTATGTGTTTAAAAATTATTTGTTTATTTGTTCTAGTTTAAAAAAAATTTAATTTCTATTTTCAAATTTAAGTTATTTATATTTCAAGATTTTATATTTTCCCTTTCCTGTAATTGGCGGCTCGTCCGCTGTTGGTTTGGACAATAAATACAATACAATACAATACAATAAGGGGAAAGTATGAAATATAAAATCAAGTTTGATTTCTACAACATTCAGAAATTCAACTAGAAAAATGTTTCTTTTGTGAAAACACAACGTGCAGTAGTGTTGACATGCATGACATGTACACGATCGATTGCATGTGCCCACAAACCGTACCTGAATGTAGACCACATTGACAGGGATGACCAAAGGGTAGAGGTCGTGACCTGGCAGTAGGCTGCCCTCAATAACGTCCTTACCATTAGCCTCGATTGCCTATAGCTACATGTAGCTGTAGTGTACAATCGCTAGTACGCAACGGGAAATGAACTCGTTACTACAGTTTTATTGTGAAGATTTTTTTATTTTTTTTCCACTTGATTCAAATTTGATGTCAGGCAATCAAATGCTACGGGGGAGGGAGAAAGAAAAAAAACGGGGAGAAAAAAAATCTAAAATATTGGTACGGCCATGGCCATACCGGCCGTACCGCTTCCTATGGCCCTGATTGAATCTGAGAACCGGAGCCTCATATGTGATTTAGATTTTCAGTCCACTGGTTTCCCTCCAAAACCGAGCATTTCTTCCTCACCTTCTCTTCACAGGCAGTGGCGGCGCTACGGGGGGGCAAGGGGGGGGAAAATTCCCCCCAGTAATTTTTTTTACCCCCAGTTTGCCCCACCAGTTTTTTCCCCGATGGCGGAAAATGAGTTTTATCCCAAACCATCAGCACCCAATTTGTTACATTGTTGTTTGCGTTGTAAATAATAAACTCAATTTCATCCATCATAATTAGCTGGCACCATCAAAAAGGCCCAATACACTTTCCATCTCCGGCAATCGGTGGCACCAGACCTGTTCTAGCCTGGTTCTAGCTTGGAAACTTGCTATAAATAGAAACTTACTATAAATAGAAATGCATTGTCTGCCCAAAACCGCAAGCAGCCATCGTACATGCAGTGCAAAATCTTATTTATTTCTTGAGTGAATTGTAGGCTTATACAGTACACACGACATAAACTTGATGTTCACGTGGATTAAAGAGTGCCGTTTATTGCCTACTGCTAGTTGTTGCGCTTAAACACTTAAACAGTTTTTAGTTATGGATATTAGAAAGTTTTGCAAGAAATCCCATGATGATAGGCACAGATCAGATTCTGAATCTAGCGATGAAAATCCTGAACCCAAACAGAAACACCCCAGGATGAGTATTGACGTAAATGTCCCAGATGATCATTTTGAGGATTCGAGTGCCGATGATCAACAACATGACACAACATCAGTGAGTTTATTGGGCGAACCAGGTACCGTTGAAGAGCAATCCTTACCCAGCAGTAGTGTGAGTAGAACCGGGACACCAAATAGAAGTGGGTCTTCTGCTAAAGTCTGTGGCCCTTCTGACATATCCCAATCACCAGATAATGGACCAGTTCATCTTGGTGTTAATCAGCCTATCCGCTTTCCAAAGACACATGGACGAAAATTTAACACTGATTGGTATAAAGCATACCCATGGCTTGAATATTCAGCAACTGCAGACAAAGTTTACTGTTTTGTCTGTCGTCACTTTTCGTCAGGCTTGCACCCAAATGAGCAACAAACATTTGTTTCGGAAGGATTCAATACATGGAAAAAGTGCACTGGAGAATCTTCGAAAAACAATAAACTTATCAAACACAAAGAATCTGATGCACATGTAAACAGCGCTTGTAAATACAAGGCTTACTTAGAGTCCAAACTGTCTAAAAAGACAGTATTGGACCACCTCAGTGAAGGTCATCGTCTGGTTGTAGAGAAAAACAGAGAATATATGAAAACTCTTATTGATACTTTGAGATTAACAGCCGTTCAAAACATTGCACAAAGGGGTCATCGGGAAGGAGAGACATCTCAAAATAAAGGAAACTTCCTGGAAATATTGGACTTCTTGAAGAAGTATTCCCCATCTCTGAACGAAAGACTGTGTGAAGGGCCTAGAAATGCCAAGTACACCCACCATAGCGTACAAGATGCTATTTTAGATATCATCAGTGATACCATCCTGGAGGAAATCAGGGAAGAAATACGAGAAGCTGGGTACTTTTCAGTACTAGTAGATGAAACTAAGGACTTAAGCAAAAAAGAACAGATGAGCTTTGTTCTTAGATACTTTGAAGATTCTGAAGTTCGTGAAGAATTCTTAGGATTTAAAGTAGCCGATGAACTTGATGCAGAATCCTTGGCCCAATATATTCTACAAGAGTTAGAGGACAATGGGCTGGACGTCAATAACCTAGTTGGTCAGGGTTACGATGGCGCTTCTGTCATGAGCGGACGGTGTTCTGGAGTTCAAGAGAGGATACGGCGAATTGTTCCTCAGGCAATATACGTCCATTGTTTTGCCCATCGTCTCAATTTGGTTATTGTTGCCAGCGTGAAATGTGTAATTCCCGTGGCTGATTTTTTTTCAACGCTTCAAACCTGCTACAATTTTCTAAGCGGCTCTAATGTACACGCCCAATGGATTGCCTTCCAAAAGAGAGAAGACATGTTTCCAAATGAAAAACCAATCGAGTTCAAGACAATGTCGGACACACGATGGGCATGCCAAGTGCGTGCTGTAAGTGCAATTTTATCAAGGTTTGACTGTTTTGTAAAATTTCTGCAGCATGTAGATTTATCCGACAGCAATCGAGACCGTGCATTAAATGCCAGATCAATCTTAGCGCAGCTAGACCAGAAATTCATATACTGTATGCTTCTCATGAATGACACTCTACGCGAAGCCAAGGGAGCTTCTGATGTGCTACAAAGTTCCAAACTTGACTACATGAAAGCAGCAGGTCTAATTGAAAGCCTCATTGGAGAACTGCAAACTAACAGATGTGATGAAAAGGCCAATGAATATTTTGAGTGCTCATGTGATATCGCTTTCAGAAATGGGTTGAAGTGTTGCAATTCGAGAAAGAGCCGCCAAAAGTCTACCCCTTCAAAGATGGACAATTTTGTAGTACTAAGTGCACTTGGAAAGCGGGACACGGTAACAGATTCATCCGATATGAAACGAGCTATATTGTATCCAACTATCGACAGTTTTCTTGGAGAACTCAACAAAAAATTTAGTGGGGAAAACCTCCAAATTTTCCGATCGCTGTCAGCAACAGATCCAACGTCAAAATGGTTCCTCGATTTTGAGACCATTAGACCTCTAGCGACCCATTATAAACTCAATCTTGAAGACATAAAGATGGAGCTAAGACAAGCTAAGCGAATGAATGAACGTACAGGGGCTAAGTTCCATACAGTGGAGGAATTCGCAGAACACCTGAAACCTCTATATATGGCTTTCACAGAACTTTATAAAGCGATCAAGATCTCGATGACCCTCCCAGTAAGTACAGCTGGCTGTGAGAGGAGCTTCAGCAAGCTCAAACTTATCAAAACACATTTGAGAACCACAATGGCCGACGAGAGACTTAAGAGTTTAACGGTGATTAGTGTCCATCGACAACGGGCGCTTGATATCAACCTCGACGATGTCGTCGATAGATTTGCCAGGAAATACCCCCACTCAAGAATGACGCTGGTGTAAGTCCGTCAAAGTGGTAAGTCAATGCTTTTCTGCCGTACAAAATTACATTATAGATTTTTGTTTGCCCCCCCTAAATTTAAGTTTGCCCCCCCTCTTGCCCCCCTAGATTAACAGGTCTGGTGCCGCCGCTGTTCACAGGTACCTTCAGGCCAATGGGTCTTAGCGCTAGGCACCCTTGACGGTTTCATTACTAGAAAGGTTTCAACTTTAAAAATAAAATGTCCTATCAGCGCAAAAGTGTTGTACATGTATCTTAAAAAGGAAGGGAAGTGACAAATTAAATTTTATGAAATACTAATTTTTCGATAGATAGAGTCATCATGTGAGATGGGAAAAATTACAAGTCTCTAACCTCACATTAAACCGGTGTAAATAGCCATTGTATTTGACCAATGGCGCACCCAGGATTATGTTTTTTTTTGGGGGGGGCTCAAACCAATGTATTGGGTGGGGTCCAGGGGCCGGCCTTACGGCCCCTGGTGGGGTCCAGGGGCGAAGTCCAGGGGCGAAGCCCCGGTGGGGTCCAGGGGGCTTTGCCCCCTGGAGCTCTGAGCTTTTGGCGTTTTAGGGGTGAAAAATCAAGCCTCTTTATGCATAAAATTAGAAACAAAAAACATACTTTTTAAGCACTTCTGATCCATATAAATCTTTTTTTTAAGCACTTCTGATCCATATAAATCTTTTTAAGTTTATTACCTACTTTTCATCACTGGGCGGCAAATTTCATGAATAAGTGGGCGGCAAACCCAGATCCTACAGATAAACCTTTGTTTTTCGAAAGTGGTGTCACATAATACAATGTATTAATTTATATCAGATTACTGCTAAAAAGTGAAATTATAAGTTTAACCAGAGCATAAATGTGATGTGTAATTTGGAAAGGGTAGGATTGAAAACCTTTTTAATCCCTGAACATAGCCGACTAAAATGAAAAATGTGGAAAAGAAGCAACGCGTGATGATATTCATTTTGGATCTGGTCGGTATCTGGTACCATGCATATTCATTAAAAACATCGCGGGTTTGAACATCGCGGGTGAAAAAACCTTACTATCCGGCGTTTCTCAAATTCAAGTGTAGTACTACAGGAAATCCATAAGGGGAAAAAACATTGAATGCCGGAATGACGTGAGATATATTTCATCCTGGACAAATTAGCCCGTTGGTTTTAAATGCTTAATATGTTATTGTTGCAAGTTTAAACAATTTACAAGGGAGTTGTCATAAAATGGTGTTCAAAATCTTTCACCTCGCGTTATCGAATCCTCCTGTATAAAAGAGTAATTTGGCAGGAACAAAAATGCCAATGGCAAAAGAAGAAAAGAAAATACTGCCACCGGAAATAAAAAACAAAAGCTACACACACATTTGCGACTTTTCTCCCTCGGCTCTTTTTTCCTTCCCCCTTCCTCCCCTCCCCCATTTTTTTTGTTCTTATTTTTTCTTTCTTTCCTTCCCTCTTCCTCCCCCGTTATTTATTTTTTATTTTGTTTTGACCCTCTTGGAGGGGGCTCAAGCCCCCCCCCTTGGGCGCGCCGTTGTATTTGACACCCTTCCAGTTCAAAATTTGTCAACATCCAAAACATCTGCTGACATCATTCTGAGAAAAATGGATCTCTACATTTTTGTAAGGAGATGTTTTGGTTCATAACTCACTTTTTTGGGGTGCGAAATTTAAAACATGACGTCATTGATTTCAATAATGGATCTTTACATTCCAAGAAGAGATTTTTTCGGCAATCAAAAGGTCAAATAATTCAAGGCCGTTTTGATGGAATATCATTGAAAGTCAGCTATGAACCAACACATCCCCATACAAAAATGCAGAGAACTTTCTCAGAATGATGTCATCAGATGTTTTTGATGTTGAACAATTTTGCACTGGAAGGGTACCGAATACAATGGCAATTTATATTATTTTAACGTGAGGTTAGAGACTTGTAATTTTTGTCCAACTCCAGGCCTCGAATTACACGGCGGCCACGACGGCCAGTGTTATTGATGCCCTTGTAACTGGCCGTGGTGCCCTTCAAAAAATTACCTTCTTCACAGCCATAATTGTCATGCCCTTTATCCCCGTTGGCCGTCGTGCCATTTTTAATAAAAGTTAAATTATTTACATACATTTTCAGTGTTGTCCAGAAGTGCCGGCTGCCGGCAATTTCACCGAAAACTTGTTTTACCCAGTTGACAATGATTAAGAAAAAAACAAACTTTTCTACCCAAACGAAGCCGACAGTAAACAAAAAAATCTGTCCATCCTTTTCTTTACCCCAGACACTATCCAGATGTGTCCTGGGAGAATGATTGACACTCCTATTGAGATCCAATTACTTCTTATCTTAATCCTCTGCAGATTGTTAACATTGTTTTAGTTTGTAATACTCTTGCTTTACTCAAAAGACAAGCTGCCTGTGCAGTGTCTTTGTGGTTTTATGGCCTGGTTTTGTGACCTTTAGGAGTTGGTATTGTGTTCTATTAAACCTAGAAAGTGTGTTGACATGTGCTGGCTTGTAGCATGGAGGTAGAATTTGACTTTTACAGTTTGTTTATGAATAAGATGTTTTATCATTATCTTATTCATGCCAATCGTTTCATCAGGTTTACCACCCATAGGGGAACCTCTCGCCAATTTTCAAATTGATACTAAAAAAAATTATTGTAAACAAATTTAAGGGTAACTTAACTTGTTCAATAAAGATAGTTTAGTTTTAATCGATAATAAAAAAGACATGCATTATGGTTTTATTTTGGATCAAAACTCATAATTTAATGGCCTTCTTGCCTTTTCTATTTTTACATTTTTGGCCTTGGTGCCCTACCTACTGGCCTTGGTGCCCTTCAAAATTTGGCCTGCTCCAAGGCCAAAGTGGCCTTGCCCTAAAAAATGTGTAATTCCTGGCCTGTCAATCACATCTGAGCTCTGTCTGCTGGAAAATGAGTACATCACAAAATTGAATTTTGCCATTTCCCTTCCTCTTTAAAATAGTCCCGCCTATGATGAAAGTGCAGTGTTTAGTTGGTGCTAGAACTAAGACCAGCAAAGTCAAGACCAAGACCAGCAAATGATTTTACAGAGCTATGATGTATACAAAAGTAGCAGCAACCTCAATGTCACTGAGGTATGACTTGCATTATTTTCAGTTTGCTAAACATCACTGTATTCTAAGCAGTGTTTACTTGATGCTATCTCAGTTTTGCAGAAAAAGAAGAAGAAAAACCCACAAGGTAGGATTTGAACCCATGACCTTCCCATGGTAGAGCAGGGCTCAATTTCCTGGCTCTGCTTACTACAAGCAAAGAATCGGCACTTACAGAAGCAGGAAATTCTGTGCTTTTGTCAAGCCTATTTCACAGGTCAGCAGGGTGATTTTACTTGAGCACATGCATACTCCACATTACTAAGCATTCTTACAAAGCTAAGGAAAAAATTTGGCGCTTGCGCTGTCAGTGAAGAATGGTGATCGCAAGCGCAGAGTTCAGCGGTAAGCGGAGCCATGAAGGTCCCGATGTCCCAACCGCTATTCTACCAAGCTAGTCTAAAGACCCACTGTTTGTATCCTAGCAGCGTGTGTCATAAACATTTTGTTAGGCCTACATCATCATATGATATGAAGTTTTACTCAGTACCTTTTTCACAGCTAAAAAATCCACAAATCTACCAATTAAACTTACCAGGAATTTTGTATGATGTCTTATTCAGTTCCACTGAGTACTGTTTACTTTCATCACCATGTTTAACACCGATATTAAAACCAAGTATGACTCCATCTAATTTGAATGGATCATCCCGGTACTACGAACAAAAACAAGAATAAAAAACTTCATTAAGTGTAGAAATTCAAGTCTAGGAATTAAAAAGTTTAATTCCGTCTGTTGATGCTGAACATATATCTATCATTAACTAGAACAGCAAAGCTGCCATGGCGAGCTGCCGATCGCCCGATATATAAACAAAGACTAATAGAAAAGTCAATCATTTGATCAACTGATGTTAGGGGTGGGGTCATTAACAGGTATGCTCTACACTTGACCATTGTGTACTTGGGTTTAAAGTGGGAGTGACAGTGGGGTTAAGGTTGGGGGAGGGCTGACAAGGAAGAGACAACTAGATACAAAACCAATAATAAGATCATAGACACACCCAACACATTGCATACAACAGGTAAAAACAATTGTTGAGAAACACAATATAATGGCTGTCATTGTATTATTCACTTAGGGCTTTTCGATTCCATAAAACAAAACAACTCAAAACATAAATGTTGAAGCTTGATGCTAAAACTTTAACATTTATTGAATGCGGACGGCCGGACGGACGGACGACCGACCGACGAACGGACGGCCGGACAAAATCGGTATTACATAGGCTTGCATTCTGCTAAGGCAGCTCGCCAAAAAACCACAGTGATTGATATTGAACAATCATACAGTAGGAGGGTTAGAAATGTACTCATACTCATAGTACAGGCTGGCATAGTTTATCTATGATTAGTTTATGTCAGGCAGGTCTCCAAAGCAGCCGGTCATGTTCAGACCGTCCAGCTCTGCTACGATAATACATGTATGAGATGTATCTTTCTCTGCTGAAGCACAAGTGCTATGCTTAGTGTCCTTACAAAAACAGTTCTAAGACTCTGTTTCACGAAATGCTTACATTCATCTAAAGATGAGTTAACAATCTAACACCATACTGATTTGTATTATTGTGACATCATACTTTGCTTTCAATCTTTAACAGCTCTTTGAGAAACTAGCCCAGAGCCCAGTTTCATTGCTCTGCTTACAATGTTATTCTGCGCTTACAGCCCTTAGAATTATAAGCTTCACAGGGCACCGTAAGCGCAGACTTCTTCGGTAAGCAGAGCCATGAAATTGGACCCAGGTCACATATAAGATTGATCATAAATGTCATAAACGTTTCAGTTTGACAAGCACAACGTACCTCCCATGTTAGAGTCACCACCCTCTTCTCACCATCACTGCTGGGATCAGCCTTGCAATGGAAATTGCTTGGCGTGACCTTTGGGGCTTGATGTGGAAACCAGAAGAAAACAAAGTTATAGCATTGCACTGTCACTGTGACTACCTTATGACCACTGCCAGTCTAACGGGGGGTCGTTACTTCATTGAATCTCTCAAGTGTTAACTTTACCAAGAATTGACAAAGTCTGGTTTTCGGAAGTCACACAGAGACCGAAATGACAATAATAACAATAGTGGCTCCTTATATACATGTAGTGCTCAAATCTGTCACTCAGTGATGCTCATATCACTGGTCCATTTATTTCATTCTTTAAATCATCTCAGCTCCCTTGGGAGTATACAGCTTGTGCTGCCAAATATGTAGCGCACCAGGCAAAAAATTTGACTTCACAAAATGGCGTGCCGTGTTAGTTCACGATGTAAAAGGAAAACCACGCAATTTCGAGGCATATTTGTGTGGATCATTATATTCTACTTTTAAAACATCATTCTAACCATATGCATTTCATAGCAAACGGTTTCAAACGCTTTTCATTAACCAACTCGCCCGATCCAAGGCAACAAGTCCCTTTAAACAATACCATCTCCAGAGCTTCAATGTTCATTAAATTTGTACCTGTTTCAGAGGTGTGTCCTTTGGCTTCGTCTGAATATTGACTTTGAGAGTCCCGGTACTTGTGGACTGCTTTCACCCTTACATAATACAAACCATATGGTTTTGTCAGACCATGCAGTTCACATGTTCCAAATGACCCTCTAGCCATGTTTTCCCCCTGTACAAACAAATTGATTACAATCTTAGTAGGGTTGGGATGTTTAACTGGTTAATTGTTGAACTGCAAACAAACCCTGAACTTTATTTCAAAATTTCCTCATGGGTTTAAGAAAAGCTGACAGTACAAAAATTATGAGACCTTCCTTTTCTTTGAAATGTAAGCTCAAGACACTATCCAAGGAGAACGATTGACATCTGTTTTGTTGGTGGAATGTTTGTTATCTTAATCCCCTAGAAATGCAAAAAAAACATTTTCAATTGCCTACACTGTGTTGCTAAGTATGTAGCACACCAAGCTAACTCAATCACAAGAACTATCTCTGCCCTCACCAGGAAGTAAACAGCCTGTGCTTCCAAGTACATGTGTGAAGCACATCAAACTAATTCAACTTTACGAACCATCGTTCCCTGGCAAGTTACGCATTCAACTAATTTCATCACAAGAACCATCTCTCCTGGGTGAAAAGGAGCACCGGACACAGGGTTTCAAACCCACACCCCTAATGACTTTGAGTCCGGTACCCTAGACTTGTTTAATAATAATATATAATATACCCACCACCAGACTAGCAGAAGTAAATCAGTGGGGAGTGCACTGGTGTCAGCCATTGATTGGTTGGTTTTTTTAAACTTCACTAAGTGGGGCCTTCATAGTTTCATAGATCGGGTTCTAAATAAAGCACTAGATCACAACTTTTTAAACCCGCAGTGATATTTGTTCCCTGGAAAAAAGTAGGAAAATTTTTTTAGAACAAGGGCTAACCTACATGCTCATGTGGTATAGGATTTACTAGACTTTTCAGGCTATTTACGCAAATTTATCTGATTTTTCCCAAAGGCAAAACAAATAGGAAATCAGACTTAAGTAGGAAGAATATAATGCCTGAAAAAACCAGTCACTTACTGTTATATCTTTCCATGTATCATTTTCACCTTCCCACTTGTACTGGACTTTGTACTCCAATATATTCGAGAAGTGGTCTGCAATGTCAGAACTTCCAGGTGGGACATGCCACACTATTTGAAGCGATGATTTAGTTAAATTCGTTATCTTGACATCATAAGGTGGACCGAGCACGGCTGTGTCCAAGAGAAAATGAGTAGCATTAGGCCTACATTAAAGGGGTCTGAGTCTTTGCTGAGGAGTTGTGTTTTTTATGAAATACATGTACGGGTATATCACGTTATGGTCTTTCTGGGACGCAGTAACATGTGCTTTTTGGATAGTGTGAAAAATTACACCTTACGATAACAAACTTTCTATCACTGTAAGCCTTCGGTCGAGCAAAATATGATTGTGTGGGTTTTCCCTGGAATAATTCTTTGGGGTTTCCTCCCACTTCTAAAACTTCCTTCCTTGTCTTCTCTCCATAGCGTTCTTGGTCAGTACAGAGTTTGTTTGTCTGAGAGTCCTTGGCTTCACAAACAGAATTGATAAATGAAATGAAGTAACAACCTTGAAAATTACAATTTGTTCTACAGGAAGCCTGTGTAGTGTTTTGAGTACCAGGGTATTGTGATCAAATTTCCTTGTTTGAGTGAGGATACAGGCTGCAATGTTGTGGATTCTGTGATTAATGGTGGAAGGCAGAAGTCCATATTAGAGGAAAATACAGCAGTCTAACCGGGACACTAAAAATGCATGGAGGAGCTGTTCTGTTGTGTTGTCAGAGAGATGTAAAAGTAGAGTCAAAGATTGGTTTTTGTCAACATAATGCTGTATATTTATCAGCTAAATAGTCAATAAAGATAGGCTATAACTCACCTGTGAAAGTTTCAGATGAATACAGAGTCTACTTATTGAGAAAACACCACAGAAATTTGAATTTTCAGTCACACCTCAGAAATCTGAGAAATGTTTCTTCGATTCAAATGGTGAAAAACTATCCAAACGATATTACTTTGAAGGTAATCCTTTCAAAAAATAGTTTATTAGATCAACAGAGGCTCTGTAGTTCTTCTTACCAAAGTAATTTTTTATCGCCATTAATTTTTGGAGTATTTACCAATCTATGACCCTACCTTTAATACAAATCCAACACACAAAGTAGACAATAATCTCCAAGCTGGACCTACATGTACATGTAGAAGAAAAATGTTGACTGCTGATTTAAATGAAAAAATGCAAGAATGTTTCATTTTGCGAAATACTTACTGCCATCCCGAGAACTAAATTCCAAGATGTCTGACACAACAGAGCCATAAATATTTGTAGTATTGACTCGATACAGCGTGAGGTGGGATCTTTGTGGATAGTGAGTGCAGCAAATATTTCCTTCACAATGACTGGTTTTATTTCCAGTAACCCATTTTGTTTGATATCTATCAAATAATAACAAATTATACTTATTACAGGTACTTATGTATTATTATTGATTCAGCCATTAAAACTTGCAAAATAAAAACGAGGAAAAAACAACCAGATGGGCCAGGGTCAACCAGGGTCAACACTGTGGTTTGTAATTGTCAATACTTTCTGCCTAAAACATGTAAAATAGCTTTATGCTTCCATGTATTTTCCACAAAGATGATGTAAACAACACGACCACAGACTGTGCGAGTTTTGTGCATACATGTAGCTGCATATATGCAAATGTTGAAGTGTGCGATTTTGTTTCCTTCAAATCTAAAACATGTGAAAACCCAAGGCTCCCAAAATTAATTGCATGGCCCGTCTTTTGCCGAACTAAGTTTGTTTTAAATATTTTTTTCTCTAAACTGATTCTAACAGAAGATGCACACAAAACCTTTAACATTTGCCACGGACAGTGCACACAAAAAACAAGTAACAAGCAAAATTGTTTGTACATCACTGGTCGTGAAATGTCGGGATCTTGACAGTTACTAATCTTATATTTAGTTTTAAATTAATTACCAATTATCATCGGCAGATTTTTTGTGCCATACCTAATAAAATGAAAGCTTACATGTATAACATACTCAAACCTATAAAAACCTATTTAAAATTTAAGTCAAAATTCTCTGATCAAATTCGGCACAAAATATAACCCAGCATCTTTAAGAACATTCGAATCTTGCTATTTTTGGTGATACATTTTTGCAGCAACCTAAATGCTTCCCAACACTGACATACATACCTGTTTCTATCTTGTAAAACCTCAGTGGCATTAACGTTGTCTCCACTTACCCACCAGCAGATGGGGTTCCAGAAATTAATGGATGTACATGTTAGGTTGATTGCCTTCACTGGCACTGTGAAACATTGACAATTATAACAAATTTTAATTGAAAATTGAAAGATAGAAGGTGTGAGAATGACCAAAGAAATTCTACAATCCTCTGAATATTTGACATGCTATTTGGTGTCCACTACTACATGTAGGGCTAGTAAACTGTGCACTTGCATAAATGTATTTTCATAAATGTATCTCATCTGTTGTGTCAACAATAGCTAGCAATCACAATCAGTAAAAAGGGACACGTTGCCTTGGATTGGGCGCTTTGGGCTATAAAAAGCGTTTGAAAGTGTTTGTTATTAAATGAATATAGCTTGAAAGTGAAAGCGCTTGTTATTAAATGAAAAAATACATGTGGCTGGAAAGATGGTTTAAAAGTAGAACACAAAGATCAACATAAATATGGCTCGAAATTGTGTGGTTTTCCTGTTACTTCATGAACTAACCTGGCCCGCCATTTTCTGGAGTCCAAAATTTGGTTCTACAAAATGGCGGACCGTGTTACATGATTGATATACATGTAGGTCACGAAGTAACAGGAAAACCACACAATTTCGAGCCATATTTGTGTTGATCATTATATCCTAAAGCATCTTTCCAACCATAATCATTTCATAATGCTTTTTTGCTTTTTATAGTCCAAATCCAACCAAGGCAACGTGTCCCTTTACTAGTCAAATGAAGTTACATCCACACACTCAAAAATTGTTTTTCACATTTAAACATTTTAAGTGTAATATTCACATTTTAAAAAGAAGAAATAGAGGGAGCATTAAAACAAGCAGATTGCAATTTTGTAAAAACTTTATAATCTTGACTGTCGCATTGTATGGTCCCGCCTCAGCTAGTGTCAAGGGTGAGCCTGCCATGTACTTTTGATTTATTCTTGTACTGTGCAATGTAACTTTGCATTTTTTATCTGCATAAACTCAAAAATAAATTCTCTTTTGGGCGACTGGTTAGCCTTAATTCACTTACATAAATGCTGATTGTCAGTGTCACTGTTATTGACTGATAATACCCCCATACATGTATATACTCCTATCACATGAAGAACAATGACAGTCTGGAAGGAAAACGTGTACCTCCAACTGAAGGCAATTTCTCTCTCACAACAAACCATGTTGTAATTTTCCTTCATCAAATCTCTGCACAAGAAAAAAAATAAAAATAAAAAACAACAAAATCGAGTTGACTTTCTTTCCCTACTTATTAAATTCAAAATGTGCTTACAGAACAACACTTCTTGTTGAATGATCAGTGTGAATTCCTGCTTTCCTTTCCACAATTTCAACCACATTTTTTTTTGAAACAATCCCTGAAGGAACGAACTGGAAAAGAGATTTTAACATGTTTAAAGATCCAATTTAGTTTTGTAACGCATTCATTCTCCAATAGAAAGAGACCTCATGAAAGTGGCCTTAAAATAATTGGGTCTACATGTGTACATGGAAACATTTTAAAGAGGAATTTTTGCACCAGTCAAAAGGTCAAATTCAATGCTGTTTTGATTGAATCATCAAAACTAGAAAATTCTGTACAAAAATGTACAGACCATTATTTTGAATATTATGTCATGGAATGTTTTTGTAGTTTGGACAAAAATTACAATTGACGGGTATCAAACACAATGGGATTTAACACCAATTTTACCTGAGGTTTAGAGCGTTGTGCTGGGGTTTTTTCTCCTACTTTTATATGGACTGTATCAGCGTTGTAGCCACGCCAGTCGGCGCCGGTCGGGTGTAACCGGCATTTGCTATTGCCGACCGCCACACAGACTAGATGAACATCCTACCGACCGGCACAAAATGCAACAAAGTTACAATAAAATGAACTATCTCTTTTACACAGTCGATCGCTTGTTCAGTTTGAACGGTAAACTTGTTTTTCCCCAGTTGTCAATGATTAAATAAAACACATTTTCAACCCAAAGGAAGCCGACAGTTGGATGTCCTTTTCTTTAACCCTAACTCCCAAAGCGTTTTTACTAGAATCCACCCCTAACCCAACACATTCCAACAGCTTATACTACCATGAGATGGGAACTGTGCCCAATCTTAGGTGGACGATACACAACCTAACAAACTCCAACAGGCTTTTTTTGTTTGATTTTGTTGGAGTGTGTACACTTGGCATGTGCAAAAATTTGATCAGTGAAATCACACAGTACCCAACATAACATAATCCAACAACTATCTCATTAGACCATGGAGGAAAGAGCAATGCCAGACATGTACATTTCACACATCCACCATACCCACTCAATCAAATTCCAACACCATTACTTGTCAGCAAGGATACACAATCCCACAGAATCAAACACCCAATCCTAACTTCACTGTACTTAACCTAACAAAATTAAACACTTTGCCCTGTTTGAATTTGTAGGGTATGGGAGGGTTAGGGTTAATGTTAGCCCCAGACAGCTGGACACTATCCAGACATGTCAGGGAGAATGATTGACCCTCCAATTGAGACCCAATTACTCTTATCTATAATCCTCTGCAGTTTGTTACACAATTGTTTTAGTTTGCAATACTCTTGCTTCACTCAAAAGACAAGCCGTGTGCGTGGTATCTTTGTAGCTAATCCTCTACAGTTGTTATACAACCATGGTTTTACTTTGTAATACTCTTGCTTTACTCCAAAGTGAGCCGCGTGCGTGGTGTCTGTGTGGTGTTGTGACCTGGTTTTGTGACTCTTCGGAGTGGGTTTCGTGTTCTTTTAAACCTGGAAAGTGTGTTGACATCTGCTGGCTTTTAGATTTAATGTTTGTTTTTGAATAAGATATGATTTATTAACATTTTATTCATGCAAATTGTTCCATCGGGTTTACCACCCATGGGGAAACCCCTGGCCAATTTTCAAAATAGTATTTTTTGGTAAATTGCTTTTTTCAGAGTACAGCTAATAGTTTATTTATAGCCTTCAGGCCTTTGTTAAAATAACATGTTTGGCCTTTGTGCTCTATCTACTGGCTTTGGAGCCCTCCAAAAATTTGTTTGCTCCAAGACCAAAGTGGCCTTGCCCTAAAAATGTTGAAGCCTATTGAAACTGTAATGAAGTTTTAAATAACAGATTTACATACCTTAAAATGCATTACAAAAATCATGTCTCAGAAAACCCATACAAATCCATTTTTAAAGCAGTAAAATTAAAAGCTTCGCTCTATTTTGATTGTAAATTAGCCGGCACTCAAAAAGTTCTAGCTACAACCCTGGACTGTATGTACATGTACATGTAGGCCTATCTATTGGAAAATTAGTACAGATCACAAAACTGAATTCGACCTTAGTCAAAAATATAACGGGTTGTAGATTCATTGAAATGATCACATTGTAAATAGTTTCCTATTTCATTTCGTAGAAAACTATCAAAGGCCACCACCATCTGTTTCCCTGTTTATAAACTCACAAATCACAAAATTGACAATGTATGTGTAGTTCTTATTCTCATGAGGCCTGGCCAAGTATAAAAAAACATGTTTAGCATCCTGGTACCTTTAACCCTAACTCCCAAAGCGTTTTTACTAGAATCCATCCCTAACCCAACACATTCCAACAGCTTATACTACATGTACCATGCGATGGGAACTGTACCCAATCTTAGGGGGACTATACACAACCTATGTAACAAACTCCAACAGGCCTTTTTTGTTTGATTTTGTTGGAGTGTGTACACTTGGCATGTGCAAAATTTGATCAGTGAAATCACACAGTAACCAACGTAACATAATCCAACAACTATCTCATTAGACCATGGAGGAAAGAGCAATGCCAGACATGTACATTTCACACATCCACCATACCCACTCAATCAAATTCCAACACCATTACTTGTCAGCAAGGATACACAATCCCACAGAATCAAACACCCAATCCTAACTTCACTGTACTTAACCTAACAAAATTAAACACTTTGCCCTGTTTGAATTTGTAGGGTTAGGGATTGTTAGGGTTAAAAAAGGAAGTGGAGTGGCCTTTTAGTTTTTATTTTCAATATGGCCGCCATTCTTTTAAAAATTCGAACAACCGCTGGTTTTTCCACTGTTTTCCACTGTTTTTCCAACGCAAAATAATGAAAGAAACATGCTGTTAGACAAGAGATTGAACATGTTTACAGTGATTTTATTTAATAGTTTGTCCAGTTTCACAAGAATAAATTTTAATTTGTAACCATGTAACCGGCAAAGGCTAAGTTCTGATATTGCAAGTAAAATAGATGGATTAGTTGACATTTTATGTTTATTTAAATCTCATTTTGAAATTGGTAAAAATAAAAATAAAATCCATGCAGCCCCCAAAAAGGAAGCAGGCAGGGGCTCTAAAAGTTTTTTGTTTTTTACTTCGCCCTCAAAGCGACCAGACTATTTTCTTTTCTGACTCACCTTGGTTTTGAGGGTTAATGGGAAAATTTCAACATTCATGGCACTTGGCAGTGTACACACACATTACAGAGGATGGAAAATATATACATGTAGATACATACATTGTAGGACATGAAGGAGTACAAATATTTAAAAACGTTCACAGAATCATGCACTCAAGAGAATGTGGGAGAGTAACAATTCTGACATGTCAGAAACCAACTTATCCAAACACTCAAGTATACAATCGACTCTCATTACAACAAGGTCACTGGGACTGGCCAAATTACCTCTTTACACATAACAGGTAGGACTCTAAAAGTGTTTTGTTTTTTTACTTCTAAGCAGCCAGACTATTTTCGCTTCTGCATCACTTTGGTTTTGAGGGTTAATGGGAAAATGTCAACATTCATGGCAGTGTACACACACATTACAGAGGATGGAAAATCATACATTGTAGGACATGAAGGAGTACAAATTCACACGTTCACAGAATCACGTACTCCAGATAATGTGGGAAAGTAACAATTTTGACATGTAGTGTAAGTTAGAAACCAACATATCCCAACACTCAAGTATACAATCGAGTCTAGGTATAACAAGGTCGCTGGGACTGGCCAAATTACATCTTTACACTATGTGTTGTTATAAGAGGACAGCAAAACAAAGAAACAACAAAGCAGAAATGAGATACAGGACTTCAGATTGTACTCTTTATAAGCAGAACCTCTTTATAACAGCGCCCTTTATAACGAGGGTTGCCTGTATCCATAAATTAATCAATTAATATCCAATAACTACGCTTTGTCACAAGAAGTTCTGAACTCGACAGTCTCTGCTTCTGCTTCTGAGTGCTAGTGTACTGTACTCAATGCCCTGCTGGACTCTTGGTACAGTGTGAAATGTGGCAGGCATGTGATCAACATTTTAAAGTGGGCACGATTAACTAGATTAGTGATTTTAATGTTTTCTATTGTCTATTGATGACATATACATTTAGACCCAGTAACTACTCTTTTTTTCGAAATGTTGACATCTGCAGTCGATTGTCAAAATTTCGAGGAAAAAAACCCGAGTACAGCGAGCGCCCCAGTTACTGGGTCTAACGTACAAATATTCACTAATTTAATACTTACATGTAACAGTGTTTTCATGAGCAAACCCTAGGCTACTGACAGTAGTGCTGTGTGTTTCATTCCACAAGTTTTGGAACAAAATATTGCTTCAGACAGAGGAGTTAAGATCCAGCAGAGTGCTACTTCGAACTTACCCTTTTAGACTCTGAAGGTAAACTCATACCCCATACACATACAGCATTATTATTTCAGTTTCACAATTAGTCACCGTTCCCGTTAATTTTATTAAGTCAAGTGTTGAGTTTATGGTTGAACGAGGCATATCACAGACATGACAAGAGACTAACCGAGCACTGGTTCCAAAAGCACATACACTGTTCATAAATCATTTAGAAACAGGGAACCAGCGGCAGTTACCATAGAACGTGCATGGTTGTAGTTCGTGGTTTAGCTTCATACTGTCTGTTTGGTTATATATCTCGAAGCGGTTGAACGACACAGATTGCAAGGAAATCATGCAAGGAAACAAAATTTGCGCCGCCAAAAAAATGGCACACTGCGCACATTTCAAAAATTTCCGTTTTCAAAGATTGTGCCCAACAGTGATGGATACCAGTCAACTCGCCCTCCAGCAAAGTCGCCCATTACAAGGTCGCCCACTACAAAGTCGCCCCCTAGCAAAGTCGCCCCTCACATACAAAGTCGCACCTCACATACAAACTCGCCCCTTCTCAAAGTCGCCCCCTGACAAAGTAACCCCCGACACAGTCGCCCCCCCTACAAAGACGCCCATTGTATAAAAGCTGAGTTGTGAGGAGGGTGTTATTGAGAATTTTGAAACAACTTATTCTGGCAATTTGTAAGATAGATTCTGTAGGAGATCCACTAGCCTGTATGTTCATTTTTTTTTTCAATTCAAATCAACATTTATTTCCACATTGGTAAACAAACAAAAAAGAGAGAATAATAAACAAATTTAGAACAATGATTTAAATCAAAGACAGTCAAGAACTTATTGAGCAAAACAAAATTAATGAAAACAAAAATACGGAGCAAACCAATTATGGGGGCATATTAGTGGCATAACAATGATACAAGACTCCAATTCACAAAACAGTGTAATTTTAAACATAATAGAGCTGGAAATAAAAGTAAAGTGGCATATTATATATCTTTCTACCACTTTCTCAAATTTCCAACATGCCCCCCAAAAAATTTAAAATAAAATTAAAATAAATACAAGATCCTGTTGCTAACGTTGCGCATTGAATGGATTGACTTGGGTATGTTGTGAAGTACATTAATCGTTTTGTGACATCGGAGTTGTAGCCTTTTGGCCGCATTTCAAATTGCCGCTGCCTCATTCTCATTTAGTCAATCTGGTATCCATCGTACCTCAAGAAGTTTACATCCGATCCTCAAACTTTTTTCAGTTGTCGGACTTGTAGGACTTGAATTTCGCGTTCAAAATGGCACGGCTAATTGCCTAGTTGCAATAATCGTAACCCTCCATCCTCCCGACAGTCGGAGACCCGAGGGTTACGAGACAAGCACAAGATTCGACCATAAGTGCAATTTCGACCAATGTCGACAGACTAGTCACCAGATTTGCCCAATTTTTACCACTTTCGAAAATCATGACACAAATTCTAAGAACACGGATTTGATCATCAATGTCTAATAATGAATCCATTCATAACACACAAAACATCATTGACAAAATATTTTGAAGAAAAAAAGACAAGTTAATCGTAACCCTCCATCCTCTCCCGACTGTCGGGAGGATGGAGTGTTATGATAATATATCGCAACTAATAATTGCCGTGCTTTTTCTAGAATTTGAAGGGCATCGCCAGCAATTTTGTAAGTGTAAGAGCACCACGGCATTTTTGTCGAATTTGGGGGGCATCATGGCAAAAACAAAATTTAACAAGACAGGTGAAAAACTAAGGTTCAAAAAACGTTTTACACAACCACGGATGTGATCAAAAACAATGCGTCTTTGTAGGGGGCGACTACTCCTAGAACTAATGGAGACGATAGCGGAATGAACCTCATAGTTCTAGGAGTAGGGGGCGACTATGTCAAGGGGCCACTGTGTCGGGGGGCAACTTTGTCAGGGGCGACTTTGAGAGGGGCGAGTTTGTATGTATGGGGCGACTTTGCTAGGGGGCCAATTTTTAGTGGGCGACTTTTTAGTGGGCGACTTCGTAGTGGGCGACTTTGCTGGGGGGCGAGTTGAATGGCATTCATTTGGCAATTATGATAAAATAATGATGACAAAAGGATGAACAATTTGCCAAAAAATGTGTACCTAATTGTGATGGTGTGTTGTACTCCTAGAACTACATGTATGTATGAATACGTTCGTTCCGCTATCGTCTCCATTAATAAATGGAGACGATATGGAGACGATAGCGGAACGAACCTCATAAAAATAGTTCTAGGAGTAGGTGTGTTGTATCCCTCAGTCTATGACGAGAGTACGACCGTACCGTCTAGGGGGGATGGAATGGTTACGAATACGATTATTGCAATCACAACAAACGAACAACTTAACAAGTTCAAGGAAGGTTAACGTTAACGTCAACGATACTTACAATAATAAGAATTACATAAACTCTTGCGTTGAACTTCTGCTTCTGCTTCTGTTCAGTACTGCACACAAACTCCACTTTCGAGATATCAATGGTGCAGGTGCATGGTGGCTAGAATGGATTAATAGTGGGCCCCCGAATGAATTGAAGATAGACATGTATGTCATTCAATCTTGCCTTGAATGTGTCTACATGAGATGAGTTGGACTCTGGAGCTGCCTTTGACGAGCGTTTACTATTTACTAAGGTTCCATTCGGCCATGGTTCTTGACACACGTACACGACGAATTTGTTCACAGCATACTGAGTCGTCTATCTTCCAGTGATATAATAATGTAACGTTACTTGGCTACTATTGTCGTGAAACATGTAAAATGAACATATTTTTGTCACAAAATGTGTCTTTGCACTTCTAACTATTTTTCTACATGTACGTCGTGGATGGTACGGTAAAGTGATTCTTAGAAATACTGGCATCCTCGTGTCTCTGAACATTGGGCCGTAGCTGTATAGTAGGACCGTGGGATCGAGTTATGACAGAATTCATCGTGCTATGTGAGGACGAAGTTGAAAATAATGTATAAGTTTCTCGATGACTATTTTGTACGGCAGCGTATTTATATGGTGGCCCTGAAGGGACATCGCATATCGCATACGTGTGCGCACACGTATGCAATGTCGTGAAACAATTCGCGAATATGTGCGCACACGTATGCAATGTCGTGAAACAAATCGCGAATGTGTGCGCACACGTATGCAATGTCGTGAAACAATTCGCGAATATGTGCGCACACGTATGCAATGTCGTGAAACAAATCGCGAATATGTGCGCACACGTATGCAATGTCGTGAAACAATTCGCGAATGTGTGCGCACACGGTATGCAATGTCGTGAAACAAATCGCGAATGTGTGCGCACACGAGTGCGAATATATTTGCGATGTCGATGTAGTGTCTGTTCGTATTAAACCGTGACTGATTTCCGCCAAGAATAAAACACAATACCAGTACGCGTACTACGGAAGCGTATTTAGGACATTGCAAAAAAAATTCACGGTTTACTATTTCGCCCTGGCGATTTACTATTTCGCCCGGGCGATTTAGTTTTGCATTGCCACCCGTGTAGTCAACAACAAAACACTATTTCAGAACGTCTTTAGTGACCCTGTCATTTATGGAGTTATACTTGCCATGAAATGTTATATTTACACTATTTATTCGCCCGGGCGATTTAGTTTTGTATTGCCACCCTTGTAAGTTGTAGTCAACAACAAAACACTATTTCAGAACGGCTTTATAATAACGCACGTGGCGTTCTAACGCTCTAAATTTACGGCGTTATAACAGTGTTTATGGAGTTATACTTGCCATGAAATGTTCGTTCCAATTTCTACAAAGTAATTTGCCGTTAGAGGGTTTTGGTAGTTTTTTGCCCTTTTTGGGGTCAAGTATTATATCCATTATTTCCTGATTATTTTTACAAATGCTATAAAATTATTTCCTTAATTTTTGTTCAAATGCTATGAAAATTTCCAGACATGTTTATTTTGACATAAACTGATACTATTGTTCTTACCCCCATACTAGGGTCATCGTTGGTGCGCAATAATCGGTGCATGATGCTTGGTTGACATTTCCTTATTTCTTGGCCCCAAAATTTGGAAATTGGCATGGGCTAGGCCTATAGTGAAATAGAACTTTATATTATTTTGAACCCCTTAATACAGGCTAAAAACACAAAATCCAAGATGGTCGCCACTAGCCAGATATCGCGACCATTTGACATTAATTTTAAACATTGAACACTATCACGTGACACATGCATCAGTACCACTTTTAACAAAATCAGAAATAATTGTATATTGTGAGTGAAAAAGACAACAAATCGGTTGCCATTGTAAAGGCTGAACGAATTGTTTTACAATAGGCTGTGTAAGTCTCGCGCGTATTTAAACATACGGACCCGTTAAAGTGCGCGAGTTTGTTTCCTTCACTCGCGTTGATGAAACAATGTACGGGATCAAAGTGGTTCCCAAAATAGTAAATCGCCCGGGCAAAATAATAAACCGTGAATTTGTTTTTGCCATGTCCTTAATACGCTTCCGTACTTGAGTCTGTATTGCCTTTTTTCAGTGATGCTCCTCCCTCTTGTAGACAATAAACTGAATCTACGCTGTACATCGTCGGCAAGCGTTTTTGTTTTAAGTAATAACTAATATATATGTTCTCTTATGCGTGGCTTTCGACTCTCACAGCATGTCCTTCCCTGTCTCGATTCCTAGCCACTCTAGAGGGCCCTGTTCCTTTAGGGGGAGAAACAAGCAAAAGTCCTTGTTCCTTAGGGGGCATCTTCTTTATTTATTTATTTGTTTATTTATTTATTTATTAGTTTATTATTTGATTGATTGTTTGATTGATTTATTCATATTTATTCATCCATTTATTTATGCATTTATGTTGGAAAAGGAGATTGTTTGCTTTACTTTTTCGCTGCTTGTGTTATTTTATTATTTGTTTATTTATTTTTTATTTTTTTCTTTCTTGATGTGGAGTTTATATACTACTCCGTTTATTTCACCCTCTGAAAAATACAGCACTTCAAATAGACATTCTGCAACAAATCAATAAACAACAAATACAATTACAATAAACTACCAAAATAAACTACAGGGGAGATACATGATAACAATGGATATATACAGTTTGTACAAAAGAAGTTTACTTTAAAATAAACACATACAGCTCACTTACAGAATGATGATTTAAAAGGGGGTTAATAACTAAATTCCAATTGGTTTTTCTCATTGATGGAGCACAGAGAGTTATTACGAGCATATACAGATTTAAACTTTTCACAATTCATTCTGCCCTTCTCTTGAGTCAAAAACCGTTTAAGATTGAGTTTGAACTGAAAAATTATATCAATGTCGGATGGTTTCTTATAATTATCAAAGACCCGTTTGCAACGGATGTTCCAGATTTGGCGGAGCATTTTAACTACAAGAACGCCTTGGACTGGTTGTAGTTCATAGCCCAGAATTCTGTTTGAGTCGCTAAGACAAAAGTGTTTGTTGTTTGTGTATTTCCTAACAAGATACTCAATAAAAATCCAAGCGCTTAGAGTGCTTATACAATAAATGAACAAATGCTGATGGGATTCTGATTCCGTTTCACATAAAGGGCATTTAACATCAACAACTCTTCCGATTTTGTACAAAAAATCTCTAGTGGGAAGAATCCTATGTTTTAATCTATACCAAAACTGTTTATCTTCAGGATCAAGCAAGTTGTTTGTGAAACCATTTTTCCATATCAGGGACCAGTTTAAATCTTGAGCGTAACAGAAGACCTTTTTCCAAAACTTCTGACTTTTTGGCGGAATGAATTTCTTGAAAATTAATCTGGAGTAATTTGATTTGGTGTTAGTGTTCTTGATTTCGAGCTCACTGTTGTCATCATAGTCGGGGAAAACAAGCCAGTTACAGATATCATTAGCAGGGCCATGTCTCTGTTCTTTAACTAGGGTGAAATCTAAATGATCTTTCAACCTGCCCATGATTCTACCTGCATTGATTCTTTGAAGAGAACATTTTTGAGCAACTGTTTTGAAAGAAATCAGTCTACCTTGTCTGGTCACATTTTTGACTTTGGTCATACCAGCAGATTTAAGAACAGGACTGTTTAAAATAGTGTTATCCCTAGTAGCAATGCAGTTGTTGAAAATAGGAACATTCTGTGTCTCTAAAAGACTTGAAAAGTTACACGTAAGACTGCCACCAGCTTTCTCAAAGGCAGCAATTACTTCCTCGTATAGAAAGGAGTAGTTTGGATCTTACTATTAGTATTAGCGAAAATATACCAACCTAGATTATTATTACCACTAGCTTTATTTATCCAATGGTCAAAGAAAATTGTCCACTTGCCTTCCGTAAGGGGGTAACGTACGAGCTAACCAGTTTAATTTTAAGCTAGTTAGCTTGCACTGAACGTCTAAAAGACCTGTTCCTCCTTGCGCTTTGGGACCGATAACAGTATTCCTGTTTATCTTGTCACTCTGCTGGCTCTGCTGGCTCTGCTGGCTCTGCTGGCTCTGCTGGCTCTGCTGGCTCTGCTGGCTCTGCTGGCTCTGCTGGCTCTGCTGGCTCTGCTGGCTCTGCTGGCTCTGCTGGCTCTGCTGGCTCTGCTGGCTCTGCTGGCTCTGCTGGCTCTGCTGGCTCTGCTGGCTCTGCTGGCTCTGCTGGCTCTGCTGGCTCTGCTGGCTCTGCTGGCTCTGCTGGCTCTGCTGGCTCTGCTGGCTCTGCTGGCTCTGCTGGCTCTGCTGGCTCTGCTGGCTCTGCTGGCTCTGCTGGCTCTGCTGGCTCTGCTGGCTCTGCTGGCTCTGCTGGCTCTGCTGGCTCTGCTGGCTCTGCTGGCTCTGCTGGCTCTGCTGGCTCTGCTGGCTCTGCTGGCTCTGCTGGCTCTGCTGGCTCTGCTGGCTCTGCTGGCTCTGCTGGCTCTGCTGGCTCTGCTGGCTCTGCTGGCTCTGCTGGCTCTGCTGGCTCTGCTGGCTCTGCTGGCTCTGCTGGCTCTGCTGGCTCTGCTGGCTCTGCTGGCTCTGCTGGCTCTGCTGGCTCTGCTGGCTCTGCTGGCTCTGCTGGCTCTGCTGGCTCTGCTGGCTCTGCTGGCTCTGCTGGCTCTGCTGGCTCTGCTGGCTCTGCTGGCTCTGCTGGCTCTGCTGGCTCTGCTGGCTCTGCTGGCTCTGCTGGCTCTGCTGGCTCTGCTGGCTCTGCTGGCTCTGCTGGCTCTGCTGGCTCTGCTGGCTCTGCTGGCTCTGCTGGCTCTGCTGGCTCTGCTGGCTCTGCTGGCTCTGCTGGCTCTGCTGGCTCTGCTGGCTCTGCTGGCTCTGCTGGCTCTGCTGGCTCTGCTGGCTCTGCTGGCTCTGCTGGCTCTGCTGGCTCTGCTGGCTCTGCTGGCTCTGCTGGCTCTGCTGGCTCTGCTGGCTCTGCTGGCTCTGCTGGCTCTGCTGGCTCTGCTGGCTCTGCTGGCTCTGCTGGCTCTGCTGGCTCTGCTGGCTCTGCTGGCTCTGCTGGCTCTGCTGGCTCTGCTGGCTCTGCTGGCTCTGCTGGCTCTGCTGGCTCTGCTGGCTCTGCTGGCTCTGCTGGCTCTGCTGGCTCTGCTGGCTCTGCTGGCTCTGCTGGCTCTGCTGGCTCTGCTGGCTCTGCTGGCTCTGCTGGCTCTGCTGGCTCTGCTGGCTCTGCTGGCTCTGCTGGCTCTGCTGGCTCTGCTGGCTCTGCTGGCTCTGCTGGCTCTGCTGGCTCTGCTGGCTCTGCTGGCTCTGCTGGCTCTGCTGGCTCTGCTGGCTCTGCTGGCTCTGCTGGCTCTGCTGGCTCTGCTGGCTCTGCTGGCTCTGCTGGCTCTGCTGGCTCTGCTGGCTCTGCTGGCTCTGCTGGCTCTGCTGGCTCTGCTGGCTCTGCTGGCTCTGCTGGCTCTGCTGGCTCTGCTGGCTCTGCTGGCTCTGCTGGCTCTGCTGGCTCTGCTGGCTCTGCTGGCTCTGCTGGCTCTGCTGGCTCTGCTGGCTCTGCTGGCTCTGCTGGCTCTGCTGGCTCTGCTGGCTCTGCTGGCTCTGCTGGCTCTGCTGGCTCTGCTGGCTCTGCTGGCTCTGCTGGCTCTGCTGGCTCTGCTGGCTCTGCTGGCTCTGCTGGCTCTGCTGGCTCTGCTGGCTCTGCTGGCTCTGCTGGCTCTGCTGGCTCTGCTGGCTCTGCTGGCTCTGCTGGCTCTGCTGGCTCTGCTGGCTCTGCTGGCTCTGCTGGCTCTGCTGGCTCTGCTGGCTCTGCTGGCTCTGCTGGCTCTGCTGGCTCTGCTGGCTCTGCTGGCTCTGCTGGCTCTGCTGGCTCTGCTGGCTCTGCTGGCTCTGCTGGCTCTGCTGGCTCTGCTGGCTCTGCTGGCTCTGCTGGCTCTGCTGGCTCTGCTGGCTCTGCTGGCTCTGCTGGCTCTGCTGGCTCTGCTGGCTCTGCTGGCTCTGCTGGCTCTGCTGGCTCTGCTGGCTCTGCTGGCTCTGCTGGCTCTGCTGGCTCTGCTGGCTCTGCTGGCTCTGCTGGCTCTGCTGGCTCTGCTGGCTCTGCTGGCTCTGCTGGCTCTGCTGGCTCTGCTGGCTCTGCTGGCTCTGCTGGCTCTGCTGGCTCTGCTGGCTCTGCTGGCTCTGCTGGCTCTGCTGGCTCTGCTGGCTCTGCTGGCTCTGCTGGCTCTGCTGGCTCTGCTGGCTCTGCTGGCTCTGCTGGCTCTGCTGGCTCTGCTGGCTCTGCTGGCTCTGCTGGCTCTGCTGGCTCTGCTGGCTCTGCTGGCTCTGCTGGCTCTGCTGGCTCTGCTGGCTCTGCTGGCTCTGCTGGCTCTGCTGGCTCTGCTGGCTCTGCTGGCTCTGCTGGCTCTGCTGGCTCTGCTGGCTCTGCTGGCTCTGCTGGCTCTGCTGGCTCTGCTGGCTCTGCTGGCTCTGCTGGCTCTGCTGGCTCTGCTGGCTCTGCTGGCTCTGCTGGCTCTGCTGGCTCTGCTGGCTCTGCTGGCTCTGCTGGCTCTGCTGGCTCTGCTGGCTCTGCTGGCTCTGCTGGCTCTGCTGGCTCTGCTGGCTCTGCTGGCTCTGCTGGCTCTGCTGGCTCTGCTGGCTCTGCTGGCTCTGCTGGCTCTGCTGGCTCTGCTGGCTCTGCTGGCTCTGCTGGCTCTGCTGGCTCTGCTGGCTCTGCTGGCTCTGCTGGCTCTGCTGGCTCTGCTGGCTCTGCTGGCTCTGCTGGCTCTGCTGGCTCTGCTGGCTCTGCTGGCTCTGCTGGCTCTGCTGGCTCTGCTGGCTCTGCTGGCTCTGCTGGCTCTGCTGGCTCTGCTGGCTCTGCTGGCTCTGCTGGCTCTGCTGGCTCTGCTGGCTCTGCTGGCTCTGCTGGCTCTGCTGGCTCTGCTGGCTCTGCTGGCTCTGCTGGCTCTGCTGGCTCTGCTGGCTCTGCTGGCTCTGCTGGCTCTGCTGGCTCTGCTGGCTCTGCTGGCTCTGCTGGCTCTGCTGGCTCTGCTGGCTCTGCTGGCTCTGCTGGCTCTGCTGGCTCTGCTGGCTCTGCTGGCTCTGCTGGCTCTGCTGGCTCTGCTGGCTCTGCTGGCTCTGCTGGCTCTGCTGGCTCTGCTGGCTCTGCTGGCTCTGCTGGCTCTGCTGGCTCTGCTGGCTCTGCTGGCTCTGCTGGCTCTGCTGGCTCTGCTGGCTCTGCTGGCTCTGCTGGCTCTGCTGGCTCTGCTGGCTCTGCTGGCTCTGCTGGCTCTGCTGGCTCTGCTGGCTCTGCTGGCTCTGCTGGCTCTGCTGGCTCTGCTGGCTCTGCTGGCTCTGCTGGCTCTGCTGGCTCTGCTGGCTCTGCTGGCTCTGCTGGCTCTGCTGGCTCTGCTGGCTCTGCTGGCTCTGCTGGCTCTGCTGGCTCTGCTGGCTCTGCTGGCTCTGCTGGCTCTGCTGGCTCTGCTGGCTCTGCTGGCTCTGCTGGCTCTGCTGGCTCTGCTGGCTCTGCTGGCTCTGCTGGCTCTGCTGGCTCTGCTGGCTCTGCTGGCTCTGCTGGCTCTGCTGGCTCTGCTGGCTCTGCTGGCTCTGCTGGCTCTGCTGGCTCTGCTGGCTCTGCTGGCTCTGCTGGCTCTGCTGGCTCTGCTGGCTCTGCTGGCTCTGCTGGCTCTGCTGGCTCTGCTGGCTCTGCTGGCTCTGCTGGCTCTGCTGGCTCTGCTGGCTCTGCTGGCTCTGCTGGCTCTGCTGGCTCTGCTGGCTCTGCTGGCTCTGCTGGCTCTGCTGGCTCTGCTGGCTCTGCTGGCTCTGCTGGCTCTGCTGGCTCTGCTGGCTCTGCTGGCTCTGCTGGCTCTGCTGGCTCTGCTGGCTCTGCTGGCTCTGCTGGCTCTGCTGGCTCTGCTGGCTCTGCTGGCTCTGCTGGCTCTGCTGGCTCTGCTGGCTCTGCTGGCTCTGCTGGCTCTGCTGGCTCTGCTGGCTCTGCTGGCTCTGCTGGCTCTGCTGGCTCTGCTGGCTCTGCTGGCTCTGCTGGCTCTGCTGGCTCTGCTGGCTCTGCTGGCTCTGCTGGCTCTGCTGGCTCTGCTGGCTCTGCTGGCTCTGCTGGCTCTGCTGGCTCTGCTGGCTCTGCTGGCTCTGCTGGCTCTGCTGGCTCTGCTGGCTCTGCTGGCTCTGCTGGCTCTGCTGGCTCTGCTGGCTCTGCTGGCTCTGCTGGCTCTGCTGGCTCTGCTGGCTCTGCTGGCTCTGCTGGCTCTGCTGGCTCTGCTGGCTCTGCTGGCTCTGCTGGCTCTGCTGGCTCTGCTGGCTCTGCTGGCTCTGCTGGCTCTGCTGGCTCTGCTGGCTCTGCTGGCTCTGCTGGCTCTGCTGGCTCTGCTGGCTCTGCTGGCTCTGCTGGCTCTGCTGGCTCTGCTGGCTCTGCTGGCTCTGCTGGCTCTGCTGGCTCTGCTGGCTCTGCTGGCTCTGCTGGCTCTGCTGGCTCTGCTGGCTCTGCTGGCTCTGCTGGCTCTGCTGGCTCTGCTGGCTCTGCTGGCTCTGCTGGCTCTGCTGGCTCTGCTGGCTCTGCTGGCTCTGCTGGCTCTGCTGGCTCTGCTGGCTCTGCTGGCTCTGCTGGCTCTGCTGGCTCTGCTGGCTCTGCTGGCTCTGCTGGCTCTGCTGGCTCTGCTGGCTCTGCTGGCTCTGCTGGCTCTGCTGGCTCTGCTGGCTCTGCTGGCTCTGCTGGCTCTGCTGGCTCTGCTGGCTCTGCTGGCTCTGCTGGCTCTGCTGGCTCTGCTGGCTCTGCTGGCTCTGCTGGCTCTGCTGGCTCTGCTGGCTCTGCTGGCTCTGCTGGCTCTGCTGGCTCTGCTGGCTCTGCTGGCTCTGCTGGCTCTGCTGGCTCTGCTGGCTCTGCTGGCTCTGCTGGCTCTGCTGGCTCTGCTGGCTCTGCTGGCTCTGCTGGCTCTGCTGGCTCTGCTGGCTCTGCTGGCTCTGCTGGCTCTGCTGGCTCTGCTGGCTCTGCTGGCTCTGCTGGCTCTGCTGGCTCTGCTGGCTCTGCTGGCTCTGCTGGCTCTGCTGGCTCTGCTGGCTCTGCTGGCTCTGCTGGCTCTGCTGGCTCTGCTGGCTCTGCTGGCTCTGCTGGCTCTGCTGGCTCTGCTGGCTCTGCTGGCTCTGCTGGCTCTGCTGGCTCTGCTGGCTCTGCTGGCTCTGCTGGCTCTGCTGGCTCTGCTGGCTCTGCTGGCTCTGCTGGCTCTGCTGGCTCTGCTGGCTCTGCTGGCTCTGCTGGCTCTGCTGGCTCTGCTGGCTCTGCTGGCTCTGCTGGCTCTGCTGGCTCTGCTGGCTCTGCTGGCTCTGCTGGCTCTGCTGGCTCTGCTGGCTCTGCTGGCTCTGCTGGCTCTGCTGGCTCTGCTGGCTCTGCTGGCTCTGCTGGCTCTGCTGGCTCTGCTGGCTCTGCTGGCTCTGCTGGCTCTGCTGGCTCTGCTGGCTCTGCTGGCTCTGCTGGCTCTGCTGGCTCTGCTGGCTCTGCTGGCTCTGCTGGCTCTGCTGGCTCTGCTGGCTCTGCTGGCTCTGCTGGCTCTGCTGGCTCTGCTGGCTCTGCTGGCTCTGCTGGCTCTGCTGGCTCTGCTGGCTCTGCTGGCTCTGCTGGCTCTGCTGGCTCTGCTGGCTCTGCTGGCTCTGCTGGCTCTGCTGGCTCTGCTGGCTCTGCTGGCTCTGCTGGCTCTGCTGGCTCTGCTGGCTCTGCTGGCTCTGCTGGCTCTGCTGGCTCTGCTGGCTCTGCTGGCTCTGCTGGCTCTGCTGGCTCTGCTGGCTCTGCTGGCTCTGCTGGCTCTGCTGGCTCTGCTGGCTCTGCTGGCTCTGCTGGCTCTGCTGGCTCTGCTGGCTCTGCTGGCTCTGCTGGCTCTGCTGGCTCTGCTGGCTCTGCTGGCTCTGCTGGCTCTGCTGGCTCTGCTGGCTCTGCTGGCTCTGCTGGCTCTGCTGGCTCTGCTGGCTCTGCTGGCTCTGCTGGCTCTGCTGGCTCTGCTGGCTCTGCTGGCTCTGCTGGCTCTGCTGGCTCTGCTGGCTCTGCTGGCTCTGCTGGCTCTGCTGGCTCTGCTGGCTCTGCTGGCTCTGCTGGCTCTGCTGGCTCTGCTGGCTCTGCTGGCTCTGCTGGCTCTGCTGGCTCTGCTGGCTCTGCTGGCTCTGCTGGCTCTGCTGGCTCTGCTGGCTCTGCTGGCTCTGCTGGCTCTGCTGGCTCTGCTGGCTCTGCTGGCTCTGCTGGCTCTGCTGGCTCTGCTGGCTCTGCTGGCTCTGCTGGCTCTGCTGGCTCTGCTGGCTCTGCTGGCTCTGCTGGCTCTGCTGGCTCTGCTGGCTCTGCTGGCTCTGCTGGCTCTGCTGGCTCTGCTGGCTCTGCTGGCTCTGCTGGCTCTGCTGGCTCTGCTGGCTCTGCTGGCTCTGCTGGCTCTGCTGGCTCTGCTGGCTCTGCTGGCTCTGCTGGCTCTGCTGGCTCTGCTGGCTCTGCTGGCTCTGCTGGCTCTGCTGGCTCTGCTGGCTCTGCTGGCTCTGCTGGCTCTGCTGGCTCTGCTGGCTCTGCTGGCTCTGCTGGCTCTGCTGGCTCTGCTGGCTCTGCTGGCTCTGCTGGCTCTGCTGGCTCTGCTGGCTCTGCTGGCTCTGCTGGCTCTGCTGGCTCTGCTGGCTCTGCTGGCTCTGCTGGCTCTGCTGGCTCTGCTGGCTCTGCTGGCTCTGCTGGCTCTGCTGGCTCTGCTGGCTCTGCTGGCTCTGCTGGCTCTGCTGGCTCTGCTGGCTCTGCTGGCTCTGCTGGCTCTGCTGGCTCTGCTGGCTCTGCTGGCTCTGCTGGCTCTGCTGGCTCTGCTGGCTCTGCTGGCTCTGCTGGCTCTGCTGGCTCTGCTGGCTCTGCTGGCTCTGCTGGCTCTGCTGGCTCTGCTGGCTCTGCTGGCTCTGCTGGCTCTGCTGGCTCTGCTGGCTCTGCTGGCTCTGCTGGCTCTGCTGGCTCTGCTGGCTCTGCTGGCTCTGCTGGCTCTGCTGGCTCTGCTGGCTCTGCTGGCTCTGCTGGCTCTGCTGGCTCTGCTGGCTCTGCTGGCTCTGCTGGCTCTGCTGGCTCTGCTGGCTCTGCTGGCTCTGCTGGCTCTGCTGGCTCTGCTGGCTCTGCTGGCTCTGCTGGCTCTGCTGGCTCTGCTGGCTCTGCTGGCTCTGCTGGCTCTGCTGGCTCTGCTGGCTCTGCTGGCTCTGCTGGCTCTGCTGGCTCTGCTGGCTCTGCTGGCTCTGCTGGCTCTGCTGGCTCTGCTGGCTCTGCTGGCTCTGCTGGCTCTGCTGGCTCTGCTGGCTCTGCTGGCTCTGCTGGCTCTGCTGGCTCTGCTGGCTCTGCTGGCTCTGCTGGCTCTGCTGGCTCTGCTGGCTCTGCTGGCTCTGCTGGCTCTGCTGGCTCTGCTGGCTCTGCTGGCTCTGCTGGCTCTGCTGGCTCTGCTGGCTCTGCTGGCTCTGCTGGCTCTGCTGGCTCTGCTGGCTCTGCTGGCTCTGCTGGCTCTGCTGGCTCTGCTGGCTCTGCTGGCTCTGCTGGCTCTGCTGGCTCTGCTGGCTCTGCTGGCTCTGCTGGCTCTGCTGGCTCTGCTGGCTCTGCTGGCTCTGCTGGCTCTGCTGGCTCTGCTGGCTCTGCTGGCTCTGCTGGCTCTGCTGGCTCTGCTGGCTCTGCTGGCTCTGCTGGCTCTGCTGGCTCTGCTGGCTCTGCTGGCTCTGCTGGCTCTGCTGGCTCTGCTGGCTCTGCTGGCTCTGCTGGCTCTGCTGGCTCTGCTGGCTCTGCTGGCTCTGCTGGCTCTGCTGGCTCTGCTGGCTCTGCTGGCTCTGCTGGCTCTGCTGGCTCTGCTGGCTCTGCTGGCTCTGCTGGCTCTGCTGGCTCTGCTGGCTCTGCTGGCTCTGCTGGCTCTGCTGGCTCTGCTGGCTCTGCTGGCTCTGCTGGCTCTGCTGGCTCTGCTGGCTCTGCTGGCTCTGCTGGCTCTGCTGGCTCTGCTGGCTCTGCTGGCTCTGCTGGCTCTGCTGGCTCTGCTGGCTCTGCTGGCTCTGCTGGCTCTGCTGGCTCTGCTGGCTCTGCTGGCTCTGCTGGCTCTGCTGGCTCTGCTGGCTCTGCTGGCTCTGCTGGCTCTGCTGGCTCTGCTGGCTCTGCTGGCTCTGCTGGCTCTGCTGGCTCTGCTGGCTCTGCTGGCTCTGCTGGCTCTGCTGGCTCTGCTGGCTCTGCTGGCTCTGCTGGCTCTGCTGGCTCTGCTGGCTCTGCTGGCTCTGCTGGCTCTGCTGGCTCTGCTGGCTCTGCTGGCTCTGCTGGCTCTGCTGGCTCTGCTGGCTCTGCTGGCTCTGCTGGCTCTGCTGGCTCTGCTGGCTCTGCTGGCTCTGCTGGCTCTGCTGGCTCTGCTGGCTCTGCTGGCTCTGCTGGCTCTGCTGGCTCTGCTGGCTCTGCTGGCTCTGCTGGCTCTGCTGGCTCTGCTGGCTCTGCTGGCTCTGCTGGCTCTGCTGGCTCTGCTGGCTCTGCTGGCTCTGCTGGCTCTGCTGGCTCTGCTGGCTCTGCTGGCTCTGCTGGCTCTGCTGGCTCTGCTGGCTCTGCTGGCTCTGCTGGCTCTGCTGGCTCTGCTGGCTCTGCTGGCTCTGCTGGCTCTGCTGGCTCTGCTGGCTCTGCTGGCTCTGCTGGCTCTGCTGGCTCTGCTGGCTCTGCTGGCTCTGCTGGCTCTGCTGGCTCTGCTGGCTCTGCTGGCTCTGCTGGCTCTGCTGGCTCTGCTGGCTCTGCTGGCTCTGCTGGCTCTGCTGGCTCTGCTGGCTCTGCTGGCTCTGCTGGCTCTGCTGGCTCTGCTGGCTCTGCTGGCTCTGCTGGCTCTGCTGGCTCTGCTGGCTCTGCTGGCTCTGCTGGCTCTGCTGGCTCTGCTGGCTCTGCTGGCTCTGCTGGCTCTGCTGGCTCTGCTGGCTCTGCTGGCTCTGCTGGCTCTGCTGGCTCTGCTGGCTCTGCTGGCTCTGCTGGCTCTGCTGGCTCTGCTGGCTCTGCTGGCTCTGCTGGCTCTGCTGGCTCTGCTGGCTCTGCTGGCTCTGCTGGCTCTGCTGGCTCTGCTGGCTCTGCTGGCTCTGCTGGCTCTGCTGGCTCTGCTGGCTCTGCTGGCTCTGCTGGCTCTGCTGGCTCTGCTGGCTCTGCTGGCTCTGCTGGCTCTGCTGGCTCTGCTGGCTCTGCTGGCTCTGCTGGCTCTGCTGGCTCTGCTGGCTCTGCTGGCTCTGCTGGCTCTGCTGGCTCTGCTGGCTCTGCTGGCTCTGCTGGCTCTGCTGGCTCTGCTGGCTCTGCTGGCTCTGCTGGCTCTGCTGGCTCTGCTGGCTCTGCTGGCTCTGCTGGCTCTGCTGGCTCTGCTGGCTCTGCTGGCTCTGCTGGCTCTGCTGGCTCTGCTGGCTCTGCTGGCTCTGCTGGCTCTGCTGGCTCTGCTGGCTCTGCTGGCTCTGCTGGCTCTGCTGGCTCTGCTGGCTCTGCTGGCTCTGCTGGCTCTGCTGGCTCTGCTGGCTCTGCTGGCTCTGCTGGCTCTGCTGGCTCTGCTGGCTCTGCTGGCTCTGCTGGCTCTGCTGGCTCTGCTGGCTCTGCTGGCTCTGCTGGCTCTGCTGGCTCTGCTGGCTCTGCTGGCTCTGCTGGCTCTGCTGGCTCTGCTGGCTCTGCTGGCTCTGCTGGCTCTGCTGGCTCTGCTGGCTCTGCTGGCTCTGCTGGCTCTGCTGGCTCTGCTGGCTCTGCTGGCTCTGCTGGCTCTGCTGGCTCTGCTGGCTCTGCTGGCTCTGCTGGCTCTGCTGGCTCTGCTGGCTCTGCTGGCTCTGCTGGCTCTGCTGGCTCTGCTGGCTCTGCTGGCTCTGCTGGCTCTGCTGGCTCTGCTGGCTCTGCTGGCTCTGCTGGCTCTGCTGGCTCTGCTGGCTCTGCTGGCTCTGCTGGCTCTGCTGGCTCTGCTGGCTCTGCTGGCTCTGCTGGCTCTGCTGGCTCTGCTGGCTCTGCTGGCTCTGCTGGCTCTGCTGGCTCTGCTGGCTCTGCTGGCTCTGCTGGCTCTGCTGGCTCTGCTGGCTCTGCTGGCTCTGCTGGCTCTGCTGGCTCTGCTGGCTCTGCTGGCTCTGCTGGCTCTGCTGGCTCTGCTGGCTCTGCTGGCTCTGCTGGCTCTGCTGGCTCTGCTGGCTCTGCTGGCTCTGCTGGCTCTGCTGGCTCTGCTGGCTCTGCTGGCTCTGCTGGCTCTGCTGGCTCTGCTGGCTCTGCTGGCTCTGCTGGCTCTGCTGGCTCTGCTGGCTCTGCTGGCTCTGCTGGCTCTGCTGGCTCTGCTGGCTCTGCTGGCTCTGCTGGCTCTGCTGGCTCTGCTGGCTCTGCTGGCTCTGCTGGCTCTGCTGGCTCTGCTGGCTCTGCTGGCTCTGCTGGCTCTGCTGGCTCTGCTGGCTCTGCTGGCTCTGCTGGCTCTGCTGGCTCTGCTGGCTCTGCTGGCTCTGCTGGCTCTGCTGGCTCTGCTGGCTCTGCTGGCTCTGCTGGCTCTGCTGGCTCTGCTGGCTCTGCTGGCTCTGCTGGCTCTGCTGGCTCTGCTGGCTCTGCTGGCTCTGCTGGCTCTGCTGGCTCTGCTGGCTCTGCTGGCTCTGCTGGCTCTGCTGGCTCTGCTGGCTCTGCTGGCTCTGCTGGCTCTGCTGGCTCTGCTGGCTCTGCTGGCTCTGCTGGCTCTGCTGGCTCTGCTGGCTCTGCTGGCTCTGCTGGCTCTGCTGGCTCTGCTGGCTCTGCTGGCTCTGCTGGCTCTGCTGGCTCTGCTGGCTCTGCTGGCTCTGCTGGCTCTGCTGGCTCTGCTGGCTCTGCTGGCTCTGCTGGCTCTGCTGGCTCTGCTGGCTCTGCTGGCTCTGCTGGCTCTGCTGGCTCTGCTGGCTCTGCTGGCTCTGCTGGCTCTGCTGGCTCTGCTGGCTCTGCTGGCTCTGCTGGCTCTGCTGGCTCTGCTGGCTCTGCTGGCTCTGCTGGCTCTGCTGGCTCTGCTGGCTCTGCTGGCTCTGCTGGCTCTGCTGGCTCTGCTGGCTCTGCTGGCTCTGCTGGCTCTGCTGGCTCTGCTGGCTCTGCTGGCTCTGCTGGCTCTGCTGGCTCTGCTGGCTCTGCTGGCTCTGCTGGCTCTGCTGGCTCTGCTGGCTCTGCTGGCTCTGCTGGCTCTGCTGGCTCTGCTGGCTCTGCTGGCTCTGCTGGCTCTGCTGGCTCTGCTGGCTCTGCTGGCTCTGCTGGCTCTGCTGGCTCTGCTGGCTCTGCTGGCTCTGCTGGCTCTGCTGGCTCTGCTGGCTCTGCTGGCTCTGCTGGCTCTGCTGGCTCTGCTGGCTCTGCTGGCTCTGCTGGCTCTGCTGGCTCTGCTGGCTCTGCTGGCTCTGCTGGCTCTGCTGGCTCTGCTGGCTCTGCTGGCTCTGCTGGCTCTGCTGGCTCTGCTGGCTCTGCTGGCTCTGCTGGCTCTGCTGGCTCTGCTGGCTCTGCTGGCTCTGCTGGCTCTGCTGGCTCTGCTGGCTCTGCTGGCTCTGCTGGCTCTGCTGGCTCTGCTGGCTCTGCTGGCTCTGCTGGCTCTGCTGGCTCTGCTGGCTCTGCTGGCTCTGCTGGCTCTGCTGGCTCTGCTGGCTCTGCTGGCTCTGCTGGCTCTGCTGGCTCTGCTGGCTCTGCTGGCTCTGCTGGCTCTGCTGGCTCTGCTGGCTCTGCTGGCTCTGCTGGCTCTGCTGGCTCTGCTGGCTCTGCTGGCTCTGCTGGCTCTGCTGGCTCTGCTGGCTCTGCTGGCTCTGCTGGCTCTGCTGGCTCTGCTGGCTCTGCTGGCTCTGCTGGCTCTGCTGGCTCTGCTGGCTCTGCTGGCTCTGCTGGCTCTGCTGGCTCTGCTGGCTCTGCTGGCTCTGCTGGCTCTGCTGGCTCTGCTGGCTCTGCTGGCTCTGCTGGCTCTGCTGGCTCTGCTGGCTCTGCTGGCTCTGCTGGCTCTGCTGGCTCTGCTGGCTCTGCTGGCTCTGCTGGCTCTGCTGGCTCTGCTGGCTCTGCTGGCTCTGCTGGCTCTGCTGGCTCTGCTGGCTCTGCTGGCTCTGCTGGCTCTGCTGGCTCTGCTGGCTCTGCTGGCTCTGCTGGCTCTGCTGGCTCTGCTGGCTCTGCTGGCTCTGCTGGCTCTGCTGGCTCTGCTGGCTCTGCTGGCTCTGCTGGCTCTGCTGGCTCTGCTGGCTCTGCTGGCTCTGCTGGCTCTGCTGGCTCTGCTGGCTCTGCTGGCTCTGCTGGCTCTGCTGGCTCTGCTGGCTCTGCTGGCTCTGCTGGCTCTGCTGGCTCTGCTGGCTCTGCTGGCTCTGCTGGCTCTGCTGGCTCTGCTGGCTCTGCTGGCTCTGCTGGCTCTGCTGGCTCTGCTGGCTCTGCTGGCTCTGCTGGCTCTGCTGGCTCTGCTGGCTCTGCTGGCTCTGCTGGCTCTGCTGGCTCTGCTGGCTCTGCTGGCTCTGCTGGCTCTGCTGGCTCTGCTGGCTCTGCTGGCTCTGCTGGCTCTGCTGGCTCTGCTGGCTCTGCTGGCTCTGCTGGCTCTGCTGGCTCTGCTGGCTCTGCTGGCTCTGCTGGCTCTGCTGGCTCTGCTGGCTCTGCTGGCTCTGCTGGCTCTGCTGGCTCTGCTGGCTCTGCTGGCTCTGCTGGCTCTGCTGGCTCTGCTGGCTCTGCTGGCTCTGCTGGCTCTGCTGGCTCTGCTGGCTCTGCTGGCTCTGCTGGCTCTGCTGGCTCTGCTGGCTCTGCTGGCTCTGCTGGCTCTGCTGGCTCTGCTGGCTCTGCTGGCTCTGCTGGCTCTGCTGGCTCTGCTGGCTCTGCTGGCTCTGCTGGCTCTGCTGGCTCTGCTGGCTCTGCTGGCTCTGCTGGCTCTGCTGGCTCTGCTGGCTCTGCTGGCTCTGCTGGCTCTGCTGGCTCTGCTGGCTCTGCTGGCTCTGCTGGCTCTGCTGGCTCTGCTGGCTCTGCTGGCTCTGCTGGCTCTGCTGGCTCTGCTGGCTCTGCTGGCTCTGCTGGCTCTGCTGGCTCTGCTGGCTCTGCTGGCTCTGCTGGCTCTGCTGGCTCTGCTGGCTCTGCTGGCTCTGCTGGCTCTGCTGGCTCTGCTGGCTCTGCTGGCTCTGCTGGCTCTGCTGGCTCTGCTGGCTCTGCTGGCTCTGCTGGCTCTGCTGGCTCTGCTGGCTCTGCTGGCTCTGCTGGCTCTGCTGGCTCTGCTGGCTCTGCTGGCTCTGCTGGCTCTGCTGGCTCTGCTGGCTCTGCTGGCTCTGCTGGCTCTGCTGGCTCTGCTGGCTCTGCTGGCTCTGCTGGCTCTGCTGGCTCTGCTGGCTCTGCTGGCTCTGCTGGCTCTGCTGGCTCTGCTGGCTCTGCTGGCTCTGCTGGCTCTGCTGGCTCTGCTGGCTCTGCTGGCTCTGCTGGCTCTGCTGGCTCTGCTGGCTCTGCTGGCTCTGCTGGCTCTGCTGGCTCTGCTGGCTCTGCTGGCTCTGCTGGCTCTGCTGGCTCTGCTGGCTCTGCTGGCTCTGCTGGCTCTGCTGGCTCTGCTGGCTCTGCTGGCTCTGCTGGCTCTGCTGGCTCTGCTGGCTCTGCTGGCTCTGCTGGCTCTGCTGGCTCTGCTGGCTCTGCTGGCTCTGCTGGCTCTGCTGGCTCTGCTGGCTCTGCTGGCTCTGCTGGCTCTGCTGGCTCTGCTGGCTCTGCTGGCTCTGCTGGCTCTGCTGGCTCTGCTGGCTCTGCTGGCTCTGCTGGCTCTGCTGGCTCTGCTGGCTCTGCTGGCTCTGCTGGCTCTGCTGGCTCTGCTGGCTCTGCTGGCTCTGCTGGCTCTGCTGGCTCTGCTGGCTCTGCTGGCTCTGCTGGCTCTGCTGGCTCTGCTGGCTCTGCTGGCTCTGCTGGCTCTGCTGGCTCTGCTGGCTCTGCTGGCTCTGCTGGCTCTGCTGGCTCTGCTGGCTCTGCTGGCTCTGCTGGCTCTGCTGGCTCTGCTGGCTCTGCTGGCTCTGCTGGCTCTGCTGGCTCTGCTGGCTCTGCTGGCTCTGCTGGCTCTGCTGGCTCTGCTGGCTCTGCTGGCTCTGCTGGCTCTGCTGGCTCTGCTGGCTCTGCTGGCTCTGCTGGCTCTGCTGGCTCTGCTGGCTCTGCTGGCTCTGCTGGCTCTGCTGGCTCTGCTGGCTCTGCTGGCTCTGCTGGCTCTGCTGGCTCTGCTGGCTCTGCTGGCTCTGCTGGCTCTGCTGGCTCTGCTGGCTCTGCTGGCTCTGCTGGCTCTGCTGGCTCTGCTGGCTCTGCTGGCTCTGCTGGCTCTGCTGGCTCTGCTGGCTCTGCTGGCTCTGCTGGCTCTGCTGGCTCTGCTGGCTCTGCTGGCTCTGCTGGCTCTGCTGGCTCTGCTGGCTCTGCTGGCTCTGCTGGCTCTGCTGGCTCTGCTGGCTCTGCTGGCTCTGCTGGCTCTGCTGGCTCTGCTGGCTCTGCTGGCTCTGCTGGCTCTGCTGGCTCTGCTGGCTCTGCTGGCTCTGCTGGCTCTGCTGGCTCTGCTGGCTCTGCTGGCTCTGCTGGCTCTGCTGGCTCTGCTGGCTCTGCTGGCTCTGCTGGCTCTGCTGGCTCTGCTGGCTCTGCTGGCTCTGCTGGCTCTGCTGGCTCTGCTGGCTCTGCTGGCTCTGCTGGCTCTGCTGGCTCTGCTGGCTCTGCTGGCTCTGCTGGCTCTGCTGGCTCTGCTGGCTCTGCTGGCTCTGCTGGCTCTGCTGGCTCTGCTGGCTCTGCTGGCTCTGCTGGCTCTGCTGGCTCTGCTGGCTCTGCTGGCTCTGCTGGCTCTGCTGGCTCTGCTGGCTCTGCTGGCTCTGCTGGCTCTGCTGGCTCTGCTGGCTCTGCTGGCTCTGCTGGCTCTGCTGGCTCTGCTGGCTCTGCTGGCTCTGCTGGCTCTGCTGGCTCTGCTGGCTCTGCTGGCTCTGCTGGCTCTGCTGGCTCTGCTGGCTCTGCTGGCTCTGCTGGCTCTGCTGGCTCTGCTGGCTCTGCTGGCTCTGCTGGCTCTGCTGGCTCTGCTGGCTCTGCTGGCTCTGCTGGCTCTGCTGGCTCTGCTGGCTCTGCTGGCTCTGCTGGCTCTGCTGGCTCTGCTGGCTCTGCTGGCTCTGCTGGCTCTGCTGGCTCTGCTGGCTCTGCTGGCTCTGCTGGCTCTGCTGGCTCTGCTGGCTCTGCTGGCTCTGCTGGCTCTGCTGGCTCTGCTGGCTCTGCTGGCTCTGCTGGCTCTGCTGGCTCTGCTGGCTCTGCTGGCTCTGCTGGCTCTGCTGGCTCTGCTGGCTCTGCTGGCTCTGCTGGCTCTGCTGGCTCTGCTGGCTCTGCTGGCTCTGCTGGCTCTGCTGGCTCTGCTGGCTCTGCTGGCTCTGCTGGCTCTGCTGGCTCTGCTGGCTCTGCTGGCTCTGCTGGCTCTGCTGGCTCTGCTGGCTCTGCTGGCTCTGCTGGCTCTGCTGGCTCTGCTGGCTCTGCTGGCTCTGCTGGCTCTGCTGGCTCTGCTGGCTCTGCTGGCTCTGCTGGCTCTGCTGGCTCTGCTGGCTCTGCTGGCTCTGCTGGCTCTGCTGGCTCTGCTGGCTCTGCTGGCTCTGCTGGCTCTGCTGGCTCTGCTGGCTCTGCTGGCTCTGCTGGCTCTGCTGGCTCTGCTGGCTCTGCTGGCTCTGCTGGCTCTGCTGGCTCTGCTGGCTCTGCTGGCTCTGCTGGCTCTGCTGGCTCTGCTGGCTCTGCTGGCTCTGCTGGCTCTGCTGGCTCTGCTGGCTCTGCTGGCTCTGCTGGCTCTGCTGGCTCTGCTGGCTCTGCTGGCTCTGCTGGCTCTGCTGGCTCTGCTGGCTCTGCTGGCTCTGCTGGCTCTGCTGGCTCTGCTGGCTCTGCTGGCTCTGCTGGCTCTGCTGGCTCTGCTGGCTCTGCTGGCTCTGCTGGCTCTGCTGGCTCTGCTGGCTCTGCTGGCTCTGCTGGCTCTGCTGGCTCTGCTGGCTCTGCTGGCTCTGCTGGCTCTGCTGGCTCTGCTGGCTCTGCTGGCTCTGCTGGCTCTGCTGGCTCTGCTGGCTCTGCTGGCTCTGCTGGCTCTGCTGGCTCTGCTGGCTCTGCTGGCTCTGCTGGCTCTGCTGGCTCTGCTGGCTCTGCTGGCTCTGCTGGCTCTGCTGGCTCTGCTGGCTCTGCTGGCTCTGCTGGCTCTGCTGGCTCTGCTGGCTCTGCTGGCTCTGCTGGCTCTGCTGGCTCTGCTGGCTCTGCTGGCTCTGCTGGCTCTGCTGGCTCTGCTGGCTCTGCTGGCTCTGCTGGCTCTGCTGGCTCTGCTGGCTCTGCTGGCTCTGCTGGCTCTGCTGGCTCTGCTGGCTCTGCTGGCTCTGCTGGCTCTGCTGGCTCTGCTGGCTCTGCTGGCTCTGCTGGCTCTGCTGGCTCTGCTGGCTCTGCTGGCTCTGCTGGCTCTGCTGGCTCTGCTGGCTCTGCTGGCTCTGCTGGCTCTGCTGGCTCTGCTGGCTCTGCTGGCTCTGCTGGCTCTGCTGGCTCTGCTGGCTCTGCTGGCTCTGCTGGCTCTGCTGGCTCTGCTGGCTCTGCTGGCTCTGCTGGCTCTGCTGGCTCTGCTGGCTCTGCTGGCTCTGCTGGCTCTGCTGGCTCTGCTGGCTCTGCTGGCTCTGCTGGCTCTGCTGGCTCTGCTGGCTCTGCTGGCTCTGCTGGCTCTGCTGGCTCTGCTGGCTCTGCTGGCTCTGCTGGCTCTGCTGGCTCTGCTGGCTCTGCTGGCTCTGCTGGCTCTGCTGGCTCTGCTGGCTCTGCTGGCTCTGCTGGCTCTGCTGGCTCTGCTGGCTCTGCTGGCTCTGCTGGCTCTGCTGGCTCTGCTGGCTCTGCTGGCTCTGCTGGCTCTGCTGGCTCTGCTGGCTCTGCTGGCTCTGCTGGCTCTGCTGGCTCTGCTGGCTCTGCTGGCTCTGCTGGCTCTGCTGGCTCTGCTGGCTCTGCTGGCTCTGCTGGCTCTGCTGGCTCTGCTGGCTCTGCTGGCTCTGCTGGCTCTGCTGGCTCTGCTGGCTCTGCTGGCTCTGCTGGCTCTGCTGGCTCTGCTGGCTCTGCTGGCTCTGCTGGCTCTGCTGGCTCTGCTGGCTCTGCTGGCTCTGCTGGCTCTGCTGGCTCTGCTGGCTCTGCTGGCTCTGCTGGCTCTGCTGGCTCTGCTGGCTCTGCTGGCTCTGCTGGCTCTGCTGGCTCTGCTGGCTCTGCTGGCTCTGCTGGCTCTGCTGGCTCTGCTGGCTCTGCTGGCTCTGCTGGCTCTGCTGGCTCTGCTGGCTCTGCTGGCTCTGCTGGCTCTGCTGCCTCCGTAACCGATGACCTCTCCATGGTCATCATATCCCCCTGAACGGGTCCTTCAGGAGTGTTCTTGTATCCCGATGTGGTAGTCGGCACCAAGTTTCTCCATCCGTCCACTCTCTCCTTCTCAATCTCAGCAATCCGCCGTCGCTCCATGGAGCGGCTTAACAGCTCCTCTTGCCGCTGTATCTCTCCCGATATCCTATCTATTTCCTGCTGAAGGTTCATCAGGGCCTCCTCACTCAGGGCAGGGCTTATGCTTCGCCCATTCATAGCGTCCATACACGCGCCCTCTCTATTCCTGGAGCCTCTAGAATGTCTTCCGGAGATGGATATCTCGCCTCCAATCCTTGCAGAATAACAGCAACGTGTGTACGATGCGTTACTCTGGCTATCCTGTCTATGCTTGAGATCTGATCCGTTGAGGCTCTCCTTACGGCTTCAAGCGATAGACGATTTTTGAGTACAAGAATTAATGTAACAAATGCAATGATTACAATAAGGGCAAAACAAATCGTCCAAAGAATCCAATATTGCATGTCCCATGCAGTGTAAAAGTTAGTGAGGTTCCTACTTCCCAGGCAGCGCCTCGTCCAAGCCAGCCTCTCTGTCTTGGAAAAGTTGTCCCAGAACCAAAAACTGAATACGTGTTATCCCACTTCTGACACCATTTGTGGCGTTTTTCATCGACCGGGTAACCTTTCCGGCAATCCCAAGTAATCACACGGGCGCACTCCCAAAGGCGGGAGGCCGGGGGCAGGTCCGTTCAGGCCGAAATATACCGCCTCACGCACAGAGCCTCAAGTTCCAGGACAATTCCAATCCAGTAAAACGGGGGAAGACGAGGGGCAGGGGAAGCACTCCAAGAAATAACAACCTAGTACACAAGTCTCGGTTATCAAGTGATTTATTCACCACAACTCAACTCAGAGCCTCACCCTATCAGTCACACAGCTACAGAGCCTCGGCCTCACGCAGCTACAGAGCCTCCGCCTCACGCACTGAATTGACGCTCGTTTACGCACACCAATAACTTGCAATGACTTGATCTGCTGCACTAATAACTTGCACTGAACTTCTCGCGCGCTGTCGCGCCTTTTATAGCTGCCGCTGCGCGTAGCGCCCTCAATGTTGCAGACTCGCCGCGCTGCCTGTCGCATTGCGCATGGGAATAACTCGTCGGGCGAATTTACGTTACAATATCAACTAAAACGAGTGTATTTTGCTGAACTCTTTGATTTTAATAACTTTTGATAACTGAGAAAATGTGATCGGAAAAAGATCAACATAAATTTGACTCTGATCAACACCGGTGTTTACGAGAATTTAACTTTTAAATCTTGTTGAATACTTCAAAGAAAAACAATGTGAACAGCAAAATAAATTCAACATAAATTGCACATCGTGTAAACTGTAGGTTCTTATTCACTTATCATAATCATGACAAATGATGTTGTTTCAGTTATCGGCACCACAAAAAGGTAGCAAGCAGGCGTAGTTTGATAAAAATTAATTTTTTAAGGGTTAGTGATAGTCTTTTAAACTATCAGTTCAGTTTGTGACTATTTACAAGAAACTTGTTATACATGTGTATCAAGTACACATTCTGGAGCTTCAATGCATATCCATCGAAAAATAAATAAACTTCATTGAATGGAAAACATAATACTTAATAGTTGTACTTGTGAGTCATTCAACGGCTCGTTTCAAGATCTGTAGTCAAGATGAAGGGGAAGTGGGGAGAATGTTTCTTCTGTATGACTATGAAATGACAATGGACCCTTGGCCCTTTCAAATAATCTAAATAATGTACTCATTTGCTAAATTATTTTTATAAGTTCACCTTTGTTTTTCACTTGGCACATATTTAAATACCTATGTCTCGCTAAATAAATTCTAACTTCATAATGATGTCATCGGTTTTCAATTCTGGCTAAACAACAGTTTATTATTTAGAAAATGTTATATTTCGAGTAGCCTTTATTTCCTGTGTATAACTAACGTTTAAACGTAGAAGATTTACACATTACTTTCTTTGAAATTTCAAAAGCTATCAACATTGTTTTCAGCGATTCAATGAAATAGCTAACGCATCATACCATGCAGCATAGGAGATGGCAATCAACATGGGATAGCGGTTTGGATAGAAAGGGAAAGACAATACTACCAATATCCCGTCATTTGTCTGTCAATTAGTAGATTAACCAAGTTATAAAAACTAATTAATTATGCAAACAAATCTGATTAATTTACTTAGGCAATAGATATGTAAACAACACACTTAGATAAAGAAAACGTTGAAAAAATGCAAAACAGACCATTTTAACCTACTGAACAACTTGTCAGCAGGTGCTGACAACGTACCGGACTTAAGCTTGTCCAATTAAGGTGCCGTGTTCGAGGGTCAAAACAAAAATCATTAAACTTGCCAAACTCGCCTTCTGGTTCAATCTTCAATTTCAAGTCAAAAAACTTTTCACAAACCCTAGTTTGCAAAGTATTAGAAAGACCAACCTTCTTCCGCCATCCTTCTCACTATCGGAATGGGATATAAAAACAAACTTTCATGGCACCATACGGTCATAAGCCCTACCACTAACTTTCATTGAAAACCCAAACACCTAGTGTTTGTAATCCTACAAACACTACATTTCTAGTTTTTGTTTGTTATTTAGGTGACATAGCAACTGTCTCGATAGTCTGAGGAATTCAAATTTAAGCGGTAACTTGTGACTAAACAAGTCATTGTACCAGACATTCAAATTTAACTCGCAAATGGCTTATTGGCCATGGTGGGAAAACTTCCCTTGAAATAGTTTTGCTTTAAATGCTATAGTTTTAATGAAATGAGTAAAACAAAATCCGATGTTTGAAAACAGTGAAAACATATATTGGGGTTTTTCACTGTTTTCTCATGACTCCGAAGACTGATTTAGCCTAACCTCTCACAGGTTTGTTATTTCATGTATATGTTGGGTCACATCAAGTATGGATACTAGTCTTTGACAATTACCAATGTTGTACATTTGCTGTAAGGTAGCTGGTACACACATGAAACTAACATATTGCTAAGCATAAAACCAAACACCAACCAAAGTATTTCCATAAATGTTAATTTTCTGCAGCCCAAGGATAATAAAGGGCCAACTTTTCTTGTTTTATAAAAGAGGTTTTTTAATGTCAACATTTTAGATGTTAAATTTGCATCGAGATGTAGATTCTTATTTGTGTTTACCCATACAATGTACACATACTATACACTAGATTAATAATAACATTATAATCGAACTACACGAAACTGTGACCAAAAAATAACAAGTAAAAATATTTTACAAAGATAGATGTTTAGCCATCAAGAAATACCTGTGAAATGTTTCAAATCATGATATCTGTGTTGGAAATTTGTGTGCATTTGTTTGCCAAAAATATAATCTAATTTATTTACATTAAACAAAATAATATTAGGGAGATATTTGTGTCAAATGCGAAAAATAAAAGTTCAACACTATGTCGGATTTAAACTTTGCATTGCATAAAAATTATATAGCAATGACATGAATGGCCGTGTTTAAATCAAGTGACTTCTGCTTCCGCTACGGCCATGTTGAACAATAGGACTTTTTAAGCTTGCAACCGAAACACAGCCATATCCATACTATAGGCATATTTTCTCTTCCTGTTTTTTACCAGACAAACTGTTTCTGATTGTCTAAAGAAAGAAAAAAAAAAAAAAAACATTCTCTGAAATAGTAATGTTGACAGATGATGCAGTTTCAAAAAAACACAAAAACAAGTTTTGCATACATTTACGGTGCAAATTACATGAACAAAATTGTTTGTACATGGCTGAATGGACTTGAGGTAATGTCGGGATCCCAACAATAATTCATTTTGAGTTTTAATTAACAGCAACTTAAACATCAATTGGCAGACTTTTTCTCGTGCAATACCTTAAGTGAAAGCTTAAATAACTTTCTTGAATCTATAAAAATAGTTTGGGGTTGAACAAAGAAAAATGGACAAGAGCTGGATTTGAATCAACGACCTCAGAATTAATGTGCAGGCAAGGGTGTTGGTTTAAATCCTGCACTAGTCGATTTTTCTTAGCTCAACTTCAAATTATTAAAAATTTACCAAGTCAGTTTCCCTTGTGGATTATTACTTGATCCATATTTTTTAAAAAACTTTTCAGGTCATATCAGCCAAAAATTGGCCTTGGAATCTTTATTTAATATCTTTAAAACTTAATTTCATCACAATAATAAGCTTGTGTTTATTTATATGGGAAGCTGCATGAAATTGTAATCCGTATAAGTAGACTACTCTAGTCCAATGAAATTAAAACAGGTTTGCTGTAGGAATAAAAACTAATGGGTACACGAAGCAGTATGAATTTGCTTCTTCCAAAAACAATAATAAAACTTCTGGGTTTTAGCACCTTTATCATGTATGTACAACAATATGTACAAGACCAGCTTTTGTACATGTATCAAACAGAGTTGATTACCATTATGAAGTTGGACTTGCTACTCTAGCAATATTCTGCATTTCATCATGGGTTATATATCCCCCATCTGAGTCCTGTTTCTCACCCTTTGTGTCACCCTGTTGATCCTCAGGGTTTTCATTAACATCTTCCCCATCTGTTAGCTCAAGATTAAGTGCAAGAGGTGAGTCTTCCCCGTTTAAGCTGAATTCGCCGTTAGTGAGATTTTGAGGAAGACTGAGAGGAGTAAAAGAGGGGATCGGATGGACTGAGCTAGCACCAATAGGGTCATCAGTGGGTTGGTTCTCTGTAACACCCTCATTTCCTTGGATCATATATTCGCTAGCATCCTTGATCTCATCATCTGAGAGGTTGCCGTCGCTACTTCCATCACAGTTGTTTTTACTATTCGTAAAGGTTTTGATGTTTGATGCTGGACCTGGTGATACAATATCAAACACCTGTTCTGAGGTGACATAATCGTTAGGACTCGAGGCTCCTGCCTGTTGAGGGTAGTTATTGACAGCAGGGACTGCTTCTGCTTGTGGCATGGGAAAGTTGTTAAGTTGCTCCTGATCAACATAGTCAGAATGAAGATTAGGTGGTCCTGGTGCATTCAAAGTATTTCTACTATCTGCCCTGGGGTTTAGAATGACAGGTATCATTCCTTGAGTCACATACCCGTCCCCTTCTTGCTCCGTTTCAGTGTCTTCAAGTTCAAGACTCTCCGTATCACCTTGGACAGCTACATACCGTAAGAAGACATCGTCATTCGGTGACTCTGTTCTCATGGAACTAGGTATCTGTAAATCATCGATGCCTGCGACAGTGTCTCTACTAATAGGTGATGGTGCCATTAACGGAGAAGCAATGCTGTTTAAGTTGGGACTGATCTGCAGAGAATCTGGTCGTGGAATATTTTGCAAAATATCATCATTTAAAATAAACGGGGAATCCTCAAAATCACTGTCCTCATTCTCTAGTTCATGTGGGTCTGAAGCCGGTGCGATAATTCCCATCCTCAGATACTCGTCAGGGGGCCCTGAGCCTCCAGTCGCCTGATTTTGAAATTGATGATTGAGCGGAGAAGGGAGATTGACTCTGTCTCGCAGTCCAACCTGGCTGTAAGAATCTGTAGGGTTAGTTCCAAGTACATGAGGGGAATCTGCATCATCTTGAGAAACTGAACTTGCAGCAAAACCTTGCTGGGTGTAGTTAGATACTCTACCATCAAAGGTTTTCATTTTGATTGTATCTTCAGACACTTTAATATTTCTTGGTTTATCTCTGATGTCAAACCCATTGGTCATTAGTCCGTCCTCAAACAATGCATGTGGAATCAACTCGTCAAAAATTTCTGTCTCTCCGCTTGTTGTGTTTGCAGAGTACAAATTGTCATTCTGTGGCAGGAAAAAACCAACAAAACTTTGAATACTTCAAAAACTCTGATAATTTTTGTCTAGCAGGGTTTTCCCCATGCACCGGCTAGTGTATCTAGCCAATACACGTGAATTGCTTGCCGATACGTGCAAAATTTGGTCGATATGCAAAATTATAAATAAATCACTAAAATAACAAATTCAAAAAAGAGAAAACCATACAGAATGCTCCAAATTGCACAGTAGGGCTTTTAAAACCAAGATAAACACCAAGAATAAAACTTTCTGAAGACCTTGTTTCAATTCTGTGCACATGCTTCGGCTGACCATCCAAAGATTTGGGTACAAAATGCTGCACAGTTTTGAAAAGACCTGGAGAGAACCCTGTCTTGTATGTAGACTGTAGATGATCCTAAGCATACTGATGAAAACTTTGTTTCCACCACCAAGGCTTCAAAAATTAACACTGCTACTAAGCAGCTGCAGACCTCCCAAGGTTATAAGTTTATTCAACCCTCACTAGTTTATATCAGCTGTTTTATTTCCCTTTGTAAGTTGAAATGTAGGAGACTAATACAGGAGGTCAATGCAAAAAACGCTATAAAACTAACATTCAACCATTTACAAGCAGTAAGCTTTTTTCTGGAAGTGAGTGATTCACAAAAGTGACAGGCACAGATTAATTTAACAAGGAAGGGGTAAAAAAATAAACAATATTGCATAAAAAGTAACTAGAGCATTGGGACTTCTATGTGCAAGACGCAAAATGGCAATAGGTAAGTTATGTTTGAAGCTTCACATAGTGTGGATAATAAGATGTAACTTTAACCAGTAAACTTGTGGGTACAACCATGTGTACACTTTTTGGGGGAGGAGTGTTAGCTCTGAGAAGAGCCGTTGGTAAGGTCTTGATGTTTCCACCAGTATGCATTGATCATCTTTACGAGGCAACAAATGGATGACATATAACGCATTTTGACCCAAGTTTAACAGCCAACGAGGCTCGACTTATCACAGGCCCCGAATTACACGGCGGCCAGTGCCGTCGATGCCCTTGTAACTGGCCGTGGTGCCCCTCGAAAAAATACCCTTTTCACGGCCATAATGACGCCTTTTCCCTTTTCCCAGTTGGCCGTCGTGCCCTTTTAACGAAAAATAAATATTTACTTGTTTTAGTTTTCAGGCGACAATATCATGTTTGATGTATATCCAGCACAATGAATACCGGACACTTCGGCACCTTGCAAACTCGGCACCCACAAACTCGGCACCAAACAAACTCGGCACCAAGAATGCAAACTCCGCACCAGCTGATTTTTTAGTAACAAACTCGGCACCTGTTCTTTAAAATCTTTCGAATGTTTTCATTTATTTTCTGGCCGTAGAAAACTGTTTACAAACGTGAAACAAATCCAACAAAAACAACTTTATTTATTTCTTGTTTACTTATTTATCAACTTGTTTATTCATTTATTCTTTATTTTATTTCTCCATTTAGTCAACTTTTAAATTAACAACGAATTCATTTTATTCATATTAAACATTACGTGATTGTTTATTGGTGATTCAATCTAAAACAAACTCATTTTTTTAATTATGTGTTTATTTATTAATCTATTTGTTTATTTATCATTGTTATTTATTTAAATTAGTTTTCATTTGCAGTGAATAAATAGTGATTAATTTTAACAGCTAGTCTAAATAATAAATAGTTTGGAGTTTTTTGTTTTTTTTTACTAACAGTTTATTTTATTCATAAAACCACGTTATTGTTAGTTATTCAATTAGTTAGAAAATATGTATTTAGTTAATGTCTTAACTCTTAAACTAATTGTGTTTTTGTTTAAACAAAATAGTGGTATTACATCCCATCTGCTGAGTGCATTGATGTTTCAGCTTTAAGACCATGGCCGGGCTGCGGTAAATTGGCTGGGTGCCAAATTTATATTTGTACATGTGCCGAGTTTGTGGGTGCCGAGTTTGCTAGGTGCCGAATTTGTTGGTGCCGAGTTTGTATGGTGCCGAGTTTGTTGGTGCCGAGTTTGCAAGGTGCCGAAGTGACCGGTTACCAGCACAATCGCTCAAGAGAGAAGTTGTAGCGTAAATTGTTTACGTTCACGCACGCTATCGCGACCCTCAAACGGGTGCAAACACGCACCCGTTGTACACGAACATCCGACGTCTTTAAACAAGGAACCAGTCTATAACAAAAACATTTACCAACAGAGGGCGCTCTGTTGTTTCTACCGCCCTCTTGTTGCACTACGTGACATAAAAACCGTTTAGTGAATGAATCGCGTCCAAAACTTTTCTGGTTAAACTACATAATTTACTAATGCTGCGAAAAGAGTGTTCCAAGCGAACTATTAAAGGTAAACTCGAACACTCTGCTGCCAAATGCAAGAAATTGAACTTCCTTTGGGGGTAACTTTTATATTAGTTATTACTTATTTTTAAATTACTTAAAGAATTTGTTTTTTTACAAATCATGTACAGTTTGCTTTGTGAATAAGATATAATTTATCCATTTCCATATTCATGTAAATTGTTTTATCGGGTTTACCACCCATAGGGGGCCCTCTGGTCAATTTTTTAAAAGTATTATTTATATATATTTTTTTTCTTTTCTGGTGGGGAAACTTACTTAGCTGCTTCTAATTTAGCCAGAAGTTTTCAACCCAGCTAATTGATATGACGTTCTTTTTTCCCCCAGATCAAAAATTATTATCTTGGACACTTATTCAATAAAAGAGGCATGTTTTTTTAATGAATCAACAAAGTAGTTCGCCGTTGGTTGTATTTTGTTTAATAACTTTCATAACTTAGTGGCCTTCGTGCCTTTTTTATTTTCTCATTTTGGCCTTGGTGCCCTTTCTACTGGCCTTGGTGCCCTCCAAAATTGTGAATACTCCAAGGCCAAAGCGGCCTTGCCCTAAAAAAAAAAATTTCCAGGCCTGTTATCACAATCATAAAATTCAAACCACTTTTAAGATTTCAGTTCACAACATGAAGCTCCATTTGCTTTACAAATCTAGGACATAGCCTTTTGAAATAATTATGAAACAAACGAAATACTTACAGTTAGTTGTGAACCAAATGCAATATCTGGAAATCTAATCATAGACTTCTTAACCCTTTGGTAGATGCAAACCAGCAAAATGATCAAGCCGACAGTTGAGCCGCAAGCAACAAGGACTGTAAGTAAGCTGCTTCGAACCTCTGAAATAAAAGCAAACAAAAAGATCCAATGCTGTATAAACTTTAACCTTTGACTTATCTTAATACGTTCCTTTAACTTCATCTGAAATTGTTTAGTTTCAAGATTTTCTTTTATTTTGATGTATGGTTCCAATAAACAACATGAAAGAGATAGAAAGAGTTAAACTGGGACTCAAACCCACACTCTGCTAATCAGAAACACCAGAGCTTGAGTCTGGTGCGCTGGCACTATAAAGCCCCAACATTAAAAAAGTGAAATAGTTAGACTGGGACTCGAACCCAAACTCTGCTAATCAGAAACACCAGAGCTTGAGTCTAGTGCGCTGGCACTATATAAAGCCCCAACATGAAAGAGATAGAAAGAGTTAAACTGGGACTCGAACCCAAACTCTGCTGATCAGAAACACCAGAGCTTGAGTCTGGTGCGCTGGTACTATAAAGCCCTAACATGAAAGAGATAGAAAGAGTTAAACTGGGACTCGAACCCACACTATGCTAATCAGAAACACCAGAGCTTGAGTCTAGTGCGCTGGCACTATATAAAGCCCCAACATGAAAGAGATAGAAAGAGTTAAACTGGGACTCGAACCCAAACTCTGCTAATCAGAAACACCAGAGCTTGAGTCTGGTGCGCTGGTACTATAAAGCCCTAACATGAAAGAGCTAGAAAGAGTTAAACTGGGACTCGAACCCACACTCTGCTAATCAGAAACACCAGAGCTTGAGTCTGGTGCACTGGCACTATAAAGCCCAACATTAAAAAGGTGAAATAGTTAGACTGGGACTAATCAGAAACACCAGAGCTTGAGTCTAGTGCGCTGGCACTATATAAAGCCCCAACATGAAAGAGATAGAAAGAGTTAAATTGGGACTCCAACCCACACTCTGCTGATCAGAAACACCAGAGCTTGAGTCTGGTGCGCTGGTACTATAAAGCCCCAACATGAAAGAGATAGAAAGAGTTAAACTGGGACTCGAACCCACACTCTGCTGATTAGAAACAACAGAGCTTGAGTCTAGTGCGCTGACACTATAAAGCCCAACATTAAAAAAGTGAAATAGTTAGACTGGGACTCGAACCCAAACTCTGCTAATCAGAAACACCAGAGCTTGAGTCTGGTGCGCTGGCACTATATAAAGCCCCAACATGAAAGAGATAGAAAGAGTTAAACTGGGACTCGAACTCACACTCTGCTGATTAGAAACAACAGAGCTTGAGTCTGGTGCGCTGGCACTATAAAGCCCAACATTAAAAAAGTGAAATAGTTAGACTGGGACTCGAACCCAAACTCTGCTAATCAGAAACACCAGAGCTTGAGTCTGGTGCGCTGGCACTATATAAAGCCCCAACATGAAAGAGATAGAAAGAGTTAAACTGGGACTCGAACCCACACTCTGCTGATTAGAAACAACAGAGCTTGAGTCTGGTGCGCTGGCACTATATAAAGCCCCAACATGAAAGAGATAGAAAGAGTTAAACTGGGACTCGAACCCACACTCTGCTGATTAGAAACAACAGAGCTTGAGTTCGGTGTGTTAGTACTATAAAGCCCTAACTGGGACTCGAACCCACATTCTGCTGATCAGAAACACCAGATCTTGAGTCTGTTGTGTTAGCACTATAAAGCCCTAACTGGGACTCGAACCCACACTCTGCTGATCAGAAACACCAGATCTTGAGTCTGTTGTGTTAGCACTAAAAAGCCCTAACTGGGACTCGAACCCAAACTCTGCTGATCAGAAACACCAGATCTTGAGTCTGTTGTGTTAGCACTATAAAGCCCTAACTGGGACTCGAACCCACACTCTGCTGATCAGAAACACCAGATCTTGAGTCTGTTGTGTTAGCACTATAAAGCCCTAACTGGGACTCGAACCCACACTCTGCTGATCAGAAACACCAGATCTTGAGTCTGTTGTGTTAGCACTAAAAAGCCCTAACTGGGACTCGAACCCAAACTCTGCTGATCAGAAACACCAGATCTTGAGTCTGTTGTGTTAGCACTATAAAGCCCTAACTGGGACTCGAACTCACACTCTGCTGATCAGAAACACCAGATCTTGAGTCTGTTGTGTTAGCACTATAAAGCCCTAACATGAAAGAGAGAGAGAGTGAGAGAGAGAGTAAAAGCCAAGAAAGATAAGTCTCACCTATCAATGGTTCAATGTTACAGTCGTCTTGTGAAGATGCTCCCATTGAGTTTACAGTCTGTATGCTGAATGTATAATGTTCAGAAGGATCAAGGTCTAAGGAGAAATCACATCATCAGATAATCAGATCAATTGGGATCAAGTTTGGCGATTGGGATCAAGGTTGGCTTTAATAGTGGTGTCTCCCTGCTGTGAACCCAGTTCAGAAGTCCCATCACTCATTCCAGTGGCAACCAGATTTCTGAATGGTTGATGCTCTGCTTCATGTTCCCACCCAATTTTCCAGTGCAATTTTAATTTTGTAAATACATTCCATTTCCTTTTTTTCTTATTTACATGTGTATAATTTTGATTATGATGTTTTGTATGTAAACATGTATACGTAGTTTTACATACTTCTTTTTATTGAGTTGTTACTATTTATTGCCCAAAGTTGGAATTTTTATGACTGTTCTTTATTATGGAGCTGTTCAATCTTTAATAATTGCCTACTCTAGGATATAATTTGTTTACAATTATATTCAATTGAATCTCAGGACCGGAGCCTCTTATGTGATTTGTCCTATCAGCGCAAAAGTGTTGTACCTTAAAAAGGAAGGGAAGTGGCAAATTAAATTTTGTGAAAAATATTCATTTTTCAATAGATAGAGTCATCATGTGAGATGGGAAAAAATTACAAGTCAGCCTAACCTCACATTAAACTGGTGTAAATAGCCATTGTATTTGACACCCTTCCAGTTCAAAATTTGTCAACATCCAAAACATCTGCTGACATCTCTCTGAGAAAAATGGGTCTCTACATTTTTGTAAGGAGATGTTTTGGTTCATAACTCACTTTTTGGGGTGCAAAATTTAAAACATGACGTCATTGATTTCAATAATGGATCTTTACATTCCAAGAAGAGATTTTTTTCGGCAATCAAAAGGTCAAATAATTCAAGGCCGTTTTGATGGAATATCATTGAAAGTCAGTTATGAACCAAAACATCCCCATACAAAAATGCAGAGAACTTTCTCAGAATGATGTCATCAGATGTTTTTGATGTTGAACAATTTTGCACTAGAAGGGTACCGAATACAATGGCAATTTATATTATTTTAACGTGAGGTTAGAGACTTGTAATTTTGTTCTCACTCACATCTGGACTTTGTCTGCTGGAAAATAAGTGCATCACAAAATTGAATTTTGCCATTTCCCTTCCTCTTTAAAATAGTCCCGCCTATGATGAAAGTGGTGTTTAGTTGGGGCTAGAACTAAGACCAGCAAAGTCAAGACCAAGACCAGCAAATGATTTTACAGAGCTATATGTATACAAAAGTAGCAGCAACCTCAATGTCACTGAGCTAAACATCACTGTATTCTAAGCAGTGTTTACTTGATGCTTTCTCAGTTTTGCAGAAAAAGAAGAAGAAAAACCCACAAGGTAGGATTTGAACCCATGACCTTCCCATGGTAGAGCAGGGCTCAATTTCCTGGCTCTGCTTACTACAAGCAAAGAATCGGCACTTACAGAAGCAGGAAATTCTGTGCTTTTGTCAAGCCTATTTCACAGGTTAGCAGGGTGATTTTACTTGAGCACATGCGTACTCCATGTTACTAGGCATTCTTACACAGCTAGGGCAGAAATTTTATGCTTGTGCTGTAAACGAAGATTGGTGAACGCAAGCGCAGAGTTCAGCGGTAAGCGGAGCCATGAAGGTCCCGATGTCCCAACCGCTATTCTACCAAGCTTGTCTAAGGACCCACTGTTTGTATCCTAGCAGCGTGTGTCATAAACATTTTGTTAGGCCTACATCATCATATGATATGAAGTCTTACTCAGTACCTTTTTCACAGCTAAAAAATCCACAAATCTACCAATTAAACTTACCAGGAATTTTGTATGATGTCTTATTCAGTTCCACTGAGTACTGTTTACTTTCATCACCATGTTTAACATCGATATTAAAACCAAGTATGACTCCATCTAATTTGAATGGATCATCCCGGTACTACGAACAAAAACAAAAATAAACAAGAAAAGTAGTGTTTGGTAAACACAAATGCTCCGCAAGCTAGTCTGTTTCTTGACGCTTGACCTAGGTGGTCCAAACAATAGGCTTCTGTATAGATCCTAAAACCAATCCAAATGCCAGTTTAGAGTTTATATGCCAAGTCTATCTGAAAATATCACTGAGACCTTCTAATAATATGCCAAGTCCTTCTAGAGTTATCGCACAAGCAAAATGTCTTTGTTTTAGCCATAATGACCTTGACAATTAATCCAGGAGTCCAGAAACAATAGGATTCTTTGGGATCCCGAGACTAATCCACAAACCAAGTTTGGAGTTGATATGACAAGTTCTTCTCGAGGTATTGCTCAGACAACATTTCTTTTGTTTTAGCCATAATGAGCTTGACATTTGGCCTAGTGTCCAAAAGCAATACAATGTAGGCCTTCTTGGGGATCCCAGGGCCAATCCACATTTGGCATTTGTGTCCTTCTTGAGTTGTAATCTGCACGCATGCACACAGACACCCTTACCGATGGTGACATGTGGGGTCCTGCTATTGTTGTTCTATTAGACACACACAACGCACAGTTCATGTCAGCTCCAAAGCAGCCCGTCATGTTCAGACCATCAAGCTCTGCTACGATACTTTGAGATATATCTTTCTCTGCTGAAGCACAAGTGCTATGCTTAGTGCCCTTACAAAAACAGTTCTAAGACTCTGTTTCACGAAATGCTTACATTCATCTAAAGATGAGTTAACAATCCAACACCATACTGATTTGTATTATTGTGACATCATACTTTGCTTTCAATCTTTAACAGCTCTTTGAGAAACTAGCCCAGAGCCCAGTTTCATTGCTCTGCTTACAATGTTATTCTGCGCTTACAGCCCTTAGAATTATAAGCTTCACAGGGCACCGTAAGCGCAGACTTCTTCGGTAAGCAGAGCCATGAAATTGGACCCAGGTCACATACAGGCCTGTAACCAGGATTTTTTTTGGGGGGGGGGGCGAATAAAGTTACGATGGGGACTTTTTTCTTTTTGGAGGTGGGGGGTGGACTTTTTGAGGGGGGGGGGGGGCAGAATTTTTTTTTTTATTAGTAATTTTGGGCTGTTTTTGTTTTTTTGTTTTTTTAGGGGGGGCGGACTTTTTTTTTTGGTTACGCGCCTGGTCACATATAAAATTGATCATAAACGTCAATATAAAACCTGAACAGAGGTGCAAGGAAAACACATTTTTGAACAGGTTTCAGTTTGACAAGCACAACGTACCTCCCATGTTAGAGTCACCACCCTCTTCTCTCCATCACTGCTGGGATCAGCCTTGCAATGGAAATTGCTTGGCGTGACCTTTGGGGCTTGATGTGGAAACCAGAAGAAAACAAAGTTATAGCATTGCACTGTGACTACCTTATGACCATTGCCAGTCTAACGGGGGGTCGCTAGTCCCTTGAATCTCAAGTGTTAACTTTACCAAGAATTGACAAAGTCTGGTGTTCGGAATCACACAGAGTTCGGAATCACACAGAGACCGGAATGACATAATAACAATAGTGGCTCCTTATATAGTGCTCAAATCTGTCACTCAGTGATGCTTATAGTGCTCCAACATTAATATCGCTGGTCCATTTATTTCATTCTTTAAATCATCTCAGCTCCCTTGGGAGAATACAGCTTGTGCTGCCAAATTATGTAGTGCACCAGGCAAAATCGATCCCAAGAACCATCTCTGCCCTCAAAGGTACCCATTTACCCCTTGGTGATGAGAAGCAATTATAGTTTTAACTAAAAGTGTCTTGCTCAAGGACACAAGTGTCATGACTGGGATTCGACCCACACCCTGATGACTTGGCCACCAGAACTTGAGTCTGATGCTCTAAACCCCTCAGCCACCACACGCCACAAACTGTTTGTGTAATTTTATTCTTTTGGCGTTTTGAGTCTTTTAGGATTTATTTCACTTTATATGTGTGCATTTCATTTATGTTTTGTTTCTTTTTAGAATTCCTCATTTTGTTTTTTAATCTCAGTGTATTTTTATAATTTGGGTTACCCTCAACACAGCATTTGAATTATAAAAAAATGAATAGTTAAATAATTTTTTTAATAATACCAGCCTCAGAGCTTCAACAATACTAAAAATGTTACCTATTTCTGAGGTGCGTCCTTTGGCTACGTCTGAATATTGACTTTGAGAGTCGCGGGGCATGTTGACTGCTTTCACCCTTACATAATACAAACCATATGGTTTTGTCAGACCATGCAGTTCACATGTTCCAAATGACCCTCTAGCCTTGTTTTCCCCCTGTACAAACAAATTGATTACAATCTTAGTAGGGTTGGGATGTTTAACTGGTTAATTGTTGAACTGCAAACAAACCCTGAATTTTGTTTCAAAATTTCCTCATGGGTTAAAGAAAAGCCGACAGTACAACAATTATGAGACCTTCCTTTTCTTTGAAATGTAAGCTCAAGACACTATCCAAGGAGAACGATTGACATCTGTTTTGTTGGTGGAATATTTGTTATCTTAATCCCCTAGAAATGCAAAAAAAACATTTTCAATTGCCTACACTGTGTTGCTAAGTATGTAGCACACCAAGCTTACTCAATCACAAGAACTATCTCTGCCCTCACCAGGAAGTAAACAGCCTGTGCTTCCAAGTACATGTGTGAAGCACATCAAACTAATTCAACTTTACGAACCATCGCTCCCTGGCTAGTTACGCATTTAACTAATTTGATCACAAGAACCATCTCTCCTGGGTGAAAAGGGGCACCTTAAGGACACAGGGTTTCAAACCCACACCCCTAATGACTTTGAGTCCGGTACCCTAGACTTGTTTAATAATAATATATAATATACCCACCACCAGACTAGCAGAAGTAAATCAGTGGGGAGTGCACGGGTGTCAGCCATTGATTGTTTTTTTTTTTTTTACTTCACTAAGTGGAGCCTTCATAGTTTCATAGATCGGGTTCTAAATAAAGCACTAGATCACAACTTTTTAAACCCGCAGTGATATTTGTTCCCTGGAAAAAAGTAGGAACATTTTTTTAGAACAAGGGCTAACCTACATGCTCATGTGGTATAGGATTTACTAGACTTTTCAGGCTATTTACGCAAATTTATCTGATTTTTCCCAACAAAAAGGAAATCAGACTTAAGTAGGAAGAATGTAATGCCTGAAAAAACCAGTCACTTACTGTTATATCTTTCCATGTATCATTTTCACCTTCCCACTTGTACTGGACTTTGTACTCCAACATATTCGAGAAGTGGTCTGCAATGTCAGAATTTCCAGGTGGGACATGCCACTCTATTTGAAGCGATGATTTACTTAAATTTGTTATGTTGACATCATAAGGTGGACCGAGCACGGCTGTGTCCAAGAGAAAATGAGTAGCATTAGGCCTACATGTACAGTACATTAAAGGGGTCTGAGTCTTTGCTGACAGAGGCCAGGAGTTGTGTTTTTTATGAAATACATGTACGGGTATATCACGTTATGGTCTTTCTGGGACGCAGTAACATGTGCTTTTTGGATAGTGTGAAAAATTACACCTTACGATAACAAACTTTCTATCACCGTAAGCCTTCGGTCGAGCAAAATATGATTATATGAGTTTTCCCTGGAATAATTCTTTGGGGTTTCCTCCCACTTCTAAAACTTCCTTCCTTGTCTTCTCTCCATAGCGTTCTTGGTCAGTACAGAGTTTGTTTGTCTGAGAGTCCTTGGCTTCACAAACAGAATTGATAAATGAAATGAAGTAACAACCTTGAAAATTACAATTTGTTCTACAGGAAGCCTGTGTAGTGTTTTGAGTACCAGGGTATTGTGATCAAATTTCCTTGTTTGAGTGAGGATACAGGCTGCAATGTTGTGGATTCTGTGATTAATGGTGGAAGGCAGAAGTCCATATCCCATATTAGAGGAAAATACAGCAGTCTAACCGGGACACTAAAAATGCATGGAGGAGCTGTTCTGTTGTGTTGTCAGAGAGATGTAAAAGTAGAGTCAAAGATTGGTTTTTGTCAACATAATGCTGTATATTTATCAGCTAAATAGTCAATAAAGATAGGCTATAACTCACCTGTGAAAGTTTCAGATGAATACAGAGTCTACTTATTGAGAAAACACCACAGAAATTTGAATTTTCAGTCACACCTCAGAAATCTGAGAAATGTTTCTTCGATTCAAATGGTGAAAAACTATCCAAACGATATTACTTTGAAGGTAATCCTTTCAAAAAATAGTTTATTAGATCAACAGAGGCTCTGTAGTTCTTCTTACCAAAGTAATTTTTTATCGCCATTAATTTTTGGAGTATTTACCAATCTATGACCCTACCTTTAATACAAATCCAACACACAAAGTAGACAATAATCTCCAAGCTGGACCTACATGTACATGTAGAAGAAAAATGTTGACTGCTGATTTAAATGAAAAAATGCAAGAATGTTTCATTTTGCGAAATACTTACTGCCATCCCGAGAACTAAATTCCAAGATGTCTGACACAACAGAGCCATAAATATTTGTAGTATTGACTCGATACAGCGTGAGGTGGGATCTTTGTGGATAGTGAGTGCAGCAAATATTTCCTTCACAATGACTGGTTTTATTTCCAGTAACCCATTTTGTTTGATATCTATCAAATAATAACAAATTATACTTATTACAGGTACTTATGTATTATTATTGATTCAGCCATTAAAACTTGCAAAATAAAAACGAGGAAAAAACAACCAGATGGGCCAGGGTCAACCAGGATCAACACTGTGGTTTGTAATTGTCAATACTTTCTGCCTAAAACATGTAAAATAGCTTTATGCTTCCATGTATTTTCCACAAAGATGATGTAAACAACACGACCACAGACTGTGCGAGTTTTGTGCATACATGTAGCTGCATATATGCAAATGTTGAAGTGTGCGATTTTGTTTCCTTCAAATCTAAAACATGTGAAAACCCAAGGCTCCCAAAATTAATTGCATGGCCCGTCTTTTGCCGAACTAAGTTTGTTTTAAATATTTGTTTCTCTAAACTGATTCTAACAGAAGATGCACACAAAACCTTTAACATTTGCCACGGACAGTGCACACAAAAAACAAGTAACAAGCAAAATTGTTTGTACATCACTGGTCGTGAAATGTCGGGATCTTGACAGTTACTAATCTTATATTTACATGTAGTTTTAAATTAATTACCAATTATCATCGGCAGATTTTTTGTGCCATACCTAATAAAATGAAAACTTATAACATTCTCAAACCTATAAAAACCTATTTAAAATTTAAGTCAAAATTCTCTGATCAAATTCGGCACAAAATAGAACCCAGTACAATGTATCTTTAAGAACATTCGAATCTTGCTATTTTTGGTGATACATTTTTGCAGCAACCTAAATGCTTCCCAACACTGACATACATACCTGTTTCTATCTTGTAAAACCTCAGTGGCATTAACGTTGTCTCCACTTACCCACCAGCAGATGGGGTTCCAGAAATTAATGGATGTACATGTTAGGTTGATTGCCTTCACTGGCACTGTGAAACATTGACAATTATAACAAATTTTAATTGAAAATTGAAAGATAGAAGGTGTGAGAATGACCAAAGAAATTCTACAATCCTCTGAATATTTGACATGCTATTTGGTGTCCACTACTACATGTAGGGCTAGTAAACTGTGCACTTGCATAAATGTATTTTCATAAATGTATCTCATCTGTTGTGTCAACAATAGCTAGCAATCACAATCAGTAAAAAGGGACACGTTGCCTTGGATTGGGCGCTTTGGGCTATAAAAAGCGTTTGAAAGTGTTTGTTATTAAATGAATATAGCTTGAAAGTGAAAGCGCTTGTTATTAAATGAAAAAATACATGTGGCTGGAAAGATGGTTTAAAAGTAGAACACAAAGATCAACATAAATATGGCTCGAAATTGTGTGGTTTTCCTGTTACTTCATGAACTAACCTGGCCCGCCATTTTCTGGAGTCCAAAATTTGGTTCTACAAAATGGCGGACCGTGTTACATGATTGATATACATGTAGGTCACGAAGTAACAGGAAAACCACACAATTTCGAGCCATATTTGTGTTGATCATTATATCCTAAAGCATCTTTCCAACCATAATCATTTCATAATGCTTTTTTGCTTTTTATAGTCCAAATCCAACCAAGGCAACGTGTCCCTTTACTAGTCAAATGAAGTTACATCCACACACTCAAAAATTGTTTTTCACATTTAAACATTTTAAGTCTAATATTCACATCTTAAAAAGAAGAAATAGAGGGAGCATTAAAACAAGCAGATTGCAATTTTGTAAAAACTTTATAATCTTGACTCTGTCGCGTTGTAGGGTCCAACCTGGGCTAGTGTCAAGGGTGAGCCTGCCATGTACTTTTGATTTATTCTTGTACTGTGCAATGTAACTTTGCATTTTTTATCTGCATAAACTCAAAAATAAATTCTCTTTTGGGCGACTGGTTAGCCTTAATTCACTTACATAAATGCTGATTGTCAGTGTCACTGTTATTGACTGATAATACCCCCATACATGTATATACTCCTATCACATGAAGAACAATGACAGTCTGGAAGGAAAACGTGTACCTCCAACTGAAGGCAATTTCTCTCTCACAACAAACCATGTTGTAATTTTCCTTCATCAAATCTCTGCACAAGAAAAAAATAAAAAATAAAAAACAACAAAATCGAGTTGACTTTCTTTCCCTACTTATTAAATTCAAAATGTGCTTACAGAACAACACTTCTTGTTGAATGATCAGTGTGAATTCCTGCTTTCCTTTCCACAATTTCAACCACATTTTTTTTAGAAACAATCCCTGAAGGAACGAACTGGAAAAGAGATTTTAACATGTTTAAAAATCCAATTTAGTTTTGTAACGCATTCATTCTCCAATAGAAAGAGACCTCATGAAAGTGGCCTTAAAATAATTGGGTCTACATGTGTACATGGAAACATTCCAAAGAGGAATTTTTGCACCAGTCAAAAGGTCAAATTCAATGCTGTTTTGATTGAATCATCAAAACTAGAAAATTCTGTACAAAAATGTACAGACCATTATTTTGAATATTATGTCATGGAATGTTTTTGTAGTTTGGACAAAAATTACAATTGACGGGTATCAAACACAATGGGATTTAACACCAATTTTACCTGAGGTTTAGAGCGTTGTGCTGGGGTTTTTTCTCCTACTTTTATATGGACTGTATGTAGGCCTATCTATTGGAAAATTAGTACAGATCACAAAACTGAATTCGACCTTAGTCAAAAATATAACAGGTTGTAGATTCATTGAAATGATCACATTGTAAATAGTTTCCTATTTCATTTCGTAGAAAACTATCAAAGGCCACCACCATCTGTTTCCCTGTTTATAAACTCACAAAATCACAAAATTGACAATGTAGTTCTTATTCTCATGAGGCCTGGCCAAGTATAAAAAAACATGTTTAGCATCCTGGTACCTTTAAAAAAGGAAGTGGAGGGGCCTTTTACTTTTTATTTTCAATATGGCCGCCATTCTTTTAAAAATTCGAACAACCGCTGGTTTTTCCACTGTTCAACGCACAATGATGAAATAAACATGCTGTTAGTCAAGAGATTGAACATGTTTACAGTGATTTTATTTAATAGTTTGTCCAGTTTCACAAGAATAAATTTTAATTTGTAACCATGTAACCGGCAAAGGCTAAGTTCTGATATTGCAAGTAAAATAGATGGATTAGTTGACATTTTATGTTTATTTAAATCTCATTTTGAAATTGGTAAAAATAAAAATAAAATCCATGCAGCCCCCAAAAAGGAAGCAGGCAGGGGCTCTAAAAGTTTTTTGTTTTTTACTTCGCCCTCAAAGCGACCAGACTATTTTCTTTTCTGACTCACCTTGGTTTTGAGGGTTAATGGGAAAATATCAACATTCATGGCACTTGGCAGTGTACACACACATTACAGAGGATGGAAAATATATGGGTTGTTCTAAAACCCCCTCGACCCACGACCCCCTCGACCCCTCGACTTATGCTCGATTTTTTTTTATGTACACCAAAATTGCCACATGACACGATCTCAGCCAATCACGCACGAAGCAAACTGCGCGTGATTGGCTGAGATCGGGTACTGTGGCAATTTTGGTGTACAGAAAAAAAATCGCGGCATTTCCAAGCGTATCTCTTGGCCGACCCGAGCCTGAATAGGAGTATATCCCAACTGGGATCCTGCGTTTACCGCCCGAGTACGATTTAGGCCAACTCATTACGTGATGATCAGGCAGACTCATTTCCGGCTGATCGCTCCCGTCCTGTGTCAACAATTACTACTTGCTCTATGCGGAGCTCGAGGTTGTAGACCCGACCGACCATGGCCCACACGTGTTTTGGGGTTGTCAGTCTCCCACACCCGGGCCCCCGACCATATGAAACGAGATCATGATCGGTGTGCACGTAACGTGCACACAGACTGGCAAACAATTGTTGACAACAACACGAAATTATTTGACATGCTTACCTCTCTTCTTGTGTCGTGACTCTCACTCGGTCGGTGCAACACCACTGACTCTGGACGTATGGTCTGTTGGTCATCAGCAGGTCGCCGGAAGGAAGTCGCGTCGCCAGACCAGCTAGCTCTTTGGATCACACGCTGTGAATTCTAAATCGGGAACTTAATTCTTACTCGGCCGTAAAGCGATGTGTTATGAATTGGAATTGGGACACGTTTCGATAACGGGGCGGACGTCGAGGGGTCGAGGGTCGTGGGGGTCGAGGGGGTCGAGGGGGTTTTAGAACAACCCAAAATATATAGATACAATGTACATACATTGTAGGACATGAAGGAGTACAAATATTTAAAAACGTTCACAGAATCATGCACTCAAGAGAATGTGGGAGAGTAACAATTCTGACATGTCAGAAACCAACTTATCCAAACACTCAAGTATACAATCGACTCTCATTACAACAAGGTCACTGGGACTGGCCAAATTACCTCTTTACACATAACAGGTAGGACTCTAAAAGTTTTTGGTTTTTTTACTTCTAAGCAGCCAGACTATTTTCGCTTCTGCATCACTTTGGTTTTGAGGGTTAATGGGAAAATGTCAACATTCATGGCAATTAATGTACACACACATACAGAGGATGGAAAATCATACATTGTATTTGTAGGACATGAAGGAGTACAAATTCACATGTTCACAGAATCACGTACTCCAGATAATGTATAACAATTTTGACATATCCTGACATATCCCAACATATCCCAACATATCCCAACACTCAAGTATACAATCGAGTCTAGGTATTTAGGTCGCTGGGACTGGCCAAATTACCTCTTTACACTATGTGTTGTTATAAGAGGACAGCAAAACAAAGAAACAACAAAGCAGAAATGAGATACAGGACTTCAGATTGTACTCTTTATAAGCAGAACCTCTTTATAACAGCGCCCTTTATAACAAGGGTTGACTGTATCCATTAATTAATCAATTAATATCCAATAACTACGCTTTGTCACAAGAAGTTCTGAACTTGACAGTCTCTGCTTCTGCTTCTGAGTGCTAGTGTACTGTACTCAATGCCCTGCTGGACTCTTGGTACAGTGTGAAATGTGGCAAGCATGTGATCAACATTTTAAAGTGGGCATGATTAACTAGATTAGTGATTTTAATGTTTTCTATTGTCTATTGATGACATATATTTAGACCCAGTAACTGGGGCGCTGTACTTTTGTTTTCGAAATTTTGACATCTGCGGTCGTATGTCAAAATTTCGAGAAAAAAAACCAAGTACAGCGCGCGCCCCAGTTACTGGGTCTAACATATATTCACTAATTTAAATAATATTGTTTTCATGAGCAAACCCTAGGCTACTGACAGTAGTAGGCCTACTATGTGTTTCATTCAACAAGTTTTGGAACAAAAATATTGCTTCAGACAGAGAAGTTAAGATCCAGCAGAGTGCTACTTCGAACTTTACCCTTTAACCCTCTTGCTGTCTGACCATTCAATACCATTCACTGTGGTTTTGAATGATAGATAAGCTACAATGTATGCCAGCCTTGCAATATGATACCATGAGGAATTACACAGTACACAGTTAGTTCTGTGCACAGTTGTGCCACCATACACAACTTTGGCAGTTGAATGGTTTCAAATGGTTGGTCAACTCACTTGAAAATGTTGGGAACAGTAGGAGGGATAGCCTCTGAAGGTAAACTCACACCCCATACAGCATTATTATTTCAGTTTCGCAATTAGTCACTGTTCCGGTGGCGTTAATTTTATTAAGTCAAGTGTTGAGTTTATGGTTGAACGAGGCATATCACGGACAAGAGACTAACCGAGCACTGGTTCCAACAACAGCACATACACTGTTCATAAATCAAATGAGAAACAGGGAACCAGCGGCAGTTTCCATAGAACGTGCATGGTTGAACTTGTAGTTCGTGGTTTAGCTTCATACGTCTGTTCGGTATAAATATATCTCGAGGCGGTTGAACGACAAAGATTGCGCAGCGTGCAAAGTTTGCGCCCGAGCTTTCATGCTTAAATTCAAAATCATGGCACACTGCGCACATTTCAAAAATTTCCGTTTTCAAAGATTGTGCCCAACATTTGGCAATAATCTTATGATAAAATGATGATGACAAAAGGATGAACAATTTGCCAAATCTGTACCTAATTGTGATGGTGTGTTGTATATCCCTCAGTCTATGACATGACGAGAGTACGACCATCCATCTAGGGGGGATGAATGGTACGAATACGATTATTGCAATCACAACAAACGAACAAGTTCAAGGTTAACGTTAACGTCAACGATACTTACAATAATAAGAATTACATAAACTCTTGCATTGAACTTCTGCTTCTGTTCAGTAGTGCACACAAACTCCACTATCGGGATATAAATGGTGCAGGCGCATGGTGGCTAGAGTTGATTGCGGGCCCCCGCGAATGAAGGTAGACATGTACTACAATGTATGTCATTCAATCTTGCCTTGAATGTGTCTACAGTTCATGAGTTGGAGTTGACGAACGTTTACAGGTAACTAAAACATAATCCATCGATGACAATTGATTTACAGTCTGTAAGCATAACAGAGAAACTCTATGGTAAAAAAAAAATGGCATAACAATAACATCCTGTTGACATCACTGCTACTGCACAATAGTCAATGACAATAGTTTTAGAATGGATAACTGGCCATATCGCGATCGCTTTGTAGGCTAATCATACATATTTTCAACTTCGTCCTCACATAGCACGTTGGGTTCTGTTATAACTCGACCCCACGGTCCTACTACATGCATACAGGCAGCTACAGCCCAATGTTAAGAGGCATGAGGATGCCAGTATTTCTAAGAATCACTTTACAGTACGTAGAAAGAAGTAGAAAAATAGTTAGAAGTGCAAAGACACATTTTGTGACAAAAGTATGTTCATTTTACATGTTTCACGACAATAGTAGCCAAGTATAAGGTTTATCGCGATTCAGAATCGCAATGGATCATGGGAGGGCAGAGGGGGCAAATGCTACAGTCGGTCGTCGTGCGCGAGTTCCGGAAGGCACTAAAAACTAACGCTTCCAGCGGTTCGGTGCCTTTCGGCCTGTCGGGTGCCTTTCGGATGCGACGGATACACGCACACGCACGCACACGCACGCACACGTACGTCCGCCGGGCCTTGCATATTATTATATGCCAAGTTGAATGAACCGTGTGTGTGTGTGTGTGCCGTTCGTTCTTCAGTATAGAAGCATGGGCTCCATGGTAGGGTTGCCTGCCTAGACCAGGGCAGGCGCGGTTATGGACGGAGGGGAGGGAGGGGAAAGTGAATCAATCGAGGACGACAATAATTATTGTCTGTTGTGATGTGCTATTCATTTTTGGCAGATCTTCCGTTGGTAGTGGATTATACAGAAATGTATGAGGGTGTTCACAGTCACAGAAGAAAAATATAAGTACACAAATATTCAAGAACATGTCAACGTTTATTTGGGTTAACTTCAGCTTAAACACAAAAACTAATAGTAGAAAATGCAATTAAAAAGTGCTGTTTTCAAATTTTTATTCCTCTAAACAAGTACTGACAAATATTCCAGAATATTTCAACGTATTTAAACTAACCTCTGTGACCTGGTTATTAAAAATTCCCATGATTAAATACAAGTGCTGTTCCCCATATCAAGGAACAGGTCTCAGACGTTAGTACATGAAGCAAACTAACCTCTGTGACCTGGTAATTAAAAAAATCCCATGATTAAATACAAGTGCTGTTTTAAAAAATCCCTATATCCTCATATCAAGGAACAGGTCTCAGACGTTAGTACATGAAGCAAACTAACCTCTCTGTGACCTGGTTATTAAAAAATCCCATGATTAAATACGAGTGCTGTTCCCCATATCAGAAGGAGGTCTCAGACGTTAGTACATGAAGCAAACTAACCTCCTGTGACCTGTTCCTTGATATGAGGATATAGATATAAAAACAGCACTCGTATTTAATCATGGGATTTTTTTAATAACCAGGTCACAGAGGTTAGTTTGCTTCATGTACTAACGTCTGAGACCTGTTCCTTGATATGGGGAACAGCACTTGTATTTAGTCATGGGATTTTTTTAATAACCAGGTCACAGAGGTTAGTTTGCTTCATGTACTAACGTCTGAGACCTGTTCCTTGATATGAGGATGGAAAAACATATTTAAAAACAGCATTTGTATTTAGTCATGGGATTTTTTTAATTACCAGGTCACAGAGGTTAGTTTGCTTCATGTACTAACGTCTGAGACCTGTTCCTTGATATGGGGAACAGCACTTGTATTTAGTCATGGGATTTTTTTAATAACCAGGTCACAGAGGTTAGTTTGCTTCATGTACTAACGTCTGAGACCTGTTCCTTGATATGAGGATGGAAAAACATATTTAAAAACAGCATTTGTATTTAGTCATGGGATTTTTTTAATTACCAGGTCACAGAGGTTAGTTTGCTTCATGTACTAACGTCTGAGACCTGTTCCTTGATATGGGGAACAGCACTTGTATTTAATCATGAGATTTTTTAATAACCAGGTCACAGAGGTTAGTTTGCTTCATGTACTAACGTCTGAGACCTGTTCCTTGATATGAGGATGGAAAAACATATTTAAAAACAGCATTTGTATTTAGTCATGGGATTTTTTTAATTACCAGGTCACAGAGGTTAGTTTGCTTCATGTACTAACGTCTGAGACCTGTTCCTTGATATGGGGAACAGCACTTGTATTTAGTCATGGGATTTTTTTAATAACCAGGTCACAGAGGTTAGTTTGCTTCATGTACTAACGTCTGAGACCTGTTCCTTGATATGAGGATGGAAAAACATATTTAAAAACAGCATTTGTATTTAGTCATGGGATTTTTTTAATAACCAGGTCACAGAGGTTAGTTTGCTTCATGTACTAACGTCTGAGACCTGTTCCTTGATATGGGGAACAGCACTTGTATTTAATCATGAGATTTTTTAATAACCAGGTCACAGAGGTTAGTTTGCTTCATGTACTAACGTCTGAGACCTGTTCCTTGATATGAGGATGGAAAAACATATTTAAAAACAGCATTTGTATTTAGTCATGGGATTTTTTTAATTACCAGGTCACAGAGGTTAGTTTGCTTCATGTACTAACGTCTGAGACCTGTTCCTTGATATGGGGAACAGCACTTGTATTTAGTCATGGGATTTTTTTAATAACCAGGTCACAGAGGTTAGTTTGCTTCATGTACTAACGTCTGAGACCTGTTCCTTGATATGAGGATGGAAAAACATATTTAAAAACAGCATTTGTATTTAGTCATGGGATTTTTTTAATTACCAGGTCACAGAGGTTAGTTTGCTTCATGTACTAACGTCTGAGACCTGTTCCTTGATATGGGGAACAGCACTTGTATTTAATCATGAGATTTTTTAATAACCAGGTCACAGAGGTTAGTTTGCTTCATGTACTAACGTCTGAGACCTGTTCCTTGATATGAGGATGGAAAAACATATTTAAAAACAGCATTTGTATTTAGTCATGGGATTTTTTTAATTACCAGGTCACAGAGGTTAGTTTGCTTCATGTACTAACGTCTGAGACCTGTTCCTTGATATGGGGAACAGCACTTGTATTTAGTCATGGGATTTTTTTAATAACCAGGTCACAGAGGTTAGTTTGCTTCATGTACTAACGTCTGAGACCTGTTCCTTGATATGAGGATGGAAAAACATATTTAAAAACAGCATTTGTATTTAGTCATGGGATTTTTTTAATTACCAGGTCACAGAGGTTAGTTTGCTTCATGTACTAACGTCTGAGACCTGTTCCTTGATATGGGGAACAGCACTTGTATTTAATCATGAGATTTTTTAATAACCAGGTCACAGAGGTTAGTTTGCTTCATGTACTAACGTCTGAGACCTGTTCCTTGATATGAGGATGGAAAAACATATTTAAAAACAGCATTTGTATTTAGTCATGGGATTTTTTTAATTACCAGGTCACAGAGGTTAGTTTGCTTCATGTACTAACGTCTGAGACCTGTTCCTTGATATGGGGAACAGCACTTGTATTTAATCATGGGATTTTTTAATAACCAGGTCACAGAGGTTAGTTTGCTTCATGTACTAACGTCTGAGACCTGTTCCTTGATATGAGGATGGAAAAACATATTTAAAAACAGCATTTGTATTTAGTCATGGGATTTTTTTAATTACCAGGTCACAGAGGTTAGTTTGCTTCATGTACTAACGTCTGAGACCTGTTCCTTGATATGGGGAACAGCACTTGTATTTAATCATGGGATTTTTTAATAACCAGGTCACAGAGGTTAGTTTGCTTCATGTACTAACGTCTGAGACCTGTTCCTTGATATGGGGAACAGCACTTGTATTTAATCATGGGATTTTTTTAATAACCAGGTCACAGAGGTTAGTTTGCTTCATGTACTAACGTCTGAGACCTGTTCCTTGATATGAGGATGGAAAAACATATTTAAAAACAGCATTTGTATTTAGTCATGGGATTTTTTTAATTACCAGGTCACAGAGGTTAGTTTGCTTCATGTACTAACGTCTGAGACCTGTTCCTTGATATGGGGAACAGCACTTGTATTTAATCATGAGATTTTTTAATAACCAGGTCACAGAGGTTAGTTTGCTTCATGTACTAACGTCTGAGACCTGTTCCTTGATATGAGGATGGAAAAACATATTTAAAAACAGCATTTGTATTTAGTCATGGGATTTTTTTAATTACCAGGTCACAGAGGTTAGTTTGCTTCATGTACTAACGTCTGAGACCTGTTCCTTGATATGGGGAACAGCACTTGTATTTAATCATGGGATTTTTTAATAACCAGGTCACAGAGGTTAGTTTGCTTCATGTACTAACGTCTGAGACCTGTTCCTTGATATGAGGATGGAAAAACATATTTAAAAACAGCATTTGTATTTAGTCATGGGATTTTTTTAATTACCAGGTCACAGAGGTTAGTTTGCTTCATGTACTAACGTCTGAGACCTGTTCCTTGATATGGGGAACAGCACTTGTATTTAATCATGGGATTTTTTAATAACCAGGTCACAGAGGTTAGTTTGCTTCATGTACTAACGTCTGAGACCTGTTCCTTGATATGGGGAACAGCACTTGTATTTAATCATGGGATTTTTTAATAACCAGGTCACAGAGGTTAGTTTGCTTCATGTACTAACGTCTGAGACCTGTTCCTTGATATGAGGATGGAAAAACATATTTAAAAACAGCACTCGTATTTAATCATGGGATTTTTTTAATTACCAGGTCACAGAGGTTAGTTTGCTTCATGCACTAACGTCTGAGACCTGTTCCTTGATATGAGGATATAGGGATTTGAAAACAGCATGTGCATCTACTACTAAATACTAGTTTGGTGTCTAGTTGAATCTGAACGTTTGACATATAAGTTCTGGAATATTTGTGTACTTGTATTTTCCTTCTTTGCCTGTGAACACCCGGGCCCCTCCTACATTTGTTTTAATAATTATGGTGAACAATACACACAGTTTGGATCTAGGGCCGAGGGCTAGGGCTACCATTCCATTGGGATAACTAAAAATGCAGAGTTGTGAATTTCCCTTTGTAGACCTATTTTGCGCACACAGCCAACGGCCAACGCTCTGTACATGGGTGCGTGTGCGTGTTTCCTTCGCCCGTCGCATCCGAAAGGCACACGACCGGCCGAGGAGGCACCGAACCGCTGGAAGCGTTAGTTTTTAGTGCCTTCCGCGAGTTCCCGGGTTGCCCCCTTTCACTACACTATCAGGGTGCACCACACTAAATAAGCCAGAATTAATGCGCCAAGCTACTTATCATAATTTGTACTGAAACCCACAACTTATTTTTAATTATAACGTTTTGGGGGTCATGCAATTAATAGATTGTGTAAATATAAGAATCTATCACAACCTGGGGGTTCTGTGCTTCAACTTTTGAGGAGACTTGATAAATTTAGGCGTTAAAGTTGGCCCTATTTGACCGGGGAAGTGGAGAAGTGCTTCACGAAAACTGGCAGCAAGTCGGTTTTGGAAAAGAAAAAAAAATCGTGTTTTTTTCTTCTGGGGTAGTTAGCAAAAATTCCAAACGGCTGACCTGCCAAAAATTGAAAAGAATTCTGAAGTTTAGTTGTCCGGAAATATGTCTGATTGGTTTTCAAGAGGCTGAGAGACTTACACGATTTTTTGAGTATTTTTGAATAATTATCATTTAGCATTGGTTCCTATGGGAGATTATTTAGAGGGGTGCGCCCATCATGCGCGGCAAAACAGCGCCCTCTCTTGGTATTTTGCTATTCGCGATAAACCTTATTAGTAACTTTACATGATTATATGTGACCGACTCTGGCAAAACCCGACGCTTCTCGGCATTTCCCATTACGTGGTATGGGCCCAAAACCTTAAAAAATGGCCTCTGGGACCAACTTGTAAATTTGGCAGAATCGACATCGGGATACATTCAAGATTTGTTTTGTTTTTTAAACTGACTCAAAATTCATCAGATTATTGACAAAAAATTGATTTGAAAAACATAGCTGCATTCCGATTGTTCCACTTTATCGCGCTAAAACAAAGAAAATGCGGACAATTTGCTGTTTTTCTCGCGTCGACAAAATTACAACTTCCATGTTGATCCCGTAAACGTTTGGCAAGAATATGACCGGCATGAACCACTGATTCCAAATAAGGCAATTGTGGGCTTGTCCCGCCTTCACAAACCAATGAAAACAGCCACGGAACATGCCCATCATTCGTACCCTCTCGTTGTCCGGTCTGTAAACAACGCGGTTGCTAATCACGTGATGTAAATTGAACGTTTTCATTGGTCCATACACGATGGTGACGTGGCAATTCAGCTTCGCTTCCGGGTTTCTGACCGAGCGTGCTTCGACTCGTCGTCGTATGTGAACCAACATTTTGGTGTCTTTTGCTTCCAATTATTCGTCGTTAATTGCTGAAAATCTGTTACAAGTATGTCAGAAAAACATAAAGGTGTCGACGATCGCATCAATATCTGCAATGCTTAATGATGTTAGTGCATGTGGAATGAAAAAACGGGCGTGGAGGACGTGTTTGCTGACAACTTTGCTGTTCCGTCACGTGGGGATAGTGATGTAAACAGTGACAGCGATGTCGAAAACAATGGTGGTAAGTCTAGCGTGGCTTTGCTTTTTCTTTTTATGTTTTATAAAATACATTTTTATGGACGTAAATTAAATATAGTATGGCTATTATGTATGTGGTGTTAGCCCGAAGATGTACACATGATTTCAAAGACATAAGAAATCAAACTTAGGAAAAACACATGTATATTATTTTTTGTGCGGAACGCTCGCCCAGATTATTTCCTACTCAAGTCAAATATTTTTTCCCCGCATGAATACTTATTAAATACAAACTTTGATATTAGTAGTACTAGTACATTGTAGTATATACTACACTAATCAGTAAGATAAGGAATGATTTCGGATTGGTTTGTTAATACACCCCCACCCTATACTATTTCTGCTTTTTAAAATAAAACCCAGTTATGAGTTAGCACATTAGGCATTAGCTAATTAGCCTACTTTTACTTTTTGTTATTTATTTATAACTCTAAATATTGTTTTACTGCTTACGTGTGGAGATTTAACATCTACAACTCAAAAGAGTGGTGTTCCTGTAAATATTTACTGGAGCTGGTCACACTACCCATTTAACTACAGTCCACAGTATTTTTATTAGTATTTATTTTGTTTTATTGATGTCTGCACAACATTTTGTAAAAAAGACATAGGCCTAGCAATTGTTTTTCGAACACATTATTTAATACATGTTTTCCTCAAATAATTTTTTCAGACTCTGATGACGATGATGTCAAACAATCATCAGATGAGGATGCCGCTGGACCTTCGTCACTACCAAGCTCGACATCAGATGAAGATGATCAAGAGGAGTCTGAGGAGGAAGAGCCGATGTCTCTTTGCAGGAGATTTTTGATGTTGTAAAGGAGTCAACTGTGCAGGGCATCCATATTCCTCAGCTGGTTGGGAATGAATCGGGAGAAGTGTTTGTGCCAGTGTATGATTAGGTTAATCGTCTGTCTCCACACACTACAAACGATTTCCTGGAGTGAAATCGTACCAGCACTTCAGTTTTTCTGAAGACAATCCTGGTTCAATTTCATTCCAAGAGCATTCAGGTAGTGATGAGCAGACTTTTGATTTTGCCCGCTCAGCTCCGTCACCAACACTTCCACCAGTTATTCCCCCGCCGCCTGGAATTCATGCTGCTCACAAGCGCTACCTTTTCCAACAAATCCGAGAGTTGTGGATGAGAGGAAGAGACAAGGGACTTGGTATGTCCTGAACCAGAAGTTTGAACTGTCTACAACTTTTTAAATGGGTGCCAGTGTGTAAGAATTTAATTTCCCCCCGTACATGTACCTGTACTAAAGTAAAACAAAACAAATTAAAAAAAATTGACCCAAAAAATCATATGTAAAATCTTGAAAAGGATTTGAGGAAAAAAATCTGACGTGGAGAATTTTTTTTTTTTTTTTCTTGAACAAAAATTGTGCATATTAATTAAGTTATTAATTTAATTAAAATTCAGGTCGCCTTTTTCTTATAGCAAAGTCAAGGGGTAGGGAAAACAACATGTTAACTTGATTTGCAGTTTTACATGTCGACTAAAATGAAGCTTAGTTGTTTGATAGTTTGCATAATTATGCATTTCTTAGTAGTTGGCTTATTTGCATAATAATTATGCATTTCATATTAATTGTACCAGCATAGTTTTATAACTACGAAGTGATTTATTTTGATAACGGGGTCATTATTTCTAATATACAATGTAACAAGTATTTAATTGCAGAGTGGACGCCAGACATAATAAGTATAACCTTTAATAAGTCGTTTCCTTTAAAGATAGATTTTTGTTTAATTTATGATTTTGCTCATTTGCATATCTTGAAATAAAATTATTCAACTTCAATGAAATTTGTTTTCCTGTTTATGTATTTGTTGTAAACAATTGTGTGAAGTTTCAAGTTTTAACTCTTTTAGGGTAATGTCGTTGCTAACGAGTTAGTGCTGGTGCAACTTGTCTTAAAAATAACCAACTGGTTTGTCAAACTTTAAAGACCATTAACTCCATTTCACCTTTTCTGACCCGTCATTCTTTAATTGGTCATAACTTCGCCAAATATTATCAGAATTTCCTCAAACATGTTTCAAAAGAAACCTTTTTGTATGCACATTAAACTGATACCAAAACCTCAATTTTGAATTTTCATCACAAGTGTTGGGTTTTGCTGGAGCCGGTCACATATCACTGGTGGAAGATTCAGTATGCTGTGAACAAATTCGTCGTGTGTCAAGAACCATGGTCGAATGGAACCTTTTATTATTAGGCCAAATACAAAATTTAAAACAGTTGATCGTACTGATTGTTCAAAAAAGAGGATGAGGACGGCCTTTTTATTTTTTATTTTTTAATATTAATGTAGGGCCTATATATATAGCTCGTTGAGCAAACATGGGACTTACCGATGGTGACTTGGATGCAAATCCGTTGACTGTAACTGTGTAACGTTTGTCGTTGCATCGAGGAGTCGGCAATGTCGCATGTCCACCATCAGGTTGAGTGTTTCCTTCCTCCATGGTTGAAATGTCTGAGGAAATCAGCGCCTAGGCTAGGATGGGCTGCTGAACATCTGCGATTATGAAGATCCAATGGCCAATGGGAGACTTTTTAGACTTTCAGCCAATCGATCCAGGTAAAGTCAAAATTTTACGAATAGGAAAAGCATGGGAGTGACGGTCACCGACAGCACTCGGCAACAAAATCTTCGCGTTTTACGTGTTTTTTCTTTTCTTAGATTCAACCCTATTGTACTTTTGGTTTGATAACACAATACCAAACACGTCGTGTGCAATAAGTACCAAACTGTTCTGGAACAGCACGTCTGGACAAGAGTTCCCACACAAAAAGCCCGGTGTGCTGAGTGTGGCGAGTAGTCCAAACGACAAGGGCCGATCTTGGTGACCAAACTGCATGTGACATGATTTACTCTAGAGACGGAACATACATGTACACTGACAACACTGCCAGACAGTGGAATCACAGACGACGTAGTTGTTTATTTCCTTTTCTCCCGCCATCCGAAAGCCTAACACTGTTGTGTGTATGAGCCACAGCCTAGCCAAACAACTTTACCTGGTAGGGCTGCTGCCCTCTAGTGGCAGAGATTTCCAAAAGTATCGACATGTGCGTCGCAAGCCAGCCTCGCGTACTACCATGGGCAGCGCGCCGTAACGCCCGCTAACTCCGCGTACGTCTCTAACCCCAGCTGGAAGGGAAACACTAAAAATCAACGCTGATTGGCTCACCCAAAGTGATTGCTCTGCGTGCACGCACGCTTGTTAAAAACATTCGATCGGCCCTAGGCGCTTGTCGGGCGCTTAGTACGCGCGTGTAAAAATGCACGTATTTCGACGCAATACATTTCAAATGAATCATGTTTTTATATGGACACCCTAAACTGCATACAGTTAAAATGTATCACAAGATTGAAAAAGAATGAGAGGGGGCCAGTTGCTCTATGACTTGTGCGTCCTTTGACAGCGCGCTCTGCGTAGTCTCTAACACAGAATGGATCAACCACAGAGCTAATTAAAATATCCCTTATATTTGGATATTTCAAAGTCACACTTCCAGGGGGATATGATCGAGCGATCATCTCATCTAAGCGCTTTCGTCAAGTGCATCTGACATTGCGCACTCTGTAAGTTTCCTCCACTGCACTCTATCAGCTGCCAAGTGCCAGGTATTTCGGTTCTTGATGTTTAGGTCCGTGGCTTTCAGGTCTTCATTTATTCTTTTCAGCCATGTTGTTCTTTGACGGCCCCTTGGCAGCTTGTGATGACGTATACACTCCATAAGCGCTTGCTTGGCTGGTGTTTCATCAGGTAGTCTCAGGAGATGGCCTGTCCATCTCAGGCGTCTTTTTGCGATTATGACACTCCAAGGTTTCTCGTTGGTTTTTTCATAGAGCACCTTATTTGACACCTTTTTGGGCCACTGAAGGCCGAGGATTGAGCGATGCATTCTGGGAAAGAAAACAACATGGCGCCCGGCGAGATCGTATACCACTGGGAACGAGGTTGGTCGCAAGCCTACGTCCAGCGATCGCTCACCAAAAGTTTAAACACGTGTAACTAAAACTTACACGAGAGCGTTCGATTAGCCATCACGTGATACTCGTGTCTGCCCCGGGTGTAAGCCACCACAACCCTAGCTCGCTAGCGGGTCTCTGGTGGATGCCCAGGTGTAATGACGCATCATACCAAGATGGCGGGGACAAGTTGAATTTGACGTGAGTTCAAAAGTACACAAAGACACAGATTTATCGTCATGAAACAAATTATGGGGAATGGAAAGGAAACGTACTTCCAGAAAAACAAACAGATGGTGATTGTGTGCAAGTTATTTTATATTTTATAATTAAATTGTGTCGTTACGGACATCGACATTTTCCAAGTGAGCAGACGACAGGGCCCAATTTCATAGAGCTGCTTAAGCAGAGAATATTGCTTAGCAATTGTCTGCTAAACAGAAATGAGCAGGATACCAGTCACAAAAAGTACACGTGACATGGGTGTGTGGCTGGTAACCTCATTCTGGTAAGCATAATTTTCTTGTGCTTAGCTACTTCTTGTGATTAAGCAGCTCTATGAAATTGGGCTCTGAGCTTACACTTTTGTAAGTTCTACCGCTACCATAGAAATAGAACCCGGAGAACGCTGAGCTCGACCGCCCTCTGTGTCGTCTGTGGACGCGGCGTATCGATACCACGCGACACGCGTGTATGGCAAATGGCAACGCACATAGACCGTAATATGCTAATGCCATACACGCGTTAAAAAAATGGCGTACGCGCGTCCATAAAAATGGTCTCACAACGAATTCGCACGCACAAAATGACGCACTCGGCGTTCTCCGGGTTCTATTTCTATGGGTGCGTTCGATTAGCTTCCCCGGGTCGACCCAGGTCTTCCCCCGGTGCGTTCGAATAGCTTTGACGTCATTCGCGGGGCTCACCCGGGTCAGCCCCAAGTGCCCTGCTTGTGGAGCGGGTCACTTGGGGCTGCCCCTGGTTCATGACGTCACGGCGAAAAACTTTCTCAAAGGCCACCATTTTGTTTGTAATTCAGCGGGACATTTTAGGAAGTTTGACACACATTTTCGCCATTACAACAGCGTTTTTGTGAGCAATAAGTATTTTTTATTCGAAACCGGGTACCTTTGTATCACTGTGGGGTTGTACAAATTGTTTAACGTTGCAGTTTTACCTTGAGAATAATTATTTTACGATGTTTTCGTGAATCCACGGAAAGTATCGGACATACGGCACAAAATGGAAGTAGTTCCGGTCGGCTGTCCCAAGATGCATCGGTGTGAATGCTGGGGGAAGTTGACGTTCGATTAGCTCATGGTTAGGGGCTCACCCGGATGAGCAGACCGGGGTCGACCCGGGGAAGCTAATCGAACGCACCCAATGACCGCTACGCAAAAACGTTTGACCTTAATTTTCCCAGAGTGCCAAGCGAAAACACCACAGCGTTCGATTAGCCTCGTTGCGTGGCTTCCTTACACGAGTGTAAATCCCCGGTACACACGGGGAAGCTAATCGAACGCACCCATGTTGGGGGCGGGAACGATCCGAAGAAGTGGGTGGAACAACACTAACTTCAGCTCCAGTGTCGATGAGGAAACGGCGCTTGGTGTGACGGTCAGTGACGTAGAAAAGGCGACTGTGTGTACGTCGTGTGGGGCCAGCAGAACCTGTCGCCGCTAGTTGCTCGCGTTGTCGTTTCCCGAATGTACACGCAAGGCTTTTGACATTTGCGAGCATTATCTCCAAAATTCGCGTGATACCAGCACATATCAGCTGTGTCCGTTGAGGCTAGGGGCAGGCGTACGAGAACGGGAACGTTGTTGGCGTTGCCTTGATCGTGAGTGTGAGGGATGCGTTGTGACATTTTGAAGTTGTAAAGTCAATCGGCTCACCTCACTGCGTAAGATCCAGTTCTGCACGAACATCCAAAGGCATTGGTGAAACGGTGTCTGGAACTGCTGGCTGAGCTGGGGGTGCAGATGTCACTAAACTGACATTAGGGTGTGCCACATCGATGACTTAATATCAGCGAGCTCTGCCAGTTTTTCAATATGCATTGAATCGCCGTTTGATAGTAGGCGCTGCAGGAAAAGAGCTGCCGGAGGATGGAGTCTTCCAAAACTCGGTCACCAAGCAGTTGGCGCAGGTGGCGTAGGAGTTGGGTTGGCTTTCTGTCACCAAGCACGTCGTGGGTAGTTGCTGAAGGCGCTTTTGTTCAGATGCTGTTGTTCTTTTGATTAGCTGAGTTTTGAGGGTGGTGTAGGGTGTGTCCTGCTGCGGGTCGAGGAGCAGATCCCTTACCTCCTGTGTGCGATCTCATGGTGTCAGTGCTGAAATTATGTAGTTGTATCGGGTTCTCTCCGGTTTCCCCCTAGTGCCGAATTGTGCCTCAACTTGAGCGAACCACACGGGGTCTGCAGGCCAGTATGGAGGCAATTTCAAGTTGATTGGGGCTACTATTTTGTTTTCCATTCATATCACGTCTGGGTCACCAGTAGGAGAAAATGTTGCTGATCCTATATTAAAGGCATTGTACACGTTTGGTAATTACTCAATTTAGTAATTAGTAATTTAGTAATTAGCTCGAACAAAAGACTGGAGAGGAAACAACTTCTTGAGTAACAGTGAATGTAACTGATTCAACCATAGAGAAAGGACACAGAGAACTGCAATGAGTGTGTAGTGGTACTGAACTGTCTGCACTCCTCTCGCCATCTCACACAAGTGAAGCGGGTCATCAATGCTAACTGTGTGTATGGCCGGGGGGTGCTGTGCATGCATGAGGATAGTAAAAGTGCCCTAAAACAATGTATAACTTTCCAATGTATTACTTTGTCTGGTGTGTATGCGAAGTAGAGCCTTGACCTATTTATACTGTAAACAGGAGAGACATGGGAGAGGGCGCTATTACAGTTCAGTAAATGAAATAGTACAATAACAATGTAACCACTGATCATCTATTATACTGACAGTATAATAGAGATCAGTGAATGTAACACGTAACAGTTCACCACAGTGCCATGTTTTGTTCTCAAGATTAGAATAATTTGTCAAAATAATAGTAAAACATTGTATTATGACTTCACAATGCCGACACATCCAAGTTGTGCGTCAACATCAATGTCTAACAACATCATCGAAGCTTCAACTCAATTAATTTATTCGGTAGCTAGATCATAGAGAAAGGACACAGAGGATACACGACGACTTCAAAAGGTACAACTTTATTCGCTCTTTGCACGGATCTGCCATGTGCGTGTAGAGCGATCGATGCATAATTATACGTTGGATGAAAGTGTCATTACATGTACATTACCGTGACAATATAATTATATTCACTGCATGCTGTCCCAAAATCGAGGCTCTTCACGCAAATGGCCGACCGTGCAAAGGCGAATTGTCATACCGTCATACCATGGCACTTGACCGCTCATCTAATTGTATAGATGAGCGGTCAATAATAGCACAGTAATACAACAGTATTTTTCAGCAGTACAGAATTTCATTCTTGTTTGCCCTCCTTAAATTTAAGCTTGCCCCCCCCCCCTGCCTCCTGGGCCCAATTTCATAAAGCTGTTTAGCAGAAAATAATGCTTATCAAATTTCTTTGCTTAGCAAAATCAGTGGGGCACCAGTCGCAACAGTGTAAACTTTATGGAATGTTGGCTGGTTACCTGTTTGTGCTGAGCAAGATTTTTCTGTGCCGAGCATGTTTTTTCCCCCTCTCCCCCCCCTCCCCCACCTCCCCACACACACACACCCACGTGTGTAAATATCGGCAATCGTGCACCCTCCTTTGTTCAACTCTTTGTGATAGCAACCGTGGACCACAAGCAATGCTTTCCTTTGTGATATCCAACCCTGCACGGAAACTGCGGCAACATAAAAAAAATACCGCAACATTAAAAAAACAACTCAACATTAAAAAAATATATTCAACAATTTTGCAAGTTTTTGTCAACAGCAATATTTATTGTCCAACATTTACAAAAACTTGTCAACATTTTTAAAAACATGCATCAACATGCGGATTTCATTTAACCCTGGACGGCAGCTGCAACAACATTTCAAAATATACACCACAACATTTAAAACAAACATTCAACAACTTTATAAGCTGTTTCAACAGTAACATTAACCGTTCAACATAACAAACAAAAATTAGGCAATTAGTTCTTTCAAAACATATGCCAACGCGGGAAAAAACATGTGTCAACATTGAAAACAAAATATGCGCAACCCCGGGGTGAAAAATATTTGTCAACATTAAAGGCCCTGTACACTATTGGTAAGATCGAAAAACACAAATGTTCACAGATTCACACATAACTTACATGATTTAAAGTAAGTAATGGTAGAAAGGGTCCCTTAAAATATTTCTGCCTAAAATGCTATCGTTTCTGAGAAATGAGTAAAACAATAGTTTTTATCGCGCGCGATAATAAACTCGATGTTTGAAAAACAGAAAACACATAAGGTCTCTTTTCACTATTTTCTCGTGACCTCGATGACCAATTGAGCTCAAATTTTCACAGGTTTGTTATTTTATGTATGTGGTTGATTACACAAAACATGAACACTGTCTGTGATTATTTTGTCAGCTCTGCCAATCCTGTATAATACCTTTAAACCAAAAAAAATGTTCTGATTAATTAACTAGAAAGTAACATTGCCAAAACTACCTACTACTTGTTGACAAATATATTTGCCAACCCATCCTGCTACAAAATTCACCTAAAAATACGTGTTAACATTTCGTCCAAAAATATGTGTCAACCCACCCGATGAAAAATATATGCCAACATTCACGTGACCGCCGCGACGGAGTACATGCGCGAAGTATGCTGCGCTGCACCCGGCAGTCAACGTGCGTTCATGTTTCCATGGTGAGACTCAGCGAATAGGCTGGCACCTATGGTGCAGGTAATGAGACTGTACTTAATAAGGGAAGTGGGTACTAGGTACCATGCAACCATCAACGTGTGTACGAGTGCGATCATCTGTCACTGTGATTGTCAGGCATCTGTCAGTATTGGCGGCAGAGAACTTCTTTTAATTTTTACGTTAATTTACTGTACATACATAAATACAAGTCAAGAGCATGATGAACCGTGAAATGTATTTTCAAGGGAATGTTGACATATATTTTCCAAAATGTTGGCATATAGGCCTATTGTTCACATGGTTGACACATTTTGTTACAACAATGTTGATATATATTTTATGCGGGTTGAAGCATATTTTGTAACAATCTTGACCCATTTTTTTTTCATCACGTTCACACAATTTAAATTTGATGCCACTAATTATTTTGTTAAATGTTGAACAGTGTAAATACTACTGTTGACGTACATTGCAAAGTAGTTGAGGTTGTTAGGTTGTTGAGTAGTTGTTATGTTGTGATACATTTTGTTTATGTTGCCGCAGTTTCCGTGCAGAGTTGAATAAATTCCGCTTTGGCGTGCCATACCAGAGAGAATTACCCGCAGACAATGTTCTCTCCCTGCCGACAGCTAAACGAAAACTGAGAGAATTACAGGTGCAAAAGTCGCGAACAAAAGCTTTAAGTTTGTATTGTAAATATGCAAATTAAAAGTTATACAGCAACAATGATGAGGGTTTTTACTTGATATCCCAAAACTGTGACCCGTTCTGCAAAAAAGGCCCGTAAGGTCGCACTAGCCATTATTTCCTCAATGGGCTCTTCCATGTTGGGGGGGGGGGGGGGGGTAAAAAAAGTTTTTCAAGGGTCGTGAATAAGCAAAAATTACCCCATTGATGTTCGTCAGCTTCCGACTTTTACCTCAGAGAACCTCGCCAAATGAAATGCTCAAAGATTTGAACTTTTATATTTGGGGTATTTGTACAGATTATTAAGTCTTTTGCAAGTACCGATCAAGACTCAGGGTTTGGTTTTGGCAGGACCATAAGTTTTTTCCATTTTGGATAATTTCGGTTTGACTCCACTGTTGTGTATTTTCGTATTGTATTTGTTTTATCACTCTAGTATAAGTTGGCATATACGGGCAGGAGTTGAATTAAATGACTCTAGGCTATGCTTGTTTGCAGTGTCAGGTGGCGACAAAGATAATGTGACTATCGTCAGCATCCGTCTTTTGAACCTTGACATCGAATGTGGTTGAGTATTTGGAAGAAATTCATGTGGTTAAAGGGACACGTTGCCTTGGATCGGGAGTCAAAAATGAAACATTTGACTCCACAAAATGGCCGACCGTGTTAGTTCACGATGTAAAAGGAAAACCACGCAATTTCGAGGCATATTTGTGTGGATCATTGTATTCTACTTTTAAAACATCTTTCTAACCATAATTTTTTATACATTTCATAACAAACAGTTACAAACGCCTTTTATAGACCAACTCGCCCCAATCCAAGGCAACGTGTCCCTTTAATGAAACTTCTCAGGAAGGAATTCGTTTTGCTTTTTATCTTTTGGTGACAATAAAACCTTTGGTGATAACTACCCGCGGGTAAGGCACAAGTTAATTGATAATCACACCATGCATTATTGCTGCAGAACGCAGCCTTACAGGCTGCACACATTACCGGCTCCTGCATTTTGCGTTAATTACACCTGATGTAGGCTGACCTGAATGATCTATTTGGTATCTTCTGAAAGAGTTCAGTTTTGTCCATCCAACTGTGACTTTGATTTTGTGATTCTTCTCACCAATTTTTGAAAATATTTGATAGAAACAATATTTTCAAGCTGACTTCTAGCCTAACTTGTAATGGATTGCTGCCAGCTGGACACCACCATCAACCCATGCTGGAGATAATTTATTATAATTGTTCCCAGTGATTAGCACCTCACTCTCAGGATGGAGCTATTCAGCCGGAGGAGTTTCCTGTTTATTGCAGGGCTGTTTATTGGGTTTTCTTCCAGTGAAGAAATTGGCCCTGTGTTCAACGTGTTTTGTTCTGGATATGGCTACACACCAAGTCTTAATGGCAGAAAAGTCATTACAAATGGTTACCTGAAGTCTCCCCTTCCTCACTCTACCAACTCGTCTTCATCTTTCCATGCCCTACTTTTGAGCTGTGGGGATATCTGTCCTAATCCTGGCCCCATCTCTAGTGAGCAGATTCCAACATCAGCCCATCAAACTTATGAAACTATAGATACCAGCCCTGAATATTCAAAATGATTGCACAAAGCTTCCAATCCCCCTGTCCACCTGGAACTACTCAATAACTTGACGATCAACTCTAATCACGCAGAGGATCTCGCGGCGGATTTCGTATGTTGAAGAACAGTCCTACATGTCCAACAATGGTATTGCCCAAGGGTAGTCCAACTCGACAAACGCCACAGTCTGACCAGGCTTGGTAGGCCTACTCTGCAAAGAATTGTGGGATTGCTTTGCACCGCGCATACTGCAGTTTAAATGTTATTCCGCAGTATTTTCTGTATTTTTACCAAGATATTCTGTTAATATACAAACAATTTAGTAAAATTACCTAAAACTTATTGAGAAACATTACTCATGTATTTTTACAAACAAATCTACAATTCTGTAAATTTACAGAAATCGTCCCTTTTTAGGTGTAAAGACACATTTAAAATGTAAATTTACGAAATCGGTAAAAATAACGGGGATTTTTACCAAGTTTTTGTCATTTTGCAGAAATATTTCAGTAAAAATTAAAAACAAACGGTTTTTGGGTTTTTTTCTCTGTAAAAATACAATTTTTTTTACAGTGCACAGAAGTGCAGTATCTGAAACGCCTAGATCATCTCTCATTCTGTCAAGTAAAATGTCATGATCTATGGTGTCAAAGGCAGCCGACAAGTCTATCACTAGAAAAACAATATTAGACTTATCCATTGCCTTATAAGTACATCATACTGAACTTTCAAAAGAGCAGTTTCAGTACTGTTGTGTGTCTTATAAGCAGACTGATAGAGCTCATCAAGGTTTATGAATTGACATGTGTTGCTTCCGTTGTTTAGTAGCAGCTTTCTCAATGAGTTTTGCAACGAATCTGATGTTGGAAACTGGTCGATAACTACTTAAAGCATTGTGGTCTAACGAAGGCTTCTTTAATATTGGTGAGATTATGGCTTGACCAAGTGTGTTTGGAAAACAGCCAGATGAAAGAGAAACATTAACAATTGAAGTAAGAGTGGGTAACACAATGTTTAAATGTTCTTTCAAAAGCCAAGTAGGAATAGTGTCAAGATTTACTAGCAAAGCCTTTGACCAATTTACTCACATCTTCCTCCGATATTGGTTCAAAGTTAGAAAATAATGCAGCCCTTTTTGCCTGCACAATAGAATCACTGGCAGTCTTGATTAGGCTATCCCTGTGGCCATTAAGTGCAGTGCAAATATTATCCACCTTGTTTTTGAAAAACATTGCAAAGTCATTTGCAAGAACCTGTGAAGAATCACATTGAGGAAGAATTCTGTTGTTTTTGTTAAGCAGAGAATTCACAGTCTTAAAAACATATTTCTTGTCAGAATTAGCAAGAGAAGACCTGTAAAATTCAGTCTTACTGGCATCAATCATTATTTGATTGACTTTATCCCTTTGAGCTTGGTAAGCCAATTACCGATCAATTTCAGTTCCAGATTTGCGCCATTTGCGCTCATGTTTCCTTCTCAAACGTCTTTCAGCATTGATGCTTATAGGTCTTAACTTATTAGTTTTCAGTGGCACATGTTTGTCAAGAACAGAAATGATGGCAGAATCAAATCGGGACAGTAATTGATCGGGGGACTCGCCTGATGGAACTTCACAAAGTTTAGACACAAGGTCTTCTTTAAAGGTTATGTGATTCATGTGCTGGAAGTTACGACAAATACAAATAGAATTCATTGGCATAGATTTCACTTGATCTATAAGTTACAATGAATCACAAGTAATGAGTTTATGTGTTGGCTCATGAATGTGCTGGTACAGTCCAGAAGACACAAGAGATGAATTGAATTTCTTAACATCCGGGAGGTCAGGCTTGTCAATATGGACGTTAAAGTCACCAAGCATATAAGTATTCTGTCAGTGAAGGTTGATATATAGATGGCAAAGTTGTCAAATTCTTCCAAGAAATCAGAAGCTTTGAGCTTATTCTTTTGGGAAGGAGGGGGCCGATAAATGACAACATAGGCCTATTATGTAATCCCATTTATCGGATGAGAGCTGTAAAATCAAGTTTCAAGGTGCGGAGCTTCATAGCTGTTTTGAAAATTACGGCAATACCTCCATGGTCATCTGAATCTCTTGGAAAATTCAAGAAAGAATATGATGGTGGTGTACATTCTCCCAATAACAACTGCATCATTAATATTCAGCCAAGATTCAGTTTTACACATCACATCAACATCATGTTCAATCAAGTAGTCTTATTTCGTATAGACCGGGCATTCCAAAGACAGACTGTGTTTATTATGCACAGTGTTGAAGTCCAAACCGACTGTGACGAGGACACAACTGGCCTAATTAGTATCATGGAACAATAAGTCTGCCAAAAATTGCCAACAATTTCAACTACAATATAAACATTAACTTGTGGAAGCATTACTAGACCTTGGAGTTGATAAGCCTTCTGATTTGGAGTATGTTACAAGGTTGCAAGAAATGTCATTCCAAGCTGACCAACGGGAAATGATCCGAATGATCCGTCGCAAGCCTATAGCTACAGCTGGTTGTTATAGCTGCAGTTCGTGGAGGATTACCCACAAAGTTTCGAAGACGAGCTGGAAGATACGGTCATTGGAACTGGCTACAATTCAATATTGAGTCAGTTTGAGCAGCGCTGTGAATGCGTGCGCCAGAACCGGCAGCCCCTCGCGGTTTGGTCTCCGCAAATTTCCTCATTTTTCATCGAATTTGGCCTTCTGTCGATCTTCAAACTTTAACAGTAGTTGTGCTTCACACCTACGGTGAAACTGATAAACCTCTTGGATCCAGTATTGCTCAAGATCACCGTGCATCCGGTTTGCATTTTTCCGATCGTCATACAAACATGCAAGGACTGCCATGACATACCTTGTGCATGTATTGTGGAGCTGCAGTCTGCTTGCACTTGCAGTTATTTGTACTGAGCCAGTCATGTCTAACTCACTGCAGCACATGCTGCACTATGACAGCAACAGCCTGAGAGAAATCAGAGCCAACATGACTCCTCAACAGCTAACATTACCCAGAGACGTGTTTGCTTCTATCAAGTGCCATGGAATCGGTAAGTGGCGTCATGTTCACAGGGGTTGTCGGGCTGGTGGCAAGCAAAAAGTCAGAGGATATTCTACTACTGATTTTCATAATCTGCGTCACAACAATGCACTTTTGACAAAACTTGGTTTGCTGAATTGTCAGTCGGCATGTAATAAAGCTAGCTTGATCAAGGACCACATTATAGACCATGACATTGATATATTGGCACTCACAGAAACCTGGTTTAAATCTGAGAACGACCAATACACTACAAAATTAACCCCCAAGGGTTTCAACCTTGTCCACGCCCACAGAAAAGGCAAGAGAGGAGGTGGTGTTGTCTGCTGTGTAAATCGGGACTCACCGCGTCTGTTTCTAAGCAACCACCTGACAACCAGACGCTATCCCCTACCTCCTTTGAACTACCTCCTTTGAACACATCACAGTGGACATTATCCACAACAATCACCTCCACCTTCACAGAGACGTCGAGTCCCATTCAGTCGGTTCATAGAAGAATTCACAGAGCTACTTAATCAGCAGGTGCTTTTCAATGGAACTCCCATTATTCTGGGTGATTTTAACATCCACTGGGACAACAATACATCTGAAACTAATCACTTCCGAGAACTCCTCCAGCAGTATGGTATGCAGCAATTGGTGAATTTCGAAACACACACATCTGGCCATACCATTGATCTAGTGATTGTCCGTCAATCAGACAACCTCTTCAAATCAATTCTTCCATCTGAGTTTGTGTCTGACCACTGCTCGGTCCACTGCCTCCTGGATCTCAACAAACCGCAGCACACTAAAAGAATGGTATCCTACCGCAAAATCAAAGCCATTAACTTAGAAAGCTTTCAGAATGACGTCATTGCCTCTCCCATTAGTACTAATCCCGCCACCACACTTGATGACCTCACTGATCAGTATAATTCCGTCCTAGCCCAACTTGTCAACTCCCATGCGCCAATAAAGACTTGTCTGATCGTCGACCGGCCCGCAGTCCCGTGGTACAACAAAGATGTCGCTCTTGGAAAGCAACGGCGCCGCCAACTGGAAAGAAAGTGGCGTAAATCCAAACTCAAGATCGACCATGATATGTTCAAATCACAGCGGGATAAAAGGTTAAACATATCTTTACTGCAGCTAAGTCAAAATACTATCATGGGCAAATCCGCGACTGTCAAGGTAACCAGAAATCCCTATTTCAGATAACAAACCGCCTCATGAATAGGAAACCAACACCCAAGCTACCTATGTATTCATCCCTCAAAGAACTCGTGACCAGGTTCTCCGGCTACTATACCAACAAGATCCAGCAAATAAGAGACGATCTACAGCCCGAGAGTCATGGACCCTCCATCTGCATCTTCAGACAACTTTGAAAATCCGCAGCCCTGTCAGAATGCGCTTACTACATTCACCCTGGCTTCGGAACTCGAGATTGCTAAACTCATTAGGGGCTCCCCCACGAAATCTTGCTCGCTGGACCCACTACCTACATCCTTGGTCAAGGCAAGCTTGGACACAATTGTGAGCCCTATAACCAAGATCACGAACATGTCACTCAGCACTGGTAGCTTTCCACGATGCTTTAAAACAGCTCTGGTTACCCCAGCCATCAAGAAACAAGCCCTGGACTCTAATGACTTGAACAATTATCGCCCTATATCCAACCTGTCTTTCGTGTCAAAGGTCGTCGAGAAGGTAGTAGCAAGCAGGTTAAATGCACATGTAGCTCAGCATGAGTTGCACGAGAGCCAACAATCTGCTTACAAAAAATTTCACAGTGTTGAGACTGCTCTCTTAAAAGTCCACAACGACATCATGTGTGCAGTTGACAGCAGAAAGGTTGTACTGCTAGTCTTGCTCGATCTCTCTTCGGCCTTTGACACAATTGACCACAAATTACTGCTTCATAGATTGTACAATTATTTTGGCATCCAAGGCTCTGCTCTCTCCTGGTTTAAGTCTTACTTACACGACCGTTCTCAGGTTATCAAAATACAAGACGATGAGGCTTCGGCTGTGGCCAAGGTTCCTTACGGAATACCTCAGGGCTCTGTCCTCGGCCCGGTGCTTTTCACACTATACACTTCGCCTCTTGGTCACATTGCCCGTAATCATGGTTTACAATATCACTTTTACGCAGACGACTCTCAATTATATACTACATTTTGCCCCACTATCACAGGTGACGATTCCAACAAGCTTGATGTACTTACTAACTGCCTCACTGACATCCAAACATGGATGTCGGTCAATTTTCTCAAATTCAATCCTCACAAAACCGAGTTTCTGGTCATATCTTCCCCTCACTTCAGACACAAAGTACAAATACAGGACATACAGGTTGGCGATGCTCATGTTCAACCAAGCTCAGATTCCCGCAACCTCGGCGTGCTTTTTGACCAAAGTATGGACTTCAAGAAGCACGTCTCTAATACCTGTCGGACCTCATACATGTACCTCAGGCGTATAGCAGCAATTCGGCACTTGCTCACAACTAATGCAGCAGAACAGCTTATTCATGCTTTCATCACTAGTAGGCTTGACTTCTGCAATAGTCTCCTGGCTGGGCTTCTTCAAAACACACTTCATCGCCTACAATCTGTCCAAAATGCCGCAGCTAGATTACTGACAGGTACCAAAATATCTTCACACATCTCTCCCATTCTACATAATCTCCACTGGTTACCCATTCATTTCAGAATTCAATATAAGATCATCCTTCTGACATTCAAGGCTCTCCATGGACTAGCCCCTACCTACCTACAGAGCATGCTTCAGTCCCGTAGTGTCAGGCCGGGTCTGAGGTCATCGGGCAGCATGCTCTATGTTCCTCTTACCCGTTTATCCAGCTATGGGGATAGGGCCTTTAGTAACATTTCACCCCGCCTCTGGAACTCTCTGCCTCAACATCTCAAGGACACACATGACATCTCACGATTCCAACAATCTCTCAAAACCCATCTCTTCAGATTAGCCTTTAAACATATCGAGTGAAATTTTCTTCTTGTTCTTGACCAGCGCCTTTGAATGTCACACAGATAAAGTGCGCTTTAAAAATGCTGTATTATTATTATTATTCAACAGGCCCATCCTCCAACCCAAGAGAAAATAACATTACTTTTATTTAAAAAAAAATACAGTTGCTGCTGTTAATCTAGAAAAACAAATTTGTAGCATCAATTACAGAAAAACAGTACATTTCGAGTACAAAAATACTTGTAAAATAACAAAAGATTATTCATTTTCACAAACTCTCCGTACAAAGGAATAACAAATAAGGGGGTACTTTTACAACAACACTGTATTTGGGAAGAACGGAAGAAAACGCAAAATACTAAAGTTTCGTTATTAGGCTATAACAGACATTTTGTAAACCAAATTGACATACCAGTTATGTAAAAGTATTATTCAGCAAAATGTTGGAAATGGAGTTGCCTGCATTTTTCTGTAAATTTACAGGATTTTTTTTTAACAGTGATGGTTCAAGTCATATCTCCCCATCATGTTGTCAGAGCTTTAGTCCTCTCTCGTATTGACTATATGGCAATCTCCTTTTATTTGGTGCCACGTCATATGAATTGGACAGAGTTCAAAGATTACAAAATAGTGCAGCTTGTTTAATATGTTCCACACCCTTGAGAGAAATATTACCCCATCATTTAGGGAACTTCATTGGCTACCGATTAGAGAACGAATTCATTTGAAGATTGCTCTTCTTGTTTTTAAAGGCTTGAACAAAACTACTCCGCGATATATTTCCACTTTACTGTCACATTATACACTCCACCACGATTTCTTCGGTCCACACTTGACATCACTCGCTTGAATGTTCCCCGAGCAAACAAAGTTCTAGGTCAAAAAGCTTTCAGTGTAGCTGGGCCAATAATTTGGAACAATCTTCCTACTGTCATTACGGAATCATGTTACTTTATCTACATTTCGTAAAGTTCTAAAGACTCGCCTTTTCCATGTTAATTGCTTTTATGTGCGCTATGATCTTGATGGAATAGCGCCTTATAAATGTTAATTGTTATGTTAATTGTTATGTTAACGCACTGGTGTCTTGATACACATTTAAACCGGGGACCTATTATTACAAAAAGAGGACAATAGAGTCCCCTGGTTTGGTAAAGGTCACCAGTTGGAAAATGTTTACAAAACCAATGGGGGCTGTTGCCAAAAAGTTCAAGTACGAAATGGAGGGACAAAAGGAAATTCAAAGCGTCCGAGCATCAATCTTGAAAATTTTCCCTGCACCTCTCGGCACGTGGGACCATTTTAAGGGCCTACTGTACATCTGTATAGATTAATATAATCAAAAGGCTCCAAAAACCAAAGGCATACTTTGCGTTTAAACATTGCCCCCCCCCCCCCCCCCCCCCCATGTTAAAATAAAATTTCTTCCATGTATTCCTCTGTACTATGGTGTTCTATTCAGGACACTTGACAAAAGTGTGTTATCCGTCGCGATAGAAGTGTGTGTTGTCCAACACGATAGGAGTGTGTGTTGTCCGTCACGATTAAAGTGTTCTCCGGACGGAGTAGTATGCATAGGTGCTTACCGACCGCCGCCGTAGAGGGCGTAAATCTACATCCGATCGGTGCTTCAATTAGCCCGGTAAGCTAGACGAACCCTGTTTGTTTTTACTAACTCGTTAAACGTTTCTTTTTGCAAATAATTAAAGACACAAGCGAGGTAAGCCGTAACAAAAAAGTATACTTTCCTGCACTACACATGAAATTGGAAATATGGTGTGTTAATGTTACCAACGTCATCATGCCATCTCCTTGGAAATGAATTCTTGGGTTTTATTATCGCCTCAGGATGGTTCTTCTTCATTTCGGTACTTTTCAAACAAGCACAGCATGCCCATCCTTACGTGACTAGGTTGTACATAATACAAATGATCGGGGTTTGCTGACAAACTTACATACACCACAGCGAATTGAATTGAATTGAATTGCACGATAAAAAATGTAATTTTTAGATGCACAGTGGTGGTTTGAGTGCTGTGGTGTTTTGTCAGCAAACCACGATCATTTGTATTATGTAACATTATCTAACCTAGTCACGTAAGGATGGGCTCATTAACGAATATTTCAAATATTTAGGCACCATACAAATTTAGAAATTTAGATTCATGCTCGTCCAACATTTAGAGAGCAACTGCCAAGATGATATTTTTCAATTAAAAAACCACTGTAACCAACCTGTGAAAACGTCATCAAATAACAGTTTGTTTTCGAAAATAAGATGCACGTATGGGTCTTTTGTCAGGGATCTTTAGATGCACCTTTTCTCGATTATTTGACAGGAATATGTTTCCAAAATTGTTACTCTTATTTTAGTCAAATTAAAAGTAAGAATTCAGAATGGAAAACCTTCGCACTTTCTTTCGATTACGTTGACCATGCACTTTCCCCAACCCTTCTGGGCAATAATAGTGAGTAGAATACCCAACTTCCTTTTGCGGGTTGGTTACCACCTACAAACTGTAATAATTTGAAAAATATTATAAATATGTAAATCTAAACACCTCGGATTTTATATATTTGTTGTTTTTCTTTTTGGGGTCATATTTTGGCATTTTGAAGTATGCCACCACTCCTTGTACGGTGTGGATAGCAAGTATAGTGACGTCATGGTTTTTCTTGTCTACTGTTTTTGTGCTGAAACCATAGGAACCAGCTAGTATGGAACTAAATAAAATGTTCTCAGATATGACCCCGATTTGACCTTGTCTTCCAGGCAAACCATAAGTTGAAACAGAAACTAAAAATCCATAGTTTCAGTTTAAAATGTAAAATGATGTCATCATTAAGTCCATACCACTCCGCCCGCGTGCGGGTGATCAAAAACATTATGCGATGTCACGTGCTATTCGTATCATCCTCATAAATCATGGTTTGACTTCTTCTTAGAATGGGGGGTCAAAGGTCAAGTTTTTAGACTCTTGTTTCAGTTGTGGCGCATTGCCAACAAAAATCTACTTTTTGAAAGACCATCCCACTCTAAAACAAAAGCGATTCAATTATATGCAGAGAAGTTTGGTGTTAAAAATATCTTTTGCATCAACATTGGTGTAATTTTGATAGACACTTCATTGTTAAGCAGTTTCAAAATGCAGTGATCGGTTCCGCCCGCCCGCCCGCAATTAAAAAGGACTTTACTCTTTAAATTATGGTTTGAAAAAGGGGGAATTCTACGGAAAGCTAAAAAGAAATTGAGAGAGAATGACAATTTAGTTTTGCCTTAATACAAGTCATAATTGCGATTTCTCATAAAAATGACATTAGCACATTAGTCATAATTATAACTTATGCTAAATCAAAATTACGACTTTCTGTAACTCATACTATGAGATATAGGTCTAAGTCATTCTGAGCTACGTAAGTCATAATTATGACTTTCATCTATTTTTTTCGGTGTCCCTTTAATGCTTCCGTAGAAATCCTGGTGAAATTGGAAAAAAATGTCACAATCCAAGAAGAGTTTGAAATTATGTTTGAACGATTATTTTTTCTTCTAATTATTTTGTTCGCTAATTGGTGTTAAGCTTTGATCCAAAAGTGGGCTTTGTTTTACTTTTCGTTTAAATTTGCACTTTCGCCGGCTTTATGTCAATTTGGTGGGGGAAAAATGTTGGGGGTACTTTCGCCAAGACTTGAAATGAAGATGTTTTTCTCACAGAAGATGTTATTTCCTTTTCCAAGGTCTTGAACCCAAAATTTGGAAAGCCAACAGATGTAGAAAAACTCACCGAAGATTACAAGAACTTTGACGAAACAATTGGAGTCATAGAAAAGACATTTCTTGGAGACAGTGCGTTCCTGTGTGGGAGGGACGAGATAAGCATAGCGGACATTATTGCCGTTCTAGAGTCGAGGAACATTTAATAGGAAACTGGTGCCATGGTATGGGCGAGGAAAATACAAGGAGATTTTGTTTTGTGTGTTGAAAGCTGAGCCATTGTTGATTTATACACATTCTAAGCTCCCAATACTGTTAGGGTAGTTACATCAATTCCTTTAGAATATAGTAGTATTTAGTTAGTGTGTGCCGGTGTCATGTAACATGTAATATTTGCAAAGATATTTGCGACATCGCAAATGTTTGCAAAGATATTTGCAAAGATATTTGCAAAGATATTTGCGAAATCGCAAATATTTGCAAACATCGCAAATATTTGCAAAGATATTTGCGATGTGCGATGTTACGGAGCCCATAAAGGGACATGAAAAATATTTTTAAAAAATAAAAAAAATATCTCGTGCGCACGACATATTATCTCGTGCGCACGACATAATTATCTCGTGCGCACGACATAATATCTCGTGCGCGCGCACGACATAATTTGGGATTTCCCGGAAGCCATTATGGTTGAACGCCGTCACGTTGGAACAAGCAAAATCAGGACTAAACACCATACCAAAACCTACAAGAAAACACACACAATGTTATTTAGAACCGATCTTGGGCGCAAACGTTTTCGAATTCAATAACAAGTTCTACAGACAAACAATTGGCGTGGCAATGGGGAGTGTATGCAGTCCTGAAATAATATGTGACATCACCCTATTCAAATATGAAAAAACTTACACTCCCTAACAACCCAGTATAGTGGCCTACATGAGATACATAGACGATGTTTCAATAATTTACAATGGCAACACAAATAAAGCGTTTGGTTTCTTTGAGAACATGCGTTTGTATCTCGTCGTTTCACCATAACCCTTTCAGCACCGCCGTGCCATAGCGGCTCAGTAGTGTTCATGCGTTTTGCACGTACGTACGACGTTCATTAAGCTCTTGTCCAATAAAAGGGCTCTGTTATGAAGACTCCACCCCAATCGCCACCCTCTACGACTGTCCAATCCTTATAATCCCACAATGAGCCTGGTCTGTCATTGTTCGTTTTCTTCCACTCCGTTGATTTGCAAGGAAGGTCGTCAAGAAGACAATGCTAACACTATACTTCATTGAGTTGTCTGCCGCTCAGAGGTTAGGAATCTTTCTGGCGATGGTGGCGTCATTATTTTGTGCTTGCCTAATACACGTTTTCCTGTTTGGTGTGTGGGGGTGTGTGTATTGGAGTGATTGGATTGTTTTTTCTTGGGCGGGGGGGGGGGGGGGGGATGAAGAGATAAATAAGTATTCCAATCCCAAACCCATCCCCAGTCGTTACGACACTAATCAGCTACCAGCAGTGCCCATTGTCGGGCTAGGATTTACAGAGTCATAAAACCCCGTTGAAGATCCCGTTGAATGGCTGCTATAAATGAAAAGTTTACTTGTATCACGTATCTGATTTTCTTTTCATGAAAATCAGTTATCTTGATCATCTACTTATAGAAGTTACATTTCTTATTGCACTGATATAATGTTACTGTAAACAATGGGAAGATTGAACGTAATTAAGTATTGTTCTTTTGGGGGGAAGGGGTCATTTAATACATGTTTTTATTTACCCAGTGCAGTCCAAAACATAACTCGGGTTGGATGCCGTCTTCATCGGAGGAATCCAATTTGGGCTCGCCAAAAATCTGATTTCCGTTTGGGCCTTAAAGAATTACTGCTTAATCTTTTAGGTACATCTTTTATATTACATTTGTACAGACGACGTATCGTTTGAATAGACACCTAATCCTTTAGGTACATCTTTTATATTACATTGTACAGACGACGTATCGTTTGAATAGACACCTAATCCTTTAGGTACGTCTTTTATATTACATTTGTATAGAGGACGTATCGTTTGAAAAGACACCTAATCTTTTAGGTACGTCTTTTATATTACATTTGTATAGAGGACGTATCGTTTGAATAGACACCTAATCCTTTAGGTACGTCTTTTATATTACATTTGTATAGAGGACGTATCGTTTGAATAGACACCTAATCCTTTAGGTACGTCTTTTATATTACATTTGTACAGACGACGTATCGTTTGAATAGACACCTAATCCTTTAGGTACGTCTTTTATATTACATTTGTATAGAGGACGTATCGTTTGAATAGACACCTAATCCTTTAGGACGTCTTTTATATTACATTTGTACAGACGACGTATCGTTTGAATAGACACCTAATCGTTTGAATAGACACCTAATCCTTTAGGTACGTCTTTTATATTACATTTGTACAGACGACGTATCGTCTTTTATATATACTTTCCATATGTAGATGAGTCAAATGCAAATTGCTCTAACCTAGGTTTAGCGAAAGACTTATATATATCTGTCTACGTCTGTGACCAACACATTTCATCATGGCCCACAGACAACAAGCCCGGTTACCTGTCCATAATGAAGAGAGGCGTTTGGTTTTTTAGAGGGCTACCGAGCCCATGGAAACCAATGGGGCCTGGTTGTAGACTATGTCATTGAAAACTCCCTTCCTGAAGAGGAAATAAATCAGCACTATCTCCGTAGAAACGGGGTCCAGCAAAGGAGAAGAGTGCGAGAGATCATCAATCGAGATATTGGCAGGTATTGGCTAACATGCAAATGCTTGTGATTTTTATGTGACTTTTTTGTGTTACAGCTGTTTAATTACAATTTATTTCTATTTATTATAAGTTTCAGAAAAAGGTTTTATGTCCCATATACATAGATACACATAAACAGGAATAGGCCTGTACAAAATATTACAAACAAAAGAGAATCGAAAAAGAGCGAATAGAATAAGAACAAGATGTAGGCCTATGGAACAGGAACAAAGTAATCGTGCTATATTTATAGATAAAACGTATGCCTACCTGTAGGGGTTACCGAGCATGCATTTGCACCCCAAATTACCACAATAATCCAAGTTAATATTATTCCTTTTTTTTTTCACAACGAAAAATTTATAAATAAAAACAAAACACACATTTGAAAAGCTGTCACTTAAAATCCCACCTATTTCAATGTCAATTTCAAAATGTTCCACCCCCCCTCTTGTACGGATATGAATCAATATTATTAACAAACGTTTAAATTGTCATAAATTATGCCAAGATGTACATTTTGTCTTATTCTTCATAAATCCAAGTAAAATGAGAGGCTCTGAATGGGAACTGATTCCAAAACGATGTTTAATTTTGTTAGATTTTTAGAATAATCGTTACCCCCGATAGTTTTGTTAGATTCTTAGAATAATCGTTACCACCCCCGCCCCCTTTTCAAACGTCACCTTTACCTAAGCACGTGATGACTTCATTTTTTATTTTTTTTGCAGGCTCCAGGAGCAGAGGCTTGCAAACATGCGACATGCAGCCAGGGGCAATCCATACCAACGGAGACAACGAAATGTTGAGCTGGAGTTGCCTGCACAACAGCCGGCACCACCACCACCACCTCCAGAACCCGAAGCTCTTCCTCAACATGCACCGATGGAGCCAGAGGTAGCACCTGCACAACCCCGTGAACGAGCACCTCTATTTCAAGAACCCCCTGACCCACCACAAGGTCCACTTCATCACCTTCAAAATCAGCACCATGACGACCTACCAGCACCAAGACTTGCAAATGATGATGATTGGCTTCCTCAAGAGCAGTACCCACAACAACAACAACCACCCCCGCGGCAGGCACCCCCACCAGTTGACCCAATAGACCAACATGAACTTAATGATAATCCTCCTAATTTTCCTCGGGGTAGAAACATCCCTTTACCTCGAGGCCGGCAGTGGAGGCAGCCATTATACCAAATTATACGGGACAGCCATGTTGGTTTTTTACATTATGTCAACAATATTTTACCTGTTTTGTCCATTGAGTTCTACAATACTATGCGAATGTTCCAAAGGTACATGTTAAATTTACAGGGAGAGGATGACAACTGGCAACACAACTACCCCCGCCCACCACAGCCACCGCCACCAAGACAGCGGCAGCAGCAGCCTTGGCAACAACAGCAGCAGCAGCAGCAGCAGCAGCAGCAGCAGCAGCAGCAGCAGCAGCAACAGCAGCAGCAGCAGCAGCAGCAGCAGCAGCAGCAACGTCGACAACAGCAGCAACCTCGGCAGCAGCAACAGCCTCGGCGGCAGCAGCAACAGCCTCGGCGGCAGCAGCAACAGCCTCGGCGGCAGCAGCAACAGCCTCGGCGGCAGCAGCAACAGCCTCGGCAACAGCAACTACAGCAGCCTCAGCAACAGCAACAGCCTCAGCAGCAAGAACAGTTACAGCCTCAGCGACAACAGGAACAGCAGTAGCAAAAATTTAAAAATTACATAATTATTTTATTTTGGCTCTATATTTTTACTTTCAATTGTCTTTTCATGTAATTTTCTTTGAGCACCATTAAAGCAAAGAAGCATAGGTTGCCAAATTATATTCTGTGTACTGATCAATTATTGACTCACACATTTATTACTCCACAAAAGAAAATAATTATTTTTAAT